>OY997266.1:109565010-110190010 GCA_963921465.1 Triticum timopheevii
GTGTTGTCATTTGATGAATGGGATCACATCATTAGTAGAATCATGTGATGGACAAGACCCATTCGTTAGCTTAGCATTATGATCATTCAGTTTTATTGCTATTGCTTTCTTCATGTCAAATACATATTCCTCCGACCATGAGATTATGCAACTCCCAGATACCAGAGGAATGCCTTATGTGCTATCAAACGTCACAACGTAACTGGGTGATTATAAAGATGCTCTATAGGTATATCTGAAGGTGTTTGTTGAGTTAGCATAGATCGAGATTAGGATTTGTCACTCCGAGTATCGGAGAGGTATCTCTCAGCCCTCTCGGTAATGCACATCATAAGAAGCCTTGCAAGCAAAGTGACTAATGAGTTAGTTGCAGGATGATGCATTACGGAATGAGTAAAGAGACGTGCCGGTAACGAGATTGAACTAGGTATGAAGATACTGACGATCGAATCTCGGGCAAGTAACATACCGATGAAAAAGAGAATAAGGTATGTTGTCATAACGGTTCGACCGATAAAGATCTTCGTAGAATATGTAGGAACCAATATGGGCATCCAGGTTCCGCTATTGCTTATTAATCGCACGCTTAATATTCATTGACGCTAGAGTAGCATTGGGATATTTGATGAGTCGTAACCAAATGTTGTTCGGAGTCCCGGATGAGATCTCGAATGTCACGAGGAGTCTTGGAATGGTCGAGAGGTAAAGATTTATATATAGGAAGTCATATTTTGGGTTCCGGAAAAAGTTGTAGTTTTTTCGGTATTGTACCGGGAAGCTTCCAGAAGGTTCGGGGGGATTTCAGAGGGGTCTGGAAGTCCACAAGTGGGTTCACCATGAACCAAGGGCTAGCATGGGATGCGGGGAGGTGCCCTGGCCTTATTGGGCTAGGCGCACCAAGTCCTCAAAAGCCCATGTAGCTAGGGAAGGCAAAAAAGGAAGGTGTCCTAGTAGGAATAGGATTGGACTTGGAGTCCAAGTACTCTCCCCATTAGCTCCGCCCTAGGGCTTGGAGGGGCTGTTTGCCACGCCCCCACCTATATATAGAGGGGAGGGGGCGCCCCAAGAGCACACACCAAGCCCTGGCGCCCCTCTCTCTCCCATTACTTTGTAGTTCCACCGCCTCATCCCAGCGACGCTTAGCGAAGCGCTATCGGTGCTCTACCACCACCATCACCACCATGCCATCATGTTGGTTGTGATCCCATCTACTTCTCCTCTCCCGCTTGCTGGATCAAGAAGGAGGAGACGTCATCGAGCCGCATGTGTGCTAAACTCAGAGGTTTCGTCTGTTCGGCACTAGATCGGTTGGATCGTGATCAGATCGCGAAGAAAGTTCGACTACACCAACCGCGTTTGAAACGCTTCCACTTTCGGTCTACGAGGGTACGTAGACACACTCTCCCCCTCTCATTGCCATGCATCTCCTAGATAGATCTTGCGTGAGCGTAGGAATGTTTTTGAAATTGCATGCTACGTTCCCCAACATCTTCTTCCTGGGGCGCTCGCTCTCGACATCCCCAGGGTCATCGTGGCTGATCTTATATCGCAATGCACCGCATATTGGACACGCGTTCAAATCCTCGTACTCACCTTGGTAGAGGATGCGGTCATTAGGGCATGCATGTATCTTCTGCACCTCTAATCCTAGACGGCAGACAACCTTCTTTGCTTCGTACGTACTCTCGGGCAATTCATTGTCCTTTGGAAGCATCTTCTTTAACATTATCACCAAGTTTCCAAATCCTTTGTCACATACACCATTCTCTGCCTTCCATTGCAGCAATTCCAGTGTGGTTTCCAGCTTTTTCTTGTCAGCTTTGCAATTTGGGTACAACAATTTCTTGTGATCCTCTAACATGTGCTGCAACTTCAGCCTCTCCTTCTCACTTACACAGTTTCTCTTTGCATCGGCAATGGTCCGACCTAAACAATTAGCGGGCTCATCTGATGCCTCTTCTTCAGCTTCTTCCGCATTGCCGGCTCAGCTTCTTCCCCCATTGTTGTACCATCATATTCAGGGAACCCATGGCCAGGATAGCTATAGTTGTCCTCTTCTTCTTCATTGTCTTCCATCATAACCCCTCTTTCTCCATGCTTGGTCCAAACATTATAGTGGGGTATGAAATCAGACTCAAACAGGTAGACGTGAATGGTTCTTGACTTAGAGTAATTCTGATCATTCTTACAGCCAGCACATGGACAAGACATAAAATCATCCGCCCGCTTGTTTGCCTCAGCCGCAAGCAGAAAAGTATGCATGCCATTAACGAACTGGGGAGAGCATCGGTCATCGTACATCCATTTCTGGCTCATCTTCATTACACAGCACCGAAAAGACCAAATTAATACAAATTCATACATAAAGCTCATACACACTTATTCTCATAAAACAATATACAAACTCTCTAGCTAAAGCATTTAAATGCAACAACAAATGTGATCAAGATCGCAACTAAGGTAACAATTGATCCAACAGCATAATGGTACCAAGCCTCACTATCAATTGCACATTTTCTAATCTTTCTAATCTTCAAGCGCATTTTCTCCATCTTGATCTTGTGATCATCGACGACATCGGTAACATGCAACTCCAATTCCATCTTCTCCTCCTCAATTCTTTTCATTTTTTTCTTTTGAATACTCGTTTTCATTTTCAACTAAATTTAACCTCTCGACAATAGGGTCGGTTGGAATTTCCGGTTCACATACCTCCTAGATAAAAATATCTATGTCAACTTGATGGGCATAATTTTTCATAAACACGAAATGCAACAAATAGTTATAGAAGAAAATATACCACATCCGAATCATAAACCGGATGAGGGTCGACGGGGACGGATATCAAAACTATGGCACTATGTATAACAAACAACGAACGGGTAAGATAATAATACAAGTAACTATATATCTAAATCACGCAAACATGATTTTTTTATATAAAGAATATAAGAACAAGAGGCTCACCACAAGGTGGTGCCGGCGACGGGATGGTGCGGGCGATCGACGGTGGTTAGGACGGAGACGGGAAGGCACTAAGTAAACCACACCTACATATGAAAATTAAGAGTTATTTTGAGCTCATATTGCATATAAATCAAATAAACTACCATATTTAATTCCTCCCAAACTAAAATCCACAAATCACTATACTTACAGAGCATTGCAAGAGCTAATCTAGCAAAGAGAGATGAAAGGGCAAAGTTGCTAACCTTTGTGATCACTTGGATGGATGGTGTGCCTTCAAATCTTGACAAAATTTTGTCAAAAATGGAGGATGAGCTCGAGAGGAGAGGAAAGGGGAAGAACAGAGAGCTCGGGCTCGACGAAGGGTTTATATAGGAACATCTTTAGTCCCGGTTCATGATGCAAACTGGGACTAAAGGTGCATCTATAGTCCCAGTTCGTGCCACGAACCGGGACTAAAGGTGTTGGTGGGGCCGCAGCCTGACACCAGTCTGCCACCACCTCTTTAGTCCCGTTCGTCGCATGAACTGGGACTAGAGGTTCGCCATGAACCGGGACTAGAGGTTCGCCACGAACCAGGACTAATGAGCACCGCCCGCCTAGCCGTTAGAACCGGCACTAATTGTCACATTAGTGCCGGTTCATTTACAAACCGAGACTAATGAGCTAAACATTAGGCCCTTTTTCTACTAGTGTTGGTTTATTGTCAAAAAGGAAAGTTTAGTTGGAGTTTTTTTTTGAGAATCACCGGGGGGGAGTTCCCCCACCTGAATATATTACTCAAGGTACTGCCGGGGCAGTAAGAACAACATTACATAGGCACGACACAGCGTGCAGAAAGGTAGGATCGCCACGAGAAGACGTCCTCCTTGTCTTGTGGAAGCACAAGACGGTGAGACCATAAGTCAAGAGCGGCAATAAGGTTTCTAAGGGTTATTACAGAGCTTTGATCAATCATCCTAAGTACCATGTCATTGCGAGCAGCCCAGATCATCCAAAGCAGAGCCAGTAGGACTGAAGGCCAGGCAGAGGAGGGGAGGTGGGGTGGGATATCAACATCCCATAGCACTGTGATGTCGTCAGACTAAGGTAAAAAACCCAAACGTTGCCATATCCTGTTTGCAAGTGGGCAAGATATGAACAAGTGGTTGGAGTCTTCCGGCAGGCTTGCGCACCGAGGACATATATCAGAGTCGATAATATGTTTATGTGCGAGGTTGCACCTGGTGTTGAGGCGATCTTTGAAGAGCAGCCAAGCGAATACTTTGAGCTTACGAGGTATCCTGGCAAACCAGATAAGCGGAGCATGATGGTCCTGGTCTGGTTGTTCCATGATAGCGGCGTATGCATGCTTGGTGGAGAAGGTAATGCCATGTCGAAGGAACCGTTGGTCTTCCCCAGCCGAGGGCATAAAATCCTGCAAAACAGCCACAAGCGAGACAAGTTCTTGTTCTGCCACAAGGGGGAGACGAGTGAATACCGAAATGCATAATGTTAGCCACTTTTACCAGCTGGAGGGTGGAGTGGGAGAATAAGTGGGGGAAGGTGGTGGCTAGGGGTTGAGGGGTCAACCATGTGTCTAGCCAAAAGTAGGTGTGTGAGCCGCTGTTTGTCAACACAAAGGTTATAATTTGGAGGGGGGCAAGCTGTTGTGAAATGGTGCGGCAAAGGAAAGAGGCTTGCGGGGTTGGGGAGACTAGGGCATTAGGGTGTTGAATATCTAGCCATTCTAACCAAGGGGTTTGAGCGTTGGAAAGTGCTTTTGCAGTGAATTTCATGAGGAGGCAGTTGTTCTGCACATGTAGGTTTTTGAGCCCTAAACCACCATATTTTTTTGGTAAACAAACATTTTTCCAAGCAATAAGACATTGGGCACCTGAGCAAGCGTCCTCTCCTGCCCAAAAAAAAGCTCTCCGCAGCGAGTCCAGAGTTTTGATAGTTTTCTTAGGGATGCGGAAAACAGAGATGAAGTAAACAAGGATTGAATCTAGGACGGAGGAGATGAGAATAAGCTGATCCCCTTTATCAAGAAGCTTAGCCTGCCAGCCAGATAGAAGTTTCCTGGCACGTTCCGGAAGAGGATTGAAGATATTAGAAAGGTGTCTAGTAGGGGCGAGAGGAAGACCTAGATAAGTTTGCGGGAAGGAGGCGCAAGAGCATCCTAGAGCGAGTGCAATGCTATTAGTCATGGAGTCGTCGGTGTGCAGGGTAGCTAGGGTAGTTTTATCGAAGTTGATGGTGAGGCCGGTGGCGAGAGCGAAGGTAGTGAGGATGGCTTTTAGGGAAGAGGTAGCCACCGGAGAGGCGGCGGCTACAATGAGCGTATCGTCGGCGTATTGGAGGACAATGGGGGGTAGATGGGAGAAGATGGGGTGGTGTAGAGCGGGGTCAGTTTGTTGGATGATGAGTTGTCGAAGGAGGTCAGCAACGATGAGAAAGAGGTAGGGGGAGACAGGGTCGCCCTGTCGCAAACCGTTTTTGCATTGGACCCAGTTGCCCGGAACCCCGTTAAGAAGAATGGCCGTTTTGCCAGTGTGGAGGATGTTTTGTATCCACTGACAGAAAGTGGAAGAGAAGCCCCATACGGCCAAGATTTTTTGTAACGCAGGCCAAGCAACTGAATCGAAGGCTTTCCGGAAGTCTAACTTGATAACCATGGTAGGTTTTTTTTTAGAGTGGCAAGTGCTAATGAGATCAGCTGCGAAGACAAAGTTTTCTGCGATGTTTCTACCAGAAATGAAGCCAGTTTGATTGCCATGTACTAACATAGGGATGAAGGGTTTGAGTCGAGTGGTGATAACCTTAGCCACAGCTTTGATCGGGCAGTTTTGCAGTGAGATGGGGCGGAAGGCGTCCGGGGAGGTCGGGGCATCCTTCTTAGGGATGAGGGTGATGTGGGCGCGGTTTAGGCGCTCAGTGTCAGCGGTACCCTGGTGGAAGTGTGAGAAGAAGGACATAACCAGGTGTTTAACAAGTGGCCAGAACGATCTATAGAAAGTAGGCCCAAAGCCATTTGGACCGGGACTGGCTTGGGGGTTCATGGAGAAGAACGCCTGTTGGATTTCTTCGGCTGAGAAGGGAGCATCCAAGGCATGTAGTCCAGGCACCGTGTGAGGGTAAATAGAGTTTAGGTCGAAGGACCAGGACGTAGGCCCTGGGGTTCCAATTAGATAGACAAAGAAATCTCTGCGGATTTCTGCTTTCTGGTGGTGCGCAGAGAAATCGGAGCCGTCTCGCGTGAGCGTGAAGATATTGTTCTTACGCAGACGATGGGATGCCGAAATGTGGAAATTTTTTGTGTTTTCGCCTTCGTGGATAGCGCGCGAGACTTTAGCACGCCAACACCAGTATGTCATTTTGTCACGGAGGACATCCTTGAGCAAGGTGATGATGATATTGCGGGTAAGGGACTCTGAGTGAGATAGGGCTCTAGTCTCTTCAGCTAGGTCAAGGGCAGTGATAGCGGCATGGCAGCGAGCCTCGCAAAGCTGAGTAGGGATACGAGAGCGCGCCCAGGCCTTGATACGGGCACGAGAACTCTTTAGGGCAGATACGAGGGAGGCAGTAGCATTGTATGGCGACGTAGGCTGTGACGACCAGATTTGCGCAACAATGTTTTTGCATGGGCGGGAGTTGGCCCAAGCCGCTTCGAATTTGAAGAAATTGGACCTAGGGATGGAGGTGGTAACGTGGATGAGGAGCGGGACGTGATCAGACGTATAGCGGGACCGAGAGGAGAGGGAAGTGTTGGGAAACGTATCTGCCCATGCAAGGTTAAAAAAGACGTGATCCAGTCGTTCTAAGGTGGGTGAGACACGGTTGTTGGACCAAGTAAACCGGCGATCGAGCAGGGGCAATTCGATGAGAGCTAGGGTATCGAGAGTTTGATTGAAAGCGTTGGCCTCGGCGGAGTGGAAGGCGGGATTATTTTTCTCTGAGGGAAAGCGGATAAGGTTGAAGTCGCCCGCGATGAGCCAAGGGGTGTCATCTGGTTGCGCAATGGAGGTGAGTTCGTCGAGGAATGCGGTCTTGAGGGAGCGCGAGGAGGGAGTGTAAATGTTAGTAATGGCAATGTGGCGCGCGCAGGCGGTTGATTTGAGGATTAGTGTGGATGAGAAAGTTAAGTAGGAGAAGGACACGACTTGGAAGGATGCGGGACTAATGGCAGAGACGGTGCCACCCGCGGTGCCGATTGCTGGCAGGGAGAAAACGTGGTCGTTCTGGCGTGGGAGGAAGGATTTGATCTTGGGGTCAGGGAGAGAGTCAAGTTTTGATTCTTGTAGGAGTGTGATGTGTGGTTTGGTCGCAAGTAGTTCAGCAAGCACATCGGCGCACTTGTCATTATCACCAAGGCCTTGAACATTCCAGGAACAGATTAAGAAGGAGTCATTACTCATTAAGATCGATTAAACACCCACAAACAACAACGTAGTACATCAGGCATACAGACGCAAGTGCTACAGGTGATGCCAAAAGTAGCAGTGGGACATGCGACAAGGGGAGAGAAAACCAAAATAAACTACGCAACGCACGCGTCGTAACTCCAGGGTGGCGATAAGAGCTGATCATGGGGCGTCGTCGTCGCCGGAGGCCGCGACGTCGGAGCCAAGGATGGCGTCCAGCTGCTGGTCGTCAGCGCCGCAGAGCAGGGCAATGGCAGCAAGGTCTTCGGTGGATGCAGGAGGGACGTCGAGCACGTGGAGGCGAGCCTCCTGGATGGCACGGTCGATGGCCGTGTCCACATCCGCAGCCGAGAGGCGAGCAGCCTTGGCCTTGATGACTTTAGCAAGCATGGGGGAGTAGGAGGCTTGCTTGCCGGCCAGCCGCGCACTCCGTCGCAATTTATCCTTGGAGGCGGACTGGTCTCGCTCCGTTTTGCGGCGCGCCTTGCGAATGATGCACTCGTGGGTGTCCAGATCCTGCAGAGGAAGGGCTGCGTCCTTGTGTACATCCGTTAGCAGTAGATCAGCAGAGGGTGAGAGATTAGATGGAATGAACATGGGGAGCGTAGGTGATTTACCCGCAGCATCAGAGGATTCGCTCACTGTAAAAGTGAAAGAGGGAGGCGCAGCAGGAGCGGCCGTGGGAGCGTGGACCGCAGAGGAAGCAGAAGTGGTGGACTGAATCAGTGAAGCGGCGTTCGGAGGGTCTACAGGCAGAAGAGCGCATGGGATAGGTGGCAGCACGGCACCTATCTGGGCAATTGGGCGGATGACAGGTGGGGTTGGGTTGTCAGGAGGCGGCGCATGCACCACGTCCAGCGAGCCTGACGTCTCATGCAGAAGAGGTGCATGCATGTCGTCTGAGGCGGCCGACTCGTTGTCGGAGATGGTGATTGGCTGGCGCTGGGAACCATGGAAAGTGGGAGGAGAGGCTAAAGCTGGCGGGGCTGTGTCGGAGTCTTGGGGGTCGTAGGGGGCAAGGTGTGCGACCGGCCTAGTGCCACCATAGGTAGGGTCGGCGCGCCACCCCGCCCGTATCACGGAGACGACTGGGGCGACATGAGCAGGGAAGAGCGGCCTCGGGGAGGCGCACTGCGAGGGAGGGGCAGAGTCCCCGTCAGAGGAGCCGTCCCCGAAGGGATTGGCACCCTCACCGTGGTGCCAACGTGAAATTTCGACAACTTTGGTGATCTTGATCTCATTAATGGGTGGGATTTGAACAACAATGCCAGGAGGAGCAGCCTTTCCAGACTGCAGGAGGATGAGTGCACGGACCGACGTATAGTCGATGCCATGGAGGCAGAAATCATCAATGGCACACACGTCGCCGAGAAAGGTGAGGGCGAAGCGTATGCCATCTTCGTGCCAAAGCTCATGCGGGAACTCTGAAACTTCGATCTCAGCTAGATCAGAGTATATTGCAATGGATCGGTCGACTTGCTCAACTGGTTCTATGGTGATAGAGTTGCCTTCAAATTCGATGGGGCTGTGGAGCAGCACGTCATTGCGTGCGGCTGGAGAGTGGAAGGTGAGGCAGGCTATCCCTCTCCAGGAGCCACCTATGATGAAAGCGGGATTGCCGCAGGTGTGTTGGATGGCTCGACGGATGAGGGGAGTGGGGTTGGGGACTGGTGTGCGAAGGTGGACAAAAGCAAAACGACGCGGGCAGTGGACAAGGCATGGAGGGACTGCGACAAGTGGCATGTCCCCATAGGGGGGAGCAGGCCGGCATCATGGGTCGGGCGCGGCAGCTCCATGTCCGAGTCCGTCTCGGAGACGTGAGACGAAGCCCGTGAGTACTGAGAGGCAAGAAGAACGTCGGCGAGTCGGTCCCTCAGCTCCTGCGTGTCAAAGGGTGGTGAGTGTGTGTGACCTAGGGTTGGTGGTGGTGAGGTAGGTGTGGGAGGAGGTGCAGGTGATCGCGGCGGGGAGGGAGGTGGCGAAGCTGGTCGGATGGTGCCGATAGGAGTGCCGTGGAGAACGAATGGGGAGGGGACGCAGAGGGCAGGGAAGGGCTCATAGAGGATGATGGGGATGTCTCCGATCATGAGGGTAAGGGGGGCGCGAGACGAGGATCCGCCTGAGTCCATGCTGCGAGTGCAAAAGGCTGGGTTAGATTGGGAGAGGAAAACATCAGGGAGAGGGGGGAAGACGGGCCAAATGCGTCTATACCTGCACTCATGGCTGCGGTGGCCGTTCCGCCAGCAACGGGCGCAGCGGACGGGGTCGCGGCAGGCTTCGACCTGGTGGTCTAGAGCTAGGCAGCGGAAGCAGCGGTGCTTCCTTGGATTTGGAGGAGAGGTGTGGAGGCGACGATGCAGAGTGAGGAGACGGCAAGGGGTTTTATAGAGCAGGGGGAGGGGGTGCGGGTGGCTGTGAGTTGGGGGAGTGGAGAGAAGGGCATCTTTGTACGAGCTCGTCGGGTTGCATTTGGGCCGTTCTGGTGCCATATCTGGCGTCAGATCGGGTGGGCCCGATGCGTGTGGCAGGGGGTGAGGGGGGCGTGGTGATCGAACGACCATAGTAGGCTGGGTAGGGGGATGAGGCATGATCATGAGGCCTAGATGCTGGTCGTGGGAGGCGGGAGGGGGCTGAGGCGACGGGCAGGTGTGCGGGGTCGTTGGCTCATCGGTTCCCAATGCAAGATTCGCTGCAGACGGAGGCGCGCGTGGGGCGACAGGGGGCGGCGCAGATGTGCCCGGATTAGACACGGGGCGGGCAAGCGTTCTGTCCAAAATTGGCACAGACAGAGAGATAGAGAGAGGGTTTTTGGGGGGCGCGGCAGGCCCGTCCGCCTGTGGGAGGGCAGGGAGATCGTGCGGATCTTTTGGCAGATTTGGTGGGCCAGGGGGCGCCACAACACCAGCGGTCACCGCAGCACCATCATGATGCATGGAGTGGGCCATCCATGCATGTGACATAGGGGGGACATGGAGGGCATGTGTGAGCGAGGTGGGGTGTGGAGTCGTGCGGGGCTGAAGATGCCGACGCTCAAATGGGCCAAGAACGGAGTCTGATCGAGGGGGCAATGTAGGGTAAGCAAACGAAGTGTAATGATGGAAAAACAGACTGCAGTGAGCAACAGCTTGCTCGAGCTGGTCAAAGAAGAATATCCGAAAACCTTCAAAGTCTATGGACCGTTGCCTGAGAATTTGAATTTTAATGGACCGGGATAGGACACCCGTCTTAAACACATGCTCATGTACTTTGACTGCTAGAAAATCTTGTTTGACCGAAAAGCAATGGTTTAGGGCAGATTCAACTAAATTTTCATTTGGTCTAACTTTTATAGGTAGGAAGGTAACCCAGAAAAAATGTGTGTGTTGAGTGTACTGGGCATGTGGTGTAAGCTGGCAAGAATGAAGAGCATTAAGCATACGGTAAAAAAAGCTTATACCCGGCCGTTGTCGACGCTCCTTGGAGAGAGCAATAGTTGTGGACGCATGTGGTAGCAGTGCAGGATCGTTTACCGCCGGCGAGGAAGACGTAGGCCCATGTAGCGATGGCAGGGTTGTCCCCGGAGGAGAGCATGGAGCGCGACCCAAAGGAGCAGGCCAAGGGAAGCGCAGCAGGATGCCCAGCTTATGGAAGTCGCCCAAGGAGGCGATGAGCGCAGCCACGGCCGGCGATGCCACCGTGAAGGAGAAGCAGGAGTCTCCGTCGTCTGTGACGTTGAAGTTGTGGTGGGTGTCACCGAATAGGGAAGCTAGGATGAGACTCATCATGGTGGCGTCAAGGGTGAAAGGGAACTGAATGACACGCACATACATGCGACATCCATGCGGGTGGTGTGGAGGACGCTCGGAGACGAGCGAGCGACATTGTGTCCAGGCTACATGCTCAAAGTGAAGACCCAGGTCCTCTGGAATGTGAAGCAGGTGAGCCAGTGGCATGCATGTTGCATTGTGGGTAGGAGAAGGCGGGAGTGGGGGCAGGGTTCGCGAGAAGGATAAAGAGAAAGCACGGTGGCGAAGAGTGGATTGCGCGAGGATGACCTCGGCTATACGCACAGAGGCCACATGGAAGCGAAAAACGAGGGGAGAGCATTGTGCGACGAAGAAATCGACAGCAGCACCGCCAAGAACTGCCTGGAGCAGGGCGGCAACGGTAATGGCGTCAAGGCGGCGATTGGAGTAGTGAAAGATGACGTAGAGTGGCGATGCGAGGTGGATGGCGGGGGTGGTGATGGAGAGGCGGAGGAAGTAGGAGGCGTCATCCTCGAACTCGAGTCCCATGGCGTTCCCGCATCCCAGGAAGGAGCGGAATGCAACCTGGGCAGCTTTGACGTACGACGGGTCGAAGAAAGGCGATGGTGGAGGAGCTACTGTGGGGAGGAGCGCGTCGAGAAGATTAATGGCTAGGGCTGATTCCGGCGAAGGGGTGGCCGGAGAGGTTTTGGTGGTTGTATGGTTCTCTTCCGGCGGGGGGAGGAGGGTGGAGCGAGAGCGAGAGCCATCGTGACGGAGTTGCAGTAAACTGTGCATTTGAGTTTCAAATTCCTCTTAGTTGGAGTTGTTGCTGTTCGGAAGGGACCGGCGTTGGTTGAGACACGACTTGATGTTCAATTAAGGGCGGACCCTTTTGCAGTGTGGCTGTCATATGTGTGGTGGCTAGTCTTCGGATTAGCTATGGTATGGAGTTTGAACTATGCTTGTTGTTTGCATTGAGGGGTAGTTTTCTTGTAATTGCTCTCTACATTCTATAGAAACTAGATGACGCCTCACACCTTCTGTCGGGAATTGGCTGCAATATAGTTTGATATATGTGATTAATTGGAGGATCAATATTTGGATGAATAATATAAAACTAAAACATAAAAATGATTTATCGTATTTTATTTGAGGTGCTCTTTTTTTCATGCATGTTTGCATATTAAGATGAGTTTTTTCAACGCATGTTTAAGCGTTGAGATGGCACGTATGCACGTTAAGAAAAATATACCTGCGGTTAAGAGGTGAGCCTTTTCCATTGCATGCTTGTGTGTTGAGGTAGACTTTTTCATGCAGTTTTACATGACAAGATGACATGTATGCAAGTTGAGAAAACGATGATTAGTACTCCCTTTTTTTAGTGATATAACGCTCTTATATATTTATTTTTTGAAAAAAACTTCCAACTTATTCATCATCTGTCAAGGTAGTACAAAGAACATCAGAAATAAAAGATACATCCACGTCCGTAGACCAATTAGCGACGACCACAAGCACTGGAGCAAATCGAAGCACGCCGCCGTCATTGTCCATTCCTCATCGAAGCAGGGCAAATCTTGTTGTAGTAGACTGTCGGGAAGTCGTCGTGTTAAGGCCTCATAGGACCAGCGCACCGGGACAACAACCGGCGCTGATGTAGAGATGCGTAGATCAGAATGATCGAATTTGTAGACACAGGACACACATGAACGAAGATCTGATCCACATGAATCCATGGAAGACAAACGCTGCCCGAATCCCGTGAGATCCATTGAGGACAAACCTCCACACACCCTCCGACGATGCTAGAAACACCACCGGGACGGAGGCTAGACGGGAGGACCTTATTTCATCTCTAGGGAGCCGCTGCCGCTCGCCTCTCGGAGCAGAACACAAACCCTAACAAAACTCAAATAACCGTTCAAAAACAGAGCCCTCCCGTCGGCGAGGGCCGAGATCCACCGTGCTTCCATGGCCTAAGACCAAAAGACGAGATAGGCCGGCGGCGACGCCGACAGGAGGCATGAGAAACCCTGGTGCTAGGGTGCCCTCACGTACAAGAGTGAGGAGGTATGCGGTCCTCTCTATTATATTTCTTTCACGGAGGGAGTAGGAACTAATTATGTAGACATAGAGGACGTGGTAGCCTTGATGAACTCCCCGATCTTTTTTATTTTTCAAATCTGGCATCGTTGCGCCATTGGACCACGCGATAGTTGGCTGAGCATTTCGCCAAGAGGCTCCCATGCTGCCATGCACGTGCCCAACATCTCCCCTTCACTTCACCCCAAGCGCGCTGGATCGTGGCTTTGGCCTACACTTGTCTTAATCTTAGCATGGGTGCTAAATTGACGTGCTGCTCTATCTTGATGCTTTTCTTTCGATGAAAGGAGCTCAATCTTCATCTTCATCTTCATGTTACAAGATCAGATCAGCCTCGTTTTCACGTGCGTCCACACAAATTTGTCTCCAGCTGGCTCATAAACACCGGGCAAAAGCTTATGTATATTTGCTTTCACCTAATACGCCGGGCCCACCATCCGACAGCGGCCACCCGGCCCATCTCTCCTTCACCACCTGTCCTTCCTCCCTGCTGGGTCTCGTCCAAGACGTCGCCGTCTCGATCGGGCTCTCAGACACAGGCCGCTCCGAGATGGGATCAACCACGGGACGCGTGGCCACTTGTGCTCCGTCCGATTTGGACCCGACGTTCGCGGGGAGCGCCGTGTGGCTCTACCCCCTCCGCCCCCGACGGCAAAGCATGATGTTTCCAGACGCTTCCATGGCAGAGGGCGCTTAAGATATTTTACTAGGGGGATTAGCATATTCTAATTCTACGGTCTCTTGCGTGAGTGGGTGCGCTATGTGTCATTGTTTTCTCTCCTTAATTAAAATACCAAGCATGATTGGTGCTGCAGCTTTGTCTACTAGCAACCGAGTGGCCAGGACAAAAATGGAACAATCTAGATGCTGCCCAATGTTCTACTACTACTGGCATAGGAGTAGTCCAGCACCGGCACTTCGCCATATACACTTGGCACGCCAGACCGGGTTGCTAGCTAGGAGCAGCAATACTCTGTGTTGATCTAGAAAGAACTTGTGTTCATGGCATGGTCCTGATGAATCTTCTTGTACATGATCAATCAAACACATGCTTCAATCCAACTGTTCTTTCTAGCCCTATTGCTACGAACTAAAACCACGACGAGTAATTGGGAACGGAGTGAGTAGTATACATGTCGACATGTTCCAACATTTTTCTTCTTCGTGATATTTTCCGCTGACCGCCGGTAACAACTGTTCTTGCATCCACGACTAGCAACACACACGCACGCGATGATTGCTCGACTGGTCCCTGTCATCTCCATGGCTCCATTGCATATTTGTACGTGTTACATCAATCACCAAGAAAAGCAAGGGCATGCACAAACGGCCGATGCTTTTTTATATAGTTAAAAAACAGGCACCATCACCATGGCTCGAAGAGGACCTAATCGCACAGATCTGCCAAACATGTGGGGCCCGCCACGATGGTGGACGAGCCGATTAAACTATGGTAATGGAGCCATCGCGCACCACCGTCCAGCGACGCCATCGCTCATCCCCAGCCGTCCAGCTTGCCGACCGGTGACCTCACGCTGCCGGGTAAAAGCAGCGCACGCATCTCGCCGCGGCCGTCCGATGGACGCGCTCGTCGATCTGACGGACGGCGTCACGGCGGACTAATCAGCCATCCCTTTGTGTTGTCGCGTCATTAGCGATGATTCTCGTTAGTGCTTCTCTTTTGCTGGGTAGGCCTTCCAAAACCCTGAAATCAAATGAGTTTTGTATATGCTAGTCAAATAAAAGCTGGCTAGAGCTAGTGGTGCCGTCGTATTATATTATGAAGTGTGTCATGGCGTATTTCTCTCTGAGTAACCATTAGGTAACACGTGACAGAAAAATCCCCGCAAAAAAAACATGTGACAGAAATAACTCTGTGTCAATTACACTAAAAAATAACAACAAACATAGAAATGGAACAACTATCTAAGATGCTAGTTTGTTGTTAACCCGTTCCTAATTATCTTTTATGAAACAACATTTACTTTTCCCGCAAAAAAAAAGAAACAATATTTACTTCATAATATTGTACGCCCTATACAAAACGTCGCTAGACCACATGTATCTCAGGCAATCTCTCTAATGCTAGAATTTGTGTGTGTGGGTGGGAGGAATATTTTCGCTACTCCCTAAGTTCATAAACGCATGTCCTTTTGGGTGTTGACATGATCTCTTGTACGTCTATTTTTTACCGAGACTCTTACATACATCTATGATTGTATTTACACATTTACATATGTGTATCTGTTAGTATATTTTCTTGAAACCGTAATATTATAAAAGAATTCTTTCACGACAAATCTTACAAAAAATTTAGCCTTACATTTTTTTTGCGAGTGAGATGTGATTTTGTTGTTGATACTTTTAAACTGAAACCATGATAAAAATTATCTAAATGTGCATGGCAAGAACGTATGTACTCCCTCCGTATGTAGTCCACATTAAAATCGCTAAAAAGACTTATATTTAGGAACGGAGGGAGTAGTATTATTGCTTACGCTTGCATGGCAACACTCAAGTTATTATTACCAAAATAAGCAGAGAGGAGAAACAATTGCATGAATCACCAAAAAGAAAACCAGGGACCATCTTGAATTTTACTCATAGTGTGAGCGCCAAGATGCAAAACGCATGTGCACGGGAATATGCGATGGATGGCTGGCATGGCATGGGGGGTCATCCATGCATCCATGCCATGCGCCCCTCCCGAAAATATCAAGGCCATGTCAGCCGCGCCCCCTGGCGATCTCGCCAGCCCCCAGCCGCGCACGCGCGAATAAGTATCTCCGCGCACCCACCGGTCGCCGACCCGCGGGCCCTCCGCTCCACATCCCAGGTGTCAGTCACGCAGCACACCGCATGGGCCCTCCACCCCTCGCCCCGCGGGCGAGTGAAATAACGGAGCAAACACTACACAGACCACCGCCTACCCCTCCCATTACGGAAAAAATCTTTTTCTCGCCTCTCCTCGCCCCTCGCAGTTTTCTCTCTCCTCTCTGCCTTCGCCTCCGTCTCGCCTCTCCCGCCGCGCAATCCCCTCGCCGGCGCTGCCGATTCGCCGCCCGAGCTCCGTATTGGAGCGCTCCCGACCGAGGTAAAGCTCCTGGATCCTCCCTCCGCTACCCCGAACTACCCCCCTCCCCCAGCGCTACGTTTTGTTCATTTCGTGCCGTATTTGTTCCTCTGCCGCCTTGATTTTCGCTCGCGGCTCGTGTTGCCGGTAGATTCGCGGGCAGTCTGTGTCTGGGTGTCCTCGGGCGAGGCGTTGGCGATGGTTTTACTCGAGAAGTCTTGTTCCGGCGGCGAGGTTCAGCTGATTGTGTTGCAGCTTCTCTTCGTAATCTCGAGTAGATCAACGGGAGATGGACGCTTGTTCCTGAGAAATTCGGGGCGATTTCGGCTTATCCGCGAGTAGCGCGGATTCGAGCTGGGGCTTGCTCCTTTTCGGGGTGCCATTTCGGGCGGTAGATTTCGCAGTTTCGGATGCGGATGTAACTGCTGGAGCGGAAATAGTTGGCGGAAAATCGTTTGGGGGTGAAGATGGTTCTATGTTAGCTTATAGTTTTCCATTTCAGTTCACAGTTAAACAGAACGTCACAAGCAGAAATCTCAAAAGAAGCGGGTGCTGTGAGTCTGCAAAATTTTACTTGCTTGCTTTTGAAATAATATCTGATGCGCAGAATTAAGCTCCACTCCTTTGGGTTCCGCCGCTGTTCAACTTCCAAGGGTTACATGTTGGAATGGATCTATATTGCATTTGTCTACTTGCTATATTCAGCGTGGATGGATCTAATCGAATTTTCTAAATTAGAAACGTGAGATGTTCGATAATAGAAAAAAACACGGTAAGGCAAGTGAACTACCAATATTGTTTTACCCAAATTTGGTTAGCAGTCATCTGACTTGCAGTTATAGCCCCTCTGATATATGTGTATTGTGTATTATTATGTTCAGATTTGTATGAACCTGTACAGTAGCTATAAGCTTACAAAGTAGCTCTACTATTGTTTTTTCTTTCTCCTTTTCTTTCTTCTGGTTTTTGTTTCTGGGGTCCCAGTTCCGAGTTGTTTGCTTTGTTTCCGCGTTGTGCCATTTTGGTGTTACTCATCTAATACAAACGGCACACGTTTTGATCTGGTGCGTGTTCGAGAAAGATGGCATATCTTTTATTTCTTTTAATGAAAATGAGAATGGTTGCTCCTTTTCTAGATGAGAATTTGATGCTTCTAGTTGTGTAAAAACACATCGATTTTACACACATCGGCTCTTTCTTAAGTCCAAAAGACAATCCTCAGCTCCGAAACAAAATCGTTCAATTTGCAACCTAAAACTCACCCCCACCCCACCTACCCACACTCAACCCACCCATGCTGAAAAAAAGAACATCTTTTGGAAGACGTGCCATTTATGTCCAAGGCAGCCATCTCTCGAACTCGAGGAATCATGTAGAGCAAAACTGGATCTGAAACCAATGATGAAGATGAGCAGATGACTGTGAGCCCTTGGATCCTGATCCAAGGGTCAGAGTTGGCGATTAGATATTTCTTTCCTTTGCAAGATTCCTCAAACAAAACACCAAACCAATGTGTTCCTATACTATCTTATTTCCCCAAGCATCTGGAATCATTCCATTCCATCCCATTCTCAAATTCCAGGATGGTTCCATTCCAGTCTACCTCATCCCTCAAACCACTAAGGGTTTTAGAGTTGAAATCCTTGTTCTGACTCTGGTAAGGGCTAGGAATGTAAACGAGACTTATTTCTAGAAACATGTTGCCAAGGCTATGCAAAATTTGTTCCATTGGCTGGTTGACCTCCTCTCTTTTTCTTTTGTCAAGTTTCGGCAATATTTCTTGTTTTAAAATTTATTAAAATGACATCTATAATAATGTCCCTTTCCTTCTTTCGATTTTCCTTTTGCTATATTTTGCAATGCAGAGACGTTAAGCGCCTATGGTTGGAACTGGTTGATATGATATCTGGTCACATTGTGGGATGCAATCCCCCCTTAGTGGGGGGTGATTGAAGAAGTCAACAATAGGAGAACTTGCATCTTGCTGAAGTTTTCTGCTTCTGAGGCAAGTAGCTTATAAGAAGAATAGGGAATGTCATAGATGGATAAACTGACCGGCTATTTTAGCATGCTGTTGATATTAAATATGTTTTTTTTGCTAACTGGGGCAGTTTTTCTAATTTCTTTCTTTCTGAGTGTTCCTCTCTAGTTTCTTGAGCAGGCTCTTAAACTACCAAGTATGTCAGTGTCAAATGGGAAGTGGATTGATGGGCTCCAGTTCTCATCACTGTTCTGGCCCCCGCCACACGATGTGCAGCAGAAACAGGTACAATGCTCATAGTTTAGCTATGTTCATAGTTTAGCTATGTTATATACGCTGTAACTTTGTAGACACCTGATGTTAATGCGACGCTTCTGTTGTGTTTTCTTTTTGAAGGCACAAATTTTAGCCTATGTTGAGTACTTTGGTCAGTTCACATCTGACAGCGAGCAATTCCCGGAGGATGTAGCTCAGGTACTGTATCTCTTAGCATAAATTAGTTTTGTTTGTGGCAAAATGTATATCAACTGTTAATACTTATACCCTTCCATCTTTCTTGCCTGTGTGCAGCTAATTCAAAGTTGCTATCCATCAAAAGAAAAGCGGTTGGTAGATGAAGTATTAGGTACATATGAACTTCTGATAGCTACACATTATTACTACAGGCATATGAAGAAATAAATTGACACTCTTGTTTTTACATTTCGCCCAGCAACTTTTGTTCTCCATCACCCTGAGCATGGTCATGCAGTTGTACATCCAATTCTTTCACGCATCATAGATGGGACACTGAGTTATGATAGTCATGGTTCCCCATTCAATTCCTTCATCTCTTTATTTACCCAAAGTTCTGAGGTGAGGCCCTTACTTTCCTGGTTACTTTTAGTTCTCTTGCTTGATGCTGGTTGTGGTTGAAGTTCTGTTACTCATTAAGTGTACTTTTGGCTGCAGAAAGAGTACTCAGAGCAGTGGGCCTTGGCCTGTGGAGAAATTCTTAGAGTTCTAACTCACTACAACAGGCCAATCTTTAAAGTTGCAGACTGTAACAACACATCTGACCAGGCCACAGCAAGTTGTTCTGCACAGGAGAAAGCTAATTACTCTCCAGGAAATGAGCCTGAACGGAAGCCATTGAGGCCATTATCTCCTTGGATCACAGATATTTTGCTAACTGCACCTTTGGGCATTAGAAGCGACTATTTTAGATGGTGAGTTGACTCTAATTTCTTTTTATCTTTTTCTTATGAAACGCGACTTAAGGCAATGTGACTATTAATAATGAGCAAAATTAGCAAATGGAGAAACAGGGTAAATAGTAGAACCACGTGAGGAAAATAGTATTGCAGGTGAGCAATAAGGCCGAAACTCAGGAGTAAGTGGCCTGTAATCAAGACCAAACTGCAAGCATCTCCGATATGCTAATGGGAGTGTGTGCTAATCAACTCCAAATATGCTAATGGCAGTGTGCTAATCAACTCTAAATATGCTAATGGGAGTGTATGCTGTACATGAATAGTAAATGTCAACGCTTTTCGGCTTGTTGGAATATATGCTGTTACTGTTGTAAATCAACAGTTTGCTATCATACTTCATACACTTCACTTAGTAATATTTGCTGATTACGCTTTGTTTCATTTTAAACCTATCAGGTGTGGTGGAGTTATGGGAAAATACGCAGCTGGTGGAGAATTGAAGCCTCCAACAACTGGTTAGTAACTTTGAAATCATTTTTTTGCCTGAAATGAGAAGATGCAGTAACACTAGATGTTTTCTTTATTCCATTGAGATTTTATGTCTTTGTTACTTCTTATTTTGATTATGCGGGTTTTCCAAGTGTGGAACACCTTTTCTTCTTGCAACAGATGCTAATTCTTGCCATAAACACAAATGATTAATTATACGTCTTTTTAATTTAGCATACAGCCGTGGAGCTGGTAAGCACCCACAACTCATGCCATCCACCCCAAGATGGGCTGTTGCCAATGGAGCTGGAGTTATTTTAAGTGTCTGTGATGAGGAAGTAGCTCGTTATGAGACAGCAAACCTAACCGCGGCAGCTGTTCCCGCCCTTCTGCTACCTCCACCGACAACACCGTTGGATGAGCATTTGGTGGCAGGGCTACCCCCTCTCGAACCATACGCTCGCTTGTTTCATAGGTAAGATCCTATCAATTGTCATACCAAGTCTGCTTTCCAGATTATACTAAACGTGTTACTCTCTTGTCAGATACTACGCAATTGCCACACCAAGTGCTACGCAAAGATTGCTTTTTGGTCTTCTTGAAGCACCACCGTCATGGGCTCCAGATGCACTTGATGCAGCAGTTCAGCTTGTTGAACTCCTTCGGGCAGCTGAAGATTATGCTACTGGCATGCGGGTATAACATACCGCACACTGGCTGTTGTTTCAGTGCCGTTAATCGTGATGCCTCACGATACAAAATTTTCATATCGTATGTTTTGGGTGTGCATGTTTATTGATCTTGGTAACTTTAAATTTCTGTACAGCTTCCAAAAAATTGGTTGCATCTTCATTTCTTGCGTGCGATTGGAACTGCAATGTCTATGAGGGCTGGTATTGCTGCTGATACAGCTGCTGCGTTGCTTTTTCGCATACTATCCCAACCAACGTTGCTTTTTCCTCCACTAAGGCATGCTGAAGGAGTTGAAGTGCAACATGAACCACTGGGTGGCTATGTATCATCATACAAAAGACAGGTATGCAGTAGTTTCTGCATGTGGTTAATTTTTATTACCTGTTTTTTCTTTAGTAAAGACTCGAAGCATAGTTAGTCTTTTCTGGGGCTTACGTATTCTAGGCTCTGTTGTAAAGTTCAGGGGGTCTTATTATACACTGATTTAGGCATTGTTAGTCGCAGTTTACGTTACTGCATTAGTTGAGCTAAAACACTGCAACAGACAGCTAATCCTTATAGTCAATTTCCATTCAGCATTTGATCATTTTTGTATACTTGCTCATGTGGAATGCTTCTATCAATTCGTCAATCACTTATCTTGTGGTTTACCATGTTCTATGAGTAGAGATTTCACACCAAAGCTGCGCATTCAACTATCGTCTTTATTTACACCCTTCCATGTGGGAATCCATGTTTTATTTTTCTTGGTTTTACTGACTGCTGCCTTATGTCTGCATGACTAATTTACCTGCTTGCACTTTGAACTATTCACAGCTGGAAGTTCCTGCATCTGAAACCACAATTGATGCCACTGCACAAGGCATTGCTTCCTTGCTGTGTGCTCATGGTCCTGATGTTGAGTGGAGAATATGTACCATCTGGGAAGCTGCCTATGGTTTGTTACCTCTGAATTCATCAGCAGTTGATTTACCCGAAATCGTTGTAGCTGCTCCGCTTCAGCCACCTACTTTGTCATGGAGCCTATACTTGCCACTGTTGAAAGTATTTGAGTATCTACCTCGTGGAAGTCCATCTGAAGCATGCCTTATGAGAATATTTGTGGCAACAGTTGAAGCTATACTCAGAAGAACTTTCCCTTCGGAAACCTCTGAATCATCTAAACGACCAAGAAGTCAATCCAAGAACCTTGCTGTTGCTGAACTGCGTACAATGATACATTCACTCTTTGTTGAATCATGTGCTTCAATGAACCTTGCCTCCCGGTTGTTGTTTGTAGTATTAACTGTTTGCGTCAGTCATCAAGCTTTGCCAGGGGGCAGCAAAAGACCAACGGGTAGTGAAAACCATTCTTCTGAGGAGGCCACTGAGGACCCAAGATTAACCAATGGAAGAAATAGGGTCAAGAAGAAACAAGGGCCTGTTGGTACATTTGACTCGTATGTGCTGGCCGCTGTTTGTGCCTTATCTTGTGAGCTTCAGCTGTTCCCTATCCTTTGCAAGAGCGCAACAAACTCAAATGTAAAAGACTCTGTAAAGATCCTGAAGCCTGGAAAAAACAATGGGATCAGTAATGAGCTACAGAACAGCATTAGCTCAGCAATTCTCCATACTCGTAGAATTCTTGGCATTCTGGAAGCTCTTTTCTCCTTGAAGCCATCATCAGTTGGTACCTCCTGGAACTACAGTTCAAATGAGATAGTTGCAGCGGCTATGGTTGCCGCTCATGTTTCTGAGTTATTTCGCCGGTCGAGGCCATGCCTAAATGCACTATCTTCACTGAAGCGATGTAAGTGGGATGCTGAGATTTCTACCAGGGCATCATCCCTCTACCATTTGATCGACTTGCATGGTAAAACTGTGTCCTCCATCGTGAACAAAGCTGAGCCTCTAGAAGCTCACCTGACTTTTACATCAGTAAAGAGAGATGATCAACAACACATTGAGGAAAACGGCACCAGCTCATCGGGTAGTGGCAACTTGGAAAAGAAGAATGCTTCAGCCTCACACATGAAAAATGGTTTTTCAAGACCACTCTTGAAATGCTCAGAAGAGGCTAGGCGAAATGGTAATGTTGCAAGTACATCCGGGAAAGTTCCTGCAACTTTACAGGCTGAAGCATCTGATTTGGCGAACTTCCTTACCATGGATAGGAATGGGGGTTATCGAGGCTCTCAGACTCTCCTAAGATCTGTTATCTCAGAGAAACAGGAACTATGCTTCTCTGTTGTCTCATTGCTCTGGCATAAGCTTATTGCATCTCCTGAAACGCAGATGTCTGCAGAAAGTACATCAGCTCATCAAGGTTGGAGAAAGGTATGATTCGTGTGGCCATTGGCATAACACATCAATGCTTCAGTGACATTCTAATTTTGTTATCTTATTAACTGTACATCTGACATTTTTTTATGTATAGGTTGTAGATGCACTTTGTGATGTTGTTTCAGCCTCACCAGCCAAGGCTTCAACTGCTATTGTTCTGCAGGTAAAGATTTATTCAGACATTTGGTCGCAATGAAATTTGGTTCAGATTTTGGCTTCTTCTCCCTTGTTCATTTCTCACGTGGGAACATATATTATCTTCATGACATATACATACATATTTCCTGCCATATTTATGGACTCTTGTATGCAGGCTGAGAAGGACCTACAGCCCTGGATTGCTCGAGATGACGAGGAAGGTCAGAAGATGTGGAGAGACAACCAGCGAATAGTTAAACTGATAGCTGAGCTTATGAGGAACCATGATAGCCCAGAAGCATTGATAATTCTTGCTAGTGCTTCAGACCTTCTACTTCGTGCTACGGATGGGATGCTTGTTGATGGTGAAGCTTGTACCTTGCCTCAGTTAGAGGTAAGATACATATACAAACTTTCTTCACAGAATAGCACAAACATATCATCTGTCGTACTTTGTTGTCGTTAAAGCACCATCGACTCATTTTCTTTCTTGAAAGTTGCATGTCACCGATTCTTTCTGACAATATTCCTTCCTGTGATTGAATATGCACAGCTCCTGGAGGTAACTGCTAGAGCTATTCATCTCATCGTTGAATGGGGAGACCCAGGTGTAGCAGTTGCTGATGGCCTCTCAAATCTGTTAAAGGTATGTCCTCCTGCTCAGATCTCACCCCAATTCTGTTCATCAGAAACGCACCAACGTTCAGAATGCTAACATTCATGTGGGTTGCAGTGCCGTCTATCACCTACCATCCGCTGCCTCTCCCACGCTAGCGCACATGTACGAGCGCTCAGCATGTCCGTCCTCCGTGACATCTTGAACAGTGGGCCACTAGGTTCCACTAAGGTCATTCAAGGCGAACAACGGAACGGCATCCAAAGCCCGAACTACCAATGCGCGGCAGCAAACACGGTGAACTGGCAAGCGGATGTGGAGAGATGTATAGACTGGGAAGCCCGCAGCCGGCGCGCCACCGGGATGACCCTCGCCTTCCTCACCGCTGCGGCTAACGAGCTCGGCTGCCCCCTTCCTTGCTGACAAGGCCATATTTGGAGCTGACAATCAGCGACACTTGACAGTTGGCGCGAGCAGTTGCTGCATGGTCAGCGAGCAGGATGGCTAATTAATCCCTTGCTCAAGGATGGCTTCCCAGTCTGCCCTGCCCCCATGATGTGATTCAGAACTGATGTATATTAGCTGATGTTCCCAATCATACGGAGCCTTGCTCCCGCGGTGTGATTTTAACTTGCAATCTGACGTTAGATGTTCAAGCATATCGAACTGCTTGTGCTGTAACTTGTATTCATGATGTAACCGAAAGATGTCCGCTATGGTAAATGAAGACGTGTCATTTTTCGTTTTCTACACACATGCCTATCCGCGGAGCTTCCCATTGAACCCGCACCTTTGCGTTACATAGCATGTGCGCAATGGTACCCTACCCACTGGTTGCTTTACCTGATTCTCCATCTACAAATGCTGGGGTTAACAATTGTCGGATATCGGGTTTCGGCAAAACCCTTAAGGTTCGAACTCTAGGATGCGCGCGAAGATCTACTCCTTACTGATCTACGCCCCAAAACTTCGCCGTGAATTTAAGCTACACGATGAACAACACAAGTTTATACTGGTTCGGGCCACCGTTGTGGTGTAATACCCTAATCCAGTGTGTGCTGTGGTGGATTGCCTCTGAGGCTGATGATGAACAGTAAAGAGGAAGAACAGCCTCGCGAGAGATGTTCTTATGGTGGTGTGCTTGGAGAGGAATTGCTCCTTCTCTGTTGGCTCTAGGTGAGATCCCCCTTCCTTCTACTGTGGTGGCTATCTCTATATATAGAGGCCCTGGTTCTCTTCCCAAATATTGAGCGGGGAGCCAACAACGGCCGTTTTGAAAGGGGACAGCTAGTACAATCTATCCTGACTAAAGGTGGTCTTCGACTGCCAAAGGCACTGGTGATGACGTTGTCTTGGGCTCCACGGTGATCTTCGTCCTGCCATCCTGCTGGTCTTCGTCTCGTTGCACCAATATGGTAACCTTTGCTTGATGCCTTGGTACTCCGCACCTGCGCTTGCCCCCTTTGCACCAAAGAGGAAACGAGGACACTACGCCGGCTGGCGCCCGCCTGGTCTCGATCGTCATGGCTTGCGTCACGAGCACCTCGCGAGGTACTCCTTGCCTTGATCTCTCCGCCTCCTCGCGAGCCTGCCTGGTGAGGCCGCCCCTGAGGAAGCCTTGCGTCGTCCGCCCCGCGAGGCTTGGCCCCTCGCGAGGGTCTTGAACCTGGGTTGATGAAGACGGGCCGTACTGGGCCACTGCTTGAGCCACGCCGCAGGCCGCAGGCAGACAAGTCTGGGGACCCCCGTTCCCAAAACGCCGACAGTAGCCCCCAGGCCCAAGGCGCGCTCGGATTGGCTTAGCGGCGAAGCCAAAGTGCAAGTACGGAGCGCCACGGGCCTCAACAGCCTGCGACCTTGGTCGCCACGTGGCGGTTGATTGGACGTGGGCGTCTCCGCTTCCCCACGCTGCCTCGGCAACTGCCTGACTGACAAAAGGCTGGCCTGGGTTAGGCTTACCTTCATTGCTCTCATTCGCCTTACTCCAGATCCCCTTCCTTGCTCTTGCTCTCTTGCTTCCGAAATCTCCAGATCCGCTCCGTCCTTCCTCTTTCAGCGAGCAATGTCGCCCCGCAAGGCCGCGGCCGAGGCCCTGCCGGCTTGGTACTCGCCAGCTCTGGATCCCCCTAACATGACAGAGAAGAACCTCGCCTCCACGCGCCTGATGACGGCGGCGCAAGGCAGCGAGATGGGGGAGACTGGACTCCGAGCCGGCTCTGCCATGCCGGAGGCTAAGGGGAGCACCTTCTACCCCTTCTTCATGAGCATCGTCATCGCCGGCCTGGTGCCTCCCTTCTCCGAGTTCTTCTACGCCGTCCTCCGCCATTACAAGCTGCAGGCCCTTCATCTCCATCCCAACTCCGTCCTCCTTCTGTCGATTTTCGCCTACTACTGCGAGGCACACGTTGGAGTGATGCCGTCCGTGGCCTTGCTACGCCACTTCTTCTCCCTCCGAATCACCAACAGCCATACCTCGGCGTGTGCTGGCTTCGTCGCGTACTCCAAGGCCAACATGATCTCAAAGACCGGGAAGAGGGTCGACGGCTTCCGGAGCAAGTGGGTCATGCTGGATGCCGGATGCATCCACTCTTGGTTGGTGTTGCCCACGGAGCAGCCCCAGGCTGATGAGGCGTGGTCTCGTGCGAAGCTTGATGACCGACGGGCGAAGTCGGTGCTGGAGAGGATGAACGCCGACCTGAGGCCGGGCAACATGAAGGCGGCGAAGCTAACCGGGGCCACGCTCCTGAGGGAGTTCCTGGTGCAGCGGGTGGCTCCACTTCAGGCGCACTCGCGTCCGTTGTGGACGCTTGGGGGTGCGGACGACGACCTCCGCCTGAACTCGGTGGCCCTGGATGACGAGGATCAGGTCGCAGCTCTCAGTTTCTTGGTCGGAGAGGATGTGGAAGGTCTGGAGGGCGCTCCTGCCCCCCTGTTCCTCCATGAAAACTGGCAACAGGTGGTGGAAGCCATGCCCACCTTCGATGGGAGCGGTCTGGTGCCGGAGGTGCCTCCTGAGGGCCAGGAGGCGGCGGTCCCGGTGGAATTGTCTTCTGACGATTCCCGCGGGGGAGGAGAGGAAGACGAGGAAGAAGAGGAGCGCGACTCGGAGGCGACCGCTGAGGGGACGGGGGAGACTTCTCCCCGGCACAGGGCCAGCATCCTCCGCACCCTACCGGACAACGACGAGGCCGACGCCAGGCGAGAGGGAGAGGATCCGCCCGTGATCTCTAAGAAAGACAGGTCGGGACTGATCCCCCGAGGGGCCACCCCGGCCTAGGTACAGCCCGAAGCCGCCTCTAGCCCTTCTGGTGCGCCCTCTTCTGCTTCTGGAACTGTCGGGGTTGCGCCCCGGACCAAAAGGCTCACGGGCTGTAAGCTCGGCAAGAGACCACCAAAATATGCCGCGACTGACCAATAAGTGCTCGAACTCCGTCTTGTTCTTGTTTTTGCTATCGGGGCTTGACATCCTCCATCATTTGGTTAGGCCACCGCTTGCGGGGAAGAAGCTGAAGGGTGATAACCCACAAGTATAGGGGATCGCAACAGTTTTTGAGGCTAGAGTATTCAACCCAAATTTATTGATTCGACACAAGGGAAGCCAAAGAATATTCTCAAGTATTAGCAGCTGAGTTGTCAATTCAACCACACCTGGAAACTTAGTATCTGCAACAAAGTATTTAGTAGCAAAATAATATGATAGTGGTGGTAACGATAACAAAAGTAAAGACAGCAAAAGTAATGTTTTTGGTATTTTGTAGTGATTGTAACAGCAGCAACGGAAAAGTAAATAAGTGTAAACCAGTATATGGAAAACTCGTAGGCACCGGATTAGCGATGGATAATTATGCCGGATGTGGTTCATCATGTAGCAGTCATAACATAGGGTGACACAGAACTAGCTCCAGTTCATCAATGTAATGTAGGCATGTATTCCGTATATAGTCATACGTGCTTATGGAAAAGAACTTGCATGACATCTTTTGTCCTACCCTCCCGTGGCAGCGGGGTCCTATTGGAAACTAAGGGATATTAAGGCCTCCTTTTAATAGAGAACCGGAACAAAGCATTAGCACAAAGTGAATACATGAACTCCTCAAACTATGGTCATCACCGGGAGTGGTCCCGATTATTGTCACTTCGGGGTTGCCAGATCATAACACATAGTAGGTGACTATAGACTTGCAAGATAGGATCAAGAACACACATATATTCATGAAAACATAATAGGTTCAGATCTGAAATCATGGCACTCGGTCCCTAGTGACAAGCATTAAGCATAGCAAAGTCATAGCAACATCAATCTCAGAACATAATGGATACTAGGGATCAAACCCTAACAAAACTAACTCGATTACATGATAAATCTCATCCAACCCATCACCGTCCAGCAAGCCTACGATGCAATTACTCACGCACGGCGGTGAGCATCATGAAATTGGTGATGGAGGATGGTTGATGATGACGACGGCGATGAATCCCCCTCTCCGGAGCCCCGAACTGACTCCAGATCAGCCCTCCCGAGAGAGATTAGGGCTTGGCGGCGGCTCTGTATCGTAAAACACGATGAAACTTTCTCTCTGATTTTTTTCTCCCCGAAAGCCAATATATGGAGTTGGAGTTGGCATCGGAGGGCCACCAGGGGGCCCACGAGGTAGGGGGCGCGCCCAGGGGGGAGGGGCGCGCCCCCACCCTCGTGAACAGGGTGTGGGCCCCCTGGCCTTCATCTTTGGTGAGGATTTTTTATTATTTATTCTAAGATATTCCGTGGAGTTTCAGGTCATTTCGAGAACTTTTGTTTTCTGCACATAAAACAACACCATGACAATTCTACTGAAAACAACGTCATTCCAGGTTAGTTCCATTCAAATCATACAAGTTAGAGTCCAAAACAAGGGCAAAAGTGTTTGGAAAAGTAGATACGACGGAGACGTATCAACTCCCCCAAGCTTAAACCCTTGCTTGTCCTCAAGCAATTCAGTTGACAAACTGAAAGAGAAAAAGAAAAACTTTTACAAACTCTGTTTGCTCTTGTTGTTGTAAACATGAAAAGACAGCATTCAAGTTTCAGCAATTATTATGAACTAACCATACTCACAATAACACGTAGGTCTCACAATTACTAATATCAGTAGCATAATCAGCTAGCGAGCCATAATAATAAAACTCGGATGACAACACTTTCTCAAAATAATTATAACATGATATAGCAAAATGGCATCTCGCTAGCCTTTCTGAGACCGCAAAACATAAATGCAGAGCACTTTTAAAGATCAAGGACTGACTAAACATTGTAATTCATGGTAAAAGAGATCCAGTCAAGTCATACCCAATATAAACCAATCATAATGAATGCAAACGACAGTGTGCTCTCCAGCGGGTGCTTTTTAATAAGAAGGGTGATGACTCAACATAAAAGTAAATAGATAGGCCCTTCGCAGAGGGAAGCAGGGATTTGTAGAGGTGCCAGAGCTCGGTTTTGAAATAGAGATAAATTATATTTTGAGCGGCATACTTTCATTGTCAACATAACAACTAAAAGACGAGGATATCTTCCATGCTAAACAGATTATAGGCGGTTCCCAAACAGAATGGTAAAGTTTATACTCCCCCTTCCTCCACAAGCATCAATCCATGGCTTGCTCGAAACAACGAGTGCCTCCAACATTCAACGGGTCCCAAGGGGAGTTTTGTTTGTAGTTATTTTGATTTAGTTTGCATGAAGCATGGGACTGGGCATCCCGAATACCAGCCATTTTCTCGTGAATGAGGAGCGGAGTCCACTCCTCTTGAGAATAGCCCGCCTAACACGGAAGATAAGGGCAGCTCTAGTTGACACATGAGCTATTCAAGCATGCAAAACAGAATGTTTATTTGAAGGTTTAGAGTTTGGCACATACAAATTTACTTGGAACGGCAGGTAAATACCACATATAGGAAGGTATGGTGGACTCATATGGAACAAATTTGGGGTTTAAGGAGTTTGGATGCACAAGCAGTATTCCCGCTTAGTACAGGTGAAGGCTAGCAAAAGACTGGGAAGCGACCAACTGAGAGAGCGACAACAGTCGTAAACATGCATTAAAATTAACTTACACCGAATATAAGTATGAGTAGTATATAATCCACCATGAACATAAATATCATGAAGGCTATGTTGATTTGATTCAACTACATGCGTGAACATGTGCCAAGTCGAGTCACTCAATTCATTTAAAGGAGGATACCATCCCATCATACCACATCATAATCATTCTAATAGCATGTTGGCACGCAAGGTAAACCATTATAACTCATAGCTAATCAAGCATGGCACAAGCAACTATAATCTCTAAATGTTATTGCAAATATGTTTACTTCATAATAGCTGAATCAGGAATGATGAATCATCATATTTACAAAAACAAGAGAGGTCGAGTTCATACCAGCTTTTCTCTTCCCAATAAGTACATTATATATCATCATTATGGCCTTTCACTTGCACGACCGAACGGTGTGAATAATAATAAGAGTGCACATGCATTGGACTAAGCTGGAATCTGCAAGCATTCAACTCAAGAGAGAAGACAAGTAATATGGGCTCTAGGTTAAATAAACAATCATGCATATAAGAGCCATTAAGCATTTTCAATATGGTCTTCTCGACCCCCAAAGAAAGAAAAAGAAATAAAAACTATTTACACGGGAAAGCTCCCAACAAGTAAAAGAATAACGGGAAATATTTTTGGGTTTTGTTTTTAATTCTACTACAAACATGGAAAGTAAACTAACTAATTTTTTTGTTTTTTTCTTAAAGTTTATCAAACACACAAGAAGAAAGCTAGAAGAAGAAATTTAAACTAACATGGATATTACAGTGAAAGAGTATGAGCACCGACATCTAGCAATGAGTGTGTGTGAACATGAATGTAATGTCGGTGGGAAATACGTACTCCCCCAAGCTTAGGCTCTTGGCCTAAGTTGGTCTATTGCCAGGGATGGCCTGGCGGATATCCGTAGGTGAAGTTGGGGTCGTAGTGTGACGCAGAATAGTTGGGATCATAATGTGATGAAGAGGACTCTGATTGCCACTGGCTGGCAACCGTCTCAGGATCCCAAGAATAAACCGACATTCGCGGAGGCTCCTCTTGAGGCTCCGGTTCCGGGGCTGGTGCAGGATTCCGATAGGCTTGAACGACCGCCCACGGAACAATGTGAGGCTCTGCATACAAGTTAAACAAAGAAGGACAGGCAAAGTAATAGTCTCAGGGTGATATTCATCAAAGTATAATTTATATTTGAGCTCCCCATCGCGACTCTTAACAAGAAAATCATGCGCTATCATACTCTTGTAATCTAAATAAGCACGGGGCAGCGCTGTTTCTTCTTTCTCCGCATGCCTAATAGGTATTTCAAAATGTTCAGCTAGGCGCGAAGCATAAATGCCTCCAAAGATGGCCCTTAGTACGGTTCATATTTAACCGTCTAGCAACAATTCCACCCAAACTAACAGAGTTATTGCGGTATAAACCATGGAGCAAAATAATAATATCAGGAATACTAAGTTTCCCACAGTTCCCGCATCCAATCAAGCAACGACTAGCAAATATGGCAAAGTAGCGTAAAACAGGATAATGAATGCTAGTGATCCTCGCATCAGAAACCTTCCTGGTTTCTCCCACCGTGATAGTGTTAATAAAAGCTTCTACTTCGTTACGGTGGGGTTCATCTAAGGTGCCCTCAAAGGGTATTCTGCAGACCTCGCAGAATTTAGCTAATGTCATCCTTTTAACAACATCATATAAATGAAACTCTACTGATGGAGGTGATTTCTTAGGGAAAAAGTAGAAGTTTTGCACAAAAGTATTTGTGAGTAAGAGATACTGATGACGTTGGTCGCAGAGGAAGTTGGTGAGGCCGGCGTTCTCAATCAATAAATAGAAATCATCATAAATACCGGCACTCCTCAAGAAGTCATCGGAGGGCCATTCACACGACCGGACCTCCGCGGTGCGAGGCAGATTAAATTTGGGCTTCTGTTCTTCTTCCTTTTGTTTTTCCTTAGAGCTTCGGCTCAACGAGCCCCTCAAAAGTCTCTTCATTATTTCTGAAACAATCTGAAATTTTTAGTAACTTCAAATAAAAGTGAACCAACTTCAATAAAATTGATAGCAACAACTCCCACAAGTGCCTAGGGCCTATATCAAGCATTAGAACTACTTGGAACCATATAAATTTGACATGCAAGCTCAAGAACATGGTCACCTATGCAGCACAAATTTGCAATGAATAAAGCACTAGAACAAAAACTAATTGGATCAATGGAGGAGTCACATACCAAGGAACAATCTCCCCAAGCAGTTTTGCAAAAGGTGCTTTGAGCAAGGAGATCGAAAATCACAGCAACGGGGGCTGGAACTCGTGCTTGAGTTGGTTTTTCGTGTTTGTGTGAGGCAGAGGAAGAAGATGGGTGCAGGAATAAGTGGAGGAGGGCCACCATGGGCCCACGAGGCAGGGGGCCGCGCCCAGGGGGTAGGGCGCACCCTCCACCCTCGTGGCCAGGTGGTAGCTCCCCCCGTGGTAATTTTTGCACAGTAAATTCTCAAATATTCCCGAAAAAATCATATTAAATTTGCATGGCATTCTGAGGACTTTTATTTTCGGGATATTTTTATATTGCACGGATAAGTCAGGAAACAGACAGAAAAAATATTATTTTACTTTATTTCTACTAAATAACAGAAAATATAAAAAGGGTACAGAAGGTTGTGCTTCTAGTTTCATCCATCTCGTGACCGTCAAAATGAACCCTGTAAGTGCATCTAGTGCCCCTTAGTGATTTTGGTGTATTGAAGACTTATAGGTTAAGGGACTAATGCGTTTGTGAGTGTACACAGGTCTATAAGTCCATGAGGAGTTTGATATTTACAGAGAAACTCGACCCCTAAAAATGAAGTTCTTCGACTGAAGACTTTGATATTCTGAAGACTTTCTGAAGACTTTGAAAGTGAAGAAATTGGTGTGACATTGAAGACTTGGTATTCATTTGTGGAACATGAAGCATGAAGACTTTTGTTTTCGTAGTTTCATTTTCTCTTTCTTGAGTCATAGTAAACACCGTACTGTTAAAGGGGGTCGAGGAAATACTAAGGAAAAATTTCCATGTGATACTCAACTCAAAATCCTACACCTACCAATCCCTTGGAGTGAAGCCTTTGGAAATCTCATACAGTTCAGTCACTTTCTTCAGTGACAGAGACGAAGTTCTTCTGGTCGCTGATGAATTTGTTCTAACTGAGGAGTTAGGAATTCGCGAGTGCGAATTGCCTACACAGTGAGGAACATGATAGCCCTGAGGAATTTGAGAGTCAAATTTCCGACCGTTGCTGTGCTGCGCGCCAGCTGTCCCATAATATCTTATCCACCTAACGGTCATATCATTGAAGGGCATTTATGTCTTATCATGTCGGGCTGCTGCCTAGGCTATAAATAGCCGCCCCCTACAACCACTAGCTGGTTGGCTGCTCCGAGAGAACTTGACACTTGTCATTTGAGAGCAACCCATCCTCTGAGGACTTTGAGCGAAAATCATCAAGTGAGGAAAACCCAAAACCAAACCCCTACAAACCCAAAGTGATTAAGCATCACTGAAGAAATTGATCCTGCATGGATCCGACGCTTGTTACCTTTGAAGACTGTGCTTCTTCCAGACGGTTAGGCGTCATGGTCTAGAGCATCCAAGAGGAATTGTGGATCGCCGAGTGACCAAGTCTGTGAAGGTTTGGAAGTCGCCTGAAGACTTACCACCAGTGATTGGACGAGGTCTGTGTGACCTTAGTTCAAGGAGAATACGGTGAGGACTGGGTGTCTTGAGCTGCGTGCTCAGCGACTGGGTGTCCGGGACTGTGTGTCCTCGAGTTTAAATACTCAGCCGCTCCAACCAGACGTACAATTGAGACAGCAGTTGGAACTGGTCTACCAAATCATTGTCTTCACCAACCTAACTGGTTCTATTTCCTCAACCCTTTCATTTCCTCATTACTGTGTTGAGTGTTTGTTCATATCTGTGCTTGAAGACTCTGACTAAAGACTTTCTCAATTTCCTCAGTTCAATTTCTTCAGTCTGTTTGTCTTCATCTTGTGTTATCCTGTGATTACGCTTTCTGTACTCTGTGCTAGTCTTCATTTCATCATGATGACCATGCCTGTATTCTGTTATGCTTACTTCTGAGTACTTATTTCGCTGCTAGTAGTTCTTCGCTAAGGAATTTCCTCACCGGCAAATTCCTCAGTGAAGAATTCATAAAAATCGCCTATTCACCCCCCTCTAGTCGATATAACGCACTTTCAATTGGTATTAGAGCAAGGTACTCCCTTGTTCTGTGTGATTTTGGTTTAACCGCCTGGAGTTTTAGTTATGTCGACCGCAGGTATGATCAAGGTCTCGGCTGGGTGTCCTACCTTTGATGGGACGGACTACCCCTACTGGAAAAACAAGATGCGAATGCATCTTGAGGCAATTGACAACGATCTCTGGTATGTTGTGGAAAATGGTGTTCCCTCTGTCTCACCCTCAGTGAACGCTACCGATGTGAAGAGATTCAAGCAACTCGATTCTCAAGCGAAGAATATCATATGTGGCCATCTGAGTAAAGGACAGTATGGAAGAGTGAGTGCTTTGGAAACTGCTAAGCTTATCTGGGATAGGCTGTCCAAAGTGAATGAAGGAGTCTCAACTCAGCGTGACTCTCGAGTTGATGTTCTTTGGAATCTCTTCAACCGCTTCAAAAGACTCGACAATGAAAATGTCCAACAAACCTTTGATCGCCTCACTGACATCTCAAATGAGCTTCAAGCCCTCGGTGCCACTGACATCACTGACCATGAGGTGGTGAAGAAACTGTTGAGATCGCTTGATTCCTCATTTGATACTCTGGGACTGATGATACAAGAACGGGCTGACTACAAGTCTCTTGATCCTGCCGATATCCTTGAAAGGCTAAATACTCACGAGTTCCAGCTTGCTGAAAAGAGAGATCTCTATGGTTCGAGCTATGGCAAACCACGTGCCCTGAAGGCCAAGGCTGTGTCTGAGTCTGAATGTGAGGATTCTGGAAGTAGCCTTGGTGATCCTGAAGAATTGAGCCAGGAGCTAGCACTGCTCGTGAAGAAATTCCAGAAGTTCTCAAGACGTGGTCGCTTTGGAAAATCCTCAAGAAGCAGTGATTCCTCATCCAGTGACTATAAGAGAAGACTGTGCCACAAATGCAAGAAACCTGGTCACTATATTCAAGATTGTCCTTAGTGGGAAAAGGAATTGAAGAAGAAGAAATACAAGGATTACAGTTCTGATGATGCAAAGAAGAAGAAGAAATCGTCAAAATCTTCATCATCAAAATCCTCGAAGTCTTCATCTCACAAGAAGAGCAGCTCCAAGAAGGCTCGGGCATTCATTGGCAAGGAAATGGACTCTGAAGCTGAATCTGAGGAACATGAGGAAGAGGAGGCGTCTGAAGAATCCGAATCTAGTGTGGCGAGTCTGGCCTTCGCTACTGCTTTCGTTAGCAAGTCCATCTTCAACACTGAAGAAACTGACCCCACCGACAAGCCTGATGAAGATAATGATGACTACGCTCCCACCTATTGCTTCATGGCGAAAGGTGCAAAGGTACTCAAATACACCTCCTCTGAATCTAGTGAAAATGAATCTGATGAGGATCTCAAGCCCAGCTACTCTAAACTTGCTAAGATTGCTGTAAAACAACAAAGGGCTTTTGAAAAGGTTCAAAACATGCTAGACAAAAGTGATGATATGTCGGGTGAAGAAATGGATCGCACTAAAGCCCTGACTGAAAATCTTCAGAGACTTCAGTCTAGGTTTGATAACCTTCAAAGTCATCATAACACTCTCTTATCTGATCATGAGAAACTTCCTTATGAATTTCTTCAAGGAAAGCAAGATCTTGAGAAGCTAAGAGTGAGTTATGAAGATCTTCAGAAGGAGCGCGATTCATTACTAGCTCAACAAATCAGCGCTTCTCAGGAACAATTTGATCCTCCATGCTTAAAGTGCATTGAACGTGAATCTGCTAATTCTTCACCTGAATGTTCAAATGCTTCAACTGTTACAAATTCTTCACCTGCCTCTGCTATCACTAATTCCTCATCTGAGGCATTGCTAGTATCACTGATGATGCAGGGCTGAAGGAACTATACATGACAGGCATGTACAAAAGCCTCAAAGGCCACCAGACTCTTTGTGATGTGCTTAAAAAGCAGATCCTCAACAGAAACCCTAGGAAAGAGGGTATTGCCTTTGAGAGGAAACTTAATGCTGATGGAACATATTGGAAGCCTGAGCAGTACCCCAAAACCTCATGGGTTGCTGCAAAGGGACCTCTAGTTGATCCATCTAACTTATCTGGCTTTACATGTGAATCTCCTCATTCTTCTGATGAGTCATTTGACTCCAACTATAAACTATTCAAAAATCAGAATGGTGAAGTATTTGCTAGATATGTTGGCACTAACTGCAGGAATGGTTCTCCTATGAAGAAAATCTGGGTTCCCAAGAAGTGCCTCGAAAGTCTTCAGGTGAATGTCCTGATGACACGACCTGTGAAGAACAGGAACCCCAGATCAAATTCTTCATATGGATCCAAGTCCTCATACGGACCAAATTCCTCACGTGGATCAAATTCCTCAAAAGGATCAAAGTCCTCATATGATTATCATCGTGCTAACAACTCTGTTTCGCAGGGTAGAGCTAAGGGCTATGAATATGTGCATTACTCTTCAAACCATTATGTTCATAAGTCCTCGAAGAATTTCTCTGCTTATTCATATGCTTACCCTAACCCCTCTTATGTGAAACAAAATGGTTTGGCCTCTATGCCACCATTCTCGTATGGTGCTCGCAGAGTGATGAACTCTTTGCCACCCCTTCAGATGTGGGTGGTGAAGAAAAAGAACTAATCTCTTCTGCAGGGTCAGGTCTCCAGACGTGCTTTAACGTCTGAAGAATTTGCTGGGGACCTGACAAAATTGCCTGAAAGGACGCAGGCGAATCATGATGAAATGAACCTTCATTTCACACGTCCTCATACTGCTATATCTATTTACTGATTGATGAAATTCATCTGATGAAATTGATATCATATTCTTCACTGATGAAGCATATGAGATTGTAAGTTACACTAATTCATCTGCAGGATGATCAACCCAAAACTACTGAGTGGGTCCTCCATAGTGGATGTACGAATCACATGACTGGTGACAAGAATCTATTGATGGATGCTCCCTTATCACCGTCACATCTGAAGCATATCATCTTTGCTGACAAAGGCAAAAGTCAGGTATTGGGTCTTGGTAAGGTTGCAATCTCTAAGGATAAACACATGGACAAAGTCATGCTTGTTGAGTCCTTAGGATACAACCTCATGTCATTCTCAATGCTTTGTGATCTTGATATGGTTGTTGTCTTTGGCAAGTATCGCTGTGTTGTGATTATGGAAGCTGACAATTCCAAAGTCTTCGAAGGCTTTAGGAGAGGAGATTTGTATATTGTTGATTTCTCTACAGGACCACAACCAGCCGTGTGTCTACTTGCAAAAGCTTCAGAAGGCTGGCTATGGCATCGACGACTTGGTCATGCAGGCATGAGGAATTTGCACACGCTTGCGAAGAAGAAGCATGTAATTGGCATTGAGAATGTCAAATTCCTCAAGGATCACTTATGCGGAGCCTGTGAAGCTGGAAAAATGACCAAGGCCAAGCATCCAGCGAAGACTAGCATGACCACTACTCATCCATTCGAATTGCTTCACATGGACCTCTTCGGACCTAATCATTACTCAGCAGTCACTAATGATGCATCTCTATACGGTTTTGTCATTGTTGATGATTACTCTCGATATACATGGGTACACATTGTTACTTACAAACATGAAGTGCAGGAAGTCTTCAAACGTTTTTCCTCGAGGGCTTCAACCAACTTTGGTGTGAAGATCAAGCACATCAGAAGTGACAATGGAACTGAGTTCAAGAATTCCGGTCTTGATGACTATCTTGATGAACTTGGTATTACTCATGAGTTATCTGCTCCCTATACTCCTCAGCAAAATGGCGTCGTGGAGCGCAAGAACAGAACTCTTGTTGAGATGGCTCGCACTATGCTTGGTGAATACAAAACGCCTCAGCGTTTTTGGATTGATGCAATTGATACTGCGTGCCACATCATCAATAGAGTATATCTTCACAAATTCTTCAAGAAGACGGCCTATGAACTCCTCACTGACAAGAAACCCAATGTGAGTTATTTCAAAGTCTTCGGTGCTAAATGTTGGATTAGAGATCCTCACCACAATTCTAAATTTGCACCGAAAGCACATGAAGGTTTTATGCTTGGTTACGGAAAGGACTCGCACACCTACAGAGTCTTCAACATTGTTCTTCACAAGATTGTTGACACTGTAGATGTGCGGTTCGATGAAACTAATGGCTCGCAAAGAGAGCACCTACCTTCTGTGTTAGATGAACCAGCACCTGAGGATTCCATCAAGTTCAGGGCAACTGAGGATGTCATTCCTATTGAAGAATTCATTCCAGTTCATGATGAACGTCGAGCTGATGCACCTGAAGAAAATGCTGAGGAAAATGGTGTTGAAGAAAATGCTAATCAAATTCCTCAGCGACAACCAGCTCATCCTCGCGTTGCAAAAGAAGTGCAAGTGGAGAAGATCATCGATGACATTAGAGCACCAGGTCCTCTCACACGCTCAAAAGCTTCACATTTATCTAACTTTTGTGGGCACTATGCTTTTGTCTCTATCACAGAGCCCACTAAGGTAGATGAAGCATTTTTGGAGCCGGAGAGGATTCAGGCTATGCAAGAAGAACTACATCAGTTCGAGCTCAACAATGTCTGGGAACTGGTCGAACGTCCAGATCCTCGCAAGCATAATATCATTGGCACAAAGTGGATCTACCGCAACGAGCAAGATGAAAATGGCTTTGTGGTGAGGAATAAGGCACGACTAGTAGCTCAAGGCTACACACAGGTTGAAGGAATTGATTTCGATGAAACTTTTGCACTTGTTGCTAGACTTGAGGCTATTCACATATTACTTGCTTATGCTAACCATCATGATATCATCTTATATCAAATGGATGTGAAAAGTGCATTCCTCAATGGTAAGCTTGAGGAAGAAGTATATGTTGCTCAACCCCTAGGTTTTGAAGATCCAAGGAATCCTAACAAAGTCTTCAGACTTAATAAGGCCCTCTATGGCCTCAAGCAAGCCCCTCGGGCGTGGTATGATACATTGAAGGAATTCTTTGTGAAGAATGGCTTCACACCCGGTTCACTCGACCCTACTCTCTTTACTAAATCTTATGATGGTGAACTGTTTGTGTGCCAAATATATGTTGATGATATTATCTTTGGCTGTACTGACCAACGTTATAGTGATGAATTTGCCTATATGATGAGTGAAGAATATCAAATGTCTATGATGGGAGAGTTGAAATTCTTCTTAGGTCTTCAAATTCGTCAACAGCGCAATGGCATATTCATATCTCAGGAGAAATACCTCAAAGATGTACTGAGGAAATTCGGCATGCAAGATTGCAAAGGCGTCAAAATTCCTATGCCCACAAATGGCCATCTATGCACTGATGAAAATGGTATTGACTTCGATCACAAGGTATACCGCTCCATGATTGGTTCTTTATTGTACTTATGTGCATCTAGGCCAGATATAATGCTTAGTGTTTGCATGTGTGCCCGATTTCAAGCTGCACCGAAGGAATCACACCTAAGGCTGTGAAGCATATTCTTCGATATCTAGCTCACACACCAACACTAGGATTATGGTACCCCAAGGGCTCTACTTTTGATCTCATTGGATATTCTGACTCTGACTATGCTGGTGATCGTGTGGACCACAAGTCAACTTCTGGCACTTGTCATTTCCTCGGACGATCTTTGGTCTGTTGGTCCTCGAAGAAACAGAACTGCGTATCACTGTCTACTGCGGAAGCTGAATACATTGCTCCTGGCTCTTGCTGTGCTCAACTGCTTTCGATGAAGCAAACACTCAAGGACTATGGCGTCAACGTGAAGAATGTGCCTCTCCTCTGCGACAATGAGAGTGCCATCAAGATTGCTCACAACCCAGTTCAGCACTCGAAGACAAAGCACATTCAGATTCGTCATCATTTTCTTCGTGATCATGTGCTGAAGGGCGACATCTCCATCGAGCCTGTGAAGACTGAAGAACAGCTAGCTGATATCTTCACTAAGCCCTTGGATGAGAAGAGATTTAGCAAGTTGCGGTGTGAGCTAAATATCTTAGAATCTTCGAATGTTCTTTGAAAAGGACACACACCCTGACACTTATGCAAAATTGATGACTTAGATGTGCAACACATGAAGAAATGTTTTTCTTCAATCAATGAAGAATAACACTCTAAGTGTGAAGAAATTAATGAAGAATTTGATTCTCAGAACCCTACGACAATTGTACACGGTGTCTGAAATCATCATTCTTATACGGTGGGTCACGCCACCACAAAAAGTTGAAAATCTTCAATTTGAGTTTTTCCTCAGTTTTGAAATTCTTCAGTTTTTCAAATTCTTCAACTTTGCAAAATCTTCACTGTTTCCGTCGTTTTTCTTCATTGGCTATATATATATATATATATATATATATGAGTTTATGTCCTCTACAGCATTCACTTATAGCTATTTCTTCAAGTTGCTTTTTCTGCTAAGTGAATGTGATCGGACCCTTCCCCCTCTATGCTATACTCAACCCAATCTATTCACAAATTCTTCATGTGCGTTCTATTTGAAACTCGTTCAAAATCTTCACTGTGTCCTTGTCAGCTGAAGAAATTGCGAACAAAACTTTAAAACAAATCTTATCCAGATTTTCGGTTTTGCCGCTCAACCCGTTCCGCATCCCATGATGCATTATTCTATTCACCCACGATCGTACACGATCTCAACTACACAGTACGTCGGTGACACATGTCGCGAGAAGGAGAAAGGGCAGGGGCACGTTCGTCCCAAAATCTTCGGGCGAACAGTTTTCACCGTGTCTATAAATACCCCTCTCCCCTTCCTCACTTCATTTACTCCGCTCGATCGCTACTCTCTCACTCGAGCTCCTCAAACCCTAGCGCTACCGCTACTCCATCATCGCCGGTGAGGAAGAGCTTCGCTGCCTCGACCTCGTCACCGTCGTACTCGCGCCGGTTGCGGAAATCTTCACTCCGCCACCGCCGTAGCTGTCTTCCTCTGCCAAGTTAGGGCGTGGGAGATCTAACCTGACGAACTTCACATCTGTTCTTCTCAGTTCGTCGTGTTCTTCACTTCGGGTAATTAAAAGTTACTTTTATTACTCACTTTGATTCTCAAACTTTCCTGAAAATCTTCAAAGGTGTTTATTCTTCAAATCTTCACACATATGAACACCTCACACATCATATGATCTTGAACTGTTTCTCTAAGAAATCATTTTCTTCAAGATTCCCTAATTGTGTGGATTTTCGATCTGTACAACTCTGGAACCTAAGACAAGAACGCTTAGTGAAATTCCTCAAGGTTCATCTGGTCAAATTCCTCAAAACTTGTTCTTTTCGAAAAACCTTCTGAGAACGCATATGACCTCTCCAAATTCCTCGCACCTATACTCTGTTCACAGGTACTCATGTCTGCTGCTGAATCACTAGGTTCTCATGAACTTAACTCATTTGCAGCGTTCCTCGAAGAAAAATTGCATACTTCTTCAGAGAATTCGATTGTTCAAATTCCTCAACTGAAGAATACGGCAGACAGTAAGAAACCGCAGAAAGGAGGAAAGAAACCTGAGGTTATGACTGCGTTTGAAATCCCTGAGGAAATTTATGCTGGCTATTGCACACCTGATGAAGCAAAATTTGGCAAAGAAAACAAAAATCAGCGCAAGGTGCGCGTACAGAGGATTGAGCGGAGATGGGCAAGGGAATGGAGGGAATACAGATATGTGACTCCAAAGTACATGAAGAAATTCGCCCTCAATCCTCCATGCCCAAGAGCTCCATTGGCACCTGGCCAAGTAGCTGACCCCACAAGCCTCAAACGTGGTGAGGACTTTCCTGAAGAATGGGCTAAGCGCCAAGCTAAATTGGCAAGACAAGCCAAGGAGGCAGTGAAGAAATTCAATGAGGATTCTACCACTGCTACTGCTACTGAGGCCTCGGTCAAACCGAGGAAATCCATGCCAAAGAAGCCTGCTCGTAAGCCAAGTGCTTCACCAACAGCGCCCTCACGGCCAAGTTCCTCAGCAATGCCCTCACGGCAAATTCCTCACACTGCCACTGCCCCACCAAAGTCCTCAGCAGCTCCTTCAAAGTCCTCAGCTCCTGTGCATCTGGCTACATGTCAAAGGACTGCTGGTTTCTCGATTGCCTCTGGTGTCTCAGGAAGTTCCTCAGCTGCACCAATTTCCTCATCAGGCCCCACACTGTTGAAGACCAAAGCAACAGCTGGACGAGGTCCTCGGCCAAGTCCAAAGAAGAAACAGGTCGCATTCCATGTGCCTTCTGATGATGAAGCTTCTGATGATGAACTTGTAGAAATCATCAGAGACAGACAGGTGAAGGCCGCTAGAGCCAAAGGCACATCTGTGCCACTGCTTTTGGATCCAAGGAAGATCCTCGACTACATTGACCTCTGGCACAAGGATCCTAACACCCCTATGCCTGATTTTCATCTGACTCCTGGTCAAAGTCACATGCTGACCCATTTCATCACACAGGAGAAATGGAAGTTTGAAAAGGTAAGAGAGATCAAGAAAGCGCAATACAGAAAGGAGAAGCTCCTGAAGAAAAATGTTGTCAGAATGACACCTGAGGAACTTCTCCAGGCTCAGTCTGAAATACAAGCCCTCAGCAAAGACTTTGATGCCTACTATGCTGATTGGCAAGGAGCTAAAGTGAGATTCGTCAACCTGACGAAGAAATTCACAAATGTTGCAGCCCCAACGCAACAAGAAAACCCTCAAGCTGCAGACTCTGCTCAGCCTGCTGAAGAACATGCCAGCACCGCTGATGATTTTCAGCCTGCTGAAGAAAATGCTAGTTCTAGGGCTGATGACTCCATTCCAGCCGCTGAAGAAATTGCCAGGGCATCCACTAGTGGTGCGCCTGAAGAAACTGAAGAGATCAGGGCAACTGCATCAGTTGCGCCTGAAAAAAATCAACCAGATTCCTCAGCTCCTCCCGCGCCTACACCAACTCCAATTCTTCCATCTGCCTATGATGTGAAGAAGACCAAGGCTGCAGAGCGAGCTGCAGTGAAGAAAAGGAAGGCATCAGCTGCGTCAGAATCTTCGGCTGCGAAGAAAATGAAGCTAATGACCAGCTCACTCGAAAATCTGATTGATGTTGTTCCAATTTCATCCATGCCATCAAAGGACCTTGTCCTTTTGGAGAAGACTATGTGATCCCAAGCGGATCTGATGAAGAAAATCATTCTACTGCTTCGTCAGAGCAGATTGATGAAGAAATTGAAGTGGACGAAATCCCTTCAACGCCAGTCATTTCCTCACCTATGCCTCAGTTCACAGCTGAAGAGGCTGGTGTTGAGGAAATTGAAGATGAAGATGTGGATATAGGATGCACCACACCTGTGATGAATGATGACTTCTGGGAAAGTCAGCATCCCAATACTCCTCTCTTCACACCTATTCAACAGATTCCTCAGTCCCCTGCACCAACAGTTCAAATGGGCTCTGAAGAAACTCATCCCACTCCCTCTGTGCATGAAGAAATTCCAGCCGCTAGTGCTGAAGAACCTGATGCTGCTGATCATCAGGTTGCACATGAAGAGGAACCAGAAATTCCTCAGCCTGAAGAACCTGAGCTCGCGATTCCTGAGGTGGTGATGCAACTCACTGACATCCCACTGCCAAAGCCAAAGAATCCGTTCTCAAGCAAACAGAAGTTCGAGGTTGAAGACTTCTTTGCCGAGCATGTATTCTTCACAGATTACAACCCCTATGACTCTGCTCGCATAAGGAAGAGGCGTTTCTGGACTGCTAGTCAAGCCAACTTCTATTCCTCAGTGCTGTTTGACAAAGACAAAATCTTCGATCATGAACATATTCCTCACGTGGATATGGAATCTCTGCCATGCTTCGAGCCAGTCCTCAGTGTTCTTCACGATGCAGGATTACTCAATTTCTGCACTGACATCTGTGATTGGAATGAAGAACTCATTCTTCAGTTCTACGCTACACTGCATATCACTGGAGACGATGAAGATGTCAACTCATGGGTGTTGGACTGGATGATTGAAAACACTCACTACAAGGCACCGGCAACTGAATTGCTTCGTGTCCTTCCTCTCAGTCCTCCCCATGACAGTGCATGTTGCACCTACAGTGACCCTGAACTGACAAATCACTATATGCAAGTGCTCATGAAGCCTTTGAAGCCTGGACAGGCCCCACGAACCAAATTCCTCGTCAAGGAATTACTCTATGTGCCTCGGACTGTCTATCGCATTCTGACGAAGACAATGAGTCCTATCAAAGGCTACGACTCAAATGATGAAGAAGTCGTTGGCATCATGAAGAATATGCTTTTCAACATCATTCATGGCGTTCCCGTCAACTTCCATGATTTCTTCATGAGGACTCTGGCCAATATTGCTATGTTACCATTCGAGCTGAAGCCCTATGCGCCTTGGATTATGAGATTCATCAGGGCAAGATCTTCACTGAATTACAAAGCTGACACTCTAAACCACGGTAGCTACTTGCCTCCCATTGAAGTCCTCAAACGGACAGTTTCATCATCTGATGATAAAGGCAAGGCAGCTGCTGTGATCGATGAAGGCATTCGTCCATTGGATGGTCAATTTTGCAAGGCTGCATCTTACTCTACCAATGACGACTCTGCCACACATGACTCTGCCGCAAATAACTCAGCCAAGCAAAATCCTCAAGCCACAGCACCAGGGTGATGACTGACCGTGAGTTACTCCTCAGTCTTCATCAGAAGGTTGATCGCAATCACAAATGGGTAAAGCGTCAGTTTGGTGCACTTCTTCACAATATGACCTCAACACACAATGCAGTGAAGAAGAACCAATACTACCTTCATGAAACCTTCAACCGCACCTGGGCTGTCCTCACTCATGTCTATAGCGCTGAAGAACTGAAGACTATGGGTCTCAAGGAAGAATTTGACTGGTCTGCACCTCCTCCGAAGAAATTCAAGAGGGTCAAAGTTCCTCCACTGGTGGCCAGCTCTTATTCTTCATCGCGTGACACTGATGAGTATGAAGATTTAGACGACACTGCGGCAGGCCTTGCTACAACAAACAACCCCGACAATGCTGGCGCTCCTCCATCGACTTGAAATTCTTCAGGGGCGTTAGTCCTCAGTTTCAATCCTTTTGGTCATTTGATGACAAAGGGGGAGAAATCTGAGTTAGTCTTCAAGCGGGTCTATATTAAGGGCATTTTTTTAAGTTACAACTCTCGTTCTTCTGAAACTCTTATTTGGATCGAGTTGTAATCTTAAACCCGATGGTGCGCTGATACTTTTGTTGCACTAAGCTCTGAAACTTTTGATGCTTTATTCGGCATGCTTATTCCTCGTTAATATTATTGCACGCATGCTGAATCTCATCAGGCACCATATTTCATCATGCATTTCAAATTCTTCATATTATATATCAAATGCGTGTATGAATTACAAGATATAGGGGGAGATCTCCATGATTCAACTCTTCAAATGTGCATTGCCTCAAACACAAATTCCTCACTATGCACATCTTCAGGGGGAGTTCTTCTATATCTTGCAATCAAATTCCTCAATATCAGTATTTACACTTCATATGTTTATCCCCGTTGAAAACTTAACCTATGTTGTCATCAATCACCAAAAAGGGGGAGATTGTAAGTGCATCTAGTGCCCCTTAGTGATTTTGGTGTATTGAAGACTTATAGGTTAAGGGACTAATGCGTTTGTGAGTGTACACATGTCTATAAGTCCATGAGGAGTTTGATATTTACAGAGAAAGTCGACCCCTAAAAATGAAGTTCTTCGACTGAAGACTTTGATATTCTGAAGACTTTCTGAAGACTTTGAAAGTGAAGAAATTGGTGTGACCTTGAAGACTTGGTATTCATTTGTGGAACATGAAGCGTGAAGACTTTTGTTTTCGTAGTTTCATTTTCTCTTTCTTGAGTCATAGGAAACACCGTACTGTTAAAGGGGGTCGAGGAAATACTAAGGAAAAATTTCCATGTGATGCTCAACTCAAAATCCTACACCTACCAATCCCTTCGAGTGAAGCCTTTGGAAATCTCATACAGTTCAGTCACTTTCTTCAGTGACAAAGACGATGTCCTTCTGGTCGCTGATGAATTTGTTCTGACTGAGGAGTTAGGAATTCGCCAGTGCGAATTTCCTACATAGTGAGGAACATGATAGCCCTGAGGAATTTGAGAGTCAAATTTCCGACCGTTGCTGTGCTGCGCGCCAGCTATCCCAAAATATCTTATCCACCTAACGGTCATATCATTGAAGGGCATTTATGTCTTATCATGTCGGGCTGCTCCCTAGGCTATAAATAGCCGCCCCCTACAACCACTAGCTGGTTGGCTGCTCCGAGTGAACTTGACACTTGTCATTTGAGAGCACCCCATCCTCCGAGGACTTTGAGCGAAAATCATCAAGTGAGGAAAACCCAAAACCAAACCCCTACAAACCCAAAGTGATTGAGCATCACTGAAGAAATTGATCCTGCGTGGATCCGATGCTTGTTACCTTTGAAGACTGTGTTTCTTCCAGACGGTTAGGCGTCATGGTCTAGAGCATCCAAGAGGAATTGTGGATTGCCGAGTGACCAAGTCTGTGAAGGTTTGGAAGTCGCCTGAAGACTTACCACCAGTGATTGGACGAGGTCTGTGTGACCTTAGTTCAAGGAGAATATGGTGAGGACTGGGTGTCCTGAGCTGCGTGCTCAGCGACTGGGTGTCCGGGACTGTGTGTCCTCGAGTTTAAATACTCAGCCGCTCCAACCAAACGTACAACTGAGACAGCAGTTGGAACTGGTCTACCAAATCATTGTCTTCACCAACCTAACTGGTTCTATTTCCTCAACCCTTTCATTTCCTCATTACTGTGTTGAGTGTTTGTTCATATCTGTGCTTGAAGACTTTGACTGAAGACTTTCTCAATTTCCTCAGTTCAATTTCTTCAGTCTGTTTGTCCTCATCTTGTGTTATCCTGTGATTACGCTTTCTGTACTCTGTGCTAGTCTTCATTTCATCATGATGACCATGCCTGTATTCTGTTATGCTTACTTCTGAGTACTTATTCCACTGCTAGTAGTTCTTCGCTAAGGAATTTCCTCACCGGAAAATTCCTCAGTGAAGAATTCATAAAAATCGCCTATTCACCCCCCTCTAGTCGATATAACACACTTTCAAACCCACTAACAAGGTTGATCAAGTCTTGTTAACAAACTCATTCCGAATAATCCCAGAACCGGAGAAATTTCGAATGACACTAAGTTACCTCAACGGGGATATGAAAATCCCCAACAATAAGAATATCATATTTTTTCTTGACAGTAGGGAGAGGAAATTCGAAACCTCCAAATATAATCGATGGATTTTTTCAATAGAGTTGATACTATAAACTTGAGGTTGTTTCCTTGGAAAATGTATCGTGTGCTCATTGCCATTAACATGAAAAGTGACATTGCCTTTGTTGCAATCAATAACAGCCCCTGCAGTATTAAGGAAAGGTCTTCCAAGAATAATAGACATACTATCATCCTCGGGAATATCAAGAATAACAAAGTCCGTTCAAATAGTAACGTTTGCAACTACAACAGGCACATCCTCACAAATACCGACTGGTATAGCAGTTGATTTATCAGCCATTTGCAAAGATATTTCAGTAGGTGTCAACTTATTTAAGTCAAGTCTACGATATAAAGAGAGAGGCATAACACTAACACCGGCTCCAAGATCACATAAAGCAATTTTAACATAATTTCTTTTAATGGAGCATGGTATAGTAGGCACTCCGAGATCTCCAAGTTTCTTTGGTATTCCACCCTTAAAAGTGTAATTAGCAAGCATCATGGAAATTTCAGCTTCAGGTATCTTTCTTTTATTAGTAATAATATCCTTCATATACTTAGCATAAGGATTTGTTTTGAGCACATCAGTCAATCGCATACGCAAAAAGATGGGTCTAATCATTTCAGCAAAGCGCTCAAAATCCTCATCATCCTTTTTCTTGGATTGTTTGGGAGGAAAAGGCATGGGTTTCTGAACCCATGGTTCTCTTTCTTTACCATGTTTCCTAGCAACGAAGTCTCTTTTATCATAACGTTGATTCTTTGATGGTGGGTTATCAAGATCAACAACAGGTTCAACTTCTACTTCATTATCATTACTAGGTTGAGCATCAACATGAACATTATCATTAACATTATCACTAGGTTCATGTTCATCACCTGATTGTGTTTCAGCATCAGACATAGAGACATCATTTGCATTATCAGGTGGTTCAACAATAGGTTCACTAGAAGTTTGCACAATCCTATCATTTTTCTTTTTCTTCCTCTTAGAAGAACTAGGCATATCAATATTATTTCTCTGAGAATCTTGCTCGATTCTCTTAGGGTGGCCTTCAGGATACAAAAGTTCCTGAGTCATTCTACCAGTTCTAGTAGCCACTCTAACAGCATAATCATTTTTCTTACTATTCATTTCATCAAGCACTTCCTTCTGAGATTTAAGTACTTGTTCTACTTGAGTCGTAACCATAGAAGCATGTTTGTTAACAAGTTTAAGTTCACCTCTAATATCAGCCATATAATCACTCAAGCGTTTAATCATAAAGGTATTATGTTTAATTGTCTACCAAAATAAGTATTAAAGTCATCTTGCTTAAACATAAAGTCATCAAACTCATCCAAGCACTGACTAGCAATTTTAGTAGGAGGAACTTCAGCTTTATCATATCTATAGAGAGAATTTACCTTTACTACCTGTGTCGGGATATCGGGAGGTTCTTCAGTAAATAAGTAATTGAGATCATATACTTCTTCAACAGGCGGTAAATTAAGACGATGTATTTCTTCAATAGGAGGTAAATGAAGGAAATATGCCCTAGAGGCAATAATAAAGTTATTATTTATTTCCTCATATCATGATAAATGTTTATTATTCATGCTAGAATTGTATTAACCGGAAACATAATACATGTGTGAATATATAGACAAACAGAGTGTCACTAGTATGCCTCTACTTGACTAGCTTGTTAATCAAAGATGGTTATGTTTCCTAACCATGAACAAGGAGTTGTTATTTGATTAACAAGGTCACATCATTAGTTGAATGATCTGATTGACATGACCCATTCCATTAGCTTAGCACCCGATCGTTTAGTATGTTGCTATTGCTTCCTTCATGACTTATACATGTTCCTATGACTATGAGATTATGCAACTCCCGTTTACCGGAGGAACACTTTGTGTGCTACCAAACGTCACAACGTAACTGGGTGATTATAAAGGTGCTCTACAGGTGTCTCCGAAGGTACTTGTTGAGTTGGCGTATTTCGAGATTAGGATTTGTCACTCCGAATGTCGGAGAGGTATTTCTGGGCCCTCTCGGTAATACACATCACTTAAGCCTTGCAAGCATTTCAACTAATGAGTTAGTTGCGAGATGATGTATTACGGAACGAGTAAAGAGACTTGCCGGTAACGAGATTGAACTAGGTATTGGATACCGACGATCGAATCTCGAGCAAGTAACATACGGATGACAAAGGGAACAACGTATGTTGTTGTGCGGTTTGACCGATAAAGATCTTCGTAGAATATGTAGGAACCAATATGGGCATCCAGGTCCCGCTATTGGTTATTGACCGGAGACATATCTCGGTCATGTCTACATTGTTCTCGAACTGTAGGGTCTGCACGCTTAAGGTTTCGATGACAGTTTCATTATGAGTTTATGTATTTTGATGTACCGAAGGTTGTTCGGAGTCCCAGATGTGATCACGGACATGACGAGGAGTCTCGAAATGGCCGAGACATAAAGATTGATATATTGGACGGATATATTTGGACACCAGAAAGGTTCCGGGTGAGATTGGAAATATACCGGAGTTCCGGGAGGTTACCGGAACCCCCCGGTAAGTATATGGGCCTTATTGGGCCTTAGTGGAAGGGAGGGAGAAGAAGCAAGGGAGGGGGCGCGCCCCCCCAAGCCCAATCCGAATTGGGAGGGGGGCCGGCCCCCCCTTTCCTTCTCTCCTCCCCCCTCTTCCTTCCTTCTCCTACTCCTAATAGGAAAGGTGGGCCAAACCTACTTGGAGTAGGTTTGCCCCCCCTATGGCGCGCCTCCTCCCTAGGCCGGCCTCCTCCTCCCTCCCTCCTTTATATACGGGGGCGGGGGGCACCCTAGACACACAAGTTGATCATTGAGATCGTTCATTAGCCGCGTGCGGTGCCCCCCTCCACGATATTACACCTCGGTCATATTGTAGCGGTGCTTAGGCGAAGCCCTGTGACAGGAGAACATCAAGATCGTCACCACGCCGTCGTGCTGACGGAACTCCTCCCCGCGCCTCTGCTGGATCGGAGATCGGGGTGCGTCATTGAGCTGTACGTGTGTCAAGAACTCGGAGGTACCGGAGTAACGGTGCTTGGATCGGTTGGACCGGGAGGACGTACGAGTACTTCCTCTATGTTGCGTCAACGCTTCCGCTTCGGTCTACGAGGGTACGTAGACAACACTCTCCCCTCTCGTTGCTATGCATCACCATGATCTTGCGTGTGCGTAGGAAAATTTTGAAATTACTACGTTCCCCAACAGTGGCATCCGAGCCTAGGTTTTTTATGGTTTGATGTTATATGCACGAGTAGAACACAAGTGAGTTGTGGGCGATATAAGTCATACTGCTTACTAGCATGTCATACTTTGGTTCGGCGGTATTGTTGGATGAAGCGGCCCGGACCGACATTACGCGTACGCTTACGCGAGACTGGTTTTACCGCCGTGCTTTGCACACAGGTGACTAGCGGGTATCAGTTTCTCCAACTTTAGTTGAACCGAGTGTGGCTACGCCCGGTCCTTGCGAAGGTTAAAACAGCATCAACTTGACAAACTATCGTTGTGGTTTTGATGCGTAGGTGAGATTGGTTCTTGCTTAAGCCCGTAGCAGCCACGTAAAACTTGCAACAACAAAGTAGAGGACGTCTAACTTGTTTTTATAGGGCATGTTGTGATGTGATATGGCCAAGACATGATGCTATATTTTGTTGTATGAGATGATCATGTTTTGTAACCGAAGTTATCGGCAACTGGCAGGAGCCATATGGTTGTCGCTTTAGTGTATGAAATGCAAACGCCCTGTAATTGCTTTACTTTATCACTAAGCGGTAGCGATAGTCGTAGAAGCAATAGATGGCGTAAACGACAACGATGCTACGATGGAGATCAAGTTGTCGCGCCGGTGACGATGGTGATCATGATGGTGCTTCGGAGATGGAGATCACAAGCACAAGATGATGATGGCCATATCATATCACTTATATTGATTGCATGTGATGTTTATCCTTTATGCATCATATCTTGCTTTGATTGACGGTAGCATTTGAAGATGATCTCTCACTAAAAATTATCAAGAAGTGTTCTCCCTGAGTATGCACCGTTGCCAAAGTTCGTTGTGCCCAGACACCACGTGATGATCGGGTGTGATAAGCTCTACGTCCATCTACAACGGGTGCAAGCCAGTTTTGCACACGCAGAATACTCAGGTTAAACTTGACGAGCCAAGCATATGCAGATATGGCCTCGGAACACGGAGACCGAAAGGTCGAGCGTGAATCATATAGTAGATATGATCAACATAAGATGTTCACCATTGAAAACTACTCCATCTCACGTGATGATCGGTTATGGTTTAGTTGATTTGGATCACGTGATCACTTGGATGACTAGAGAGATGTCTGTCTAAGTGGGAGTTCTTAAGTAATATGATTAATTGAACTTAAATTTATCATGAACTTAGTAACCTGATAGTATCTTGCTTGTCTATGTTGATTGTAGATAGATGGCCCGTGCTGTTGTTCCGTTGAATTTTAATGCGTTCCTTGAGAAAGCTAAGTTGAAAGATGATGGTAGCAACTACACGAAGTGGGTCCGTAACTTGAGGATTATCCTCATTGCTGCACAGAAAAATTACGTCCTGGAAGCACCGCTGGGTGCCAGGCCTGCTGCTGATGCAACTGACGACGTTAAGAACGTCTGGCAGAGCAAAGCTGATAACTACTCGATAGTTCAATGTGCCATGCTTTACGGCTTAGAACCGGGACTTCAACGACGTTTTGAACGTCATGGAGCATATGAGATGTTCCAGGAGTTGAAGTTAATATTCCAGAAGAATGCCCGGATTGAGAGATATGAAGTCTCCAATAAGTTCTATAGCTGCAAGATGGAGGAGAATAGTTCTGTCAGTGAGCACATACTCAAGATGTCTGGGTATTGTAATCACTTGATTCAACTGGGAGTTACTCTTCCGGATGATAGCGTCATTGACAGAATTCTCCAATCACTTCCACCAAGCTACAAGAGCTTCGTGATGAACTATAATATGCAAGGGATGGATAAGACGATTCCCGAGCTCTTCGCAATGCTAAAGGCTGCGGATGTAGAAATCAAGAAGGAGCATCAAGTGTTGATGGTTAACAAGACCACTAGTTTCAAGAAAAAGGGAAAAGGGAAGAAGAAGGGGAACTTCAAGAAGAACAGCAAACAAGTTGCTGCTCAAGAGAAGAAGCCCAAGTCTGGACCTAAGCCTGAAACTGAGTGCTTCTACTGCAAGCAGACTGGTCACTGGAAGCGGAACTGCCCCAAGTATTTGGCGGATAAGAAGGATGGCAAGGTGAACAAAGGTATTATACATGTTATTGATGTGTACCTTACTAGAGCTCGCAGTAGTACCTGGGTATTTGATACTGGTTCTGTTGCTAATATTTGCAACTCGAAACAGGGACTACGGATTAAGCGAACACTGGCAAAGGACGAGGTGACGATGCGCGTGGGAAATGGTTCCAAAGTCGATGTGATCGCGGTCGGCACGCTACCTCTACATCTACCTTCGGGAGTATTAGACCTAAATAATTGTTATTTGGTGCCAGCGTTGAGCATGAACATTATATCTGGATCTTGTTTGATGCGAGATGGTTATTCATTTAAATCAGAGAATAATGGTTGTTCTATTTATATGAGTAATATATTTTATGGTCATGCACCCTTGAAGAGTGGTCTATTTTTGATGAATCTCGATAGTAGTGATACACATATTCATAGTGTTGAAGCCAAAAGATGCAGAGTTGATAATGATAGTGCAACTTATTTGTGGCACTGCCGTTTAGGTCATATCGGTGTAAAGCGCATGAAGAAACTCCATACTGATGGACTTTTGGAACCGCTTGATTATGAATCACTTGGTACTTGCGAACCGTGCCTTATGGGCAAAATGACTAAACCGCCGTTCTCCGGTACTATGGAGAGAGCAACAGATTTGTTGGAAATCATACATACAGATGTATGTGGTCCGATGAATGTTGAGGCTCGTGGCGGATATCGTTATTTTCTCACCTTCACAGATGATTTAAGCAGATATGGGTATATCTACTTAATGAAGCATAAGTCTGAAACATTTGAAAAGTTCAAAGAATTTCAGAGTGAAGTTGAAAATCATCGTAACAAGAAAATAAAGTTTCTACGATCTGATCGTGGAGGAGAATATTTGAGTTACGAGTTTGGTCTACACTTAAAACAATGTGGAATAGTTTCGCAACTCACGCCACCCGGAACACCACAAATGGTGTGTCCGAACGTCGTAATCGTACATTACTTGATATGGTGCGATCTATGATGTCTCTTACAGATTTACCGCTATCGTTTCGGGGTTATGCTTTAGAGACGACCACATTCACGTTAAATAGGGCACCGTCGAAATCCGTTGAGACGACACCTTATGAAATATGGTTTGGCAAGAAACCAAAGTTGTCGTTTCTTAAAGTTTGGGGATGCGATGCTTATGTGAAAAAGCTTCAACCTGATAAGCTCGAACCCAAATCGGAGAAATGTGTATTCATAGGATACCCAAAAGAGACAGTTGGGTACACCTTCTATCACAGATCCGAAGGCAAGACATTCGTTGCTAAAAATGGATCCTTTCTAGAGAAGGAGTTTCTCTCGAAAGAAGTGAGTGGGAGGAAAGCAGAACTTGATGAGGTAATTGTACCTACTCCCTTGTTGGAAAATAATACATCACAGGAACCAGTTTCTGTGACGTCAAAACCGACTAGTGAGGAAGTTGATGATGATGATCATAGAACTTCAGATCAAGTTAGTACAGAACCTCGTAGGTCGAACAGAGTAAGATCTGCACCAGAGTGGTATGGTAATCCTATTCTGGAAGTCATGCTACTAGATCATGATGAACCTACGAACTATGAAGAAGCGATGGTGAGCCCAGATTCCGCAAAATGGCTTGAAGCCATGAAATCTGAGATGGGATCCATGTATGAGAACAAAGTCTGGACTTTGGTTGACTTGCCCGATGGTCGGCAAGCAATTGAGAATAAATGGATCTTCAAGAAGAAGACTGACGCTGACGGTAATGTTACTGTCTACAAAACTCGACTTGTTGCAAAAGGTTTTCGACAAGTTCAAGGGGTTGACTACGATGAGACCTTCTCACCCGTAGCGATGCTTAAGTCTGTCCGAATCATGTTAGCAATTGCCGCATTTTATGATTATGAAATTTGGCAAATGGATGTAAAAACTGCATTCCTGAATGGATTTCTGGAAGAAGAGTTGTATATGATGCAACCAGAAGGTTTTATCAATCCAAAGGGAGCTAACAAAGTGTGCAAGCTCCAGCGATCCATTTATGGACTGGTGCAAGCCTCTCAGAGTTGGAATAAACGTTTTGATAGTGTGATCAAAGCATTTGGGTTTATACAGACTTTTGGAGAAGCCTGTATTTACAAGAAAGTGAGTGGGAGCTCTGTAGCATTTCTAATATTATATGTGGATGACATATTATTGATTGGAAATGATATAGAATTTCTGGATAGCATTAAGGGATACTTGAATAAAGTTTTTCAATGAAAGACCTCAGTGAAGCTGCTTACATATTGGGCATTAAGATCTATAGAGATAGATCAAAACGCTTAAATTGGACTTTCACAGAGCACATACCTTGACAAAGTTTTGAAGAAGTTCAAAATGGATCAAGCAAAGAAAGGGTTCTTGCCTGTATTGCAAGGTGTGAAGTTGAGTAAGACTCAAAGCCCGACCACTGCAGAAGATAGAGAGAAAATGAAAAATGTTCCCTATGCTTCAGCCATAGGCTCTATCATGTATGCAACGCTGTGTACCAGACCTGATGTGTGCCTTGCTATAAGTCTAGCAGGGAGGTACCAAAGTAATCCAGGAGTGGATCACTAGACAGCGGTCAAGAACATCCTAAAATACCAGAAAAGGACTAAGGATATGTTTCTCGTATATGGAGGTGACAAAGAGCTCATCGTAAATGGTTACGTTGATGCAAGCTTTGACACTGATCCGGACGATTCTAAATCGCAAACCGGATACGTGTTTACATTAAACGGTGGAGCTGTCAGTTGGTGCAGTTCAAAGCAAAGCGTCGTGGCGGGATCTACGTGTGAAGCGGAATACATAGCTACTTCGGAAGCAGCCAATGAAGGAGTCTGGATGAAGGAGTTCATATCCGATCTAGGTGTCATACGTAGTGCATCGGGTCCAATGAAAATCTTTTGTGACAATACTGGAGCGATTGCCTTAGCAAAGGAATCCAGATTTCACAAGAGAACCAAGCACATCAAGAGATGCTTCAATTCCATCTGGGATCTAGTCCAGGTGGGAGACATAGAGATTTGCAAGATACATACGGATCTGAATGTTGCAGACCCGTTGACTAAGCCTCTTCCACGAGCAAAACATGATCAACACCAAGACTCCATGGGTGTTAGAATCATTACTGTGTAACCTAGATTATTGACTCTAGTGCAAATGGGAGACTAAAGGAAATATGCCCTAGAGGCAATAATAAAGTTATTATTTATTTCCTCATATCATGATAAATGTTTATTATTCATGCTAGAATTGTATTAACTGGAAACATAATACATGTGTGAATATATAGACAAACAGAGTGTCACTAGTATGCCTCTACTTGACTAGCTTGTTAATCAAAGATGGTTATGTTTCCTAACCATGAACAAGGAGTTGTTATTTGATTAACAAGGTCACATCATTAGTTGAATGATCTGATTGACATGACCCATTCCGTTAGCTTAGCACCCGATCGTTTAGTATGTTGCTATTGCTTCCTTCATGACTTATACATGTTCCTATGACTATGAGATTATGCAACTCCCGTTTACCGGAGGAACACTTTGTGTGCTACCAAACGTCACAACGTAACTGGGTGATTATAAAGGTGCTCTACAGGTGTCTCCGAAGGTACTTGTTGAGTTGGCGTATTTCGAGATTAGGATTTGTCACTCCGAATGTCGGAGAGGTATCTCTGGGCCCTCTCGGTAATACACATCACTTAAGCCTTGCAAGCATTTCAACTAATGAGTTAGTTGCGAGATGATGTATTACGGAACGAGTAAAGAGACTTGCCGGTAACGAGATTGAACTAGGTATTGGATACCGACGATCGAATCTCGGGCAAGTAACATTCCGATGACAAAGGGAACAACGTATGTTGTTGTGCGGTTTGATCGATAAAGATCTTCGTAGAATATGTAGGAACCAATATGGGCATCCAGGTCCCGCTATTGGTTATTGACCGGAGACATATCTCGGTCATGTCTACATTGTTCTCGAACCGTAGGGTCCGCGCGCTTAAGGTTTCGATGACAGTTTCATTATGAGTTTATGTATTTTGATGTACCGAAGGTTGTTCGGAGTCCCAGATGTGATCACGGACATGACGAGGAGTCTCGAAATGGTCGAGACATAAAGATTGATATATTGGATGGATATATTTGGACACCGGAAAGGTTCCGGGTGAGATTGGAAATATACCGGAGTTCCGGAAGGTTACCGGAACCCCCCGGTAAGTATATGGGCCTTATTGGGCCTTAGTGGAAGGGAGGGAGAAGGAGCAAGGGAGGGGGCGCCCCCCCAAGCCCAATCCGAATTGGGAGGGGGGCCGGCCCCCCCTTTCCTTCTCTCCTCCCCCTCTTCCTTCCTTCTCCTACTCCTAATAGGAAAGGGGGGCCAAACCTACTTGGAGTAGGTTTGCCCCCCCTATGGCGCGCCTCCTCCCTAGGCCGGCCTCCTCCTCCCTCCCTCCTTTATATACGGGGGCGGGGGGGCACCCTAGACACACAAGTTGATCATTGAGATCGTTCCTTAGCCGTGTGCGGTGCCCCCCTCCACGATATTACACCTCGGTCATATTGTAGCAGTGCTTAGGCGAAGCCCTGCGACAGGAGAACATCAAGATCGTCACCACGCCGTCATGCTGACGGAACTCCTCCCCGCGCCTCTGCTGGATCGGAGATCGGGGTGCGTCATCGAGCTGTACATGTGTCAAGAACTCGGAGGTACCGGAGTAACGGTGCTTGGATCGGTTGGACCGGGAGGACGTACAAGTACTTCCTCTACGTTGCGTCAACGCTTCCGCTTCGGTCTACAAGGGTACGTAGACAACACTCTCCCCTCTCGTTGCTATGCATCACCATGATTTTGCGTGTACGTAGGAAAATTTTGAAATTACTACGTTCCCCAACAGTAAATTCTTAACATCTTCAGCTTTAATACCTTTTTCTTTCATAGATTTCTTTGCCTCTTGCATATCTTCGGGACTGAGAAATAGAACACCTCTCTTCTTCGGAGTTGGTTTAGGAATAGGATCAGTAATAGGCTCAGGAGCTGGCTCAGGAGGTGGCTCAGGAGGTGCCCAATTATTTTCATTAGCCAACATATTATTCAATAAAAGTTCAACATCATCCGGTGTTCTTTCCCTGAAAAGAGAACCATCACAACTATCCAGGTAATCTCTGGAAGCATCAGTTTGTCCATTATAAAAGATATCAAATATTTCAGGTTTCTTAATAGGATGATCAGGCAAAGCATTAAGTAACTTGAGAAGCCTCCCCCAAGCTTGTGGGAGACTCTCTTCTTCAATTTGCACAAAATTGTATATTTCCCTCAAAGCAGCTTGTTTCTTATGAGCTGGGAAATATTTAGCAGAGAAATAATAAATCATATCCTGGGGACTTTGCACACAACCAGGATCAAGAGAATTAAACCATTTCTTAGCATCACCCTTTAATGAGAACGGAAATATTTTGAGTATATAAAAGTGGCACGATCTCAGGTTATTAGTAAACAGGGCAGCTATATCATCTAACTTACGAAGATGTGCCACAACAGTTTCAGATTCATAGCCATAAAAAGGATCAGATTCAACCAAAGTAATTATATCTGGATCGACAGAAATATCATAATAATCATAATCAGGAACACAGATAGGTGAAGTAGCAAAAGCAGGGTCGGGTCTCATCCTACCTCTAAAAGATTCTTTACTCCACTTAATTAGCAACCTCTTACGTTCAAGACTATCCTGGCAAGCAACAACAGCTTCAAAAGATTCAACACTAAAAAGATAACCCTCAGGAATAGCAGGCATAGGCTCATCATCACTAACATCATCGTGTTCAGGTTCAATAATTTCTCTTTCTCTAGACCTAGCAATTTGCTCATCAAGAAATTCATCGAGTGGCACAGTAGTATCAAGCATAGAAGTAGTTTCATCATAAGTATCATGCATAGCAGAAGTGGCATCATCAATAACATGCGACATATCAGAATCAATAGTAGTAGTAGGTTTAGGTGTCGCAAACTTACTCATAACAGAAGGAGAATCTAGTGCAGAGCTAGATGGCAGTTCCTTACCTTCCCTCATAGTTGAGGGATAAATTTTTTTCTTAGCGTCTTTCAAGTTCTTCATAGTGTCCAGCAGATATAAATCCCAAGTGACTCAAAGAATAGAGCTATGCTCCCCGGCAACGGCGCCAGAAAAAGGTCTTGATAACCCACAAGTATAGGGGATTGCAGCAGTTTACGAGGGTAGAGTATTCAACCCAAATTTATTGATTCGACACAAGGGGAGCCAAAGAATATTCTCAAGTATTAGCAGCTGAGTTGTCAATTCAACCACACCTGGAAACTTAGTATCTGCAGCAAAGTGTTTAGTAGCAAAGTAATATGATAGTGGTGGTAACGGTAACAAAAGTAAAGACAACAAAAGTAATGTTTTTGGTATTTTGTAGTATTGTAACAGTAGCAACGGAAAAGTAAATAAGTGTAAACCAGTATATGGAAAACTCGTAGGCACCGGATTAGTGATGGATAATTATGCCGGATGTGGTTCATCATGTAGCAGTCATAACATAGGGTGACACAAAACTAGCTCCAGTTCATCAATGTAATGTAGGCATGTATTCCGTATATAGTCATACGTGCTTATGGAAAGAACTTGCATGACATCTTTTGTCCTACCCTCCCGTGGCAGCGGGGTCCTATTGGAAACTAAGGGATATTAAGGTCTCCTTTTAATAGAGAACCGGAACAAAGCATTAGCACAAAGTGAATACATGAACTCCTCAAACTATGGTCATCACCGGGAGTGGTCCCGATTATTGTCACTTCGGGGTTGCCGGATCATAACACATAGTAGGTGACTATAGACTTGCAAGATAGGATCAAGAACACACATATATTCATGAAAACATAATAGGTTCAGATCTAAAATCATGGCACTCGGTCCCTAGTGACAAGCATTAAGCATAGCAAAGTCATAGCAACATCAATCTCAGAACATAATGGATACTAGGGATCAAACCCTAACAAAACTAACTCGATTACATGATAAATCTCATCCAACCCATCACCGTCCAGCAAGCCTACGATGCAATTACTCACGCACGGCGGTGAGCATCATGAAATTGGTGATAGAGGATGGTTGATGATGACGACGGCAACGAATCCCCCTCTCCGGAGCCCCGAACGGACTCCAGATCAGCCCTCCCGAGAGAGATTAGGGCTTGGCAGTGGCTCCGTATCGTAAAACGCGATGAAACTTTCTCTCTGATATTTTTCTCCCCGAAAGCCAATATATGGAGTTAGAGTTGGCGTCGGAGGGCCACCAGGGGGCCCACGAGGTAGGGGGCGCGCCCAGGGGGGAGGGGCGCGCCCCCCACCCTCATGAACAGGGTGTGGGCCCCCTGGCGTTCATCTTTGGCGAGGATTTTTTATTATTTATTCTAAGATATTCCGTGGAGTTTCAGGTCATTCCGAGAACTTTTATTTTCTGCACATAAAACAATACCATGACAATTCTGCTGAAAACAGCGTCAGTCCGGGTTAGTTCCATTCAAATCATACAAGTTAGAGTCCAAAACAAGGGCAAAAGTGTTTGGAAAAGTAGATACGACGGAGACGTATCAAAGGGGGACGCGGTGGCTCTGCCTGGGGAAGGCTCATACGTTGTGGCCGCGCCTTCGCCTGTGGGAAGGGAGGCAGCGGAACTCGCACCGCCCCTGCCCGGTCGTCCTCGCGAGGTCAGGAGGAGCGCCCTAGCGGGGTGCCAGCCCCCATGGCCCCGCTGACTCTGGCAGTGCCGGCGCTTGATGCTGTCGCTGAGGTAGCCAAGACTCAGGAGCTCCCAGTCTCCCAAGCTATGGTCACGCTGCCACCTTCTCCTCCTGCTCCATTGGTTCCTGACTCCTCTGACTCCTCCACCGTCTTGGACCGTGCCCTTGCTGGGCTAGGCCAGCTGCGAAAAGACCTCTGGGGCGCCAACCCCCACCTGGTAGCCGGGCGCCTGGAGCTGATCTCTGGCTGGGTTCACTCCGACACCTCCATCCGAGCGGCGTTGAGCCAGGCTGCGGCAGTTTCCGAGGAGGAGAAGCAAGTCGCCACCCAGGCTGCAGCCGCCCGTGATGCGGCGCTGAAGGATGCCACGGTCGCCCAGGACCGGTGCAAGGCGCTGAGGAACGAGCTGCGGGGTTTGCGCGATGAGCTCGCCAAAGAGGCTCGCGACCGCCGGGCAAAGGAGGAAGAGATGAAGGCTCGGGAGGCCGCCATCGGGGACCGCGACGCCGAGCTGTCCGCTGATCGCAGCCGACTGAAGACGCTGCAGCAGAAGCTGAAGGCGGAGAGGGCCGAGCTGGACGCCAAGGCGAAGGTCCTGGCCGAGGACCACGTGGCCTTCGCGGATCTTGAGGAGAGATCTCGCAAGGCGCTGAAGACGCTCTATGATGGTGGCCTGGAGAAGCCGCTGGCCGGGGCCAAGGACAGCCCCGCCAAGCTGCTTCCCTTCTTAGTCAAAGCGCTTGAGGAAGTCGTGACCGGCGTTGGCCCCATGGCCGAGGTTGAAGCTCGCGTCCTTTCTTCTGCGGCGCTGACGCGGATCCTCAGCCACGTCTACCTTCGCGACCCTGGCACCAACCTCGACGAGCTGCTGGAGCCTGTGGATGCCGAGCGCTCCACCGCTGCTGCTGAAGCCGTGAAGGGCCGAGCGGAAGCCCTGCTGGCGAAGTTCCGCGCCTTCGCCACTTCGCCCAAGGCAGGTACTGCTGGTTCCGCGGCCTTGGGGGGTGGAGCTGATAGGCGCAGCACCACCACGGAGGCGGGGCTCCTGGCGAATGACGGAGCTGCCCAAGGGTGATCTTCTCGCGGCTTCTTTCCTGTTTCAACTTCTGCAATATGCACCGTGCCTTGTGGAGGCGTTTAAACTTGTGTTTGGTATCATGAGGACAATTTATGGTTTGTAATATTTGTTTTTGAATTTGCTTCGAGATTTTGCAGTTTCCTTCCTATTTGCTTTGTGTTCTATGTCGGTAGGGCCCGGCCCCGCGCATACCTCAGGCGTCGTTAGCCCTGACCGGATCACCAGGACGGGACCAAGGAGTGAGGGGCTATGTGACAAGTTGGGATCCTGAGTTGCGATGCTTAGGAGTCCCCCTTGACGTGCAAATAGCAAATAGGGAGGGGGTGTAGGAGTAGATCTATCGTTCTACATTGGCAGGGCCCGGCCCCACGCATACCTCAACCGCCGTTAGCCTTGCGGAACTAAGGAGTGAGGGGCTACGTGACCAGTTAGGCTCCTGAGTCGCGATGCTCAGGAGTCCCCCTTGACGCTCAAATGGTCTTCATACCTTGGCTCCGCTCAGGGAGGGGCGCGCGATGACCAGGTCCGAGGGACCTGGCTGGGTGGCGTGCGCTCGGGCGTGACCCGGGCGCAGCCCCATGTCCACCCCCCTCGCGTGGCACTCCCAAGGAGAGGCATTGCGATGAGGCTAGACACTGAGCTCTAGGCTCCCTGAGGTTGATACAGCCGTGGGCTGTCCTCAGTTGTTTATCACCAGTGCGGAGCATAGCGCTTCCGTATGTGTATGGGCATAGCCGCTCCTCTATAGTGTCGTCAGCCAGCGCGGAGCGTGGTGCTTCCACTGGTACGTGGGAGGGGGGGCCCTAAGGGAGGAGCCCCCGGGCCGTGTACAACCCCGCCCTGACACGTGGCTGGCACGGTAGGGCTAGACGAGGTGTATCTGGGCACTCGTGAGCCAGCGCGGGACTCACGAGGCCCTACCTCAAGACGGGTTGCGCCTGATCTTGAGCCTTGGGCGGCTGAGTGTTCCTGCGAGGTGGTTAGATACAAATGCTTTACGTCCTCAGGTCCCGGCTCTCGAGCGAGCCCAGTCGCCGCTGGTATGCAAGGTCGCGATGCCATGGGCAAGGCCAGGGGTGAGGGATGGAGAGCCAGTAAGAGCTCCTGAGTCGCGATGCTCAGGAGCCCCCCTTTTACCGTGCAAGCGATTTGCATGAGGGGAAAAAGGCCCGTGGTAGGCGGGAGATGATAATCATAGGCAAGTTAAGCATGAAAGGCAAATCAGCTTAGATAAATGCAGGAAGGATACATGCCACTGGGTCAGGCCCAAGCGGCTTGGGGATGATGCAGCTCGAGGGGCACCCCCAGCAAGGTAAACTAAAGACATAAGCAAACGGATACATGTCGCAGGGACAGACCCACGCGACCTAGGAATAATGCAGCCCTGAGGGCGGTCCCAGCTGGAATGAACTTGGAAGATGTCACCTGATACCATTGTAGAGTGGGTGCTGGAGTAGCTGACGATGCGTGGTGAAGAGGCCGATCCTCAGAAGCCACCGGAACCCTGAGCCTCGGGAGGCTCTGGGGTCCAGGTGGTTCCTCGAGGACCATCTCCATCTCCGTCAGTACCGCGTGGTGCCTGGCCTCCTGAGCTGCCAGAATGCTCCGCAGATGGTGCTTGTGAGTGGCAGCCGCGTTCGACAGACCGAAAAGCATGTGAACATAGCTGTGCGGTGGACCCTCGCAACGTCCCACACGCGAAGGCCAGAAGCGCTCCTGAGACATGACTCGGCTAAGCCCTGGGTAGTCGATGCAGAAGCGCAGCCTGCCATCCTTGCCTAGATGGGGAGCTACGCCAGGTAGGCGGCGATTGCCGCGTATGACTCTTGATTCTTGAAGCTCCTGAGTGGCCTTGGTGATGAACTCCTGAGGGTTGGGCCTTCCTTGCCCCATGCCTTCCTGAGGGAAACGTGCTACGAGGCACGCCTCCAAGTGGTGCCCGAGCGCCTCCCTCGTGATCTTGGCAAAGTATGAGGCCCTCCAGAAGAGAGCCCCCGAGCCCTGCTCGAGGAGGGCGCCGGGCGCGCCTTCCTATGCGATGGAGGGAGGCGCCCCTTGCACGGGCGCGGATCCTGATGCGACACCTCCGGAGATGCCAACCTCCTGAGGCCTTGAGCTGGACGATACCTTCTTCTTCTTGGGAGCTGCCTCAGGAGGGTTCTCGCTCCTGCTGTCTGGGTCCTCGATTGATGCAGCTTGGAAGGCGCACTCGAGAGAGCTGCTACCTCTTGAGCACTGCGTTGGATTTCCCCGAAGAGGAGAGGATGATGCAGCAAAGTAGCGTAAGTATTTCCCTCAGTTTTTGAGAACCAATGTATCAATCCAGTAGGAGACCACGCACAAGTCCCTCGTACCTGCACAAAACGATAGCTCCTCGCAACCAACACGATTAGGGGTTGTCAATCCCTTCACGGTCACTTACGAGAGTGAGATCTGATAGAGATGATAAATAATATTTGTGGTATTTTTGGTATAGATATGCAAAGTGAAAAGTAAAAGGCAAAGTAAAAACAAAGCAAGTAATAAAGTAATGGAGATTGATATGATGAGAATAGACCCGGGGGCCATAGGTTTCACTAGTGGCTTCTCTCAAGAGCATAGATATTCTACGGTGGGTGAACAAATTACTGTTGAGCAATTGACAGAATTGAGCATAGTTATGAGATATCTAGGTATGATCATGTATACAGGCATCACGTCCGAGACAAGTAGATCGAAACGATTCTGCATCTACTACTATTACTCCACTCATCGACCGCTATCCAGCATGCATCTAGAGTATTAAGTTAAAAACAGAGTAACGCCTTAAGCAAGATGACATGATGTAGAGGGATAAATTCATGCAATATGATAAAAACCCCATCTTGTTATCCTCGATGGCAACAATACAATACGTGCCTTGCCGCCCCTTCTGTCACTGGGAAAGGACACCGCAAGATTGAACCCAAATCTAAGCACTTCTCCCATTGCAAGAACTACCAATCTAGTTGGCCAAACAAAAAAGGATAATTCGAAGAGACTTGCAAAGATAACTCAATCATACACAAAAGAATTCAGAGAAGATTCAAATATTGTTCACAGATAAACTGGATCATAGACCCACAATTCATCGGTCTCAACAAACACACCGCAAAAAGAAGATTACATCGAATAGATCTCCACGAGAGAGGGGGAGAACATTGTATTGAGATCCAAAAAGAGAGAAGAAGCCATCTAGCTACTAGCTATGGACCCGAAGGTCTGAAGTAAACTACTCACACTTCATCAGAGGGGCTATGGTGTTGATGTAGAAGCCCTCCATGGTGGATGCCCCGTCCGGCAGAGCTCTGGAACAGGCCCCAAGATGGGATCTCGTGGATACAGAAGGTTGCGGCGGTGGAATTAAGTTTTTGGCTCCTTTTCTGATCATTTGGGGATACGTAGGTTATATAGGAGGAAGGAGTACGTTGGTGGAGCAACAGGGGGGCCACGAGGCAGGGGGCGCGCCCTAGGGGGGGCCCACCCTCGTGACCGCCTCTGTTACATCTTGGAGTAGGGTCCAAGTCTCCTGGATCATGTTCGGTGAGAAAATCACGTTCCCGATGGTTTCATTCTGTTTGGACTCCGTTTGATATTACGTTTCTTCGGAACACTGAAATAGGCAAAAAAGAACAATTCTGGGCTGGGCCTCCGGTTAATAGGTTAGTCCCAAAAATAATATAAAAGTGGAAAATAAAGCCCAATATAGTCCAAAATAGTAGATAAAGTAGCATGGAGCAATCAAAAATTATAGATACGTTGGAGACGTATCAGGCATCCCCAAGCTTAATTCCTGCTCGTCCTCGAGTAGGTAAATGATAAAAAAGAATTTTTGATGCGGAGTGATACTTTGGCATAATTTCAATGTAAATCTTCTTAATTGTGATATGAATATTCAGATCCGAAAGATTCAAGACAAAAGTTCATATTGACATAAAAATAATAATACTTCAAGCATACTAATCAAAGCAATCATGTCTTCTCAAAATAACATGGCAAAAGAAAGTTCATCCCTACAAAATCATATAGTTAGGCTATGCTTCATTTTTGTCACACAAAGATGTTCCCAACTTCTATACCCCCGATGACAAGCCAAGCAATTGTTTCATACTTAAATAATCTCAAACTTTTTCAACCTTCACGCAATACATGAGCGCGAGACATGGATATAGCACTATGGGTGGAATAGAATATGATGATGGGGATTGTGTGGAGAAGACCAAAAAGGAGAAAGTCTCACATTGACGAGGATAATCAGCGGGCTATGGAGATGCCCATTAATTGATGTCAACATGAGGAGTAGGGATTGCCATGCAACGGATGCACTAGAGCTATGAATGCTCAACAAAAGAAAACTAGTGGGTGTGCATCCAACTCGCTTGCTCATGAAGACCTAGGGCATTTGAGGAAGCCCATCATAGGAATATACAAGCCAAGTTCTATAATGAAAAATTCCCACTAGTATGAAAAGACAACTTATGAGACTCACTACATGAAGAACAAGGTGCTACTTTGAAGCACAAGTGTGGAAAAAGAGATAGTAGCATTGCCCCTTTTTTTCTTTTTTTCTTTTTTTTTTCTCTTTTTTTTCTTTTGGGCCTTTCTCTTTTTTTTTCTTTTGGCCTTTCCATTTTTTTCTTTGGGCAATGCTCTAACAATGATGATCATCACACTTCTATTGATTACAACATAAGGTTTACAACTCGAAACTTAGAACAAGATATGACTCTATATGAATGCCTCCGGCGGTGTACCGGGATGGTGCAATGAATCAAGAGTGACACGTATGAAAAATAATGCATGGTGGCTTTGCCACAAATACGATGTCAACTACATGATCATGCAATGGCAATATGACAAAAGTAATGTATGTCATGATGAAGATGATGGAAGTTGCATGGCAATATATCTCGGAATGGCTATGGAAATGCCATGATAGGTAGGTATGGTGGCTGTTTTGAGGAAGATAAAAGCAGGTTTATGTGTGATAGAGCGTATTGTATCACGGGGTTTGGATGCACCGGCGAAGTTTGCACCAACTCTCAAGGTGAGAAAGGGCAATGCACGGTACCGAAGAGGCTAGCAAAAGGCGGAAAGGTGAGAGTGCGTATAATCCATGGACTCAACATTAGTCAAAAGAACTCATATACTTACTGCAAAAATTTAGAAGCCATCAAAAATCAAGTACTACGCGCATTCTCCTAGGGGGATACATTGGTAGGAAAAGATCATCGCTCGTCCCCGACCGCCACTCATAAGGATGCACAAGCCAGGTACACTTCACGTTTCAAATTTGTTACACAACTTTAACCATACGTGCATGCTACGGGACTTGCAAACTTCAACACAAGCATTTCTCAAATTCATAATTACCCAACTAGCACGACTTTGATATTATCACCTCCATATCTCAAAACAATTATCAAGCATCAAACTTATCTTAGTATTCAATTCACTCAAAAGAAAGTTTCACATATCTTGAACACCAAGTATATTAACATTAAGCAAATTACCATGCTATTAATGACTCTCAAAATAATCTAAGTGAAGCATGAGAGATCAACAGTTTCTTTAAAACAAATCCACCACCGTGCTCTAAAAGATATAAGTAAAGCACTAGAGCAAAAATTATCACGCTCAAAAGATATAAGTGAAGTACTATGAGCAAAACTATTAAGCTCAAAAGATATAAGTGAAGCACATAGAGTATTCTAACAAATTCCAATTCATATATGACTCTCTCAAAAGGTGTGTACAACAAGGATGATTGTGGTAAACTAACAAGCAAATACGCAAATAATACAAGACGCTCCAAACAAAACACATATCATGTGGTGAATAAAAATATAGCTCCAAGTAAATTACCGATGGAAGTGGACGAAAGAGGGGATGCCTTTCGGGGCATCCCCAAGCTTTGACTTTTTGGTGTCCTTGGATTATCTTGGGGGTGCCATGGTCACCCCCAAGCTTAGTCTCTTGCCACTCCTTGTTCCATTATCCATCAAAAGAATTCACCCAAAACTTGAAAACTTCACAACACAAAACTCAATAGAAATCTCGTGAGCTCCGTTAGAGAAAGAAAACAAAAGACTACTTCAAGGTACTGTAATGAACTCATTATTTATTTATATTGGTGTTAAACCTACTGTATTCCAACTTCTCTATGGATTATAAACTATTTTATTAGCTATAGATTCATCAAAATAAGCAAACAACACACGCAAAACAGAATCTGTCAAAAAACAGAACAGTCTGTAGCAATCTGTAACTAACGCAAACTTATGGAACTCTAAAAATTCTACCAAAATATGAAGTCCTGGAAAATTTGTTTATTTAACAGAAGCAAAAAGAATCAATGCAAAAGCACGTTACTGTGATTTAACAAAATTATATTCGTGCGTGCAAAGTTTCTGTTTTTCAGCAGAATCAAATCAACTATCATCGTAGGTTATCCTATAGGTTCTACTTGGCACAAACACTAATTAAAAGATAAAACCACATCCAAAAAGAAGCTAGATGGATTATTTATTCCTAAACAGAAGCAAAACAAAAAAACAAAAATAAAATTGGGTTGCCTCCCAACAAGCGCTATCGTTTAACGCCCCTAGCTAGGCATAAAAGCAAGGATAGATCTAGGTATTGCCATCTTTGGTAGGCAATTCTTCAATGAGGCATCTACCTCCTTTAGAATTTTCTTTCTCTCTAGTAGTTGGCAAAATTTCAGGCAAAAGATCAAAAAATTCATTCATAGCAAAAGGTTCCTTAATGATGGTAAAAAGATTGGGATGAACACTTATAGATTTAAGATCCGCAGTTTCCCTACTAGATGATTCACCCTTATTCTTAGGAACATAAATGAGCTTAGTATTTTTAGTAGACGAACTTGGAGTGTTTTGTACGGAAGAAAAAGCGGTTCCCAAGCTGGTAATGATACCCTCAAGTTTATCGATTCTTGTGGAATCTAGATTTATTTTCTCATTAACTATGGGTTCTTTTTCTTTAATATTTTTCAAAGTCATTCCCACCTTAGATCCATATTGGGTAATTTGATTGTGGATCTTTTTGTCAAGATTTTCAATCAATTCAATGGTAGCAACTTTATTCTCAATAATTTCAAGTCTTTGCATAACATGCTCCAAAGTTAACGTAGTTCCATTAATCAAAAGAGGTGGTGAGCCAAATAAATCTATTAAAGCATTATAAGAATCAAAAGTATGGCTACCCAAGAAATTCCCTCCGGTAATGGTATCAAGGATATATCTATACCAAGGATTAGCATCTACGAAAAAATTACGAAGAAGAACTGAAGTAGATTGCTTCCTGGTAGATCTATTTTGAGCATTGCAAATTCTGTACCAAGCGTCTTTCAGATTTTCTCCCTCCCTTTGCTTAAAATTTAGAACTTCGTTCTTGGGAGATAACGGAGAAGATATGAGACTAGTCATGATGACCAGCAAGCAAACTAACACACGAGCAAACAAACGGACGAGGAAAAAGGCAAACGGGAAAGAGAGGAGGAGATTGGGAAAGAGAGGGCAAATGTCACATCCCTAGTCCTGGTATGCAGTAGGCTAGCCCTTCATGTGTGCATCATGTTTAATTTTTGAAATGAACTTGAAATGGGGATTGCCTAAACCCTAGCATCAAAGGAATTCACTAGGTTCAACTAAAATAATTTCAGTGAATCCAAATGGCTTTCAAAAATGTTCATCATTTCTGGAAAATGCTAGAAGCAATAAGCAGAGGTGTTGCACATTTTTCCATGACATATTTGGGCTCTGAATTAAATCTTATAGTATTTGCATTTGGGCATTTAAATGCTATTAAATATTTTAAATGCTCAAATAATCATAAACTAAAATGTTTACTGTTGGATATATTCCAAATAGTAGTCATGATTAGTTTCATGATTTTTGGAAATTCCTTGACATTTTTAATAAAGCCCTTTAGTTACAGAAATAATAGAAAACATGAATTAATAAAAAGGAAAGGAACTTACCTGGCAAGGCCCACCTGGCCTGGCACTGTAGCAGCCCAGCTAGGCAAAGCCAGCCCAACACACCACCGCAGCCCCCTCTGTCGTCTTCCTCCCCGCGCCAGTAGGCTGGGAGCGTGGTCGCCACGCGCGCGCCAGCTCCTGCTTCCACCGCGACACCCCTGCTCTTCTGAACGCGCCACGGAGACGCCCGAGACTTTTCCCCCCATGTTCCCCTCGCAACTCTCTCTTCCCCCTCCTCTGCTCCCTCCCCTCTCTCTGTTCGTGGGCACCCGAGGCCGCCGACGAGCACCGCCACGGTCGCAGCCGTCCCCGTGCCTCTCCGTTCTGATCCTGCCGTCCGCCTCGACGCCGTGAAACTTTCCCCTCAGCAAGCGCAAGTCCGGACGCTCTGCAACCCCGACACCACCATTGTCTTCCCCCTCGGGCTCCGACCACCACCGCCGTCGATTCACCGCACGCAGGACGCCCCCGAGCCCGCCGAGCTTCTCTCCGACCTCGCAGCGAGCTCCTGATCCGAACCCCTCTCTTCCCCCTCGCGTTTGCGAGCTCTAGGCCATAGCTCCGTCGTGGCCGAACTCCGACCGCCGCTGACCTTGTCGCCGCTGCTGCTACGGATGCTGCAGTTTGCGCCCGAGCGCGTCATCGTCCTCACCACACTCCTAGGAGCCGAACGCACCTAGTAGCTCGTCCATAGTCTCACCGTAGCCCCCTAGCCGCTCGAGGCCGAGCTCCGGCCGCCGCCTCGCTCGCCGCAGTTGCCGCTACCGGCCACCCCAGCCACAGCTGCAGCCACCGCTGGACGCGCCGCGTCATGGCCGTTCCAACCAGACCTGCCGCGCGTCCTCCCGACGCCGGAGTTGGCCGGACGGGCATCGCCGCCGCGCTCCGGTTATCGCCGGAGTTAATCGGGTGACAAGGTAGATTAGTTAGTGCTAATGACCCTGCCAATTTGCCCACTCTCTCACTGACATATGGGGCCCACGCCCTTAAATAACCACGGCTTAAACTTCTGTTTAGATTAGTTTAATCACGCGGGACCCACCGGTCAGAGTTGACCGTGCTGACGTGTCCGTTGACCAGTCCCACCTGTCAGCGTCACTAACCAGCCCCGGTCACTGACCAGTGGACCCCACTGGTCAGGTTTGACCAGGAGGCGCCCAGTTGACCTGCTGACATCAGGGTGATGTCATGCTGACGCAATATGTATTTTCTGGATTTATTATTATACAGAAAATTCCAGAAAATGCCCAAAACTTCTAAAATTCATAGAAAATCAACCGTAGCTCCAAATCAAACAAATTATATATGAAAAATGATCCAAAAAATGCAATCTATCCATCTGTACCTTTTTCATGCATGTTAGAACAATTTAACCTTGCTGTTTAGGTGAAACAAGGTAATGCACTATGACCTCTTAAAATGGGTTTGCATTTGAATATTTGGTTCAAATGGACTCGTCTCAATCTGATCTAGCTTGCATTAGCCCAAAACACATTCATAATGCCATGTCATAGCATGCATCATATTGTGCATTGCATTGATCATGTTTCTTCTCTGTTTGCTGGTGTTGTTCCCCCTCGGTAGATGTTGTCCCGACGCTGTGATCGTTGACACTGATGAAGACTCAATGCTATCTTCAGAAGTGCCAGGCAAGCAAAACCCCCTTGTTCATTCCAATAAAATCCCACTCTCTCGCTCCTGCTCTCTTTTACTGCATTAGGACAACAACGATTCAACTGTTACATGCTGCGGTAGTTGAACCCCTTTCCTCTGCATGACCTGTCATTGCCACAGTAAATAGATGAAACCCACTAGCATGAGTAGGAGTTGTTTGAGCCCTGATGTGCCTACTCATTCATGCTTGTTTGTCATGCCTGCTACTGCTTAGAGTTGAGTCAGGTCTAATTCATCGGGGATGAATTGGAATGTGGTGAACATGTCCTACTGTTGAGAGCTAAGTGTGTGAACACGATTTGGTAAAGGTAGCGGTGAGAGGCCATGTAGGAGTACATGGTGGGTTGTCTCATTGCAGCCGTCCTCAGGAACTGAGTTCTGTGTTTGTGATCCATGAACGGCTACTACCACACATTGAGATCCTTAATTGACTCTCTCGACTTATTAATCAACCTGATCTCTGTCCAGGAGTTGCAACTAGTTTCTGGTGTTTGTAGGTAGTGTTAGTAGTCTACCAAGTGGCACCCGGTACAGGTGGGCTTGGGACAGACTAGGCACCATGGCACGGTGTACCAAGCGTAGATACACCCGTCGAGGTGGGCTTGGGAACCCTGCACACATCGTTTGGGGCCGTGAGCGACACCCCGGCCGGATCTCCTTGCGGATGGAACCCGAATAGGCGATAAACCTGGACTAGAGACTTGTGTGGTTAGTCAGGTCATGGCCGACTCCCTAGCCAGGCTTCTGCTTGAAGGTTGCCGAGATACATGACGTGTACACGGCGGTAAGTGGCGAGAGCGTGTGTGAAGAAGTACACCCCTGCAGGGTTAATATGATCTATTCGAATAGCCGTGTCCGCGGTAAAGGACTTCTGGGTTGCTTGTACAGTTCATAGACAAGTGAAAGTGGATACTCTAAAATGCGCAAGATAAGCGTGAGTGCTATGGATGGCGTTCTCGTAGGGAGACGGGAGCGGATCCATAGTGGTGTATTGATAGGGTGAATATGTGGACTCGTGTGCGCCACCTCAAAAGAGTTACTTGCAGTCATAGTTTAGGATATCCAACGGGTCAAAGCTAGCTTGCTGCAGTTAAACTCCACCACCCCCTTTGTTGATAATGATGCATATGTAGTTAGTTCTGATGTAAGTCTTGCTGGGTACATTTGTACTCACGTTTGCCTATTTTATGTTTTTGCAGAGAGACTTTAGTCTCACTAGTAGTTCCACGTGGACTTCGACGTTTAGCTTGTTACCTCAGCTACGATCTTGTGCCCTCGGCAGGATCTGGTAGTTAGTCAGGCTTCTCAGCCTTTTTCATTTGTAGTTGTCTGTACTCATACATGTTAAGCTTCCGCATGTGCTTTGACTTGTATGCTCTGAATGTTGGGTCCTGAGACCCATGTTTGTAATATCTCGCTCCTCGGAGCCTGTTGAATAAAATACTTGAGTTGTAGAGTCATGTTGTGATGCCATGTTGTATTTGCACATATCGAGCATATTGTGTGTATGTTATTGAAGTGCTTGGTATGTGTGGGATCTGACTATCTAGTTGTTTATCCTTAGTAGCCTCGCTTACCGGGAAATGTCTCCTAGTGCTTCCACTGAGCCATGGTAGCTTGCTACTGCTCCGGAACACTTAGGCTGGCCAACATGTGTCCTTCTTCGTTCCTGTGTCTATCCCTTCGGGGAAATGTCATGCGATGAATACCGCAGTCCTGTTAGCCCGCTATAGCCTGGTTCACCGGAGTCCTGCTAGCCCAGTGCTACAGCCTGGATCCACTCGCTGATGACCGACATGTTCGATGCTGGGTCATGGATGCCTGTCCCTGTAAGTTTGTGCCACTTTGGGTTTATGACTAGCCATGTCAGCTCGGGCTCCTTATCATATGGATGCTAGCGACACTATCATATACGTGTGCCAAAAGGCGCAAACGGTCCCGGGCAAAGGTAAGGCGACACCCGTGGGAATACCGTGTGTGAGGCCGCAAAGTGATATGAGGTGTTACATGCTAGATCGATGTGGCATTGAGTAGGGGTCCTGACAGCTTTGGTATCAGAGCCTGACTGTCTGTAGGATTACCAAGCCAAACTGGTCGAAGTTGAGTCTAGAAATGCTTTAGTTATATGTAGGGGAATTGATTGTGGGATGGGAACGTAAGGCTCTTTTACTCCTTTACCTTATGCCCTTCTGATCTGAGTCATCTTATCTTTTCCTACGGGGTTAAGGAACTAGGCTCTCTCCTTCTTCTATCAGGGTCACGTGTTACTAATCCGTAGACTTATAGGATTGTTGGATCCAAGCCTCAGTTCAGTTTGTACTATCTCCGTGTATTCATAGTTGATCTCAGAACCTTGTTGTTATGATGTTGGAGTGGCTATGCCACCATTTTTGTAGCATGTCTCCAATATTTTTGAGCATTTATAGCCGTTATGCTGTTCGAGTCATCCCAGGTTTCTAAACAATCTGATGCACTTGCAAATCCTTTCCCTCTGGTTTTGATGTTCCTTTGGGCCAGGCTAATCACACTAATTGCTTTGTTGAGGTACTCCATTGCCTTGACATATATGTTGGAGCTAGTATTATGACCCTAGGTGTCTTAGAGAACCACCCAGTAATCTAGCAATGCTTTGTATTCCCAGTGTGATGATTCTGGCCACCATTCTCGAAAGCATCCCGTGATGCCATTTAGTTGGTAGCATTCTATTTCTGGGTTCTCGACCCAAGATTCACCCTACCTACCTCATGTTGATAGTGTTTGCTAGTACCCTAGGTTATTAGTAACCTTTGCGATAGTCCTCGAGGTCCGTGGTATTCCCTTCCTCCAAATACCATGAACCATTTTGGCAGAAGTTCCTCGCTGAACCAAAAGATCACAACCAGAGTGCTTTTGACGAGTTCTCGATTCTATGTTGTGACTCTGCCAGTTCTACCTTCTCCGCATGGGTTATCCGGAAGAAATATGTTGAACTCGTTCGACATGCTAATCCTTGCATCCACAACTCAGAAAGTGATATGTTCCTTTGAGTTGTCCCTCTGTAGTTGTATTGTGACCCCTGTCTATCAATTGATAGTCAGGACTAGTTATGCATTCGTGTTATCGATGCCTATTATTCTTGTGGTCCGTCAAGCTATTCTACTCCGGAATGTCTAGAAGAAACAAACTCCAGTACCTTATCCATTTCTAGGATTTGGTCAAAGCAGTTGTATTCTGCAGATCAAAATGCTAATCCAGCTTTTGATCCTGTTCTACCTTGAAGTATTACCTTCTTTATGTCAGGATTGTCATGAGAATTGCACCACCTCTTATGATCTCTTGATATAGTGATACTTCTCGCCCTCATTATCCATTTCTCGGCTCCCGTGTTGTTGCAACCGGAATGCCGACAAGTGAATCGTGATGTGTGAAATCGATACTCCTAGCAACCCTATTGCCTGGTAGTTAAAGGACAATAACCTCATTCTTAGCATGTTGATTATTGAATCATCACCCTAAGTATGATTGTGCTACCTAGTCCTTATTTCCTGGTGCACTCTTCGATCAATGAGTTAGGATTTTGGCAATCCCTCGCTCTTCTGGTCATATCGTCTTGCCCTGAAAAGCAAGATCGTTCTCGAGCTTAGTAACATATCGGTGGTTCATGATTCTCCGAATGTCTTCTCGGAGGTATCACCAGGATGTCACCTGACCGCTATGTTGAGCTCGTGATCAAGTTGGTTTTTGAAACCACCCTTTCTCCAAGAGTCCGTGTTGGATACCCCTGAGCTGGTTGGTTAAGCTAAACAACAACTTGGAGAGTTGGAAGATGAAAGCTTGTCCGACTCAGTTCATTCCAAAGGGATATCTTTGTGTGTGTGTGTGTGTTGAAGAAAGATGATATCTTCATTGATTGATCCTCGTGGTCAATTGTTGGATCTATTGTCTTACCCTAAACCTTTGATTTGAGTGTGGGCTATCATCAAATCAAATCAGAACCAACGATGTTCGTGATGTTGTCTTACTCGTGGATTTTTCTCGAGCAGACACCATTATATCTTTTGGGTCTGACCAATACTATCACCTTGTTCACATAGTTATGGAATTCCATTTATATGGTCATCCCGATGACTTGTTGTTGAGCCCATCAGCAGCATTTTATCTTCTCCATGATCATGTTGAACATCCATGTAGTGTTGGAAACTTTTGTGAACATTACCTTCGTGTTCCATTCATGAGGTATATGTTTGGATGAAAGGAGCGACTTTCTCTAATTCACGTGCACTTGATATAAGTTGCCGCCGTGGTTCCGAGAAGGATTGTTTTTCTTCCTCTGGAATCATCCCAAGTTGGTCATGCACATGTGTGAGGTACTCTATGCTTTGGCAGGTTGGCCGCCTCCATTCTATATGTGTTCCCTAGCACACCAAGCCACTGATTGATTTGTTCAAGGAGAAGGAGTTTAAGAGCTAACCCGGGCTTAATCAAGGACTCCGTTATCCGCAATGATGGTTCCCACGTGAACTCGGTAGAGTTTTGTTGTAAGACTACTATGTGGTCATGCTTGTCTGGGACAGCGTGTTCACATGTTTGTAGCGGAACCCACTCATGTTTTGGAGCTTACTACCGTAGTCCATCTCCCGAGAATCTCGCAACGTCATTTCGTCGATTTGTGTTGCAAACTTTCTTTTCAGACATGCTGAGTCTGAAGTATCCTATCACCAATCGGATCTGAATCTCAGGCAGATATGATGGTTGGAACGTTTCCCAAGAACTACAATATTGGTCTATCTATAACCGGTAAAGTGGATGTCGTGGCCAACACACCCAACCGGAAGACCTATTATTGTAGTATCTTGTTTGAGGAAGTTGGCCACCTCCCCATAAGGATTTCGTAGGATTTACTCCCTAGTTGTCCCTTATGGATTTTTGTGTTCCCGAAGTCCGACCTTTTACTTGATGTTCTAGATAACAAACCATATCTATGAATGGGTTACGCTAGCACAACAAGGAGAACATTAGAAGCGAAGTGCTAAATGTCTCTCGATCGATCATCCGGATTTTGATTCTTTGGCCTCGCTGAGGTGAAATCTGAGAAGGTGTTATCTCCTTTTGCATCTGCATCGTCCATCACCATTCATCATGGTAGTATGATGTGTTGCCAGGATCCTTGACACGGATATTGGTAAAACCTTGATTAATATGGAAATGCTCAGGTTATTGAGAGCACGCACAAGCGCTAGGTGTTGTCATCGGCACTAACTAGGATTGCTCTTAGTTTCCTCGGTTATGCTATAACTTTTCAAACAGTGGACCCACTCTCTACTGTTGAGCTTCTCCCCAGTTACTAAAATCATCCCTTGTGTTATTTTCAACAAGATAATCCACATCATCCATTCTAATCCAGGTATGCCATTCTACCGAACCTCTCCAAAATGATCGCTCGAGAATTGCCTTAGGCTGGTATAAAGAGTTTCAATGATCTCTAAATCAAAGGCAATTCTTTTTGCCACTTAAGGGAATATTTCTACAAGTCACCTCTCCCAAGGTGCCCCGTTATGGGATCATAGTAATTGTTTCCTCGCTACTTTGAAACCCTCGTTAAATTGTTTCTTCCGTCCCTCCTGATGCATGTCTTGCCTCTCAGCTCCAGAGATATTTCTATGTCTCATTCCGTGAGTTGATCTTGTGACCATTGAGATGATCCTAAGTTGCTCGAACCTCAAGAAGATCGATTCTTCTAAAATTCTCCCTTTCCTCTCGTTGTCATGTTGGATAAGATCTCGAAAGCAAATACGTCAAGATCAATTGGAGCAATAAATCAACATCTTCGAGAAAGGATATTGGATCATGAAGATTGTGTTAGCTTGTGACCCTATGACTTATTACCTCACGTCTTGAATCTCGGGACGAGATTCTTGTTTAGTGGGGGCGAGTTGTCACATCCCTAGTCCTGGTATGCAGTAGGCTAGCCCTTCATGTGTGCATCATGTTTAACTTTTGAAATGAACTTGAAATGGGGATTGCCTAAACCCTAGCATCAAAGGAATTCACTAGGTTCAACTAAAATAATTTCAGTGAATCCAAATGGCTTTCAAAAATGTTCATCATTTCTGGAAAATGCTAGAAGCAATAAGCAGAGGTGTTGCACATTTTTCCATGACATATTTGGGCTCTGAATTAAATCTTATAGTATTTGTATCTGGGCATTTAAATGCTATTAAATATTTTAAATGCTCAAATAATCATAAACTAAAATGTTTACTGTTGGATATATTCCAAACAGTAGTCATGATTAGTTTCATGATTTTTGGAAATTCCTTGACATTTTTAATAAAGCCCTGTAGTTACAGAAATAATAGAAAACATGAATTAATAAAAAGGAAAGGAACTTACCTGGCAAGGCCCACCTGGCCTGGCACTGTAGCAGCCCAGCAAGGCAAAGCCAGCCCAACCCACCACCGCAGCCCCCTCTGTCGTCTTCCTCCCCGCGCCAGTAGGCAGGGAGCGTGGTCGCCACGTGCGCGCCAGCTCCTTCTTCCACCGCGACACCCCTGCTCTTCTGAACGCGCCACGGAGACGCCCGAGACTTTTCCCCCCTGTTCCCCTCGCAGCTCTCTCTTCCCCCTCCTCCGCTCCCTCCCCTCTCTCTATTCGTGGGCACCCGAGGCCGCCGACGAGCACCGCCGCGGTCGCAGCCGTCCCCGTGCCTCTCCGTTCTGATCCTGCCGTCCGCCTCGACGCCGTGAAACTTTCCCCTCAGCAAGCGCAAGCCCGGACGCCCTTCAACCCCGACACCACCGTCGTCTTCCCCCTCGGGCTTCGACAACCACCGCCGTTGATTCACCGCACGCAGGACGCCCCCGAGCCCGCCGAGCTTCTCTCCGACCTCGCAGTGAGCTCCTGATCCGAACCCCTCTCTTCCCCCTCGCGTTTGCGAGCTCTAGGCCATAGCTCCGTCGCGGCCGAACTCCGGCCGCCGCTGACCTTGTCGCCGCTGCCGCTACAGAAGCTGCAGTTTGCGCCCGAGCGCGTCATCGTCCTCACCTCGCTCCTAGGAGCCGAACACACCTAGTAGCTCGTCCGTAGCCGCACCGTAGCCCCCTAGCCACTCGAGGCCGACCTCCGGCCGCCGCCTCGCTCGCCGCAGTTGCCGCTACCGGCTACCCCAGCCACAGCTGCAGCCACCGCTGGATGCGCCGCATCGCGGCCGTTACAACAAGACCTGCCGCGTGTCCTCCCGACGCCGGAGTTGGCCGGACGGGCATCGCCGCCGCGCTCCGGTTATTGCCGGAGTTAATCCGGTGACAAGGTAGATTAGTTAGTGCTAATGACCCTGCCAATTAGCCCACTCTCTCACTGACCTATGGGCCCCACGCCCTTAACTAACCACGGCTTAAACTTCTGTTTAGATTAGTTTAATCACGCGGGACCCACCGGTCAGAGTTGACTGTGCTGACGTGTTTGTTGACCAGGCCCACCTGTCAGCGTCACTAACCAGCCCCGGTCGCTGACCAGCGGACCCCACTGGTCAGGTTTGACCAGGAGGCGCCCAGTTGACCTGCTGACATCAGGGTGATGTCATGCTGACGCAATATGTATTTTCTGGATTTATTCTTTTATAGGAAATTCCAGAAAATGCCCAAAACTTCTAAAATTCATAGAAAATCAACCGTAGCTCCAAATCAAACAAATTATATATGAAAAATGATCAGAAAAATGCCATCTATCCATCTATACCTTTTTCACGCATGTTAGAACACATTAACCTTGCTGTTTAGGTGAAACAAGGTAATGCACTAATATGACCTCTTAAAATGGGCTTGCATTAGCCCAAAACACATTCATAATGCCATGTCATAGCATGCATCATATTGTGCATTGCATTGATCGTGTTTCTTCTCTGTTTGCTGGTGTTGTTCCCCCTCGGTAGATGTTGTCCCGACGCTATGATCGTTGACACTGATGACGACTCAATGATATCTTCAGAAGTGCCAGGCAAGCAAAACCCCCTTGTTCATTCCGATAAAATCCCACTCTCTCGCTCCTGCTCTCTTTTACTGCATTAGGACAACAACGATTCAACTGTTACATGCTGTGGTAGTTGAACCCCTTTCCTCTGCATGACCTGTCATTGCCACAGTAAATAGATGAAACCCACTAGCATGAGTAGGAGTTGTTTGAGCCCTGATGTGCCTACTCATTCATGCTTGTTTGTCATGCCTGCTACTGCTTAGAGTTGAGTCAGGTCTAATTCATCGGGGATGAATTGGAATGTGGTGAACATGTCCTACTGTTGAGAGCTAAGTGTGTGAACACGATTTGGTAAAGGTAGCGGTGAGAGGCCATGTAGGAGTACATGGTGGGTTGTCTCATTGCAGCCGTCCTCAGGAACTGAGTTCTGTGTTTGTGATCCATGAACGGCTACTACCACACATTGAGATCCTTAATTGACTCTCTCGACTTATTAATCAACCTGATCTCTGTCCAGGAGTTGCAACTAGTTTCTGGTGTTTGTAGGTAGTGTTAGTAGTCTACCAAGTGGCACCCGGTACAGGTGGGCTTGGGACAGACTAGGCACCATGGCACGGTGTACCAAGCGTAGATACACCCGTCGAGGTGGGCTTGGGAACCCTGCACACATCGTTTGGGGCCGTGAGCGACACCCCGGCCGGATCTCCTTGCGGATGGAACCCGAATAGGCGATAAACCTGGACTAGAGACTTGTGTGGTTAGTCAGGTCATGGCCGACTCCCTAGCCAGGCTTCCGCTTGAAGGTTGCCAAGATACATGACGTGTACACGGCGGTAAGTGGCGAGAGCGTGTGTGAAGAAGTACACCCCTGCAGGGTTAATATGATCTATTCGAATAGCCGTGTTCGCGGTAAAGGACTTCTGGGTTGCCTGTACAGTTCATAGACAAGTGAAAGTGGATACTCTAAAATGCGCAAGATAAGCGTGAGTGCTATGGATGGTGTTCTCGTAGGGAGACGGGAGCGGATCCATAGTGGTGTATTGATATGGTGAATATGTGGACTCGTGTGCGCCACCTCAAAAGAGTTACTTGCAGTCGTAGTTTAGGATAGCCAATGAGTCAAAGCTGGCTTGCTGCAGTTAAACTCCACCACCCCCTTTGTTGATAATGATGCATATGTAGTTAGTTCTGATGTAAGTCTTGCTGGGTACATTTGTATTCACGTTTGCCTATTTTATGTTTTTGCAGAGAGACTTCAGTCTCACTAGTAGTTCCACATGGACTTCGACGTTTAGCTTGTTACCTCAGCTACGATCTTGTGCCCTCGGCATGATCTGGTAGTTAGTCAGGCTTCTCAGCCTTTTTCATTTGTAGTTGTCTGTACTCAGACATGTTAAGCTTCCGCATGTGCTTTGACTTGTATGCTCTGAATGTTGGTTCGTGAGACCCATGTTTGTAATATCTCGCTCCTTGCAGCCTGTTGAATAAAATACTTGAGTTGTAGAGTCATGTTGTGATGCCATGTTGTATTTGCACATATCGAGCATATTGTGTGTATGTTATTGAAATGCTTGGTATGTGTGGGATCTGACTATCTAGTTGTTTATCCTTAGTAGCCTCGCTTACCGGGAAATGTCTCCTAGTGCTTCCACTGAGCCATGGTAGCTTGCTACTGCTCCGGAACACTGAGGCTGGCCGGCATGTGTCCTTCTTCGTTCCTGTGTCTGTCCCTTCGGGGAAATGTCACGCGATGAATACCGGAGTCCTGTTAGCCCGCTACAGCCCGGTTCACCGGAGTCCTGCTAGCCCAGTGCTACAGCCTGGATCCACTCGCTGATGACCGACACGTTCGATGTTGGGTCATGGATGCCTGTCCCTGTAAGTTTGTGCCACTTTGTGTTTATGACTAGCCATGTCAGCCCGGGCTCCTTATCATATGGATGCTAGCGACACTATCATATACGTGTGCCAAAAGGCGCAAACGGTCCCGGGCAAAGGTAAGGCGACACCTGTGGGAATACCGTGCGTGAGGCCGCAAAGTGATATGAGGTGTTACATGCTAGATCGATGTGGAATTGAGTCGGGGTCCTGACAGCAAATAAAACGGCAAGGGTGATGTGGGGGAGAGGAAAACGAGAGGCAAATGGCAAATAATGTAATGCGAGAGATAGGGATTGTGATGGGTACTTGGTATGGTTGACTTGCTTGTGTGAGCCTCCCCGGCAACGGCGCCAGAAATTCTTCTTGCTACCTCTTGAGCACTGCGTTGGATTTCCCCGAAGAGGAGAGGATGATGCAGCAAAGTAGCGTAAGTATTTCCCTCAGTTTTTGAGAACCAAGGTATCAATCCAGTAGGAGACCATGCACAAGTCCCTCGTACCTGCACAAAACGATAGCTCCTCGCAACCAATGCGATTAGGGGTTGTCAATCCCTTCACGGTCACTTACGAGAGTGAGATCTGATAGAGATGATAAATAATATTTTTGGTATTTTTGGTATAGAGATGCAAAGTAAAAACAAAGCAAGTAATAAAGTAATGGAGATTGATATGATGAGAATAGACCCGGGGGCCATAGGTTTCACTAGTGGATTCTCTCAAGAGCATAGATATTCTACGGTGGGTGAACAAATTACTGTTGAGCAATTGACAGAATTGAGCATAGTTATGAGATATCTAGGTATGATCATGTATATAGGCATCACGTCCGGGACAAGTAGATCGAAACGATTCTGCATCTACTACTATTACTCCACTCATCGACTGCTATCCGGCATGCATCTAGAGTATTAAGTTAAAAACAGAGTAACGCCTTAAGCAAGATGACATGATGTAGAGGGATGAATTCATGCAATATGATAAAACCCCATCTTGTTATCCTCGATGGCAACAATACAATACGTGCCTTGCCGCCCCTTCTGTCACTGGGAAAGGACACCGCAAGATTGAACCCAAATCTAAGCACTTCTCCCATTGCAAGAACTACCAATCTAGTTGGCCAAACCAAAAAGGATAATTCGAAGAGACTTGCAAAGATAACTCAATCATACATAAAACAATTCAGAGAAGATTCAAATATTGTTCATTGATAAACTGGATCATAAACCCACAATTCATCGGTCTCAACAAACACACCGCAAAAAGAAGATTACATCGAATAGATCTCCATGAGAGAGGGGGAGAACATTGTATTGAGATCCAAAAAAAGAGAAGAAGCCATCTAGCTACTAGCTATGGACCCGAAGGTCTGAAGTAAACTACTCACACTTCATCGGAGGGGCTACGGTGTTGATGTAGAAGCCCTCCATGGTGGATGCCCCCTCCGGCGGAGCTCCGGAATAGGCCCCAAGATGGGATCTCATGGATACAGAAGGTTGCGGAGGTGGAATTAGGTTTTTGGCTCCTGTTCTGATCGTTTGGGGATACGTAGGTATATATAGGAGGAAGGAGTACGTCGGTGGAGCAACAGGGGGGCCACGAGGCAGGGGGCGCGCCCTAGGGGAGGCGCCCCCACCCTCGTGACCGCCTCTGTTACATCTTGGAGTAGGGTCCAAGTCTCCTGGATCACGTTCGGTGAGAAAATCACGTTCCCGAAAGATTCATTCTGTTTGGACTCCGTTTGATATTCCGTTTCTTCGAAACACTGAAGTAGGCAAAAAACAGCAATTCTGGGCTGGGCCTCCGGTTAATAGGTTAGTCCCAAAAAATAATATAAAAGTGGAAAATAAAGCCCAATATAGTCCAAAACAGTAGATAAAGTAGCATGGAGCAATCAAAAATTATAGATACGTTGGAGACGTATCAAGAGCACACCGCATCCTTCTCTTCGCAGGGGACTGTGATGATTCCGCCGCTTCCCGGCATCCTGAGGACATTGTAACCATGGTGAGTTACCGCCATGAACTTGGCCAGGGCTGGATACCCGAGGATGGCATTGTATGGCAGGCGAATGTGGGCAATGTCGAAGTCGATGAGCTCGGTGCGGTAGTTCTTGTGCTGCCCGAACGTGACAAGGAGGCGAACCTACCCTATCGGGGTGGTGGAACCATCAGTGACTCCTGAGAAAGGCTTGGTTGGCTGAAGTTGATCATAAGGCACTTGAAGGTTGTTGAACGTCTCGACGGATAGAACGTTGAGTCCTGCGCCGCCATCGATGAGTCCTAGTAACTTGCACATTGCTGATGACTGGGGAATAGAGCATTTGGAGGATGCCGACCATAGCCGCACACTTGAGTTGATCTGCTGAGCTGAACGTGATGGCGCACGTGGACCACCTGAGAGGGCGCGTGGCCTCAAGCTTGGGGAGGACCGCATTCACCTCGCGAGCAAACTGCTTGAAGATGCACTGAGAGGCTGGGGCCAGGGCACCGCCCAGGATGCAAGCGATGGCACGTGGCTCCTGGAAGCCCCCAGCCCCCTCGTCCTGGTGGTGGTCATCATTCCTTCTTGGCGGTGGTGGCAGAGGAGGAAGGCCTGCGTTGCCCTGCGGGCGATCCTCGTGAGGCTGATCCCTCCAAGCCCCCTCGCGAGGCTGGTCGTGCCAGCGATCCTCGCGAGGGCGATCCCGCCACTCCTGGCGAGGGCCTCGGTCGTCCCATCGTCCTCCACCTCGGCCGTAGCCCCGGTCATTGCGCTCGGGGCGTCGACCGATGCATCCTTCTCGAACGGCTCTGAGCTCTTGGCATTCGTTGGTGTTGTGGGTGTAGAGGTTGTGGTAGGCGCAGAAGCGGCTACCCTTGGACGACTCTGGGTGGTCCCTACCGCGCTTCATGTCTGATTCTGCTGCGAGCACGGCTGCTCCTTTGCGCTTCACATCCTTGGCCTTGGCTTTCTTCTCTTCCGGGTCAGTAGCTGGGAGCTCGAGGAGGGAGAGGTGCCCCTCCTCAGCTCTTGCGCACTTGGTCGCCAGGTTGAATAGCTCCAGAGATGTGCACAGATCCTCGTGGATGGCAAGATACTCCTTCATCTTGACGTCACAGACGCCGTCAGAGGACGCTGAGATGATGGCCTCCTTAGTCACCTAGGGAATCTTGAGGCGAGCGCTGTAGAAATGCCGGATGTACTTCTGTAGGGTCTCTCCAGGCTGCTGCTTGATGCGGCGTAGGTCACCCATGACCGGGGGACAGTCGCGAGTGCCCTGGAAGTTGGCGATGAAACGGCTGCGCATCTTGTCCCAAGAGGAGATTGAGTCGGGAGGCAGGTTCAGGAGCCAGGTGCGGGCACCATCCTTGAGCGCCAAGGGAAACCAGTTCACCATGAACTTTTCGTCTCCGTTGGCCGCCTCGATGCCCAACTCGTAGAGCTGCAGGAACTCCGCGGGGTCGGCCGTGCCGTCGTAGCGAGGAGGCAGATCCGACTTGAACTTGCCTGGACAGGCGATGCTGCATAGCTCGGTGGTGAAGGCACGGCAAACTGTTGTTGCCACCGGAGCTTTTTGCAGACGCGGGGCCTGCTCTTGATGGTTCTCGCGCACCGCTGCCAGGGGCAGCACGGGGTCTTGGTGTGCTAGTGCAGGGATGCGGTCTTGACGTGCTGGAGCAGGGAGCACGCGAGCGCCTTCTTGGAGCCGAGGGATTTCTTGGCAGCTCCTTTCTTGTCGTGCGAGCGCTGGACGCGGTGGGTCTCGTCCAGGGGCCGCGCGCCTTGGAGCCAGGGCACCTTCTTGGGGAGGAGGTGGCGGAGGCACCTCCTAAGCTGCATTGCCCATGCAGGACAGAGGGCGAGGCAGCTAGAGGGACGGTGCAGGGGAGCCCCCTGCGGCGCTGACGAGCTCGGTGATGCGAGCGAGTCACTCCTCGTAGAGGTCGTCGACGGGGCGGTAGTGCAAGAGCAACGCAGCCTGCGCGTCCGTGGGAGCGCGACGGGCGTGAGATGACGAACCGGCCGGAGTCAGCGACGGAGTGGCGGTGCGGCCTTCCCGCCGCATCGAGGGATGCAGCAGCGATGCTTGCTACTCGTTCCCTGCCAGGTCGGTGGCGGCGTTGGCGGCAAGCGACGGAGAACGACGAGGAGGCCCACTGACGGGAGCCGTCTGGGCGACGCAGACGGCGAGAGCAGCCCGACGCTCGGCGCGAGCTTGGCGAGCGTCCGCCATGGATGCGACGAAGCGATGGAACGCAGAACCGCGGAAAGAAGATTCCGGCGCACCCCTACCTGGCGCGCCAAATGTCGGATATCGGGTTCCGGCAAAACCCTTAAGGTTCGAACTCTAGGGTGCGCGCGAAGATCTACTCCCTACCGATCCACGCCCCAAAACTTCGCCGTGAATCTAAGCTACACGACGAACAACACAAGGGACACAAGGTTTATACTGGTTTGGGCCACCGTTGTGGTGTAATACCCTAATCCAGTGTGTGGTGTGGTGGATTGCCTCTGGGGCTGATGATGAATAATACAGAGGAAGAACAACCTCGCGAGGGATGTTCTTGTGGTGGTGTGCTTGGAGAGGAATTGCTCCGTCTCTGTTGGCTCTAGGTGAGATCCCCCTTCCTTCTACTGTGGTGGCTATCTCTATATATAGAGGCCCTGGTCCTCTTCCCAAATATTGAGCGGGAAGGGAGCCAACAACAGCCGTTTTAAAAGGGGACAACTAGTACAAGCTATCCTAACTAAAGGTGGTCGCCAAAGGCACTGGTGATGACGCTGTCTTGGGCTCCACGGTGATCTCCGTCCTGCCGTCCTGCTGGTCTTGGTCTCATTGCACCAATGTGGTAACCTTTGCTTGATGCCTCGGTACTCCGCGCCTACGCTTGCCCCCTTTGCACCAAAGAGGAAACAAGGACACTGCGCCGGCTGGCGCACGCCTGGCGCTCGCCTGGTCTCGATCGTCATGGCTTGCATCACGAGCACCTCGCGAGGTACTCCTTGCCTTGATCTCTCCGCCTCCTCGCGAGCCTGCCTGGTGAGGCCGCCCCTGAGGAAGCCTTGCGTCGTCCGCCCCGCGAGGCTTGGCCCCTTGCGAGGGTCTTGAACCTGGTTTGATGAAGACGGGCCATACTGGGCCACTGCTTGAGCCACGCCACAGGCCGCAGGCAGACAAGTCTGGGGACCCTCGTTCCCAGAACGCCGACAATAACTTTTGTTTTACGATTCTATCAACAGAGTGATCTTTTTACATCAAGCAGCGAAGTGAGCTCCTTGGTTCCATTACTTAGATCGAAATCACAGAGTCGCAATGAAATCAGTATGTACGACCTTCAAAGGCTGCAAGATTCAAAGAGATATGATAGAGAAAACACAGAGCTAGGGCAGCCGGACACAATTCTGGCCTACAAAACAGCAAACTCATGCAGGTGTCATAACATCCAAAACCTAGGCAATCATCCAGCTCCAGGAATCAGCAAGGTGTCGTTATCGGTGACTGCATTAGCACGCCTGATTCCAGCGGCGAGGCCGGACTATAGACGTTCTTCTTGCCACAGGTGATGGCTCCACGATCGGTGAGCCAAACGGGTGCACCTGCTATTAGAAAATTATTATTAGGGTTTAGCCCTATCCTCTATGCCTTTGCCTTATCGGTGGCGCCATTTACAATGCAATTTAAGGCTAAAGGGCAAGGCCTATATACTGCTAATTCGAGAAACCTGATTTGTATACAGATAAGCTTTCAAGCTTAAAACAACTTGTTTTCAAATACAGTTTACATGCGATTAAAAACAACAATATAATTCATCTTCAATTGAACACTTTGCTACTACGTCCAACATGCACATGTGAGTTTTTTTTGCGAAAATGATTCAGATCTATTATCAAAGTTCACCGGAAGTACAAAGCACCTCAAACATAATAAAAATTACATGTGAGTTATGCACATTTAGATTAATTATGTAGACCTCGATCTACTTTCTTCCAATTATCAGTGTACTTGGCCAGTCTACCCGATACATAGTATATTGTGTTACATTGATAATCGACCAGCTTCCGGCTGTGCAACAATCACACGATGTTACAGACGTACAAAAAGTTCTTATGAATGCACTTGGATATCATGAAGGCAGTTTGCGCTGGAGAGATGAGGTGGTCGATGTGAGCGGCAAGACGCATTGACAATACCTTAGCAATAAGCTTGGCGAAAGAGTGGATCAGGCCTATAAGCTTGAAATTTGTGACATCGATCAGAGCGTCATTCTTCAACGGTAGGGTAACCATGGCGGTGTTAATGACATCATCTGATTTGGTGTTCGTGGCATACATATTTTTTTGTCTATTGTACTTGTGTCATTCATGGGACAAGCTTTAGTAAAATTGAAACATGATTGTACATGTTCACAATCGCCTTAAATGCTATTTGTTACATTATTACTCACAGGCTCAAGTAAGCTGAAGAGGAGGATGATGAAGAAGATGAATAACCCAGTAGATGTATGGTACTTGAATTGTTTGCATGCATGGTGAATGCAGAATCCAATTTGAGTGTTGAGTTTGCGACCAGAAAGTTTTGAACATGTAACTATTTGTAGACCAACATAATACAAGCGGAGGGACAAGTGGAGGGGCCTTTCAAAAGCTGTAGGGGCCACCTCTACTTGGTAAAAAAATCTCATTTGGACTGCAGGGAGGGGAGGGGGCACTGCCCCTAAGACTTGTGTGTACCTCTGCTTGTATTATGTTGATGTACAAGCAATTACATGTTTAAACCTATCTGGTCGCAACTCACCACTCAAATTGGATTCTACATTCACCATGCATGCAAACAAACTCCACCATTGGTTGCGCTATTGGCGTCACCATGGAGCCCACCAACCAAGATCTGGAGTCCCACGACTCATTGTGGAAGCTCTACGAGCTGTTGGGGGCATGCTACAAGATAGTAGTAGCACACGATCCACGCGAGAAGCTTCGCCGGCTCACCAGCATCATTCAGATGATGTGTCGCTTGTACGCCTCCCTAAGTTACGGGTGACACATCGTTGGGGATCAACATATTCGCCGACCTGAGCAATGGCTATGTCCGTCGCAACTACATGTGTTGGAGGACCGTCGTTGATGAAGGCAGGAAGAAGCTAGCACAATGTCACTGCTGCTATGAAAAGGTGCGGCGCCGACGGGACTCTCCCGCTCCCCATTTCCATTGACCGACTGGCGCGAGAAACGTTGTAAGAGCAACTCTAGCAGACCCCACATCCCGCCGGCCCACAAAACGCGTTTGCAGTTTGGGGGAAACCGCTTTTGCTGGCTGGCTCGGACGGTCGCAGATGCACACCCCCCAGACGGACCCGTATAAAAGGATATTCGCGGAATATACTTTTTTATGGGTCGGCTTTTGTTGGGAAACGCAGTAATTTCAAAATTTTCCTACGATCACACAAGATCTATCTAGGTGATGCATAGCAACGAGAGGGGAGAGTGTTGTCTACGTACCCTCGTAGACCGAAAGTGGAAGCGTTATGACAACGCGGTTGATGTAGTCATATGTCTTCAGGATCCAACCGATCCTAGCACCGAAGGTATGACACCTCCACGATCTGCACACGTTCAGCTCGGTGACGTCCCATGAACTCTAGATCCAGCTGAGGTCTTCGTCAGCACGACGACATGGTGACGGTGATGATGAAGTTACCGGCGCAGGGCTTCGCCTAAGCGCTACGACGATATGACCGAGGTGGAAATCTGTGGAGGGGGCCACCGCACACGGCTAAAACAATTGTCAACTCGTGTGTTCTAGGGTGCCCCCTGCCCCCGTATATAAAGGAGCAAGGGGGAGGCCGGCCGGCCCCTGTAGGCGCGCCCCAAGAAGGGAGTCCTACTAGGACTACTAGTCCTAGTAGAATTCCACCAAGAGGGGAAGAGGGGGAAGAAAGGAGAGGGAGAGGGGGAAGGAAAGGGGGGCGCCGCCCCCCCTTCCTTGTCCTATTTGGACTCAAGGGAAGGGGGCGCGCGGCCTACCCTGGCCGCCCCTCTCTCGCTCCACTAAGGCCCATCGAGGCACATTAGTTCCCCCGGGGGTTCCAATAACCCTCCGGCACTCCGGTTTTATCCGAAACTTCTCCGGAACACTTCCGGTGCTCGAATATAGTCGTCCAATATATCAATCTTTATGTATCGACCATTTCGAGACTCCTCGTCATGTCCGTGATCACATCTGGGACTCCGAACAATCTTCGACACATCATATCACATAAACTCATAATACCAATCATCATCGAACGTTAAGCGTGCGGACCCTACGGGCTCGAGAACTATGTAGACATGACCGAGACACGTCTCTGCTCAATAACCAATAGCGGAACCTGGATGCTCATATTGGTTCTTACATATTCTACGAAGATCTTTATCGGTCAAACCGCATAACAACATACGTTGTTCCCTTTGTCATCGGTATGTTACTTGCCCTAGATTCGATCGTCGGTATCTCAATACCTAGTTCAATCACATTATCGGCAAGTATCTTTACTCGTTCCGTAATACTTCATCCCGCAACTAACTCATTAGTCACAATGCTTGCAAGGCTTATAGTGATGAGTATTACCGAGAGGGCCCAGAGATACATCTCCGAAACACGGAGTGACAAATCCTAATCTTGATCTATGCCAACCCAACAAACACCTTCGGAGACACCTATAGAGCACCTTTATAATCACCCATTTATGTTGTGATGTTTGGTAGCACACAAAGTGTTCCTCCGGTATTCATGAGTTGCATAATCTCATATTCTGAGGAACTTGTATAAGTCATGAAGAAAGCAGTAGCAATGCAACTGACACGATCATAATGCTAAGCTAACGGATGGGTCATGTCCATCACATAATTCTCCTAATGATGTGATCCCGTTCATCAAATGACAACACATGTCTATGGTTAGGAAACATAACCATCTTTGATTAACGAGCTAGTCAAGTAGAGGCATACGAGGGACTGTATGTGTTGTTTATGTATTAACACATGTACTAACTTTCCCGTTAATACAATTGTAGCATGAATAATAAACATTTATCATGAATTAAGGAAATAAATAATAACTTTATTATTGCCTCTAGGGCATATCTCCTTCAGTCTCCCACTTGCACTAGAGTTAATAATCTAGATTACATAGTAATGATTCTAACACCCATGGAGCTTTGGTGCTGATCATGTTTTGCTTGTGGAAGAGGCTTAGTCAACGGGTCTGCGGCATTCAGATCCGTGTGTATCTTGCAAATTTCTATGTCCCCTTCCGACACTTGATGACGGATGGAATTGAAGCGTCTCTTGATATGCTTGGTTCTCTTGTGAAATCTAGATTTTTTTTTGCCAAGGCAATTGCACCAGTATTGTCACAAAAGATTCTCATTGGACTCGATGCACTAGGCATGACACCTAGATCGGATATGAACTCCTTCATCCAAACTCCTTCATTCGCTGCTTCTGAAGCAGCAATGTACTCCGCTTCACACGCCCGCCACGACGCTCTGCGTGGAACCGCACCAACTGACTGCTCCTCCATTCAATAAAAATATGTATCCGGTTTGTGACTTAGAGTCATCCGGATCTGTGTCAAAGCTTGCATCGACGTAACCGTTTACGACGAGCTCTTTTTCACCTCCATAAATGAGAAACACATCCTTAGTCCTTTTCAGGTATTTCAGGATGTTCTTGACTGCTGTCCAATGCTCTACTTTAGGATTACTTTGGTACCTCCCTACTATGCTTATAGCAAGACATGCATCAGGTCTGGTACATAGCATTGCATGCATGATAGAACCTATGGCTGAAGCATAGGGAATGACTTTCATTTTCTCTCTATCTTCCGTAGTGGCCGGGCATTGAGTCTGACTCAACTTCACACCTTGTAACACATGCAAGAACCCTTTCTTTGACTGATCCATTTGGAACTTTTTCAAAATTTTATCAAGGTATGTGCTTTGTGAAAGTCCAATTAAGCGTCTTGATCTATCTCTATAGATCTTGATGCCCAATATGTAAGTATCTTCTCTGAGGTCTTTTGTAGAAAAACTCTTATTCAGGTATCCCTTTATGCTATCCAGAAATTCTATATCATTTCCAATCAACAATATGTCATCTACATATAAGATTAGAAATGCTACAGAGCTCCCACTCACTTTGTTGTAAATACAGGCTTCTCCAAAAGTCTGTATAAAACCATATGCTTTGATCACACTATCAAAGCATTTATTCCAACTCAGAGAGGCTTGCACCAGTCCATAAATGGATTGCCGGACCTTGCACACTTTGTCAGCACCCTTTGGATCGACAAAACCTTCCGATTGCATCATCTACAACTCTTCTTCCAGAAATCCATTCAGGAATGCAGTTTTGACATCCATTTGCCAAATTTCATAATCATAAAATTCAGCAATTGCTAACATGATTCAGACAGACTTAAGCATCGCTACGGCTGAGAAAGTCTCATCGTAGTCAACTCCTTGAACTTGTTGAAAACCTTTTGCAACAAGTCGAGCTTTGTAAACAGTAACATTACCGTCTGTGTCGGTCTTCTTCTTAAATATGCATTTATTTTCTATGGCTTTCCTATCATCGGGCAAGTCCACCAAAGTCCACACTTTGTTCTCATACATGGATCCCATCTCAGATTTCATGGCTTCAAGTTATTTCGCAGAATCTGGGCTCATCATCGCTTCCTCATAGTTCGTAGGTTCATCATGGTCTAGTAACATGACTTCCAGAACAGGATTACCGTACCACTCTGGTGCGGATCTTACTCTCGAAGACCTGCGAAGTTTGTTAGTAACTTGATCTGAAGTTTTATGATCAGCATCATTAGCTTCCTCACTAATTGGTGTAGGAATCACTGGAACTGATTTCTGTGATGAACTACTTTCCAATAAGGGAGAAGGTACAATTACCTCATCAAGTTCTACTTTCCTCCCACTCACTTGTTTCGAGAGAAAGTCCTTCTCTAGAAAGGATCCATTCTCAGCAACAAATATTTTGCCTTCGGATCTGTGATAGAAGGTGTACCCAACAGTTTCCTTTGGGTATCCTATGAAGACGCACTTCTCCGATTTGGGTTCAAGCTTATCAGGTTGAAGCTTTTTCACATAAGCATCGCAGCCCCAAATTTTAAGAAACGACAACTTTGGTTTCTTGCCAACCACAGTTCATAAGGCGTCGTCTCAACGGAGTTTGATGGTGCCCTATTCAAAGTGAATGCAGCCGTCTCTAAAGCATAACCCCAAAATGATAGCGGTAAATCAGTAAGAGACATCATAGATCGCACCATATCCAACAAAGTACGGTTACGACGTTCGGACACACCATTTCGCTGTGGTGTTCCAGGTGGCGTCAGTTGTGAAACTATCCCATGTTGTTTCAAATGAAGACCAAACTCCTAACTCATATATTCTCCTCCATGATCAGATCGTAGAAACTTTATTTTCTTGTTGTGATGGTTTTACACTTCACTCTAAAATTCTTTGAACTTTTTAAATGTTTTAGACTTATGTTTCATCAAGTAGATATAACCATATCTGCTCAAATCATCTGAGAAGGTAAGAAAATAATAATACCCACCACAAGCCTCAACACTCATTGGACCGCATACATCAGTATGTATTATTTCCAATAAGTTAGTAGCTCGCTCCATTGTTCCGGAGAACAGAGTTTTAGTCATCTTGCCCATAAGGCACGGTTCGCAAGCACCAAGTGATTCATAATCAAGTGATTCCAAAAGTCCATCAGCATGGAGTTTCTTCATGCGCTTTACATTGATATGATCCAAACGGCAGTGCCACAAATAAGTTGCATTATCATTATTAACTTTGCATCTTTTGGCTTCAATATGATGAATACGTGTATCATCACTATCAAGATTCAACAAAAATAGACCACTCAACAAGGGTGCATGACCATAAAAGATATTACTCGTATAAATAGAACAACCATTATTCTCTGATTTAAATGAATAACCGTCTCGCATTAAACAAGATCCAGATATAATGTTCATGCTCTACGCTGGCACTAAATAACAATTATTCAGGACTAAAACTAATCCCGATGGTAGATGTAGAGTTAGCGTGCCGACGACGATCACATCGACCTTGGAACCATTTCATACGTGCATCATCACCTCGTCCTTAGCCAATCTTTGCTTAATCCGGAGCCCCTGTTCCGAGTTGCAAATATAAGCAACAGAACCATCACCAAATACCCAGGCGCTACTGCGAGCATTAGTTAAGTACACATCAATAACATGTATATCAAATATACCTTTCACTTAGCCATCCTTCTTATCCGCCAAATACTTGGGGCAGTTCCGCTTCCAGTGACCAGTCCCTTTGCAGTAGAAGCACTCAGTTTCAGGCTTAGGTCCAGACTTGGGTTTCTTCTCTTGAGCAGCAACCTTTTTTCCGTTCTTCTTGAAGTTCCCCTTCTTCCTTTGCCCTTCTTCTTGAAACTAGTGGTATTATTGACCATCAACACTTGATGCTCCTTTTTGATTTCTACCTCCACGGCCTTTAGCATTGCGAAGAGCTCAGGAATAGTCTTGTTCATCCCTTGCATATTATAGTTCATCACGAAGCTTTTGTAGCTTGGTGGCAGTGATTGAAGAACACTGTCAATGACACTATCATCAGGAAGATTAACTCCCAGTTGAGTCAAGTGGTTGTGTTACCCAGACATTCTGAGTATATGTTCACTGACAGAACTATTCTCCTCCATTTTACAGCTGTAGATCTTATTGGAGACTTCATATCTCTTAATCCGGACATTTGCTTGAAATATCAACTTAAACTCCTGGAACATCTCATATGCTCCATGACGTTCAAAACGTCGTTGAAGTCCCAGTTCTAAGCCGTAAAGCATTGCACACTAAACTATCGAGTAGTCATCAACACGTGTCTGCCAGGCATTCACAATGTCTGCAGTTGCGAGCACGGGTGGTAGACCTAATGGTGCTTCCAGGACATAATTCTTCTGTGCAACAATGAGGAAAATCCTCAAGTTATGGACCCAGTCCGTGTAGTTGCTGCCATCATCTTTCAACTTAGCTTTCTCTAGGAACGCATTAAAATTCAAAGGAACGGTAGCACGGGCCATTGATCTACAACAACATAGACATGAAAAATACTATCAGGTACTAAGTTCATGATAAATTAAAGTTCAATTAATCATATTACTTAAGAACTCCCACTTAGATAGACATCCCTCTAATCATCTAAGTGGTCACGTGATCCAAATCAACTAAACCATGTCCGATTATCACGTGAGATGGAGTAGTTTACAATGGTGAACATCACTATGTTGATTATATCTACTATATGATTCATACTCGACCTTTCGGTCTTAGTGTTTCAAGGCCATATATGCATATGTTAGGCTCGTCAAGTTTAACACGAGTATTTTGCGTGTGCAAAACTGGCTTGCACTCGTTATATGTGAACATAGAGCTTATCACACCCGATCATCACATGGTGTCTCGGCACGACGAACTGTAGCAACGGTGCATACTCGGGGAGAACACTTGTACCTTGAAATTTAGTAAGGGATCATCTTATAATGCTACCGATGTTCTAAGCAAAATAAGATGCATAAAGGATAAACATCACATGCAATCAAAATATGTGACATGATATGGCCATCATCATCTTGTGCTCATGATCTCCATCACCGAAGCATCGTCATGATCTCCATCATCACCAGCTCCATCATAGCATCATTGTCGTCTCGCCAACTATTGTTACTACGACTATCGCTACCACTTAGTGATAAAGTAAAACAATTACATGGTGATTGCATTGTATACAATAAAGCGACAACCATATGGCTCCTGCCAGTTGCCGATAACTTTGTTACAAAACATGATCATCTCATACAACAATTTATATCACATCATGCCTTGACCATATCACATCACAGAAAGCCCTACAAAAACAAGTTAGAGGCCCTCTATTTTGTTGTTGCAAGTTTTACGTGGCTGCTATGGGTTTAGCAAGAATCGTTCTTACCTACGCATCAAGACCACAACGATTTTTCGTCAAGTGTGCTGTTTTAACCTTCAACAAGGACCGGGCGTAGCCACACTCGATTCAACTAAAGTTGGAGAGACAGACACTCACTAGCCACCTGTGTGCGAAGCACGTCGGTAGAACCAGTCTCGCGTAAGCGTACGCGTAATGTTGGTCTAAGTCGCTTCATCCAACAATACCGCCGAATCAAAGTATGACATGCTGGTAAGCAGTATGACTATTATCGCCCACAACTCTTTGTGTTCTACTCATGCATATAACATCTACGCATAGACCTGGCTCGGATGCCACTGTTGGGGAATGCAGTAATTTCAAAATTTTCCTACGATCACGCAAGATCTATCAAGGTGATGCATATCAATGAGAGGGGAGAGTGTTTTCTATGTACCCTCGTAGACTGAAAGTGGAAGCGTTATGACAACGCGGTTGATGTAGTCGTACGCAAGATCCGACCGACCCTAGCACCGAAGGTACGACACCTCCGCGATCTTCACACGTTCAACTCGGTGACGTCCCATGAACTCTAGATCCAGCTGAGGTCGAGGGAGAGTTTCATCAGCACGACGGCATGGTGACGGTGATGATGAAGTTACCAGCGCAGGGCTTCGCCTAAGCACTACGATGATATGACCGAGGTGGAAATCTGTGGAGGGGGGCACCGCACACGGCTAAAACAATTGTCAACTTGTGTGTTCTAGGGTGCCTCCCTGCCCCCGTATATAAAGGAGCAAGGGGGAGGCCGGCCGGCCCCTGTAGGCGCGCCCCAAGAGGGAAGTCCTACTAGGACTACTAATCCTAGTAGGATTCCACCAAGAGGGGAAGATGGGGAAGGAAGGAGAGGGAGAGGGTGAAGGAAGGGGGGGCGTCGCCCCCCTTCCTTGTCCTATTCGGACTCAAGGGGAGGGGCTCGTGGCCTACCCTGGCCGCCCCTCTCTCTCTCCACTAAGGCCCATCGAGGCCCATTAGTTCCCCCGGGGTTCCAATAACCCTCCGGCACTCTGATTTTATCCGAAACTTCTCTGGAACACTTCCGGTGCCCGAATATAGTTGTCCAATATATCAATCTTTATGTCTCAACCATTTCGAGACTCCTCATCATGTCCATGATCACATCCGGGACTCTGAACAATCTTCGGTACATCATATCACATAAACTCATAATAACAATCGTCATCGAATGTTAAGCTTGCGGACCCTACGGGTTCGAGAACTATGTAGACATGACCGAGACACGTCTCCGCTCAATAACCAATAGCGGAACCTGGATGCTCATATTGGTTCCTACATATTCTACAAAGATCTTTATCGGTCAAACCGCATAACAACATACGTTGTTCCCTTTGTCATAGGTATGTTACTTGCCCGAGATTCGATCGTCGGTATATCAATACCTATTTCAATCTCGTTACCGGCAAGTCTCTTTACTCGTGTCATAATACTTCATCCCGCAACTAACTCATTAGTCACAATGCTTGCAAGGCTTATAGTGATGAGTATTACTGAGAGGGCCCAGAGATACCTCTCCAAAACACGGAGTGACAAATCCTAATCTCAATCTATGCCAACCCAACAAACACCTTCGGAGACACCTATAGAGCACCTTTATAATCACCCATTTACGTTGTGACGTTTGGTAGCACACAAAGTGTTCCTTCGGTAATCGGGAGTTGCGTAATCTCATAGTCTGAGGAACTTGTATAAGTCATGAAGAAAGCAGCAGCAATGAAACTGACACGATCATAATGCTAAGCTAACGGATGGGTCATGTCCATCACATTATTCTCCGAATGATGAGATCCCGTTCATCAAATGACAACACATGTCTATGGTTAGGAAACATAACCATCATTGATTGACGAGCTAGTCAACTAGAGGCATACTCGGGACTATATGTTTTGTCTATGTATTCACACATGTACTAAGTTTCCCCTTAATACAATTCTAGCATGAATAATAAACATTTTTCATGAATTAAGGAAATAAATAATAACTTTATTATTTCCTCTAGGACATATTTCCTTCAGATTTTGCGGGGTTTGTTCGGACACCGCCGCGTCGACCCGGAAACAGAAAACACTCAATTCTCGCATTTGACATAATTTCCCACAAATAAGTTCAAATTCGAACAAACATAACACAGTTTTACGCACAAATAAAAGCCAAGTTCAGTACGACTAACGTAAAAGAGGGCCTTGCAAAAGTTACGGCCATGTCCGGCATCATCTTGGTCGATCTTCACTCCACGCCATAAAGTCCATCTTGAAGTTCATCGGCACCACCGAATCGACCTCCGGCGCTTGTCCAAACTCCCGCACCAAAATCATCGACATTGCGACCATATGGAGCAGAGAAAATATCTCCGGAACTGTAACACGGACTGGCTGACGTGACCATTCTCCTCTTCAAGATTTCTCTCCTTGCCATATCATGCCATGGTTTGGTGAGGTCATCCATGTCATTGCGGTTCATTGACATGATCTTGTTCTCTTTGGCGAGCAACAAGGACATGGATTTGTTTTCAGTGGCACGTGCTCTTCTGTCCTTAATGGCAGTTTTGCGGAGCCCCTCTTCCTTGAGCAATTGCCACTTTTCGTGCTTCTTTTGCCTTCTTCTCGGCCAACTCTTTCTTGATCACCAATGACTTCAACAACATCAACTCGTTTGATTGCACCATGACATCAATCTTCTCCCTCAAGCTTGATGCTTCTTGCTCTCTCTTCATCTTCTCCTTAGTCTTCTTGTCGCCATCAGGCTTGTTCAAATTTCTTTGGCCATTATCATCCTCATCTTCATCCATGTTTGTAAGAAAGCCTCTCTTCGGTGGGGATTCTTTGTCGATCAACTTCCACTTCTCGCACTTTTGGAGCAACTCCCAACAATGCTCTAGTTTGAAGAATTTCCGAAGCTTCCGTGTTTTTGTGTCTATGTTGGGCAATCTTGTCCTACACAATGTGAACAAAGTGATGTAATCAATTCTCATGATGCAAATATGATTATGCACAACTTTAACAAAGGCAAAACAAACTCACATAGTCCGATTCCACGGTCCCACTTGGAGGTGTGTTGCGTACTTGCTCCAAGCAAGCTGCCCAATGGCTGCACATAGGCTTGATATTCTCCCAACGCCCTTGAAGCGACCGAAATGTGCGTGGAGTCCTATTGGGATACTTTGCCATAATGCGGAAGTACTGATCTTTGATCCTTTGCCAATATCTCTTGGTGGTTTGAGAAGTACCCGTGCATGCATTAAGAGACACCGCACTCCATGCTTGGATCAAAACTTGATCTTCCAAGATCGTGTAGTTCTTCGATCTTTGGCTTTTCCCAGATTTTGATTGCGATTGCTCAAACACTTCCACTTCGATCTCCGCCAATTCGTCCTCACAACCATGATCATCCACGCCGCCCTCCGTTTCATTATAGTCGAATGCGCCGAACGGGGCTTGATCAATGTCAACGGCATTGGTGTCCAACAAGTTCACGAACTCGACAGTTGCATTGTTTGAACCACCCCTATATTGAACGATAACAAGTTACGAGCTATCGCAAAAATGGCGGAAACGAAAGGAAAGCGCCATGATCGAAGACGCATACCTTTCGGCCATTTCGTTGAACACCTCGCTTGCGGGGGGAGCAGCATCGTTGAACGGCATCGCCGGGGCACCTCTTTCCGGGATGGAGTTCGAGGATGAAGGAGGCGGCTTGTTTGTAGCCGGAATCGTCTTCCTCTAGCCAGCCGTGGCCTTGGTGACCTTCTCCACCGCCGACCGAGATCGCGCAACAGCGTTTGCGCCGGGAGCGTGAGCCTTGGTAGCGGAGGCTACCGGATTCCCGCCCTGCACGACCATGTTGCCCTGCCACTTGCGGGCAGGCGCGTCGCTAGCTTGAGCAACGGCAGGGCCAACATGGCCGGCGACGAGATCCTCCCGAGGAGAACGAGCGTGCGCGACCTCGACGGTGACAGGGGGCAACACGGAGTCGTCCATGGCGGCGAGGGACGGCCGCGAAGGATGCACCGGAGCGTGCGGCGGCGGGGCAATGGTGGCGGAGGGTGGGGGAGCAGGAAAGGCCGCGCGGAAATGTCCCTCCCGCCAAATCTCGCTGCGGATAGGGGCTGAGCTCGGGTTGGCCTCCCAGCCCGTGAAACTAGAGGTTCGGGGAGAAGTTTTGCCGCGCCCCGCAAAAATATTTGCGGGCCGGGGCGGGATGCGGGGTCTGATCGGGCAGGTTTTCCCGCCCCGACCCGCACTTTGGCGGTTATTTTGTGGGCCGAGGCGGGATGCGGGGTCTACTAGAGTTGCTCTAAGGGGAAGTTGTGAATGTGCTACATGGAAGGTACACTCTCTATCTAGACCATCCATGTCTGTGTTGAAATCCGTGCGCATATTTGTTTTATTTGTTTCTCACCAACGGAAAAACATTTGAACTTTAAAATGTGCACGTCAACACCATATGAGTACTACAATGTGCATAACTATTATAATATCAATTTAGATATTTTTGTTGCACATAAAAAATCTGTAACATTTTCTGCACAGTGTAGTATGTGTGTTGTTGACTTGCAAAGTTTACACAGTGTTGTTTGGTTTGGTGGAAACAGAAGTAAAATTTATGTAGTGATAAAGCATGAATCTTAATGCAAAACTGAATGACCTAGATAGGAGGTGCCGCTACATGGAAGTATTGAAAATGCACATTCAAGTTGCAAAGGCCAGCCGTACCTCACTCCGGTCAAGGACGAGGCGGACCGTGGCCCGCGTTCGCAGCGGCGGCAGCGCTGGAGAGCCACGAGGGCATGTACAATGGTTGATAACATAGTTTTATTTTAAATCTTGCATGTAATTAAGAGATGACAAAGAAAAATGTCTATAATGGGTCATCTCTTAGCTTTATTGTCAATAATTAGCTATAAAACATGGTGAGGCATATTGTGCTAAGAGATCATTTCTTGACTTCTCTTAAATAAGATACTAGCACAAATACCCGTGCGTTGCAACGGGAGATAAATAATAATATCATAAACATCTAGCCTAATAATAACTCAAAGACTCCAGCTCGCGCGTTGTGCAAGTCCATGTCCTCTATCTTGCAAGTCCATGTGCTCTATTTTAACATGGCATCTATTTATCACCGTTTTTCCTAATTTCCGTTCTCACTGACAGTGACCCCGGTGTCCACTTGATCATAATGCATCTAGACATGATCAATCATAAGGCGATGAGCTTGACCATCACATGACACACCTGTCAATGAATCGCACCAGCCCAATGGATTAAACTGTGCAAGTGCAAGGGAATGCTTAAACTAATCTCTTGAGCTGGGGTTGAGGGTTTCCCTCTGTGTCCCTCAAGCACATGCTCCATACAATGTCTCCTACACAACCCTCGTGCTTTGTTATGGAGCAAACATTTATGGTCATGTACGAAGGTTTTCCAAACCGAGAAATTGGGTTACGGTCCAGGTCGCTAATGTAATAAACGATCGGTCGCTCCATAGTAGGGTGCTTTAGGAGGTTAGTCCAGAACATTGGACATGATATAATGTGTGGCCAACAACAATGTTTGACACTTATCTCGTACCACATTGAGCGCTAACTCGGTAGCATGCCAGCCGGTCGCCGCCAAGGAAACTCGCCTACAGCTCCAAGCAACTAATATCCATTCATGATTCTAGGGGATACACCCACTCCCATGACATGTGTCGATTCGCTACATGCGCCCACTGCCACAACAAGATCTATCATTTACTAGTTGTGTGGAACCACGCTTGCTTGCCCTAATTGGCTCTACCAAATCTGTAGTTGCCTAATTCTCTCTTCTGGCTCCGCCACTGAAATATATATGAACTTAGACTGCACAAGGTTTAGTAAATGAATAGGCACACTATCAACTTGTGTGTGCTCTTGTCTTAATTTGGATATGTGGCGCCAACATTGTTGTGTGAATCCATTAGTAATGGTTGATTGGTGAAGCTATAGTTAGATCTCATACTACTTTCAGGTTGCAATCTGAATTGGGCCGATGATTACTTGAAGAAAATAACAAAAAGATGCAGTATTGCAAGTGCAAGTGTGATTGCGAATTGTTTGGGATTGGGACGAAAATAATTTCATCTGTTCCAGTGTAGCTCAGTTTATTCCATGAGAGTTGGCTGGCGTAGTTGGTTAATGTGGTGGGATTTGCACCTCATGTAGCCAGTTTGAATCCCACTAATGCACATATTTTTTTGCTGATTTTCCAAAAAAAAAATGAAACTCAAGTAGGCCTAAGTCCATGAGAGAAGAGTGTTAGCCAAGGCTTGTTTGCAGAAGGAATGACGTACACAAATTGTGACTCGGTGTATGAAACGCAGCTGATTCTATTTGACCCTTGTGAGCGTCAAAATGTTGTCGCTTCGCTGAAGGTAGCGTTTAGAATCCGACTTTTTCGGACCTTTCATTCAGAATTTCAAAATTTGTTCAAATTTTTAGAAAATATTGGTATCATTTTTCAATAGAAGTTCGTAATTCCAAAATTTATTCATGTTTATTTTTTTTTCACATAATAAAAAAAGGTCACCGTATAGAAAAAAATGGTCCACCATACATTTGAAAACTCTTCACTGTATATATGAAAAGTTCATCGTGTATAGGAAATTGCTTCAGTGTGCATCTAAAAAAAATGAACATATAGTAAAAAAATGTTTGGTGTGTATTTGAAAAATGTGCACTGTGTACTAAAAAAAACTTCATTGTGCATTTTTAAATTCACTTTTTTTTCAAACATTTCAGAATTTTGTTGCTAGTTAAAAAATTACATTTGAAAAAATATCCATCGTATACTGAAAAATGTTCAGTGTATATTTATGGCCCAGGGCTAATTTTGTCACCAAACTCGATCTAGTTGAGCGGCTACCACGTTCGCCTGCAAACTCAAGGCCCCGTGTACAGTCCTCCCTCCGGCCTCCTATTTTTGGCCGGTTTAAAAAAAAAACAGGAATGTCACTGTACATTTAAAGGGTAGTGCTACTTTTGAACACAAAACACCACAAGGGCTAGTGGCTAGCACATTAGTGCTAAAACTGGAGGTCCCGTGTTCGATCCTCCTTGGTTCCATTTTTTTTCACTTTCCTTGAAAACGAAAAACTAAGGAAGGACGTGCTGATGGTTTAAAAAAAAAATCTCAGAAGCGACTTACGAAATTTATGACGATGTACGAAACCACGCTGGACCAAAAAAAGTGGAGAAACAATCCTTCCTTTAATATTAGGTAAAGATAGCCTTTTCTTATGAGTTCTCTCTCCTCTACCTCATCATTTATCCTACGTGGCACTCCTAAGATAGCACCATTATACATGCACTGAGAGCAGGAGCTCGTGGACCGTACCAAGAGCAGTGGCTGCGCATGCGGTTTCACCACGGTTTTTTTTTGGGGGGGGGGTGGGGAGTTCCATGCAACGTACCTGCAGTGACATACGGGCTCGTAGTGGTTTCGACCGCCCCCGAAAATAGCATCTCATTCGACGACTACACTCGCGGCATGTAGTAAAGTGGTGGCGCGGTGTATCCATCCACGACTCGCTTCGCTCCTGTAACCGCTCCAGAGGGCGATCAAGAGGCGATTCCTGGGCGATCCCTCTGTCTGCAACTTTGCCGACCAAGTCGTTGCCCGTTAGTCCCTGCCTCCTCCGTCCGTCGCTCTAATAACGGGAGGCGGTGGGGACCCTGGTGCTTCGGCTCCGGCTGTAGTTAGGTTTGGCCTAGTGCTTTCTAGGGGCGCTGCTTCCATGGAGGAGACGGTGCCGCGTCAGAATAATTTTCCTATGCTTTTCCTCCATCTCGTCGTCGCTTCAACCGGTTGGTTGGGGGGCAGGTGGCCTGGTCGTCTCGTCGATCTTTGGATCCGGTGAGATTCGTGACTGGTGGTCGGCCGTCGACACTCTCGCGGGTGACGATCGTGTCGACTGTTGTAGTTGTGTTTGCTGTCCTACAATTGGGTGTGTGGATGACCGCAGGCGGCGACGTTCCTCTTCTTCGACTACATCGGATGAAGTTAATGGCGTCGAGATCTGGTGACCACAGGGAAGATCCCCGGCCGACGTGCCACAAAGTCTTGGTCTCGTCGCTTGCGGCGGCCCGGTTCATTGGCTCGAGAAACATCTTTGTATGTGATGGTGCTCTCCCGGATCTCGGTATAGCGGTTGTTCTTCTCTTTTTCCGGCGGTGCCATGGTGGCGGCGAGGGACGTTTATGGACTATGTTCCGGCGAGGCATATGTTTCTGCAAGGGTGAAATAGTAATTTTACTTCTTGGGAAATGCTTTGTGCAAAGTTGCTTGACAAACATGTTTGTCTCTTATGACGACCATATATGTAATCTTTGTGAACAGTTGTCTAATGAAATAGCATGTGGTTGCTTCAGAAGAAAAAAAACCACTGGCGGCATGTACAAGCGGCCGTGTGGAACTGACATTGGTCACGAGATGCTGCTCGTCGGCTACGGCTACGATACTGAATCTTGAGGAGTTGGTGCAAAGAAGGTTGGGGGGTAAAGGTTACATATTGCTGCCGCGCAACTCCGACAGGCCCAATGTCAAGGGGACCTGCGGCATCCTCATGGATGGCAACGATTGCCCCGACATGGAAAGCCTGACTGATCGAGGTGGACTCTATAGATAGATAACTATAATGTATGCTTATTGAATAAAGAGGTCAACACACCAGGAGTAATAGAACTTGCACGCGACGGTCAGTTTGGTGCATAAATTTATAAAATACGTGTTTCTAGTCTTCAAACTTGCATGGGCGTGTAAATACGGTCACATTTTGCATACACGGTAGCATCGTTGAATCGCAGAAAATCCCTCGAATTCTTTTATTTTTGTATTAAGAACCTAAAATAAAATGAAAAAAACAAGGGGAGAATGGGTTTCAAACCCACGAACAGAAGCTAGTATGCTCACGTGGACAACCACTAGACTGATGGTGATCGATGTTTAGGCTGCACGACTAGCTTTTTTTTTTTTTTTTTTTTTTTTTTTTGAAACGAGGCTGCACGACTAGCTTTTGTATCGTATCAACAAGGACAGAAAAATTAAAGAAGAAATCTAACCATAAGAAAGGGAGGCTCACGGCTTGAACATGTGATCTCATGGTCAGCCTTAACTAAGCATCCACTGTGTTGCGATAACATAATATGTCCTAAACGGATAAATATTTTCCATGTTATTTCTTCTTGTTCTATGTAAGAAAACAACTTATCTTCTTGTGCCTGTGGCATTTAAAAAATGGTCATACGTTACAAAAAAAAGGTTTTTTTAGAAAAGGATTACAAAAAAAGGTACATGACATTTAAAAAAATTAAACATTGTAAAAATACATTTGTGTAGTTAAAAAACATAAGCTGCGTTTTACAAATGTTCACATTAAACAAATGTTCATGGCATTTTCAAAAGAAATATACAATGTACAAAAATGTTCATGTTGTTTAAGAAATGTTTTGTACTGTAAAAAAATAAATATATTTGGAAAATGATAATCATGTATTTGAAAAAGTTATACATTGATTTTTTATACATATCTAACATTTTCCAAATATATGATTAACACTTCTTAAATATAAGTTTAATGTCTATTTTTTCATACACATTATCCGTTTCAGGTATACGTCTATAAAATAGTTTACACACATTTAATAATTTTTAATCATGCGATTAACATTTTCGCAAATACAAGTTTTTGAAATTTTGTCAAATACTCACTCCGTCCCAAAATAAGTGAGTCAACTTTGTACTAACTTTAGCACAAAATTAGTACAAACTTGAGTCACTTATTTTGGGACGAAGGGAGTACATGTTAAATGTTTTTTGGATGGTACGAAACATTTTTGAACTACACAAACATTTTTGCACATTGTATAACTGTTTTTGAAAATGTCATATCTTTTATAAGTACATGAACATTTTTTAAGTACAACGTAAGTTTTCTAATTATACAAATATTTTTTACAATGTTTAAACATTTTAAAAATGTCACGTTGTAAAGAAAGAACATTTTTAAATGTCACAAACACCAGATTATTAGTTGTTTTCTTACATAGATAACAAAATGATAAATGTTTATCCATCCAGGACATGTTATGTATTCGTTGCCCAGTGGATGCTTAGTTTTTTTTAACACAGTACAAATACAAGCGCTCATATACACGTGCATAAACTCATCCCTATGAACGCACACATCACACCCTACTCCTATGAGCACCTCCAAAAGACCGAGCCGGCATATCATGTTGAAATTTACGAAGTCACCATAGGCACCTCGTCATCGACGGAAACATCTCCTCCCACTAAGTGCGCATCGTCGAAAATCCTGAAATAAATGCGAGCATCAGGATTTGAATCCCGATGGACTGGGGATACCACGTCCGTCTAACATGCTAGTTAAGGGTACGTCTAACATGCTAGTTAAGGGTAATCACGAGGTCACTTGTTCGAGCCGTGAGCCTCCCTTTTTTTAGATTTCTTGTTTAATTTTTCTGTCCATGTTAATATGTTATAAGGACTTGTCGTCTAACATAACATCAACCATCATCAGTATGGTGGTTCTACAAGCAAGCCTACTGGTGGCAGGTCGTGGTTTCGAAACCACACGGTTGCCTTGTTTTTTATTTTTATTTTAGGGTCTTAATGCGTAAATAAAAAAGATGAGGGATTTTTTGTAAATCTATCATGCGAAAGTGGCTGACAGCAGGCCCTGGCCACGCAGGCTGCGGATACGCCCGTATATGCAAAATGTGAAATGTGACTATATTTGCACGCTCGTGCAAGTGTAATGATCAGAAACACGTATTTTGCAAGTTTGTGCATCAAATTGACTATTGCGTGCAAGTTCTATGGCTCCCGGTGTATTTATCTCTTGAATAAACTTGCATGTTAATTTGACTACTCGACCAGCTGGTTGGACCCCATCTCGCCCCCGCGTCACCCTCTCTGGCTGACAGCAGGCCCTGGCCACGCAGGCTGCGGATACGTCCGTATATGCAAAATGTGAAATGTGACTATATTTGCACGCTCGTGCAAGTGTAATGACCAGAAACACGTATTCTGCAAGTTTGTGCATCAAATTGACTATCGCGTGCAAGTTCTATGGCTCCCGGTGTATTTATCTCTTGAATAAACTTGCATGTTAATTTGACTACTTGACCAGTCGGTTGGACCCCATCTCGCCCCCGCGTCACCCTCTCTGGCGACACGAGGGAAGCCCCAGATCGAGCGCACCGCCACCTTTCTTCCCTCCCCTCGTCTCGTTGCCTTGTTTTTTCATTTTATTTTAGGGTATTAATCTATGTTTTTAAGGCGTCCCTAAGGCGTCGCTTAGGCGACGCCTAGGCGTCAGGGCGCCCCCAGGAGGCAAGGCGTCAGCCTTGCCTTACATGTGTGTCTAAGGCGTCCGCCTTAGTCCTTAAGGCGTCCAAGGCGTCCGCCTAGGCGCCACTCTGCCTATTGTGCGCAAGTTCTATGGCTCCCGGTGTATTTATCTCTTGAATAAACTTGCATGTTAATTTGACTACTCGACCAGCTGGTTGGACCCCATCTCGCCCCCGCGTCACCCTCTCTGGCTGACAGCAGGCCCTGGCCACGCAGGCTGCCGATACGTCCGTATATGCAAAATGTGAAATGTGACTATATTTGCACGCTCGTGCAAGTGTAATGACCAGAAACACGTATTTTGCAAGTTTGTGCATCAAATTGACTATCGCGTGCAAGTTCTATGGCTCCCGGTGTATTTATCTCTTGAATAAACTTGCATGTTAATTTGACTACTTGACCAGTCGGTTGGACCCCATCTCGCCCCTGCGTCACCCTCTCTGGCGACACGAGGGAAGCCCCAGATCGAGCGCACCGCCACCTTTCTTCCCTCCCCTCGTCTCGTTGCCTTGTTTTTTCATTTTATTTAGGGTCTTAATCTCTATTTTTAAGGCGTCCCTAAGGCGTCGCTTAGGCGACGCCTAGGCGTCAGGGCGCCCCCAGGAGGCAAGGCGTCAGCCTTGCCTTACATGTGTGTCTAAGGCGTCCGCCTTAGTCCTTAAGGCGTCCAAGGTGTCCGCCTAGGCGCCACTCTGCCTGCCTTAGGCAAATAAGGACGCCTTAGACAGAGCTGGGTGGTTTAGGCGGGAAACAGATAACTGGGAGGGAAGGAAAGGGCGGGAAACTTTGTTTTGGCGCCAACAGGTACTAGAGGGAGAGAGAGAGAGAGACCTGTAACCATTTTCAGTTTCCCCCCACCCCAGGCTGGATCTGAGCTTCTCCCCCTCCTCTCTGGCAGCTTCCCCCTCCTCTCCGGCAGATTCCCCTCCCCCTCCTCTCCTGCAGTTCCTCCTCCTCCTCTCCTGCAGATTCTCCATCCTCTCCAGAACTATATGGGCTCTACAACCATCAGTTGCAAGGTGTGTATGGCTGTATGCCTAGTTGCCTAATGCCTACCAAATTCTACTTAACTCTGTTGCTTACAAGTCTCTAAGGCGTCGCATCGCCTTATGCCTTAGCGCTTAGGCAGTGAGGCGCCCCCCCAGCGCCTCGCCTCGCCTTACCGCCTTAAAAACATAGGTCTTAATACATAAATAAAAAAGGCGAGGGCTTTTCTGCAAATCTATCATGCAAAAGTGGCTGACAGCGGGCCTTGGCCACGCTGGCATGCCACACAGATTGCGGATACGCCCGTATATGCGAAATGTGACTGTATTTGCACGCTCGTGCAAGTCTAATGACCAGAAACATGTATTTTGCAAGTTTGTGCACCAAGCTGACTGTCGCGTGCAAGTTCTATGACTCCCGGGGTATTTATCTCTTGAATAAACTTGCATGTTAATTTGACTACTCAACCAGTCAGTTCGAACCCGTCTCGCCCCTGCATCGCCCTCTCCGGTGACACAGAGGAAACCCCAGATAGAGCTGATAACCCATAAGTATAGGGGATAGTTTGTAGTCTTTTTTGATAAATAAGAGTGTCGAACCCAATGAGGAGCTAAAGACAGAACAAATATTCCCTTAAGTTTTGTCGACCACCGTTACAACTCTACACACACTTAAGGTTTGCTTTATCTAGAACATGAATAAACTTAGAAGTACGTTGCGAGAATAAAACTACGAATAAATTACAAGATAATAAAAGTAGATAGCTTTTGTCGCACAAGAAAGTCATTTGTCCCTGGGTGATTGATAACTAGACTGGTAATCATTATTGCAATTTTATATGAGGGAGAGGCATGAGCTAAGATACTTTCTCTACTTGGATCATATGCACTTACGATTGGAACTCTAGCAAGTATCCACCACTACTAAAGATCATTAAGGTAAAACCCAACCATAACATTAAGTATCAAGTCCTCTTTATTCCCATACGCAACAATCCGCTTACTCGGGTCTGTGCTTCGGTCACTCACGGCACCTGTCGGTGTCAAAACCGACAGATCTCGGGTAGGGGGTCCCGAATTGTGCGTCTGAGGGATCAATGGTAACAAGGGACAATGGGGACACAATGTTTACCCAGGTCCGGCCCCTCTTAAAGGAGGTAAAAGCCTACGTCCTGCTTGATTGTATTCAATGAGTATAGGGTTACAAGAGTTGATCTACCTCGAGAACGTAATGGCTAAACTCTAGCTGTCTAGCCTATGAATATTCTGATAGCCTCTACGGACTAAACCCTCCGGTTTATATATACACCGGAGGGGCCTAGCGTTGTACAGAGTCGGTTTGTGGTGGAAGGAAATAACATATCCGGACCTCTAACTTGCCATCCACGCATATAGGAGTCGTACCCGGACATGGGGGAAAAGTCTTCTGTTTTTTTCTTCACAGCCCATCAGTCCGACCCATAACAAATAGTCCGGACACCCAAGGACCCCCCAATCTAGGACTCCCTCAGTAGCCCCTGAACTAGTCTTCGATGATGATGTGTTCGGCTCACGGATTGTCTTCGCCATTGCAAGGCGGGTTCCTTCTCCTGAATACTTTAGGATAACTCCTGCACAAAGGAACTGTATCCGGCTCTGTATAATCAATACAACCCTTAGCCACGAAGGCAAGATGTCAAAATAAAACAATGTCTTTTACTGACAACTTTTTCGGCGAAGTGTCACACTTGGCTCTTTAACATTTCGAACCGTTTTCACGCCTCCTGTTTCATGTTTCGAGGCCCGCCCATTATGAGATTCTCATCAATACAGTTTTGGGTAATCCAACCACGCCTTCCGCACGATCTCTTTGGGAACAGACAAGTTTTAAGGCTCGAGAGGGGGGGGGGGAGGCGCTTGGTATTTCACCACCAATAAGAGGGTAAAAAAACTCCTCCTTTTTTCCCCACACCTTCTTCTAGCTCCTGCCTTCCCACCCCTGAGCTCCAGCGCCCAAAACTTCAGCCTTTCCCACCGCCGCCACCTTTCCCAGCAATGGCCGGGTCCAGTTCCAAGGGCAAGTGGGAGGCTTCCTCCATCACGGAGAAGGACATCAAGGATCTCCGGAGCGCAGGCTATCTGTCTGCGGAGATTGTGCATAGGCTCCCTGACAAAGATCAGGTCATCCCTACTCCGGAGCCAGGTGAGAGGGTAGTGTTCATTCCACATTTCCTCCAAGGACTAGGATTTCCCCTCCACCCCTTCGTCCGGGGCCTCATGTTCTACTATGGGTTAGATTTCCACTATCTAGCCCCAAATTCCTTCCTCCACATATCAGCGTTATTATCGTGTGTTAGGCTCTCCTCCGCATCCCACCACACTTCGGCCTGTGGCTTAAGGTTTTCAATGTGAAGCCGAAGGTGGACGATGGTCAGCACGCGGATTGTGGCGGGGCCATTGAGGGAGTCCCGGATTAGGGGGTGTTTGGATAGCCGAACTATCACCGTTGGCCGGACTCCTAGACTACGAAGATACAAGATTGAAGACTCCGTCCCGTGTCCGGATGGGACTTTCCTTGGCGTGGAAGGCAAGCTTAGCAATACGGATATGTAGATCTCCTACCATTGTAACCGACTCTGTGTAACCCTAGCCCTCTCCGGTGTCTATATAAACCAGAGGGTTTTAGTCCGTAGGACGAAGAAAAACAATCATACCATAGGCTAGCTTCTAGGGTTTAGCCTCTTTGATCTCGTGGTAGATCTACTCTTGTACTACCCATATCATCAATATTAATCAAGCAGGAGTAGGGTTTTACCTCCACCGAGAGGGCCCGAACCTGGGTAAAAACATCGTATCCCTTGTCTCCTGTTACCATCCGCCTAGACGCACAGTTCGGGACCCCCTACCCGAGATCCGCCGGTTTTGACACCGACATTGGTGCTTTCATTGAGAGTTCCTCTGTGCCGTCACCATCAGGAAGGATGCCTCGTCCCGTCTTTAATGATGGCACCGTTGCTAGAGGAGCTTTGGCCATCGGCCGAACTCTCCGACTAGGCGGTTTTCTTATGACCGCCTGTTCGGCCGCCGCGCCGACGATGACTTCTCGGGTCATCGAAAGCAATCTTCACGTTAACTCGAAACTTGCCGAGCAGCTAGATCCGATGGAGCTCTCCTCCTTAAACGAGCTCTTGGATCACATCGCCGCCCTGGGAGTCGCTACAGACTACGATCAGATTGGGCCTAAAACCAATCTGAGAGATATCAACTCTCCCCAGGCTACCCACCACGTTGCTGTGGTAGAGGAACAGTACGACGACCCTTCTTCTATATCAAGGACTCGCTATGTTCGGATTCCCGACCCCTCCATGCCGTATTCCCGCGGAGGGACGGACGTCGATCAAGTCCTGAACCTAAAGTCAGGCAGCGGGCTGGATTCATTGGACAATATCCAAAAACCCAAGCTTCCAAGTTTGGAAACTTTTCGGCCCTTGAGTCTTAGATTGGACGGGGTTCCGAATTTAATTCCACCCGCCCACCCAAACATAAGCGATCTATCCCGAATCCGGCAAGAGCCCGCTGAAACAGTACACCATTACTGGGCCAGATTCCTCTTGGTTATGGACAAGATAAAGGACTGCCGCGAGGAAGACGCAATTTCACTTTTCTGCAATAATTGCACGGACAAGGGAATCCTAAACGCCATAAGTCGTCGTGAAATTACACGCTTTGCCGACTTGGCATCCATAGTATGAAAGTACTGTGCGATGGAGAGCGCCTGGAAAACCGAAACCAAATTTTGGGATAATCCGGCCCCGAATACAACCCTAGTCCGAAATAAAAGGGTGCATCATCGCCAGGCACCTGGGGTTAAATACCAAAAAGCAAAAAACCCCTAAAGGGCACGGAACCGTACTGGAGGGATGGCTCAATGGACCTTGCAAAATTCATAATACAGAGGGCGCCACTCCAACTCATAGCCTTCGAGCATGTTGGATACTACGGCAGGTGGCCAAAAGTGGCGAAGAGCTTCTAGCTCGAGAGAACCAGCCCAGCAACACCAATACGGTATTAACACTCTTCGAGACTTTCGCATCAAATAATATGCTGAAACGAACACTCCGCAGCCTTGCTGAAATCTACCAAGTAGCAACAATAAATCCATGGAGTGACACGGCTATTACCTTTAACGCCAGTGACGAACCTAAATTCCGAACAGCCCGAGCACCAGCCGCATTGGTCCTCAGTCCAATAGTGGACGACTTTCGCCTTACCAAGGTACTCATGGATGGCGGCAGCGGATTAAACCTCATTTACGAGGAAACCCTTCGAAAAATTGAAATAGACTGGAGCCGCATTGAGCGAAGCAGCATAACCTTTAGAGGAATAATCCCTAGTCGGGAAGCATGCTGCACAGGAAAAATTACACTGGATGTAGTGCTCGGCTCGCCGGACAATTACAGGTCCGAGGAGGTCATGTTCCAAGTGGCCCCATTCAGCAGCGGATATCACACTTTATTAGGGCGAGAGGCATTCACAATTTTTCAAGCTATACCCCATTACGGGTACATGAAGCTCAAAATGCCCGGGCCCAACGGAATCATCACTCTTGCCAGTGATCCGGACATAGCACTCCACGCCGAAAATAAGACAGCCGCACTAGCCCTCGAGGCACTATCCGAAGCCCTAGCGGCCGAGGAACTCACTGCGCTGCGCTCCACGGTGAACAGGGACGATGTCATACTCGACAAGAGATCCAAGTCCACCTCTTTTAAGCCAGCGGACGAAATAGTCAAATTCCAAGTCCATCCAACGGACCCTACAAAGACAGCCTCCATTGGGGCACAGTTAAACCCTGATGTAGACGCCGCACTACGAGAATTCCTATGCGAAAATTGGGACATCTTTTCCTGGCACCCCTTAGACATGCCAGGAATCCCACGCCGGCTGGCCGAGCACAACCTAAATATCCTAAAAGGATTCAAGCTAGTCAAACAGGTTCTTCGGCGTTTTTCCGAACCCAAGAGACAGGCCATGTGAGAGGAGCTAGGCAAACTTTTGGAAGCCGGATTCATCAGAGATATAAAACATCCGGACTGGCTAGCAAACCTGGTGATGGTACCAAAGAAGGATAAATCCTGGCGCCTATGTGTCCACTTCAAGGACCTTAACAAGGCTTGCCCAAAGGATACATTCCCCCTCCCCCGCATCGATCAAATTATCGACGCTACCGTAGGGCACGATTCATTGTGCTTCCTCGACGCATATTCCGGCTACCACCAAATCAAGATGGCGGAGCCAGACCAAGCCGCAACGGCATTCATCACTCCATACGGCCCATTCTGCTTCAACACAATGCCCTTCGGGCTCAAAAACGCCGGCGCAACATATCAGCGCATGATTCAGACATGTCTGGCAAACCAGATCGGCAAAACAGTGGAGGCATATGTAGACGATGTGGTCGTCAAATCCAAGCACAACGAAACTCTAGTAGACGACTTGAGGCTCACATTCGACAATCTCCGAGCATATGACATTAAGCTCAACCCGGAAAAATGCGTTTTCGGCGTACCAGCCGGAAAGCTCTTGGGCTTCATTGTATCCGGTAGAGGAATTGAAGCAAACCCAGCCAAGATCCGAGCTCTGTCACAATTGGATATCCCAAAAGACCTCAAACAAATACAAAAATTGACTGGATGCGTGGCGGCTCTAAGCCGCTTTATCTCCCGCTTAGGAGAAAAGGCATTACCCCTTTACCGCCTCCTGCGGCGCACCGAACACTTTGAGTGGACGGATGCCGCCACGGCCGGACTCGAAGAAATCAAAGCCATATTGGCAACAAATCCGGTCCTGGCTGCTCCCAACATGGGCGAACCAATGCTATTATACATCGCGGCAACCCATCAAGTTGTAAGCGCGGTGCTCGTTGTCGAACGAGAAACGGACGGACACAAGTTCCCTCTTCAAAGACCAGTTTACTACGTGTCCACTGTCCTAACTCCATGCAAGTCCTGGTATCCACATTATCAAAAGATAGCGTACGCGGTGTTCATGGCATCCCGGAAGCTGCGACACTACTTCCAAGAGTGTTCGATAATAGTAGCCTCCGAAGTACCTCTTAATGACATTATAAATAACCGCGACGCAACGGGCCGGATTGCCAAATGGGCCATCGAGCTCCTCCCATTCGACATAACCTATAAACCACGACGAGCTATCAAGTCGCAAGTTTTGGCTGACTTCGTCGCCGAATGGACTGAAGCCGAACTCTCTAAAGAGTACGGCGCATATTCCAATTGGATCATGCACTTCGACGACTCCAAAATGTTGGCCGGCCTGGGGGCAGGCGTCGTCCTGACGTCCCCAACCGGAGACACAATCCAATATGTACTCCAGATAATGTACACGGACTCCAACAACGCAGCCGAATACGAGGCCCTTCTACATGGCCTCCGGATGGCGGTCTCCATGGGCATTAAACGCCTAGAGGTGCGCGGGGATTCGAACCTCGCGATATCCCAAATAAATGGAGACTTCGACGCCAAGGATTCGAAAATGGCAGCTTACCGTAACGCCGTCCTAAAAATGTCAGCTCGGTTCGAAGGGCTCGAATTTCACCATATAGCCCGGGATAATAACCAGGCGGCGGACGTATTGGCACGCATCGGCGCAAAGCGCGATGCCGTCCCTCCCAACATCTTCCTGGAGCGGCTTTTCAAGCCATCCGTACTATGGGAAGGGGAGTCCGGAAACAACAATCCGGACCCAACCGCACCGCCCGACACCGAACATTCTGACACAATCGGTGGTTCTGCCAATGAAATAACACATTCAGCCCATGAAATAATGGCAGTCATTGCCCCGTGGACCGAACCATTCCTAGCCTACTTAACTAGGCAGGAACTTCCCGAGGACCAAAACGAGGCCCGCTGCATAGTACGGCGATCTAAAGCCTATAAGGTCCATGAGAGAGAGAGAGAGCTTTATAAGAAAAGCACAACCGGAGTCCTTCAAAGGTGTATCTCCGAAGAGGAAGGGCAAAATCTTCTGGCTGAAATTCATGCTGGACTTGGTGGGCACCACGCTGCAGCCCGGGCCCTTGTAGGCAAGGCCTTCCGTATAGGATTTTATTGGCCAACGGCCCGGGCAGACGCTCAGGACTTAGTCCAACGATGCGTCGGTTGCCAGCTCTTTGCTAATCAAAGCCACATGCCACCCAGCGCCCTGAAAACTATACCCATCACCTGGCCGTTCGCGGTCTGGGGGCTTGACATGGTTGGACCCCTTAAAGGAGGAATCCACAAGCAAAAATACCTATTGGTCATGGTGGATAAATTCACCAAATGGATAGAGGCCAAGCCAGTTAAGACGGCTGAATCCGGACCCGTGATAGACTTCATATCAGGGGTAGTACACCGTTACGGCGTCCCCCATAGCATCATCACTGATAACGGCACGAACTTCATAGCTGACGAGGTTAAACTCTGGTGCAAAAACATGGGCATCAAGCTCGACTACGCTTCAGTCTATCACCCTCAAACTAACGGTCAAGTCGAGCGAGCAAATGGTCTAATCATGAGCGGCATTAAACCCAGACTAGTGCAGTCCCTCCAGGAATCTAACATGCACTGGGTAGAGGAGCTCGACTCCGTACTCTAGGGGCTGCGGACCACGCCGAACCGCACTACTGGATTCACACCATTTTTTATGGTATACGGCGCAGAAGCAGTTTTGCCCTGCGACATAATTCATGACTCACCTCGCGTGCACATGTACGAAGAAAGAGAAGCCGAGCTGGATCGGCAGGACAGTTTGGACGCCTTAGAGGAGGAGCGCGATGTGGCAAAAGCTCGTTCCGCATTCTATCAATAGCAGGCTCGAAGATATCAAAGCAGAGAAGTACGGGCCAAAACTTACAATGTTGGCGAACTAGTTCTACGCCTGCCGGACAAGAAAAAGGACAAACTCAAGCCCAAATGGGAAGGTCCCTTCATCATCGACCAAGTCCTGACCGGTGGAGCGTACCGTCTGCGAAACGCATCAGATAACCGACTCGAGCCGAACCCATGGAACGCAGCCCGTCTCCGAAGATTCTACGCCTAGCGCCGGACTCTGACTTCGTCTCCTTCCTCCGTCCACATCTTATACTTTAGCTGTCTTTTATTTCTCTCCTTCTCCCTTCTTTTTTCTTAAAGCCTTTGGAGGCTCGTCTGCGCATTGTTCTCACACATTTGACGTGCCACTCGCGCTCATTATACCTGGGGGCTTCTTTAACAGAAGCTTATTTATACGGGCTTTATGCCCAACACATGTGTCACACTTTCGCATGTACCCTTTATTCACCATTATATGCATCGATATGACTTAAGTTTTGGCCAAGCTGGGTTGCCTGGCTCCTGTGCTTACCCCTATGTTCCCGATTGTTCGGCTAGGTGGTAAAGGGAGCACCTCTGCGATTGTTACCGCCGGGTCAGCCGGACGTGTACCTCAGGCTGGGTGAAGCCGAAAGCTAGCGTTCTTAAGGGAATATTTGGTTGGTGAACTAAAAGACGAATTCTTACTTATACTTTTATCTACCCCCAGATGTTTTTCTGCTTTTTTCGCAGGCCGGACATGCACTTTAGGGCATGCCTCCCAGGGAAAGGAACCCCTAACGGAACTATTGCCCCTGGAAGATGTTTCTTACTAACCATGTAATATGACATAACTAGTTGGGCACTTGTCTAATAAAGCACTCATGACCCCTACGCCTGGTGTCCACGCATGCCCTGGGTCTTACATAACCGCGAGGGTATTGGGACACACTCCGGACTGTCGGGTCCCGAGGTTGAAGCGAAAAGGTCCGCTACGACAAACGATCTACAATCCGGCTAGAAGGCATTTTACATGTCATTTTAAATTTCATAGTCAAATTGACTGATTGTATTCCTCTTCAATACCATCTAATAGGCTGTCTAGTTTACAGTACCGCTGGGAATACTTTGCGGCCAACTCTACTTGGCCGTACACTAAGCTCACAGGGATCTCCTTCCCATCGGGCCCCACAGGTCCGACCTCGGCCATGTGGTTTGGGTCAGCCTTCGTGTACCGCGTCTTCACCATGGCCCAAGCCTCCCTGGCGCCTTGACGGCAGGCCGATATCTTCCATAGCCGGAAGCGCCGCCGTGCTCCCTGAAGCTTCTCTGCAAGCTCTCCAAGGCCTTCGGGTAGGGAGATGGATGGCCACAAGGCCTGGGCGACGCCTCTCATCACCTACCGAACTCGTTCGTGCAGTTGCAGCAGCTCGGGAAGTAGGTCACCCGTTGAACCGGGCATTTCCTTTGTAGGACGACCTGTGAGCATACCTACAGACATATTTCTGTTAATCGACTTCCTCGCCGAACTCTTTTTAAAGGTTCGTTCAAGCACTTACTGAAAATGCCGCGACGAAGCCGCCGATTCTCCTTAACGGAGTCAGACGGCTGGGCACGAACATCTTTTAGTTCCTTGCCCAGCTGGGTGTTGGCATCTTGGAGGTTATTTTTCTCTTGCCGCACCCTTGTAAGCACATTCTTGCCGGCTTTTAACCGGCGCAGGAGCTGTTGCTTGTCCGGATCTACCCCGGTGCCATCTGCAATGTTATTGTCAGACTTATACACACGCCGCACTTCGCAAACTACTTCTCTTTTAAAGTGTATATTACCAGAGGGGGTCTCTGTGGCTTCCCCTGTCATGGCTAGTGCGGCCTCAAGTTGGGCCTTGCACTCTTGAAGCTCCTGGGATAGTTGGGTATTCTTTTCTGTAAGATCCTGCATAACAAATGATCCTTAAATCAGTTATTCTAACTATTTTAAGTCTCGGGGGCTACTGGCATATATAACTGTCAAAATCCCTCACCCGTATGTCTTTCACATACTGCTCCGTGGCTCTGGCTAGACCATCTTGAGCGGCACGGAGGTGCGCATCTCCCGAATTAAAAGCATTCAATGCCTCTCGGGAGAAACATGCTGAAGGAAATATGCCCTAGAGGCAATAATAAAGTTATTATTTATTTCCTTATTTCATGATAATTGTTTATTATTCATGCTAGAATTGTATTAATCGGAAACATGATACATGTGTGAATACATAGACAAAGAGAGTGTCACTAGTATGCCTCTACATGACTAGCTCGTTAATCAAAGATGGTTATGTTTCCTAGCCATAGACATGAGTTGTCATTTGATTAACGGGATCACATCATTAGGAGAATGATGTGATTGACATGACCCATTCAGTTAGCTTAGCACCCGATCATTTAGTATGTTGCTATTGCTTTCTTCATGACTTATACATGTTCCTATAACTATGAGATTATGCAACTCCCGTTTACCGGAGGAACACTTTGGGTGCTACCAAACGTCACAACGTAACTGGGTGATTATAAAGGAGTACTACAGGTGTCTCCAAAGGTACATGTTGGGTTGGCGTATTTCGAGATTAGGTTTTGTCACTCCGATTGTCGGAGAGGTATCTCTGGGCCCTCTCGGTAATGCACATCACTATAAGCCTTGCAAGCAATGTAGCTAATGAGTTAGTTACGGAATGATGCATTACATAACGAGTAAAGAGACTTGCCGGTAACAAGATTGAACTAGGTATTGGATACCGACGATCAAATCTCGGGTAAGTAACATACCGATGACAAAGGGAACAACGTATGTTGTTATTCGGTTTGACCGATAAAGATCTTCGTAGAATATGTGGGAGCCAATATGGGCATCCAGGTCCTGCTATTGGTTATTGACCGGAAACGTGTCTCGGTCATGTCTACATAGTTCTCGAACCCGTAGGGTCCGCACGCTTAACGTTTCGTTGATGATATAGTATTATATGAGTTATGCATGTTGGTAACCGAATGTTGTTCGGAGTCCCGGATGAGATCATGGACATGACGAGGAACTCTGGAATGGTCCGGAGATAAAGTTTGGTATATGGGATAATAGTGTTTGATCTCCGGAAGGGTTCCGAAATTCACCGGAAGGGGTTCCGGATGTTTCCCGAAATGTTTGGGTACGAGAACACGTTATTTGGGCCAAAGGGGAAAGCCCACGAGGCTTTTGGAAAGTGCAAAAGGAAGTTTTGCGGAGACCAGAGGCTAGACGCCAGGAACCCTGGCGTCTAGGGGGTAGACGCCGGGAACCCTGGCGTCTAGCCCTGGAGTCCGTGTAGGACTCTTGCCTTTCGGGCAAAACCGACTTTGAGGAGGCTTTTGCTCCAAGTTTCGACCCCATGGCTCAACATATAAATAGAGGGGCAGGGCTAGCACCAAAGACACATCAAGAAACACAAAGCCATGTGCCGGCAACCCCGTCCCCTCTAGTTTATCCTCCGTCATAGTTTGCGTAGTGCTTAGGCGAAGCCCTGCGGAGATTGTTCTTCACCAACACCGTCACCACGCCGTCGTGCTGCCGGAACTCATCTACTACTTCGCCCGTCTTGCTGGATCAAGAAGGCGAGGACGTCATCAAGCTGAATGTGTGCAGAACTCGGAGGTGCCGTACGTTCGGTACTTGGATCGGTCGGATCGTGAAGACGTACGACTACATCAACCGCGTTGATAAACGCTTCCACTTAGCGATCTTCAAGGGTATGAAGATACACTCCCCCTCTCGTTGCTATGCATCACCATGATCTTGCGTGTGCGTAGGAATTTTTTTGAAATTACTACGTTCCCCAACAGTGGCATCCGAGCCTAGGTTTTATGGTTTGATGTTATATGCACGAGTAGAACACATGTGAGTTGTGGGCGATATAAGTCATACTGCTTACCAGCATGTCATACTTTGGTTCGGCGGTATTGTTGGATGAAGCGGCCCGGACCGACATTACGCGTACGCTTACGCGAGACTGGTTTTACCGCCGTGCTTTGCACACAGGTGACTAGCGGGTGTTAGTTTCTCCAACTTTAGTTGAACCGAGTGTGGCTACGCCCGGTCCTTGCGAAGGTTAAAACATCATCAACTTGACAAACTATCGTTGTGGTTTTGATGCGTATGTGAGATTGGTTCTTGCTTAAGCCCGTAGCAGCCACGTAAAACTTGCAACAACAAAGTAGAGGACGTCTAACTTGTTTTTGCAGGGCATGTTGTGATGTGATATGGCCAAGACAAGATGCTATATTTTATTGTATGAGATGATCATGTATTGTAACCGAAGTTATCGGCAACTGGCAGGAGCCATATGGTTGTCGCTTTATTGTATGAAATGCAAACGCCCTGTAATTGCTTTACTTTATCACTAAGCGATAGCGATAGTCGTAGAAGCAATAGATGGCGTAAACGATAACGATGCTACGATGGAGATCAAGGTGTCGCGCCGGTGACGATGGTGATCATAATGGTGCTTCGGAGATGGAGATCACAAGCACAAGATGATGATGGCCATATCATATCACTTATATTGATTGCATGTGATGTTTATCCTTTATGCATCTTATCTTGCTTTGATTGACGGTAGCATTTTAAGATGACCTCTCATTAAAAATTATCAAGAAGTGTTCTCCCTGAGTATGCACCGTTGCCAAAGTTCATCGTGCCCAGACACCATGTGATTGTCAGGACCCCGACTCAATGCCACATCAATCTAGCATGTAACACTTCATATCACTTTGCGGCCTCACGCACGGTATCCCCACGGGTGTCGCCTTACCTTAGCCCGGGATCGTTTGCGCCTTTTGGCACACATATATGATAGTGTCGCTAGCATCCATATGATAAGGAGCCCGGGCTGACATGGCTAATCGTAAACCCAAAGTGGCACAAACTTACAGGGACAGGCATCCATGACCCAGCATCGAACATGTCGGTCATCAGCGAGTGAATCCAGGCTGTAGCACTGGGCTAACAGGACTCCGGTGAACCGGGCTGTAGCGGGCTAACAGGACTCCGGTATTCATCGCGTGACATTTCCCCGAAGGGACAGACACAGGAACGAAGAAGGACACATGCCGGCCAGCCTAAGTGTTCCGGAGCAGTAGCACACTACCATGGCTCAGTGGAAGCACTAGGAGACATTTCCCGGTAAGAGAGGCTACTAAGGATAAACAACTAGATAGTCAGATCCCACACATAGCAATACACATTACACGTACACATAACATGCAAGTATGTGCTGTACAACATGGCATCACAGCATAACTCAACAACTCATATAGATAAAGGCTCAGAAGAGCCATCATAGCATTTATTGCAAATAGGGGTCACAGGACCCATCATACAGAGCATACAAGCAACAAGCGGAAGCATTACATGTCTGAGTACAGACATCTACAAATGAAAAAGGCTGAAGAGCCTGACTATCTACAACATCCGATCAAGATCGTAGCTGAGGTACAAGCTACTTGTTGATGTCCACGAGAACACTAGTAAGACCGAAGTCTCCGTTGCAAAAACATAAATAAAGCAACATGAGTACAAAGGTACTCAGCAAGACTTACATCAGATCCTATCATACATGCACTTGTATCAAGAGGGTAATGTGGGGTTTAGTTGCAGCAAGCCAGCTTTGACTCTGTGGCTATCCTGTTCTACGACTACCAGAACTTCTTTGAGGTGATAGGGCGCACACGAGTCCACTAATCACCACACAATACACTACTATGGATTCATCCCCGTCTCCCTACGAGAAGGTCATCCATAGCACTCACACTTGTCTTGAGCATTTTATAGTATCCACTTCAAGTTTCCTATGTACCATGTAAGCATCCAAGAAGTCCATAACCGCGGACCCGGCTATTCGAATAGATCATGTTAACCCTGCAGGGGTGTACTTCTTCACACACGCTCTCGCCACTTACCGCCATGTACACGTCATGTATCTCGGCAACCTTCAAGCGAAAGCCTGGCGAGGGTGTCGGCCACGACCTGACTAACCACACAAGACTCTAGCCCAGGTTTATCGCCTATTCGGGTTCCATCCGCAAGGAGATCCGGCCGGGGTGTCGCTCGCGGCCCCAAACGATGTGTGCAGGGTTCCAGAGCCCACCATCCGGGTGCCACTCGGTACACCAGGCCACGTGTGCCTAGTCTGTCCCAAGCCCACCCTGCCGGGTGCCACTTGGTAGAAAAATAGCACTACCTACGAACACCAGAAACTAGTTGCGACTCCTGGACAAAGACCAAGTTGGTTAATAAGTCGAGAGAGTCAATTAAGGATCCCAATGTGTGGTAGTATCGAGTCATTGGACAACATACATAGAACTCAGTGCTTAAGGATGGTTCCAGTGAGACAACCCACCATGTACTCCTACATGGCCTCTCACCGCTACCTTTACCAAATCGTGTTCACACACTTCACTCTCAGCATCAGAACATATCGTAACACTCCAATTCATTCCCAATGAATCAGACCTGACACAACTCTAAGCAATAGCAGGCATAGCATGGTAGGAACACAACATGGGTCAATCAACTCCTACACATGCTAGTGGGTTTCAACTATTTACTGTGGCAATGACAGGTCATGCAGAGGAATGGGTTCAACTACCGCAGCACAAAGTAGCAGATGAATCGTTGTTGTCTTAATGCAATAACTAAGAGCAGGAGCGAGAGCGTAGGATTGTATCAGAATGAACAAGGGGGTTTGCTTGCCTGGTAGATTAACAAGGAAGGCACTGCTTCATAGACAGGTACTCTCGAGCACTCTCCGGAGCAGAAACGGTGCCAACAATCAAAACACAAGCATATGCAACAATATGATGCATGATCATGGCATGTAGATGTGATGCTGTTTGAGCTAATGCAGCTAGCATTCATTTGCTTGAAGTCCATTTGAATCAAGAATTCAAATGCAACTCCAAGCTAAGTCTTTATAAATGCCATTTATGTGTTTTCACCTATACAGCATGTATAAGTTGGTTTGTCATGCATGAAACTAGTACAGATGGAAAGATTGCATTTTTCTGATAATTTTTCATATATAAATTGTTTCAATCTGAGCTACGGTTGAATTTCTATGATTTTTTGAAGTTTTGCTAATTTTCTGGAATTTTCTGATTTAAAGAATTAAACTAATTCCAGAAAATATATAATGGCGTCAGCCTGACGTCAGCATGACGTCAGCAGGTCAAAGGCGCCAGCCCAGGTCAAACCTGACGGCTGGGACCCACATGTCAGTGTAACATCTAACTAACAGAGTTAGTTAGTGTTAGGTTAGCACTAACCTAGGTTAATTAGGGCTTGGGCCCACCTGTCAGTGAGACAACTAATTAACTGAGTTAATTAGTGCTAACTAAACTAACACCTAATCTAAACAGGGGCATGGCCCACGCGTCAGTGACCCTGGGGGGGGGGGGGTTCAAACCCCAGGTCAAACAAGTCAAACCCGCCGGCGGTTAGTCGCCGGCGAGATCCGCGGCGTACTTGTGCCCCGGGTTTCCACTGTGGTGCCCCAAATGACGCACGGCTAGGCGCGTTGGAGAGCTAGCTCGATGGCGCGTCGGGCGGTGGCCGTGGCTGGGCTTGGGATGGCCAGAGTCGACGGCGGCGAGCTCGGTTGCGGCTGCCGGAGTTCGGTCGTGCACGGGAGGCGTTTGGAGCTCGAATACGAGAGAAGCAAAGCGCTAGGGATGCTCTACGTGGCCCTACAAGCTTGTTGGACTCACCGGGGTGACCAAATGGTCACCGGAGCTGCGTCGACGGCGATCTCGGGCGGCGGCGAAGGTTCGGCCATGGCGGGGAACAATGCTACGGCGCACGAGCGACTAAGCGGAGAGAGGGAACGGTGGCGGAGCTCACCGCGGACTCGACGGGCTTGACGGAGAGCTCGGGGACGCACTGGAGACGGCGGGGCGGCGATGGGGATCCACGGCGGTCAGAGGCGAAGACGGCGTCGGCGACGGCTCCATGGGGCGCTCCGGCTTGTGTGGCTCGGCGGAGAGCTTCAGAGCGAGGAGGCGGAGCTCCTGGGTGCGTCGGAGGAGCGAGGGGACGGCGGGGAGCGCGGCAACAGTGAGCGGCGGCGATGGCGGTCTCGGCCCTGAGAGAGAGAGCGAGGGAGAGGAGAGGAGAGGACCGGGGGAGAGTGAGAGGGGTACGGCAGCGCGTGGCGACGCGCGCGTGATGCAGGCGACAGGGGGAGAAGCAGGAGGTGGCGGGGAGACGTGGCCACGGCCGGCTGTGGCGCGGCCACGCAGCAGCTCCTACTGGCAGGAGCTTGAAGAAGCTCCTGGTAGTTGGGCTGGGCCGGCCTGCTGGGCCGCTGGGCCAGGCCAGGCTGCACAGGGGCTGCAGGGAGGTAAGCGCCAGGTAAGTCTCTTCTCCCTTTTATTTCTTTTTCTATTTTCTGTAATTTGTTTTGATTTAGTTTTAAACACTAAATCATTTTATTTACTTATGCCAATTTTTTAGGGGCTAGTGGAATTATTCCAGAGCTCCTCAACAACTGGCATAATTTTTGGACATATATTAAATATATAACTAATATATTTCCAATGCAAATATTTATGCATTAACTCCAAATGCCCAAAATAAATACTTATGAGCTCCTAAAAATATTGGTTTGATTTTTATCTCTGTCCAATATTTTCAGAGAGCAACATGAACATTTTCTTGGACCTTTTTGGAGCAACTTTTTTATTTGGGTCATTTCCAGAAATGATTCTGAGGGTTTCACAAATCCTCATTTCAAGTTTAAATGGAATTTAAACATGATGCACAAATGACTAACTAGTCTAGGTCATACCAGAACTAGGGATGTGACACTGATGATCGGGTGTGATAAGCTCTACGTCCATCTACAACGGGTGCAAGCCAGTTTTGCACACGCAGAATACTCAGGTTAAACTTGACGAGCCTAGCATATGCAGATATGGCCTCGGAACACGGAGACCGAAAGGTCGAGCGTGAATAATATAGTAGATATGATCAACATGAGATGTTCACCATTGAAAACTACTCCATCTCACGTGATGATCGGTTATGGTTTAGTTGATTTGGATCACGTGATCACTTAGATGACTAGAGAGATGTCTGTCTAAGTGGGAGTTCTGAAGTAATATGATTAATTGAACTTTAATTTATCATGAACTTAGTCCTGGTAGTATTTTGCAAATTATGGTGTAGATCAATAGCTCGCGTTGTTGCTTTCATATGTTTATTTTGATATGTTCCTAGAGAAAATTGTGTTGAAAAATGTTAGTAGCAATAATGCGGATTGGATCGGTGATCTGAGGTTTATCCTCATTGCTGCATAGAAGAATTACGTCCTGGATGCACCGCTAGGTGACAGACCTATTGCAGGAGCAGATGCAGACGTTATGAACGTCTGGCTAGATCAATATGATGACTACTTGATAGTTTAAGTGCACCATGCTTAACGGCTTAGAATCGGGACTTCAAAGACGTTTTGAATGTCATGGACCATATGAGATGTTCCAGGAGTTGAAGTTAATATTTCAAGAAAATACCCGAGTTGAGAGATATGAAGTCTCGAACAAGTTCTATAGCTAAAAGATGGAGGAGAATCGCTCAACTAGTGAGCATGTGCTCAGATTGTCTGGGTACTACAATCGCTTGAATCAAGTGGGAGTTAATCTTCCAGATAAGATAGTGATTGACAGAATTCTCTAGTCACCATCATCAAGTTAGTAGAACTTCGTGATGAACTATACTATGCAAGGGATGATGAGAATGATTCCCGAGTTTTTTCATGATGATGAAATCGATGAAGGTAGAAATCAAGAAAGAACATCAAGTGTTGATGGTTAACAAGACCACTAGTTTCAAGAAAAGGGCAAAGGGATAGAAGGGAACTTCAAGAAGAACGGCAAGCAAGTTACTGCTCAAGTGAAGAAGCCCAAGTCTGGACCTAAGCCTGAGACTAAGTGCTTCTACTGCAAAGGGACTGGTCACTGGAAGCAGAACTACCCCAAGTATTTGGCGGATAAGAAGGATGGCAAAGTGAACAAAGGTATATTTGATATACATGTTATTGATGTGTACTTTACTAGTGTTTATAGCAACCCCTCGGTATTTGGTACTGGTTCAGTTGCTAAGAGTAGTAAGTCGAAACGGGAGTTGCAGAATAAACAAAAACTAGTTAAGGGTGAAGTGACGATGTGTGTTGAAAGTAGTTTCAAGATTGATATGATCATCATCGCACACTCCCTATACTTTCGGGATTAGTGTTGAACCTAAATAAATGTTATTTGGTGTTTGCGTTGAGCATGAATATGATTTGATCGTGTTTATTGCAATACGGTTATTCATTTAAGTAAGAGAATAAACTGTTGTTCTGTTTACATGAATAAAACCTTATATGGTTACACACCCAATGAAAATGGTTCATTGGATCTCGATCGTAGTGATACACATATTCATAATATTAAAACCAAAAGATGCAAAGTTAATAATGATAGTGCAACTTATTTGTGGCATTGCCGTTTAGGTCATATTGGTGTAAAGCGCATGAAGAAACTCCATGCTGATGGGATTTTGGAATCACTTGATTATGAATCACTTGATGCTTGCGAACCATGCCTCATGGGCAAGATGACTAAGACTCCGTTCTTCGGAACAGTGGAGCGAGCAACTGACTTATTGGAAATAATACATACTGATGTATGCGATCCGATGAGTGTTAAGGCTCGGGGAGGGTATCGTTATTTTTTGACCTTCACAAGATGATTTGAGCAGATATGGGTATATCTACTTGATGAAACATAAGTCTGAAATAGTTGAAAGGTTCAAAGAATTTCAGAGTGAAGTGAAAATCATCGTGACAAGAAAATAAGGTTTCTACGATCTGATCACGGAGACAAATATTTGGGTTACGAGTTTGGTCTTCAATTAAAACAATGTGAAATAGTTTCACAGCTCACGCCACCTGGAACACCACAACGTTATGGTGTGTCCGAACGTCGTAACCGCACTTTATTGGATATGGTGCGATCTATGATGTTTCTTACTGATTTACCAATATTGTTTTGGGGTTATGCATTAGAGACAGCTGCATTCACATTAAAAGGGCACCATCTAAATCCGTTGAGACGACAACATATGAACTGTGGTTTAGCAAGAAACCCAAGTTGTCATTTCTTAAAGTTTGGGGATGCGATGCTTATGTGAAAAAGTTTCATCCTGATAAGCTCGAACCCAAATCAGAGAAGTGCGTCTTCGTAGAATACCCAAAGGAGACTGTTGGGTACATCTTCTATCACAGATCCGAAGACAAGACATTCGTTGCTGAGAATGGATCCTTTCCAGAGAAGGAGTTTCTCTCGAAAGAAGTGAGTGGGAGGAAAGTAGAACTTGATAAGGTAATTGTACCTTCTCCCTTATTGGAAAGTAGTTCATCACAGAAATCTGTTCCTGTGACTACTACACCAATTAGTGAGGAAGCTAATGATGATGATCATGTAACTTCAGATCAAGTTACTACCGAACCTCGTAGGTCAACCAGAGTGAGATCCGCACCAGAGTGGTACGGTAATCCCTTTCTGGAGGTCATGTTACTTGACCATGACGAACCTACGAACTATGAGGAAGCGATGATGAGCCCAGATTCCGCAAAATGATTTGAGGCCATGAAATCTGAGATATGATCCATGTATGAGAACAAAGTATGGACTTTGATGGATTTGCCCGATGATCGGGAAACCATAGAAAATAAATGGATCTTCAAGAGGAAGACGGACGTTGATAGTAGTGTTACTATCTACAAAGCTAGACATGTCGAAAAAGGTTTTTGACAAAGTTCAAGGTGTTGACTACGATGAAATTTTCTCACTCGTAGCGATGCTTAAGTCTGTCCAAATCATGTTAGCAATTGCCGCATTTTTATGAAATCTGGCAAATGGATAAACAAAACTACATTCCTTAATGGATTTAAAGAAGAGTAGTATATGATGCAACCAGAAGGTTTTGTCAATCCTAAAGGTGCTGACAAAATACGCAAGCTCCAGCGATCCATGTATGGACTGGTGCAAGCATCTCGGAGTTGGAATATACGCTTTGATAAGTTGATCAAAGCATATAGTTTTATACAGACTTGCGGTGAAGCCTGTATTTACTAGAAAGTGAGTGGGAGCACTACCGCATTTCTGATAAGTATATGTGAATGACATATTGTAGATCGGAAATAATGTAGAATTATTCTGCAAAGCATAAAGGAGTGTTTGAAAGGAGTTTTTCAAAGGAAGACCTCGGTGAAGCTGCTTACATATTGAGCATCAAGATCTATAGAGATAGATCAAGACGCTTGATAAGTTTTTTCAATGAGTACATACCTTGACAAGATTTTGAAGTAGTTCAAAATGGAACAGTCAAAGAAAGAGTTCTTGCCTGTGTTACAAGGTGTGAAATTGAGTAAGACTCAAAAACCCGACCACGGTGGAAGATAGAAAGAGAATGAAAATCATTCCCTATGCCTTGGCCATAGGTTCTATAAAGTATGCCATGCTGTGTACCAGATCTATTGTATACCCTACACTGAGTTTGGCAAGGGAGTACAATAGTGATCTAGGAGTAGATCACTGGACAACGGTCAAAATTATCCTTAGTGGAATAAGGATATGTTTCTCGATTATGGAAGTGACAAAAGGTTCGTCGTAAAGGGTTACGTCGATACAAGTTTTGACACCGATCTGGATGACTCTAAGTCTCGATCTAGATACATATTGAAAGTGGGAGCAATTAGCTAGAGTAGCTCCATGCAGAGCATTGTAGACATAGAAAATTGCAAAATACATAACGGATCTGAATGTGAAAGACCCGTTGACTAAGATTCTCTCACAAGCAAAACATGATCACACCTTAGTACTCTTTGGGTGTTAATCACATAGCGATGTGAACTAGATTACTGAATCTAGTAAACCCTTTGGGTGTTGGTAACATGGCGATGTGAACTATGGGTGTTAATCACATGATGATGTGAACTATCGATGTTAATCACATGGTGATGTGATCTAGATTATTGACTCTAGTGCAAGTGGAAGACTGAAGGAAATATGCCCTAGAGGCAATAATAAAGTTATTATTTATTTCCTTATTTCATGATAATTGTTTATTATTCATGCTAGAATTGTATTAATCGGAAACATGGTACATGTGTGAATACATAGACAAACAGAGTGTCACTAGTATGCCTCTACTTGACTAGCTCGTTAATCAAAGATGGTTATGTTTCCTAGCCATAGACATGAGTTGTCATTGGATTAACGGGATCACATCATTAGGAGAATGATGTGATTGACATGACCCATTCAGTTAGCTTAGCACCCGATCGTTTAGTATGTTGCAATTGCTTTCTTCATGAGTTATACATGTTCCTATAACTATGAGATTATGCAACACCCGTTTACCGGAGGAACACTTTGGGTGATACCAAATGTCACAACGTAACTGGGTGATTATAAAGGAGTACTACAGGTGTCTCCAAAGGTACATGTTGGGTTGGCGTATTTCGAGATTAGGTTTTGTCACTCCGATTGTCGGAGAGGTATCTCTGGGCCCTCTCCGTAATGCACATCACTATAAGCCTTGCAAGCAATGTAGCTAATGAGTTAGTTACAGAATGATGCATTACGTAACGAGTAAAGAGACTTGCCGGTAATGAGATTGAACTAGGTATTGGATACCGACGATCGAATCTCGGGTAAGTAACATACCGATGACAAAGGGAACAACGTATGTTGTTATGCAGTTTGACCGATAAAGATCTTCGTAGAATATGTGGGAGCCAATATGGGCATCCAGGTCCCGCTATTGGTTATTGACCGAAAACGTGTCTTGGTCATGTCTACATAGTTCTCGAACCCGTAGGGTCCGCACGCTTAACATTTCATTGACGATATAGTATTATATGAGTTATGCATGTTGGTAACCGAATGTTGTTCGGAGTCCCAGATGAGATCATGGACATGACGAGGAACTCCGGAATGGTCCGGAGATAAAGTTTGGTATATGGGATAATAGTGTTTGATCTCCGGAAGGGTTCCGGAATTAACCGGAAGGGGTTCCAGATGTTTCCCGAAATGTTTGGGTACGAGAACACGTTATTTGGGCCAAAGGCGAAAGCCCACGAGGCTTTTGGAAAGTGCAAAAGAAGTTTTGCGGAGACCAGAGGCTAGACACCAGGAACCCTGGCATCTAGGGGGTAGACGCCGGGAACCCTGGCGTCTAGCCCTGGAGTCCGTGTAGGACTCTTGCCTTTCGGGCAAAACCGACTTTGAGGAGGCTTTTGCTCCAAGTTTCGACCCCAGGGCTCAACATATAAATAGAGGGGCAGGGCTAGCACCAAAGACACATCAAGAAACACCAAGCCGTGTGCCGGCAACCCCGTCCCCTCTAGTTTATCCTCCGTCATAGTTTCCGTAGTGCTTAGGCGAATCCCTGCAGAGATTGTTCTTCACCAACACCATCACCACGCCGTCGTGCTGCCGGAACTCATCTACTACTTCACCCGTCTTGCTGGATCGAGAAGGCGAGGACGTCATTGAGCTGAACGTGTGCAGAACTCGGAGGTGCCGTACGTTCGGTACTTGGATCGGTCAGATCGTGAAGACGTACGACTACATCAACCGCGTTGATAAACGCTTCCGCTTAGCGATCTTCAAGGGTATGAAGATACACTCCCCCTCTCATTGCTATGCATCACCATGATCTTGCGTGTGCGTAGGAAATTTTTTGAAATTACTACGTTCCCCAACACATGCATCACGAAGAATTGTCCGGCGGCGCCTATGATTCATGGCGCTCTCCATCTCAGATTTGGTGGCGGACAATCTGCCGGCATCCTCCGTTGGAGGAGCATCCGACGCGTGCCTTGTGTTCGCCTCCCCTTTCGGACCTGGCTTTGGAGCCTGGCTGGCGGAGGCTCAATTGGCAACCTCTCCGGACACAGTCCGGCGAGCGCTCTTTTTCCTAAAAAATCACGAGCATTAGTATGCCTTCCAGGAATCTTTCCTTGAAACATGGTGGCGCGCCATACCGTTGCAGCGACGTCTCGATCCGCACCGCACTTCTTTTCTGCCTGCTGGGCCGAGCTGCCCCTTGTTGGCCAGCCGCCGCGGGCTCGGCTTCCCGCCTCAAAGGCACCTCCTGCGGAACACCATTGGTATGCGACGATCAGAAATAAGCACGGATGGGTCATGGTATCAGGACTTCGGTCACAGTTACCTGGGAAGCTGGAAATATTCTGGGGTAGTCGACCGTAATGGCGACCAAAGCATTGTCGATGCTAAGTTGGTAGAACACCCCATCGATCAGCTCCACCTTTATGTCCGAATCCTCTTCGGAGGCCGGATCGAGGGACCGTTCCGGATCCTCGGGTTGTGGAGGCGGGCTGTGTATATCCTCTACGGCCCGGCGTAGTTCCTGCGAAACCACAAACTGAGATACTTAACCATGGGAATGGGGATCGGATAGGCAAAAAGAAATGTCCGCTTACCCAGCTTCGAGGATTGTTCATAGAAAATCCGTTTAGTGGACTAACACGGAGAAAATCCTCCTTTTCCCCTTTGTACAGGCCGGACAAGATCTTCACCAGATCGGCGACCGATCTCGGCCCCTTACGGCCATGGCGGGTGGCATCATCCTCCCCGTTGAAATCCCACATGGGGTGGCCCCTATACTGGAGCGGCTGCACCCCCCGCATAATGCATGTGGCCATGACTCCGATCATAGTCAGGTCGGAATGAGCTAATAACCTTATTCGGCTCATCAGGTAGAGGACATCCATGTCATTTTCCCTCTGGGGGCTCCGCGGGCGCCAGCTTAGGCGTTTCTTCAAGGGAGCATTGCTGAACTCCGGGAGGCCGGTCCGAATGGGATCCAGTAGCGGGGCGTCTTCTACATAAAACCATTTTGAAGGCCAGTCTTCGGACGCCTTCTTCGGGGTTCCGGATAGATATCTGGTCCCGGTGATGCGCCATAGTTCGGCTCCGCCCACTTGATATATTGACCCCTCATGAGAACGGGGTACAAGGCAAAACAATCTCTTCCATAGCGCAAAATGAGCCTCGACGCCCAAGAACAGTTCGCAAAGGGCCACAAAGCCTGCGATGTGCAGAATGGAGGCAGGCGTAAGGTGGTGCAGCTGGAGGCCGTAGAACTCCAGGAGCCCCCGGAGAAACGGATGTATTGGAAATCCGAGTCCTCTTATCAGATAAGAGACAGAGCATATCCGCTCTCCTTTGGAAGGATCGGGGACGCTCTCTGCTTGCTTTCCGCCCTTATAGGTGGCGAGTCCGGCCCGAACCGGAACCATGAAGGCTGGGGGAAGAAATCCCTTGGTTTGGAGCGTCACTAGCTTGCTATGCGGGACTGAGCATCTCTCCCAATCCCCAGGCTGAGGGCCGGGAGCGCGAGTGGAGGAGCCACATCGACTATCCATGATGGAATGGATTTTTGTCAGAGGCGCTCCGATGAAAGCTTGCGGAGGGGGGATGGTGTGATTCAGATCTAGATCCTCGTCTCTTTTTATAGGCGGCTCATTTGCGCAGCTAGGGGGGAAAGTGTAAAAATACCCTGACTTTTCACATTCGTTCGACACGTGGAAGATGGTCATTATTGGGCGTGGAATCCAAGGAGCGCAACATTTATAAGAAGCCGGACACTATTCGACAAGTACATGGAATTTGGAGAAGAACCCGCCTCGCAATGCCGAAGAAAATCTAGGCACCGGACTCATCATCATTGAAGCCTGGTTCGTGGGCTACTGAGGGAGTCCTGGATTAGGGGGTGTCCGGATAGCCGAACTATCACCGTTGGCCGGACTCCTAGACTACGAAGATACAAGATTGAAGACTCCGTCCCGTGTCCGGATGGGACTTTCCTTGGCGTGGAAGGCAAGCTTAGCAATACGGATATGTAGATCTCCTACCATTGTAACCGACTCTGTGTAACCCTAGCCCTCTCCGGTCTCTATATAAACCAGAGGGTTTTAGTCCGTAGGACGAAGAAAAACAATCATACCATAGGCTAACTTCTAGGGTTTAGCCTCTTTGATCTCGTGGTAGATCTACTCTTTTACTACCCATATCATCAATATTAATCAAGCAGGAGTAGGGTTTTACATCCACCGAGAGGGCCTGAACCTGGGTAAAGACATCGTGTCCCTTGTCTCCTGTTACCATCTGCCTAGAAGCACAGTTCGGGACCCCCTACCCGAGATCCGCCGGTTTTGACACCGACAGCCATGGTAAGCAAGCTCCCCAATGCCGTCTGGCCCAAAGGGGCGTTTGTGGAGACGGTCAAGGTGTGGCAGCAGGAGTGGTTCTACATCACCGAACCCCGCAATGCTAATTGGGCGGCCACGCCTGACTTCAGATCCGGACCCCTACGAGGCTCACCTCCTGGACCGCCAAGGGCCTTAGTCATGTTGTGATGCCATGTTGTATTTGCACATATCGAGAATATTGTGTGTATGCTATTGAAATGCTTGGTATGTGTGGGATCTGACTATCTAGTTGTTTATCCTTAGTAGCCTATCTTACCGGGAAATGTCTCCTAGTGCTTCCACTGAGCCATGGTAGCTTGCTACTGCTCCGGAACACTTAGGCTGGCCGGCATGTGTCCTTCGTTCCTGTGTCTGTCCCTTCAGGGAAATGTCACGCGATGAATACCGGAGTCCTGTTAGCCCGCTACAACCCTGTTCATTGGAGTCCTGCTAGCCTAGTGCTACAGCCTGGATTCACTCGCTGATAACCGACACGTTCGATGCTGGGTCATGGATGCCTGTCCCTGTAAGTTTGTGCCACTTTGGGTTTACGACTAGCCATGTCAGCCCGGGCTCCTTATCATATGGATGCTAGCGACACTATCATATACGTGTGCCAAAAGGCACAAACGTTCCCGGGCAAAGGTAAGGCGACACCCGTGGGGATACCGTGCGTGAGGCCGCAAAGTGATATGAGGTGTTACATGCTAGATCGATGTGGCATTGAGTCGGGGTCCTGACAGTTTTGCCCCAGCGGAGGTGCAGATGCTGCAAAAATGCATCACCAACATGATAGGCAAAACACGGTCTCACAAACGTGATTCAGGTGATACTCTTCCGTTGCACTCTTCCCAGCCAACTCCGGGCCTCTCACATGTGGGAGTTTAATCCGGAAGAACCACAGACCTTGAAGCGCTTCTTCGGCACCACGCATGAAGATATATGGAAGTAGCTTTTCAAGGCCCAGAAGAGTTGGCCGATGAAGACCGAGGACATCGGACTCGACATCGAGAAACCGGCCTTGTCGGATTTAGGGATCCAGCAACCCTTGAGAGGTTCAAACTCTGGGGTGCGTGCGGAGATCTCAACCTGCCCAGCCTGCCTACTCGTGACCCTCCTAAGCCTAGCGCGTCGAGCTCAAAGAGACACAAAGACACAGAGATTTATACTGGTTCGGGCCACCGTTGTGGTGTAATACCCTAATCCAGTGTGGTGTGGTGGATTGCCTCGAGGGGCTATGGATGAACTAGTACAGTGGATGAACAAGCCTCACGAGGTGAGGTGTTCTTGAGCTGGTGTGGTGCTCTACTTGTTCTGATATGCCCCCTTTCTATGGTGGTGGCTAGGTCCTATATATAGTGCCCTTGGTCCTCTTCCCAAATATGAGCGGGAAAGGATTCCACAATGGCGGGATTTGAAAGGGGACAAGTAGTACAGTCTATCCTAACAAAAGTAGTCTTCGCCTGCGGAAAGCCTCTGGTCGTGACGCTGCGGCCGGCTCGGCCTTGTTGCACTGAAATGGAAACCTTTGGCTGATTCCTCGGGACTCCGCGCCTATGGCTTGCCTCCCTTGCACCAAAGAGGAAACCTGCACTCTACGCCTGCCTGGCGCCTGCCTAGCCTTGGTCGTCATGGTTCACGTCAGCTGAGCCTCGTGAGGTAGCTTGCATAGAACTCTCCGCCCCTCAGAAGCCCTCCCGAGGAAGCCAACTCCCTCGGGGGCCTTGGCGTCGTCCGCCTCATGAGGCTTGTCCCCTCGTGAGGGTCTGGTGGTGTTGGCGCTGAAGCTGGGCCGTACCAGGCCGTCGATGAAGCCACATGGTGGGCCGCAGGCAGGCAGGGCTGGATACCCTGAAATCCAGGACATCGACAGTAGCCCCCGAGCCCAAGGCACGCTCGGACTTGGCTTCTAGGCGAAGCCAAAGGGCAAGTGCGGAGCGCCGTGGGCCCTAACTGCCTGCGGCCTTGATGACGCGTGGCGATTGATCAGACGTGGGCGGCTCCGCTTCCCCACGCTGCCTCGGCAATTTCTCGACTTGACTGGTCGATGCGGCATGCAGAAGGTCATGATGGCGCGAGGTCGTGTAGGCCGGCGGTTGGCCTCCCTTGGCTATAAATGTGAGGGAGGGGCAGAGCCCCCTGTCCATCTTTCTTTCGTCTTGCTCCCGCCTGCTTCTCTCCTCCCTGTCTTGCTCCCATGGCGTCGCCGAAGAGGTTTTCAGCGGCCGAGAAGGAGAAGGCCTCCAAGGAGCGGTCAGCCTCTCCTCCCCCCAAGAGGGGCGTGGCCGTCCCCGCAAGCACCCTGTGGTCCCTCCGGCAGCATCCAGGGGACGCGGGCGCGCGCCCCCAGAGGCAGCGTTGCTCTAGGCGCCCGCGATTGCACCTCTTCCCGCGGCGGGGGCCACCGGCTTCGGAGCAGCCTCCATGATGAAGGGAGGCGCGCCGTGATCGTGCGCCCGCCTCGGCTGCGCTTTTCCTCGCTGGAGGTGCTCCCTGAGTTCGTGGTGTGGTCGGAGAGCCCGGCTGGCACCTTGCTCTGGCTCCCACGCTTCTTCTCTGGCTAGCTTCCTTCTTCAAGGCTTGATGGCCTCTGGCTGCAGGCTGATGGGTGCTGCAACAGAGCTTCATGGGTTGGTACCGAGGACTGCACCTCTGGCAGCGTGGTGCTGGCCCACGGCTGGCAGACCTTCGCCCACGCGAGTGGCCTGGGCGGAAGGTGCATGTCGGTGTACTAAAGTAGGGGTGCCTTAGTACCCCGAACTTGTGCACGGGCAGTCGCAGCACCCCGCGGCAAGGCTTGCCGGGCGCCCGCCAAGACCCTCCGTCAATACCTACTACTGCCATTCAAGAACAAAGTATCAACTGAGAAGACAAAGGCCCCGGCAAGAGGAGCTTGCCGGGAAGGCTAGCCAAGGCGCTCCTAGAAGACTTGCCGCGACGCCCCGCGCATCCCGGCAAGGCCCGGCGGCCGGCAAGCTTGCCGGCACAACAAGAGAAGGACCGCGGCAAGGCACTCGCCGTGGCAAGGCTGCCACCCAAACTCCAGCGCATCCAGCGACGTGTCACCCCAAGGCCATCCCAGGGGCACGTGGCGAGGTGCCACACAGCCATGCGGAGCAAGGTGGCAAGCAGAGCTGACAGAGACGCCATCGTGGCAACCGGTGGCTCACCTAACGGTCGTTTCTTTGCACTGTTGGGGCGACCGGACGGGCATTAAATGCCCTTGTCCCCTGCCGTCAGAGTTAGGTAGGGGACACTGTTGGTCACTGTTGTACCAACCTGCGTTTTTACCTTTTTACCCCCTCTTCCTATGCTGCCACCTGTGGGTACCCCCTTCGGACTATAAAAGGGAGGCCCATGCGCACGTAGAAGGGGTTCGGTCCATTCGACACCCACAACACCACCATACGCTCGCGCTCTCGAGCAAGATCAAATAAAAGCACAAAAGCAGCAGTAGGGGTTTTATCTCTCCGGAGAGCCCCGAAGCTGGGTAAAAATCGCCCGTCTCCCCCGCGCGGTCGACCTCGATCTGCTCTGCGCACGCCCTCCGCTCCCTTGCCGAACTAGAAGGGGCCCCCGTGCCCCATAGGTGCTCGTGGCCGCACAGAGACCGCCCCGACATCTTTGGCGCACCAGGTAGGGGCTGCGTCGAGGTCGTGAGCATCTGATCCGGCCTCTGCGCGCGCTACATCAACGTCTTCATCAACATGCCACCGAAGAAGAAGCCTTCGGAGGTGGCCGCTCCGTCTACATCGATTCTGCCACCACCGCCGGAGCAAGGGGGTGGTGGAGTGGACGCCGGCGAAGGAGCGGGCGCCGACGGTGGGACTCACATCGTCACCAGGTCCAAAAACAAGGCCCCGCAAGCATCAGCGACCGTGCAGACACCACACCCTTCCCAGGAGGTGCAAGGTCGACAACGCCCCGGTGCTCCTAGCACCGTGCTCGCATTGGAGCAAGGCCAAGCTGGTGGGTCGCGGGACGTTCGAGGTCAGCATGGACGCCAGCATGCTGGCGCGAGTGAGGTACGGTCGCCCGGACGGGGTGTGGCACCTCCCAATCCAGTTGGGAGTCCGAGCACATCCCGCTCCTCGCGCCGCTCGTCGCCACCGCCACCCAAGACAGCAGAGGAAGTGCTGGCCCGAGCCCAGCTGCTTCTAGATTACCCTCCGGCGCCACACAAGATTGACGACTGGAGGATGACCATATACAGCCTCATCGGCTTCGCCAACGGCGACAAGCCCCAGCAGCCGAGCGCGTCGAAGCCCCGGCAAGGTGCCCAGATGCAAGCCGACGCTGACAAGACCGCTGGGGGTGCCACCTCCGTGCACTCCCAGCCCCGAAGGCCAAGATCGCCAGCTCGCCGGACCAACCCCGACGCCGACTCCACCGCGTTGTCGGACCCGCGAACTCGCCGTGATCAACGCCAGGTTCTCCAAGAACGGCAACACGAAGACGCTCGCACTCGCATCGAGCGCCAGAGAGAAGCGCGACGTCAATCTGACCAATGCGCTGGGCCCACTGTCGATGTGCACGCACCCAGGGAACAAGGCGACTTGCCGTACGCGGCAGGTTGCCCTGCGTTCACCCGTGAGCTGCGACAAGTCCAGTGGCCCAAAACCAAGAACTTCAAGCCAGACGTGCCCAAGAAGTACGATGGCAGGATACATCCGTCGGAGTTCCTCAGCATCTACACCATCGCGGTGCAGGCTGCCGGAGGGCGCGACGAGAAGATCCTCGCCAACTACTTCCCGCTGGTGCTCAGGCCCAACGTCAGATCTTGGCTCATGCACTTGCCGGACGGCTCCATCTCTTCATGGGCGGACCTATGTCACTAGTTTGTCGGCGCCTTTACGGGCGGCCACAAACCCCATGGCCAGGAGAGCAATCTACATCTGCTCGTCCAGAAGGAGGGAGAGCCCCTGCGCAAGTACATACAGAGATTCAGCCAGGTGCAGCGCAACATCCCAGACGTCCACCCTGCCGCGGTTATCAGCGCGTTCCACCAGAACGTGCGCAACCGCAGGATGAGGGAGGAGATGGCGATGTGCAAGATCAGAGATGTCAGCGAGCTCTATGCTCTAGCCGACAAGTGTGCACGGACTGAGGAGGGGAGGAAAATCCCCGGAGAGGTTGCAGGAGCAGAAGGGTCTGACAGTGAGGATGCCGCCCCGGCAAGGAAGAACCGGCGGCGGAACAACAGGAAGAGAAAGGCTAAGGATGTGCTAGCTGTCGAGCATTCCGGCAACGGAGGCGGCTCCGACAAGGCCAAAGCCGATGACTCCGGCGAGGCTGTGGTAGCCGCCGACAAGCAGGATGGCTCCGGCAAGCGATATTGCAAGATTCACCACACCAAGGGCCATGACCTCCAAACCTGCAAGAAAGTGGAGCAGATGGCGGAGCTACAGAAAGCTGAGTACGAGCGCCGCGATAAGGAGAGAGCCCAGGGAGGTGGCGGAGGATCCGGCAAGAAGCTTCCCGCCCGGGGAGGGCACCGCGGCAAGGCCAAGCCGCGGCAGGGAGATAGGCCTCCCCGCGGCCGCGACAAGGACGAAGATGAGGATGAGGATGATGAGATGGAGGAAGATGAGACTGATGACCAAGAGTTTCAGAAGGCAACAGAGGTGTTGTGCATCGACGGCGGCGCCTCTTTGCATGCCTCGCACCGTCAACTCAAGCAGTGGGTGCGAGAAGTGAACGCAGCAGAGCCGTCCGTCGAGTCGCGTAGGCCTCTGAAGTGGTCCAGCACGCCCATCATCTTCGATGTTGAGGACCACCCTGATCGCATCACTGCGGTCGGGTGCTTGCCGATGTTGGTCTCACAAACAATCCGCAACCTCAAGGTCACGAAGATGCTGGTTGACGGCGGGGCCGGCCTGAACCTGATTTCCTCCGCAGTGCTCAAGAAGCTCCAGATCCCCGACAGCGAGCTCGAAGATCTGGTACCTTTCAAGGGATAAATCCGGGAAGGAGCAAGCCCAAGGGGAAGATCACACTGACAGTGACATTTGGCAGCGAACTGAACTTCAGGACAGAGAAGGTCACGTATGATGTTGCTGATATCCCATTACCCTACAATGGGATACTCGGCCGACCAGCGCTTGCCAAGTTCATGGCAGCCTCTCACTATGCATACAATGTGCTCAAGATGCCTGGTCCGATAAGTGTCATTTCCGTCCAAGGTGACAAGAAGGATGCACTTATTTGCACCGACAAGATCTACCGGGAAGCAGCAGCCGCGGCAGAGCGCAAGCCACTTGCCGTTGAAGCTCCCCGGGGGAAGAAGAAAGCCAAGTCCGGCAAGAGCAGCTCTGATGCCCACTCCGGCAAGCGCGCCTCTCCGGAGTGCTGCGCTGCCGTCGAGGACGCACCATCGAGCTCCACCAGCAAGTGCAAGAAGGCAAAGGCAAATCTGCCAAAGACTAAGCCCGACAAGAACAGCTCTGGTACCTGCTCCGGCAAGCACGCCTTTCTGGAGTGCCACGCTGCCGTTGAGGACGTGCCATCGAGCTCCACCGGCCAGTAGGGCAAAGAAAGCAGCCAGTTTCAAACTTTTGAGTTGTATTCCCTGAAAATCTGTACCTTGTATGAAGAACCTGTGCGCAGAGGGGTCGAATCGTGGCTGAGTTGCGCCCTTGATCTGTTTCGAGTCCGCTCAACGATGAAGGCGCGCTGCAACTAGCCCGACGAGTTCTCCTTGCCGAGGGCAACACCGCCAGCGAGCTGCTGATGTTCCGCACTCAGCAAGTGTGTTTGCGCCGGCGGGTTCCCTGAAAGCGTGAGGGTGAAGACGTACAAGGGAGGAGATCAAGGGAGAAGTGCGGCCTCGCCGGATCGCAGAAGACGGAAAAGCTAAGTCGCCCAAGCTTGAATACAGAGCACTTTTAATTCTAAGCTTTTATGTTATATCCCTTGAACGTTCGTGCCTTGTACGAAAGACCTGTGCGCGGAGGAACCAACTCGTGGTTAAGTTGCGTCCTTGCTTTTGTTTCCGAGTCCGCTCAACAATGCAAGTGCACTGCAACTGGCCCGGGAAGGTTTCTTGCCGGAAACAACACCGCCAAGCGGGCTGCTGATGTTCAGCACTTAGCAAGTGTGTTAGCGCCGGCAAGTCCCCTAGCAGTGTAGGGTAAAAACGTACAAGGGATGTAATGGAGTAAAGGAAGTAACATAGCAAGCCTTGCCGTGAGACGTCCTTCGTATGAGCAACTTGTGCGCAGAGGAGCTGACTCGCGGCTGAGTTGCACCCTTGATTTGTTTCCGAGTCCACTCAACAATGAAGGCGCGCTGCAACTAGCCCGATGAGGTTTCTTGCCGGAGGCAACACCGCCAGCGGGCTGCTGATGTTCCGCACTCAGCAAGTGTGTATGCACCGGCAAGTCCCCTAGAAAGCGTAGAGTATAAACATACGAAGGGCGAAGCATGGCATTGCGTGGCCCAACCTGAAAATTACGCCGAAAAAAGTGATTTATTGCGGCATTGTCTAAGTTATTTTTGTGACTGTAATAACAGTGACAAAAAAAACCACAGAAGGGCGCGCCGGCGCATGGGTCCCGGCAAACCGGTTTCACTGGGGGCTGCGAGTACCGAAATTCCTCCACGGCAAGCCAGGATCCCCGGGGGCCGCAGCGTCCGCGACAAAGACAAAGAAAGGCGCGCCGGCACCTAAGTCTCGGCGGAGCTAGCATTGCCGGGGGCTGCAAATGCTAAGATTCATTCCCGGCAAACCAGAGTCGCAGGGGGCTACGATATCAGATAAGTTTTTCATCCCTCATCATGCATCCTCTTATGGACTGGGGAATGCGAGGCTGCGTCCTTGAACGAACGTGCCTTGTATGGAAAACCTGTGCGCAGAGGAATCGACTCGCGGTTCAGTTGCGCCCTTGCTTTGTTTCCGAGTCCGCTCAACAATACAAGTGCGCTGCAACTGGCCCGAGAAGGTTTCTTGCCGGAAACAACACCGCCAGCGGGCTGCTGACGTTCCGCACTCAGCAAGTGTGTTAGCGCCGGCAAGTTCCCTAGAAGCGTAGGGTGGAAACATACAAGGCACAGAATCAAGTAAGGGACATAATCCGGCAAGCATTCCACTCTTTTCATTAAAAAACATCCCAATTTAGTACAAGTCCATAGAGGATGAAAAACATGAGAGAGAGGATTACAAGTTTTAAATGCAGCTAAGGCCCGAAGGCTTACAAATTAAAAAGAGATAAGATGCCCGTAATCCCTCTCCTGTTTCTTTCTTCAGGAGGTAGGTCAAGGAGGCCCCGGCAAGAGAAGCTTGCCGGGGAGGGCGAAAGGGGGCGCCTAGGTGAGCTACGGGCGCTAGAAGACACCAAGAGAGCTTCCCGGGGGCCGGCCAGGAGCTTGGCGGAGACGGGGGCGCCGGAGGCAGAGCTCGAAGACGGGGCGGCAGGACGTCAGCACGCTGTCGAGGACGCCCCGCCCTCGTACTCCGACTTGACGGCCTTGCCGCCACCCCTCTTCCTCTTCCGCAGCCTCCCTACGCCAGCCGCCCAAGGAGACGGCCCAGGGGAGTTCAGAAGGCCGGCGACCCGGATGATGGGGTCGCCGGTGGCGCACGAGGCGACGGCCGACGCCTAGTCGGACTCACCGCCGCCGTCGTCGTCGCTGTCGCTCTCCTCCTCGTCACTCTCGCTCGAGGGGGAGTCTTCGCTATCGGAGGAGCTGTCCACGCAGCATCGCGCCCGGGTGCCGGAGTCCCCGAAGACCTTGACGGCGAGAAGGTCGACCTCCATTAACTTAAAATGGAGGGTAAACCCCGCCGTCAAGCTGTGGATGCGGGCGAACGTCTTCCACCCTCGATCGAAGTACATCACGCCGGGGGCTGGGGATACAACACTAACTCGAGTGCCACTGATCCCACAGCCCCTCATGCGCAACTCCAACATCTCGGGCGGGTCCGGTTCCATCGCGCTCGCAAACGGGGCCGGAAGCCGGAGGCTTCGACGAGGTGCCCGACGCAGCTTGACAAAGAACTCCCAGGGGTCGTCCCCGATGTGGACCGCCTCGAGGAGAGGAGCTGCCGGCGGGGACGGGGGTGGCGCACCACCCCGGCCGCCTCTCCCCCGAGTGCTCCGACCACGTCCTCGACCTCGCCCACGGCCTCGCCCCCTCCCTCTTCCCCTCGTGGCCGGCTCCGCCACCACAGGCGCGGGATAGGGAGAGGTGCGCTGCCTGGTGGCAACCCTCGCCGCCACCGACGAAGGACCAGGGTTCCCTCCCTCCATGGCAGATGGGAGGAAGAATAGCAGAAGTTGAAGAGAGAGGAAGAGGGGGAAGTGCGGGATTTTTGCACTCACCTTCCGCCCTTTTTAAAGGAGCGAGGTGGGGGCTCGGCCGCCCCGCTCAGCCAATCGGAGCATGGGGAGGGCAGAGGAACAGGGCCGGCCCACCATCTCCGCCCGTGACGGCTCGGTTTCCCATCTTCGCCGCCCACGACCCCACGCGCATGGGAGCCGCATGGCGGGGAGGCAAAGCCGAGGCGACGGATGAAGTGACCTTACCCTGCCCCGTAATCACGGGGGCGGACGCCTTGAAAATCGCACACACCACCCACGCCTCCCACGACGCCGCAATCGGCACGTGCCGTTGCGGGAGGGCGCGTTGGACACGGAGTCCGATTTTTGAGTGGGCCCAGGTCGCGCGTCCCCGTGCACTGTTCTGGGCCTGGCCCAACAACGCTCGGCACCGTGTATGGCCCAGGCCCGGGGGCTCCTGTCGGTGTACTAAAGTAGGGGTGCCTTAGTACCCCGAACCCCGGCAAGAGGAGCTTGCCGGGAAGGCTAGCCAAGGCGCTCCCAGAAGACTTGCCGCGACGCCCCGCGCGTCCCGACAAGGCCCAGCGGCCGGCAAGCTTGCCGGCACAACAAGAGAAGGACCGCGGCAAGGCACTCGCCGCGGCAAGGCTGCCACCCAAACTCCAGCGCATCCAGCGACGTGTCACCCCAAGGCCATCCCAGGGGCACGTGGCGAGGCGCCACACAGCCATGCGGAGCAAGGTGGCAAGCAGAGCTGACAGAGACGCCATCATGGCAACCGGTGGCTCACCTAACGGTCGTTTCTTTGCACTGTTGGGGCGACCGGACGGGCATTAAATGCCCTTGTCCCCTGCCGTCAGAGTTAGGTAGGGGACACTGGTGGTCACTATTGTACCAACCTGTTTTTTACCTTTTTACCCCCTCTTCCTATGCTGCCACCTATGGGTACCCCCTTCGGACTATAAAAGGGAGGCCCATGCGCACGTAGAAGGGGTTCGGTCCATTCGACACCCACAACACCACCATACGCTCGCGCTCTCGAGCAAGATCAAATACAAGCACAAAAGCAGCAGTAGGGGTTTTATCTCTCCGGAGAGCCCCGAAGCTGGGTAAAAATCGCCCGTCTCCCCCGCGCGCTCGACCTCGATCTGCTCTACACACGCCCTCCGCTCCCTTGCCGAACTAGAAGGGGCCCCCGTGCCCCATAGGTGCTCGTGGCCGCACAGAGACCGCCCCGACAGTGCACCCTCCACTTCAAGTACAACGGCCTGGCGACCCTCTATGTGAGGGTGTTCAGGGGGGCGGCCGCCGCTTGGGGTGCTGCCTGGAGGACAGCAGCGATGACGATGGTGGTGATGGCGAGCTTGGCCTTGGTGACGCGCGCTCCTCCTCCTGTGACGGCAGCTCTTCCTTGGACGAGAGCTCGAGCAGCGGTGGCTACGACCGGCCTCCGCGTCGTCGTGCTCGTGTCGAGGACGCCGGTGGTTTGTCCCGCCGCAGCACTCCAGTGAAGCTGGAGAGGAGCCCGGCATGAAGCTGGGGGCCGGCGAACTTGGACTCAAGGCCGGTGGCCCCAGATCTCCTATGGAAGAACTGGTGGAGCACCGGGCTACCTTGAGGCGCTGCTTGAGGATGCGACGCTGGTGCCAAGCTTGTACGCCTTCGGGCCCTCTTTGTTTAGCTTTTCCTTTCTCCTGCAATCCGAAAAGAATAAGAATGTACCCTGCGGGGGCGTGTAATGAACGGTTGCTGCTATGCCTTTTTATGTTATAATTGCCGTCTTGATGCTGTGATGTAGTGTTTGCAATTTGAGCGGGTTAAGGTAGGAAGGCTTAGCTTGGTATGTGCAGTCGTCCTCCGCCTCTTGAGAACCTGATCTTAGGTACTTGACAAGGCCCCCAGGAGATATGCCCTGTGCCCTCAGGAGTACACCTTGCGCCCTCAGCAGCCGCGGCAGGGCAGAGCTGTCCTTTGAAGGAAGAGAAAATTTGTCGAGCGACTTGCCCCCCTTACGCGAACCCCCTACCATAGGTTAGTTTGGACCTGATGCACCACGTCGCGCTACCCCCGGGGCATGGACATGAGCGGTGCTAGCACTAGTGGACTCGATTGAGGGATCCTCGCGAGGATGAAGCCGAAATAACGGGGTTCGGCGCGGTGCGTGCGCGCAAAGGCAAGCGCTAGGCGCACACACCTACCTAGCCCCACATGCGAGCAGCACAAGGAGAAGTGGCGGGCGACTGCCACCTCTCTCACGTCCTTAGACCAAAACAACTTAGGAGAAAACACAACTCGAGGAACCAGCGTTCGAGAATACCAAATCCATTGAAAGACTACTAAAAAACTGCAAGCAACTTTAGAAAGCAAATGACAGCCGCGTCCGGCACCTAATCTAGTATTCTCACCAGCGCGGAGCTAAGTGCTGCCACTAGGACGTGGGAGGGAGCCCCCATGAGGCCCTAGGGCGACTCTCAGGAGACTTCGGGGCGTGTACAACCCCACTCATTATTACGTGAGAGTGTCACGAGCGGAGACCTTCACTGGCCGGAGCCTTGCTTCACAGGCCGGAGCCTTTCTTCAGGGGTAGAACTTCCGGAGGTGCTGGATGTTCCAGGCGTTCTGGATGGGGACCCCGTCCTGTGTCTCCAAGCGTGCAGTGCCAGGCCTAGAGACACGGGCAATCCTAAACGGGCCCTCCCACATGGGAGAGAGCTTATGCAGCCCCTCCCTGGAGAGCACCCGCCTCAGGACGAGATCGCCCACCTCTAACATCCTGAAGCGGATGCTGCGGCAGTGGTACCGCCGCAACGCCTGCTGGTACCTCGCTGCTCGGAGCAAGGCTTGATGACGGTGTTCCTCCCCCAGCACGAGATCCATCCTCCGTGTGGCGTCTTGCTGCGTTTCATCGAATGCCAGGACCCACGTGGAGTGATGCTTGACCTCGTGAGGAAGAACCGCTTCTACTCCGTAGACGAGGAAGAACAGTGTTTCTCATGTTGGCTTGGTCGCGGTGGTGCGGATGGACCACAACACGGACTGCAGCTCATCGAGCCAGCCCCTACCGCAGGCCTCGAGCTTCTTCTTGAAGGTGCGGGTCTTGAGGCCCCTCAGGACTTCCGTATTGGCCCTCCCTGCCTATCCATTGCTCCGTGGACTGAGGCGTAGCAGATCTGCATTCCAAGGTTAGCACGGTATGTTTTGAAAAGGTTGTTGGTGAACTGCGAGCTGTTGTCGGTGATTATGCGATTGGGGACCCCGAATCGGCTCATGATTCCCTTGATGAACTTGACGGCTGATCCAGCTGGGATGGTGCGCACGGCTTCTACCTTCGCCCACTTGGTGAACTTGTCGATGGCGACGTAGAGGTATTGGTAGCCCCCTGGCGCCCAAGGGAACGGTCCCAAGATGTCTAGCCCCCAGACCGCAAACGGCCACGGAAGCAGGATCGTCTGGAGGCCTTGCGCAGGCTGATGGATCTGCTTGGCGTGAAACTGGCATGCTTCACAAGAGCGCACCAGCTCTGTAGCATCGTTGAGTGCGGTGGTCTAGTAGAAGCCACTACGGAATGTATGTCCGCCAGCAGCTCGAGCCCCTGGTCCCTGGAGATGCACCGCAACGAAACGTCATTGGGCCTCCTGCGATATAACTCCCCATCCTTGATGCAGTATGCAGTGGCCTGACGGGCCACGCGCTCAGCGTCCTCCTCCTTCTCTGGCAGGGTCCCTTGAAGCAAGTACGCCTTGAACTCTTCAGTCCAGCACCCCTCCTGAGGCTCGAGCGCGAGTAGCAAGCGGGCTCTTGAGGGGTGACCACAGGCTGGAGTGCCCGTCTCGGGTGCCTGTGGCAAGTCCTCCTGAGGTGGTGCTGGAGTCGTGACGTGCGGGGTCGCAGATGGCTTGAAGAGCCACTCCTCAAACACCCCTGGCTCTTGAGGGAGCCTGCGAGAGGCTCTTTTGGCGATGTCGTCTGCTTCCTTGTTCGTCTCGCGCGACACATGCTGTAGCTCCACGCCCATGAACCGCTTCTCCATTTTGCGCACCTCCTCTAGGTACACCTCCATGTGCTCGTCCTTAGGCGTGTACTCCTTGTTGGAGAAATTGACGAGAAGCTGAGATTCGCCCTTGATGGTGAGGCGCTTTACTCCCAGTGCGGCCGTGGCCCTGAGTCCGGCGAGCAAGCCTGTGAATTATGCGATGTTGTTGGAGACCTTCTCGCCCCACTGAAAGCAGAGTTGTACTTCATAACAAAGCTTGTCTTTGGTGGGTGAGATGAGGATGGCCCCCGCCCCTACGCCTTGTCGAGCAAATGCCCCGTCGAAGTACATGATCCATCCATCCGGCTCTTCATCTCCTGGCAGGAGGGAGCAGTCCTTGCCTACTACATGGTCTAGAGCGTCAGTCCACTCGTCCACGAAGTCCGCGAGGGCTGCGCCCTTGATAACCCTGGTGGTACTGAACTCGAGATTGAAGGCTTGAAGCTCAATGTTCCATTCAGCAACTCGCCCGGGTTCATTCGGGCTCCAGAGCACCCTCTCCAGCGGGTACGCTAAGACAACTTTGATGGGGCGGCCTTGAAAGTAGTGGCGCAGTTTCCTGGAGGCGACTAGAAGTGCGAGCAAGAGCTTCTGTGGCATGGGGTAGCGTGCCCGGGCCTCCCTCAGTACTGTGCTGATGAAGTAGACAGGGTGCTCGACGAGGGGGAAGCATCAGCAGAATCTTGTTCTTCACGAGGGCACATGTCCCTTACAGCCTCATGAGGCCCGTCCTCTGGAGCCTTGACAGCCACAGGGTCAATCGTGGCTTCAGGAGGAATGTCGACCACTGCGCCGGCCAAGACTTCAGATGCCTTGCCCTGGGGGTGCTGCGCCTTGCTTGCCGATTGTGCACCCTGCTGCGGCTTCTTGATCAGGCGCTCCTTCCTTAGCGCCACCAGGGTGGCATTGGCTGAGTGAGGGGTTGCTGCCAGATAGAGCACCAAGGGCTCAAGAGGGCGCGGTGCCACCATCATGGGCGGACTGGTCAGATATCTCTTGAGGTCCTAGAAGGCTGCGTCTGTCTCGGGGGTCCACTCAAATGGCTCCTTCCTTTTCATCAACTTGAAAAACGGGAGGGCACGCTCCCCCATCTTGGAAATGAAGCGCCCAAGTGAGGCTACGCAGCCAGCCAGCTTCTGCATCTCCTCCAGGGTCTGTGGGGGGTTCATATCCTCTATCGCCTTGACCTTCTCTGGGTTAGCCTCGATCCCTCTATGTGACACCAAGAAGCCCAGCAGCTTGCCGGAAGGGACCCCGAACACACACTTCTCGGGGTTAAGCCAAAGATCCACCGTGCGCAGGCTGGCGAATGTGTCCTTTAGATCTTCTATCAGAGTCCTGGCCTCCCGAGACTTCACCACTATATCATCAACGTAGGCCTCTGCGTTCCTCCCGAGCTGCGAACCCAGGGCGATGTGCATCAACCGCTGGAAGGTTGCTCCGGCGTTGCGCAGCCCAAAGGGCATGCAGGTGTAGCAGTACACCCCGCATGGGGTGAGGAATGCCGTCTTCTCCACATCCTCCACGGCCATCTTGATGTGGTGGTAGCCGGAGAAGGCATATAGGAAGCACAACAGGTCGCACTCGGCGGTGGAGTCAACGATCTGGTCGATGCGAGGGAGCAGGAAGGGATCTTGCTGGCAAGCCTCGTTGAGGTTGGTGAAGTCGACACACATGCGCTCCTTCCCTCCTTTCTTGGGGACGATGACGGGGTTCGCCAGCCACTCTGGGTACCACACCTCTCTGATGACCCCTGCGGCTTGTAGCTTACGGGTTTCCTCGACGATGAATGTCTGCTTCTCGGTGGACTGGCGGTGAGCCTTCTGCTTCACTGGCCGCACATTTGGGCATACCCTCAGGTGGTGCTCGATTATCCCCCTTGGGACCCCAGCCAGGTGTTTGGGTTCCCAAGCGAATACATCCTTGTTGGCTCGCAAAAAGTTGATCAATGTCTCCTTTTGGTCCCGAGGGAGGCCAGCCCCTATGGTGAAGTTGGCGCTAGCCGTCCCATCCTCGCAGACCAGCACTTGCTTCGTCTCGGCTCGGTCTTGGGAGAACAATTGCTTCTTCTTGGCAGGCATTGCTTCTGGGGCCTCCTGATCCTTCTTCTCGCCGGGTAGTGCGATCGCGGCTGTCTTGAAGGCGAGCTTGAGGGCCTGCAGCGCGCCTTTGGTGTCCCCCGCCACCATGAGGACACCATTGCCGCCAGGCATCTTCATGAGGTTGTACACGGGGTGGGTCGCAACCATAAACTGGGCCAAGGCTGGGTATCCTAGAATAGCATTGTACGGCAGGTCGATCTTGGCGATGTTGAAGTCGACGAGCTTGGTGCGGTAGTTGTCACGGGTCCCGAAGGTGACAGGGAGATGGATCTGCCCCTGGGGCCTGGTGGAGCCGTCGCTGACCCCAGAGAAAGGCTTGGAGGGGCGGAGCTGGCTGGGCGGCATGTGGAGCAGGCCGAACGCCTCCGGGGAGAGCACGTTGAGGCCGGCTCCGCCGTCGATGAGGGTCCTAGTGATCGCCATGTGGCAGATGGTGGGGGTGCAGAGCATCGGGAGCGCGCCTGCTCCCGTCGTGGCGGCGGGGTGATCCTCGAGGCCAAAGGCGAGGTCAGCTTGGGGCGCCGCCTAGCCCGGGGGAGCCCCCAAGCCCTCCTGAGTGTTGCCTGCCCGCCGGTAGAACTGCTTGATGTGGCGGTCGGAGGGTGGCGCCTGCGAGCCACCTTGGAGAGTTGCGACGATCGGGGGCGCCGACGCCGCGTAGTGGGCGAGGAAGAGGTCGTGCAGCTCCTCCCTAGAGGCCATGGAAGATGCCGGCAGGTTGAGCAACCAGGCATGTGGTGCGCCTACGAGGGCCACGGGGAACCAGTTGGCCTTCACCTTGTCGTCTCTGCCAGCCGCCCAAACTGCCTCCTCGTATGCTTGAAGAAAGGGGGCTGGATCTGCCGCACCGTCGTAGCGTGACGACATCTCTGGTCAGAACTTGGGCGGCCACTGCACCTGCCGCAGGGAGAGGGTAAAGCAGCATAGCCCTGACGCTTCTCCGGGAACGCGCGTCGACGGGGCCAACGGAGGAGTGCCCACGATAGGGGTCAGTGGCACGATCTAGAGCTCGAGGAAGAAGATTCCGACGCACCCCTACCTGGAGCGCCAAATGTCGGATTTAGAGATCTGGCAACCCTTGAGAGGTTCAAACTCTGGGGTGCATGCGAAGATCTCAACCTGCCCAGCGTGCCTACTCGCGAACCTCCTAAGCCTAGCGCGTCGAGCTCAAAGAGACACAAAGACACAGAGATTTATACTGGTTCGGGCCACCGTTGTGGTGTAATACCCTAATCCAGTGTGGTGTGGTGGATTGCCTCGAGGGGCTATGGATGAACTAGTATAGTGGATGAACAAGCCTCACGAGGTGAGATGTTCTTGAGCTGGTGTGGTGCTCTACTTGTTCTGATCTCCCCCCTTTCTATGGTGGTGGCTAGGTCCTATATATAGTGGCCTTGGTCCTCTTTCCAAATATGAGTGGGAAGGGATTCCACAATGGCGAGATTTGAAAGGGGACAAGTAGTACAGTCTATCCTGACAAAAGTAGTCTTCGCCTGCGAAAAGCCTCTAGTCGTGACGCTGCGGTGGGCTCGGTGATGACCTCCATCCCGCCGTCCTGGCGGTCTTGGTCTCATTGTGCTGAAATGGAAACCTTTGGCTGATTCCTCGGGACTCCGTGTCTCTGGCTTGCCTCCCTTGCACCAAAGAGGAAACCTACGCTCTGCGCCCGCCTGGCGCCCGCCTGGCCTTGGTTGTCATGGCTCACGTCAGCTGAGCCTCGTGAGGTAGCTTGCATAGAACTCTCTACCCCTCAGGAGCCCTCCTGAGGAAGCCAACTCCCTTGGGGGCCTTGGCGTGGTCCACCTCACGAGGCTTGGCCCCTCGCGAGGGTCTCGTGGTGTTGGTGCTGAAGCTGGGCCGTACCAGGCCATCGATGAAGCCACATGGTGAGCCAGAGGCAGGCAGGGCTGGATACCCCCGAATCCAGGACGCCGATAGGCCTCAACGATAAGCATAGTCATTCCCAAGACCTATCCGGTCAATATTTCAAGTATAGTGAGGATTACATCGCCTGTCTTCCATACAGGGATGGACGACCAAGGCGGAGCGGATTAACTATCCGGCGCCGCTGTCGGAGAACCCAGCCACACCCCAGGTAACGGAGATGTTGGTCCAGGCACCGTATCAGGCGCCAGAGAAGAAAGCTAAGAAGAAGAAGGGCAAGGAGGCCAAGGGTGGCCCCCGCCACAAGAGTTCTTCGGACACAATGTCTGGAGAGACTGAATCCCTCTCCTCCCATGAGGGAGACGAGGAAGAAGAAGAGGAGGAGGAGGTGGAAAGTGACTTCCCTCGTAAGGGGAGGAAGAAGAAGGGGGCGGCCTCCGAAGACCCGAAGGCGGAGGCACCCAAGAGAGGGAAAGGGATCCTCCAGGATAGTTCGGACTCAGATGTCGAATCGGTCCCCAAAAAGCCTCCCATGGTGAAGCCCCTGGCCGAATCATATGTATTCAGACACTCAATGCTTATCTTCAAATTTTCCATTATGTAAATTATTTTGTTATGTGTCTTTCAGTCTCCCCCCCGGAGCTCCTGAAAATTCCGTTATCAAAGGGGAACTCTCTGCCGCCCGAGATGGCAGAGAGCGAGACACCGCCACGAGCCCCCTTTCCTATCACCATGGAGGACACCGAGGTGTTGTCCCGAACGACATCTCCTGTACGAGGGGGTGCGGACGAGGCTGTCAAGAAAGCGCCCGAGGTTATTACCTCGGTCGCCGAAGACCTAGGAGAGGCGACCCCTGTGAGAACTGGCGGCGGGGACCCCCAACAATTCGGGCCCCAGCCGGACACCGTTCTGAAGACCAATGTGGCTTCGGGATTGGGTGAGCAGCCCCTTTGAAAGAGGGGGGAGGAGCTTCAGCTCCATCGGCAACCTCCACCAATCTGGAGGCGCCCAAAGCTCTGGAGGAAGCACTACAACGTGCTTCCATCATGGAGGAACACCGCACCCCGATGGGTGCGGTGGTGGAGAAGGTTCAGTCTGTAAAAAGCAGACTGAACGAAGCTTTCACCAGCCTACTGACAGGCTTTGAGGTATGCGACGTAATGCTCTAAAAACTTGTCATATAGAGGAATATACATGTGTACAGATAGTAGCCCCTGAGGCTTTGTCCGGTTTTTGAAAGAAACCAAACAGGGGATCCATATAGTATTTGGGAATGTTAACATGCTGCTCTCTTGGCGGCAACCGCCCAGGCCGCAGAAGTTTACGAACTCAATCAAAAGCCTCAAGTGGCTGATGAGGAGATCGACCGCATTAACAAGCAGTTCAACGAAACATAGGGTATGCGCATAATGATTTAAAGGTTTAATTTTATATCAGAAGTGATATGCATATTTGGAGATTAGCTCATGGAATGCTATTGATTATGATCATAGTTGGCGCGGCTGAGGTCGAGACCCTCAAAGGCGCCCTCGCACAGGACCGGAAGGAGGCGGAGACGAGTAAGGCAGCCGCTGAGAAAGCGGCAGCCGAACTGGAAGCCGAGCAGGTTGCCCGCTGCCAACATGAAGCTCGAGTGGCCGGAGTCGAGCAGGAGCTGAAGGATGCCATCAGCAAGTGCGAGACTTTAGAGCAGAAGACTTCGGCCCAGTCCTTCGAGCTTGCCAAGGCTCTACGTGATGCCAAAGAGGCGAGGAGCGAGCCTCGGAGCACTCGGGAAGAGATCCAGCAAGCGAGGCAGATAGCGTGTAGGACCTTGAAGTATGTCTAGATGGGGGGGGGGTGATTAGACTACTTGACCAATTAAAAACTTAACCTTTTCCCAATTTTAGACTTTGGCAGATTTTAGCTATCTTTGGACAAGTCAAGCAATCTTCACACAATTCAAGCAAGCATGCAAAGAGTATATGAGCAGCGGAAATTAAAGCATGCAACTTGCAAGAATGTAAAGGGAAGGGTTTGGAGGATTCAAACGCAATTGGAGACACGGATGTTTTTGTCGTGGTTCCGATAGGTGGTGCTATCGTACATCCACGTTGATGGAGACTTCAACCCATGAAGGGTAACGGTTGCGCGAGTCCACGGAGGGCTCCACCCACGAAGGGTCCACGAAGAAGCAACCTTGTCTATCCCACCATGGCCGTCGCCCACGAAGGACTTGCCTCACTAGCGGTAGATCTTCACGAAGTAGGCGATCTCCTTGCCCTTACAAACTCCTTGGTTCAACTCCACAATCTTGTCGGAGGCTCCCAAGTGACACCTAGCCAATCTAGGAGACACCACTCTCCAAGAAGTAACAAATGGTGCGTTGATGATGAACTCCTTGCTCTTGTGCTTCAAATGATAGTCTCCCCAACACTCAACTCTCTCTCTTGGAATTTGGATCTGGTGGAAAGAAGATTTGAGTGGAAAGCAACTGGGGGAAGGCTAGAGATCAAGATTCATATGGTAGGAATGGAATATCTTGGCCTCAACACATGAGTAGGTGATTCTCTCTCAGAAATGGTAAGTTGGAAGTGTAGGTTTGTTCTGATGGCTCTCTCTACGAATGAAGAGGAGGTGGAGGGGTATATATAGCCTCCACACAAAATCTAACCGTTACACACAATTTACCAAACTCGGTGGGACCGAATCAACAAACTCGGTCGGACCGATTTAGTAAACCTAGTGACCGTTAGGATTTTCGGTGGGACCAACATGCAACGCGGTAGGACCGATATGGTTAGGGTTAGGGCATAACGTAATCCCGGTGAGACCGATTACACAAACTCGGTGAGACCGATTTTGGTAATAAGCTAACCAGAGAGTTGGTCAGGTAAACTCGGTGGGACCGATTCGCTCATTTCAGTGAGACCGAAATGTTATGAAAGGGAAACAGGGAGTTTACATTGCAATCTCGGTGGGACCGATCGCTCACTTCGGTTGGACCAAAACGTTATGAAGGGAAACAGAGAGATTACAATCCCATCTCGGTGAGACCGAGATCCCTATCGGTGAGACTGATTTGCCTAGGGTTTGTGGCAGTGGCTATGACATTTGAACTCGGTGGCGCCAGATAGAAAGAATCGATGGGACCGATTTTGACTTTGAGTATAGGTCATATGTGGATGTGAGAAAGCAGTTTAGGGTTTTTGGAGCATATCACTAAGCACTTGAAGCAAGAGGCTCATTAAGCAACACCTCATCCCTCCTTGATAGTATTGGCTTTTCCTATAGACTCAATGTGATCTTGGATCACTAAAATGTAAAATGAAGAGTCTTGAGCTTGAGCTAATCCTTTGTCCTTGATATTTTGAGGGATCCACTTTCATCATCCATGCCATGCCATTCATCGAGCTTTCCTGAAATATTGTCTTGGAATAGCATTAGCTCAATGAGCTATATGTTTTTATGAATTACCAAAACCACCTAGGGATAGTTGCACTTTCAATCTCCCCCTTTTTGGTAATTGATGACAACATATAGATCAAAGCTTCGACAAATGATAATAAGATTGAAAAACATCGTCGCTTTGAGAAGTATGTGATAAGCAAGAGCTCCCCCTAAATTTGTGCATAGTTTAAGATTTGCTTTGGTCTGCAAATGCACAAGGAATTAGGCTCATGGGTTACTCTTCCATGTCACATACATCTTGGTGGAGCGCTCAAAATAATAAAGATTGAATACATGCACTCATCACCAAGCAAAGTGAATGATCATACAAGGATAAGTAAGATAATATCATCTAACAAGCATAAGTGTAGCTTATGATCAAACACATGATCATCAATGTCTCATAGATAATAGCATAATATCTCAAGCAATCAAGAGCAAACAAAGTTTAACCACCAAAGCAAGAGAGAACAAAAGGCAACACTCTCTCTCTCTCTCGAAGCCTATGATCTATACATTTTTCTCCCCCTTTGGCAACAAGTTACCAAAAAGTTCATAGAAAATGCATAGTGCTAGATCGACTCTCAGGCTTGATCTTCAGGTGGTGGTGTAGAGATGGCTCCTTGGACGAAGGCTTCAGTTGATGTGGATGGTGCTGGAGGAGTTGGTGCTGGAGCTGGTTGCACTGGAGCTGTAGCTGGTGCAGAAGTGGCTCTGGTGTCTGTCACAGGCACTGCAACTGATCTCTGAGCTCTAGGCACTCTGGCAAATGCATCAGTGGTTGGCTTGCCCTTCCTCTCCTGCATGTCATCCTGTAGCTGCTCCACAACTGACTGAATCTTAGTTACTTTGACATCTAGATCATAGAATTTTTCTTCCATGATTCTTTCCAGGCTCTCCTGGTTTTGAGTTAGGGTGGCCAACCCCTTCTCAATCCTCACAGTTGATGCTATCAATTAACCAAGCTGCTCCTGCTTGTTCTTCAAAAAGTACTCAGATGCCTCCTCTTGAGTTAGCATCTTGGCAGCCTTCTCTTTCTTTGCTTTCTCCTTCTTCTCTTGAGCTTGTACTGATGATAGTTCATTCTCATTCATCACAACTTGATTGTCCTCAAATTCTGGATAGATGGCAAAATGTTCCTTGTCCAGCAAGTATGTGCCTGTGCCCATCTTTGAGTTGATCAGCTCCTAAATCTGTGGGGCATACCCACAACTTCTTTTCTGGTCTGCTGCTGTCCTCTTGATGGTCTCAACAATGAGGCTCATGACCTTGAATTTTTGTGGCACATCAAACAAGTGTAGCAAGTTTATAGCATGCCCTCTGATCATGTTGTGGTCACCTGACTTGGGCAAAAGAGTATGCCTTAGGATCCAGTTGATTGTTGGGAGTCCTGACAGAAGATAATGAACTGACCCAAACTTATGTGTCTCAACTGCAGCATCTCGGATTTCCTTGTACATATGAGCCATGGTATTGTGATCCATCTTCTTCTTGGCATAGACATCCAAGTCATATTCACTCTCCTTTGGTGCATTGATCAGATTTGCCCATTCCTCAATGGTTGACTGGTACCTTGTACCTTTAGACATCCAAACTATCCTGCCATCTGGATAGAAATGTGCTGTTGAGTAGAATTGCATAATGAGCTCATCATTCCACTTTGTGAGCTTCTGCCCAACAAAGTCTGCAACTCCACAAGCAATGAAACTTTCTTGCACTCCAGGATAGTGTTCTTCATTCTCCTTCATGTTATCATGTAGGTCCAGTCGACCCACCTCATATCACACACTATAGGCTTCTTGTCCAACAACACTGTCTCATAGAAATCCTGTTGTTCCTTAGTGTGGAACCTGTAATCAACAGCTGTCGTGGAATTGTCACGTCAGATGTCCTCGTGAAAGGACTTAGTTGTGGAGCCATCGCAACTAGGAAGCTTGAAGGGGTTAATCGGGACAAAGGACACGAGATGTTTATACTAGTTCGGCCCCTTACGTTGAAGGTAAGGCCCACGTCTAGTTGGGTTGGTATTGATGTTTCGATGACCGGGGAGCGAGATACGTTATGCCCGGCTCTCGATCAGTTGTTTCTTGCCCTAAGCCGCCAACAGGTCGTCCCCTTATATACACGAGTTGATGCCCTGTGGCTTATAGAGTCCCGGCCGGCTTATAAACAGTGTCCGGCTCGGTGACTAGTTAAATCTACCTTATGATACAAGTCAAGCCATTATGGCGGTTTACTACAACGGGCCTTAAGTCGCCTGTGGGCTTAAGCCCGTTATTGAACCGTCATCTTCATGCTTGGTCTTGGGCTTCTTTCTGGTGATTCTTATTTGCGTAACCCGGCCCCTCCTGGGCGGCTTACACAAATAGTTATATCCCCGACATTAGGCCCCAGATTGATTTGAACCTATTCATGTCAATCTTAAAATACCTTAATAAATAAATCTTCAGTCTTCTGACAGTGCAAAAGGTTTTATTTAACCCGCCATGACGTCATCCTTTCTTAAATTCTTTTTTATTCCACCATATCCTCCAACGGATCTCTGCCTTTATTGACTGTTCCGAAAACCGAGGCGTCGGGGCCGCTGGATAATAAATCTTATCTCCTCGTTTCTCGCACTGTCTTAGTTATCCTTTCCTTATAAATAGGCGTGACCTAGGTCTTCCCATTCTCCTCCTTCCAGTCGTCTTCTTCCTCTCGCTGCTTCTCTGTCGCTCGAGCTCTGTCGCCGCCGCTGTCGCAGATCTCGTCTACACCAACTCTGGCTGCTGCATCAACCTGGTTTGACCAGAGAAGCGCGACGACCCTCCGCTGCAACCCTGCATCCGTAAGTCTCCTCTTTCTTGCTTCTTAGATCCACATTAGGACCTTCGAGTTCTTCACATTCTTCGCTGTTTAGCAGTTCCCTTTCATAGATTCCATCACCCCCGCTTTTCTTGATCTTGGAGATGGTAAAAACCGATGCGGTAGATTTTCCGCACCTACTTTGGACGCAAATAGATCCCTTTCTGCTACACAGAGGCCCCATTCAAGCTCTTGAGCTTCATCTGCATTAATCTTAGGTCTAGAAAATTTTCTTGTCAGAACTGCTTTTTGATCTCAAATAACAATAGCAGATTATGAAACTTGTTTGTATCACCCGGAAAACTACTTCTGTCAAATACCCTTAAACACAACTGTCCATGTAGCCGACTTAAATAAATGACACTGAGCTGTGAACCTTGCTTGCTTCTCATGACCTTAAGAAATTTGAACTGCTTTTGATACTTGTAGCGGCTTAAATACTGTTGCATAGTTATCGTTGCATTATTGCAATCACGCTTAAGGCGCCCCAGTTTATGCCTCAGCGGCTCAAAACGGCAATTCTTCTCCAACATGAGGACTACAGAGCCGGCATCCATCTTGTCAGATGAATGTATTATCTCCTTGACCCGGCGTACCCAATGATTCGTAGATTCACCTTCCTCCTGTTTACAATTTGTCAAGTCCACAATCGACATAGATTGCTTGCAAGTGTCCTTGAAGTTCTGGATAAAGCGGGCTTTTAGTTCTGCCGATGAACCAATGGAATTGGGTGGCAAACCCTTCAACCAGGACCGGGCTGTTCCATCTAACATCATGGTGAAGTACTTAGCCATCCCCGCATCATTGACTTCCAATAACTCCATCGCCATCTCATAACTTTCGAAACAAGCGCCGGGCTGCAAGTCGGCTGTGTAATTCGGCACCTTTCGAGGTCCCTTGAAGTCCTTGGGTAGGCGCATGTTACGCAGAGCCGGTACCAGACAAGGAACACCGCCGGTTCTAGTGGCTACTCCCGCCTCAACGGAAGTCGTTGGATACTCTGGGAAATCTTGATGCGCCGTTTGTTGAGCCGCTAGCTGAGCTGCCCGCTTGTTCTCCTGACGTATTTAGTCTTGCACCGGATTATAGCCACCGGGCTGGTTACGGCGTTGGGCGTTGCTTGACAAAGCTTCAGACTCCATGTGTCTGCTATAACTTGGGCTCCGGTTCTGATGAGGCGGTGCTAACCAAGGCGGAGGAGTTGAATGAATCCTATCCCGGCTGTAAGAATAGGTCTCTTGCTGAGCTAAGGCCGTTTGGAGAAGTTCTCTGACCCTTCGGGTCTCCACTGCTGTCGGGTCATCACCGTCCATGGGAAGAGCCGCCAAACATGCTGAAGCCGCGATTAAGTTCTCCATGGGGTTTGAAAAGTGACCCAGTGGTATCGGCACATAACGCGGCGGTGCCATGCTCACATGAGGAGGTGCCATCTCCCGAGGCTGAGCGGGCCCTCCTGTTCTGGCTGTCATAAACTGATTGGTTTCTGGAGGGTTACTTGGGCCGGCCCCGGGTGTCGCAAAAAGAACCCAAGGATCGTAATTCGGAGGTAAACGGGACTGGGTTTTCTGATGTCTCCTCCTCATCACCTCATTGGACGCGTTTAAGCTCATCGTGAGCTGGTAAGCTTCTAATTGTAGCCGCTGCGCCCGGGCATCTAGAGTCGCTCGCTCTGTGGCTAACCTAGTGTCCTCAGCTACCAAGGCCTCCTTGGCCTGAGCTATTGCCTCACATACCCGTGCCACCTCCGCGTCATGCTCATCTTTATCCGCGGGAATAACCATTGCGGTTAATAGGGTCGTAAGCTTGTCCATGAGATCTATCAGCACCTGAGCCGGCGGGCGCACGGGGCCTCCTGCCCTGGCTGCTCCTATCCCGGATGTTATTGCTGCAGCAGCTATAGAGTTTGAGCCGGGCTGAGTCCCAGCCATAAAGACTCCTGCCCATATTGGCGGCTCACAGGGGTCCGGAATACTGGTGCCATCGGAACGACCCCCGAGCACGCCGTCTTGCACTTGGTACAATGAATCTGTTGAGCCGGCGGACGAATCACCGTCTGAGAGGACGGCCGTCTCACCTCCATCTCCAGACCCTTCAGAGAGTTCCTCTCCGTGGATGCAGCCCACGAAGGCACGCTTCATAACAGGTTGAATCCGGGTCTTCCTCGCATGCTGAGCCGTCTCGACGAGGTCGGTGCAGTTGTCCGGCTCAGGGCCCGGCTCACCGATCCGGCTGATGAAGACGTGGATTCCGTCGAAGGGGACCCGGTACCTGTACTCAACTGAGCCGGCGTCGGGACCCCAGCCTTCGTCGTCGATGTAGATCTTGCCGCGACGACTCTTGGTCATCTGGCCCACTACGTATCCCTTGAGCCCTTCGATGTTGCCCTTCAAGAACTCAAATTCACCGTGCGCTGGCCCCATGGTGGGCGCCAACTGTCGTGGAATTGTCACGTCAGATGTCCTCATGAAAGGACTTAGTTGTGGAGCCATCGCAACTAGGAAGCTTGAAGGCGTTAATCAGGACAAAGGACACAAGAGGTTTATACTAGTTCGGCCCCTTACGGTGAAGGTAAGGCCTACGTCTAGTTGGGTTGGTATTGATGTTTCGATGACCAGGGAGCGAGATACGCTATGCCCAGCTCTCGATCAGTTGTTTCTTGCCCTAAGCCGCCAACAGGTCATCCCCTTATATACACGAGTTGACGCCCTATGGCTTACAGAGTCCTGGCCGGCTTATAAACAGTGTCCGGCTCGGTGACTAGTTAAATCTACCTTATGATACAAGTCAAGCTATTATGGCGGTTTACTACAACAGGCCTTAAGTCGCCTGTGGGCTTAAGCTCTTTATTGAACCGTCATCTTCATGCTTGTTCTTGGGCTTCTTTCTGGTGAGTCTTATTTGCGTAACCCGGCCCCTCTTGGGCGGCTTACACAAATAGTAATCAACAACAGTCCTTCTTCTGATAGCATATGGATCTGACAACCTCCACAGTCTGAGTCCTACATCCTTTCTTAACTTCATGTTCTCAGCCACAGGATGAGCATCATTGTGGTCTAGAATCTTTGGCTTTAGCTTCCTCAGGACTTATCCTTCATCATCTTCCTCATCAGCAACTTCAGGCACTTGGGCCTTGTTCTTCTCAGCAGCTGGTATACTCATGTTATTCCTCTTTGGTGCAATCTTGGGCTTGGGGGCAGCTTTGGGTGCTTCCTTGGGCTTTGATGTTGCAGCCTCTGACTTTATAGCATCACCCATCAGCTTTTGTGCCTTGGGTCCTGGTGCAGCTATCACGCCCAATATGCGACCCTATCCAAAAGGAACTCGAAGGTCCCACCAAGGATAGACCCGCATATTGAAACGCTTTTGCAAGGTGGATATCATTACATCAACATTACATAATAGATGGGGATACATACAAAAGGCATACAATGCCACACGAATACAACATCATCTTACATAAGAGCACCATCCGACTACGGATGAATCACAAAGAGAAACTCAAATGACATCCACCCTACTAGCCGAGGCTGCCAACCTGGAACCTATCCCCTGATCAAAGAAGAAGCAGAAGAAGAACTCCAAATCAAGGAACATCGCTCTCGCTTCAAGATTATCGCATAACCAGTACCTGCAACTGTTGTTGTAGTAATCTGTGAGCCACGAGGACTCAGCAATCCCATTACCATGGGTATCAAGACTAGCAAAGCTTAATGGGTGAGGAAGGGGTAAGGTGGTGAGGTTGCAGCAGCGACTAAGCATATATGGTGGCTAACATACGCAAATAAGAGCGAGAAGAGAGCAAACGGAACGGTCATGAAGCTAACAATGATCAACAGGTGATCCTGAACTCCTACTTACGTCAAACATAACCCAAAACCGTGTTCACTTCTCGGACTCCGCCGAAAAGAGACCATCACGGCTACACACGCGGTTGATGCGCTTTAATTCGGATCTGGTGTCAAGTTATCTGCAACCGGACATTAACAAATTCCCATCTGCCACATAACCGCGGGCACGGCTCTCGAAAGTTTATACCCTGCAGGGGTGTCCCAACTTAGCCCATGATAAGCTCTCGCGATCAACGAAGGATATTCCTTCTCCCAGGAGGACCCGATCAGTCTCGGAATCCCGGTTTACAAGACATTTCGACGATGGTAAAACAAGACCAGCAAAGCCGCCCGATGCGCTGACAGTCCCGATAGGAGCTGCACATATCTTGTTCTCAGGGCAACACCGGATAAGTCAAGTTACGAGTAAAACCAGACCTCGAGTTTCCCCGAGGGGGCCCCGCAGGCTGCTCGGTTCGGACCAACACTTAGAGAAGCACTGGCTCGGGGGGGGGGGGGGGGGCTAAAATAAAGATGACCCTTGGGTTAATTACTCCCAAGGGAAAGGTATAGGTGGTAGGCAAATGGTAAAACCAATGTTGGGCCTTGCTGGAGGAGTTTTATTCAAGGTGAACTGTCAAGGGGGTCCCATAAATCACCCAACAGCGTTAGGGACGCAAAATCCAGGAATCTAATTCCGATATGACCGAAACTAGGGCAGCAAGAGTGGAACAAAACACCAGGCATAAGGCCGAGCCTTCCACCCTTTACCAAGTATATAGATGCATTAATAATATAAGAGATATTGTGATATCCCAATAGAATCCTGTCCACCATGGAGCAATCTTCAACTTCACCTGCAACTAACAACGCTATAAGATGGGCTGAGCAAAGCGGTAACATAGCCAAACAACGGTTTGCTGGGAAGGGTGAAAAGGTTAGAGGCTGACATGGCAAATTGGGAGGCTTGATAAGCAAGAGATAGGTAGCGCAGCATAGCAATAGAACGAAGCAACTAGCATAGCAATGATAGTAGTGAGATCCAGGGTGACGGTCATCTTGCCTGAAATCCCGCAAGGAAGAAGAACGAGTCCATGAAGAAGACGAACGGATGAAGCCGAACCAAGCGTAGACGAACGAATCCTCACGATCGCAACGAAACGGGAACTATCGAGAAGAAGCACACAACATAGTAAACACACCACACATAGACAAGACATGCTGCACAACAAGCATGATGCATGACAAGACTACATGGAAGCTACTCATGGCAAAAGATGATGCAAACAAGAACAACATATCAAGGCAAGTTTAAATGAGGCCGGAAACAACATATGACTAATCCGGTAAGTCCTCATATGCAAATTTAGAAATTTGTCCAGAACTGAATAAACCCTATGTTCAAGTTGTTAAACAGCAAGTTAAGATGCACCAAGATGATCTACACGAGATTCTATTCAAGTTACATATAAAGTTCATTTAATTCGGAGCTACGGCCTAGAAGATATGAGCAAAACAAGTTAAACATGGCATTGATGCTAAATGCATCCAAACATCAAGCAAACACCTCAAAACAACGATGCAACATGATAATATGAAACTACATGCAAAATCAAGCAAGTTTCATATAGAGCACACTCAAAACGGAGCAACGGTTCCACACATACACTCTATACAAGTTTAAAGGACAAGCAGTCCAAAACAGCAACTAGGCATCTTGCAAGCCTCAAAACAATATGCTACAGCACCTCAATATAAGAACAAAAGACATGGGAATGAAGTACTGGTAAAGTATGACAAAACATGAACACTGAGCTATCTCCAGAAATCACTAGAACATTCTCAAAAGGAGATTGCAAATAATAACAGTTTCAGGCTTAGCAGAAATAACATCAGGCTGCAATGTTTAGAGCTATCAAACAGCATGCTGCAGGAACTTATCATGGCAACCAAAGGCATGTCATGAATCTAATAATTGCATATAACAAAAGTCCCTTACTGACCATGAGCCAAAAGGGCACAGAACATATGATGGCACCCATGTAAACATAGCAAGTGATATGACAGATTCATACATGGCAGGAACAACAATAACTAGGCATGTTGGTGAGCTAGAACCACTCACCACAGAGCAATACATGGCATGACAAGGCAACCAACAGTAATAAAACATGTTTATAAAGCTAAGCATGGCAAGAGCAAGTTCATAGGGTGCATGGATCGCTAGCAACAATCATGGCAACATTGAACTTAATGTTAACAGGCTGACAGCAACATTATTTAGCAAGTTTGGAGCAATATAACGACAAGTTACAGCAGGCTATAAATGCAACCAGGAGCATGAATGGATAGAGCATGATATGTATAACAAAATATCCTTAGTGAACATCTCCATATTATGCACAGAATGACTTGTAGCAGCAGGTTAACATAGCATCAGGATATAGCAGATTCAGACTAGCAAAACAGCAACAGCAAGTACCCTACTTAACAAGCTTGATGCACTCACTACAAGACTCACAAAAATACATGGATTGCACCAGGTAAAGATGGCATGATGTAGTACAAAACACATGTAGAGCTCATGCTCATAGGATGCACACACAAATTGCAACGAAAAAGACAAATCATCAAGTTCTGTTAACAGACAGCAGATTAAGATCATATAGCACTCTTGCAACGATGATTAGGGCATCAAGATGGACTCAAACAAGCATGTCCAATAGAACAAAGTGAAGATCATCTCATGATGAACATTTTGATATATTATGCACGCAAAACGAAGTAGTATGCTAGGAGATATGGCCGGTCAAACATAGCATCAGAAAGTAGAAAACTCAGGGACTTAGAAAATTATACCCCTCCGAGAGAAGTCAACGGGACGGCGAGATCCAGGACGGGGCGCGGCTGTGTTTGGTTGGAGGGCTCGGGGTGGACGAGGCCGATCCGGGACAAGGCGGTCCCGGCGGCGAGTCAACGCGGCGACTCCGGCGAGGTGGTGGCCGGAGACGGCGGGGAACTCCGGGATCTACCAGATCCGACGATGAGGATGGACGGGGCGGTGCCGGTGGCCGGATCCGGCGAGGTTCTGGCGAAGGCGAGGTCCGGCCGGCGGCGGGGCGGCGCTGGTGGAGGCGCTCGGGGCAGGGCGGCGACTGCCGGCGGAGGAGGCGAGGCGCGGCACGCTGGGCGCGGCCAGGGACGGGTGCGCGCGAGGCGCGGTCTTCGACGACGGGTAGCGAGCTCCGGTGGGGTCAAGGCGGTGGCGGACGACGAACCCCGGCGAGGTGGAGACCCGGGCACACGGGGCATGCGGGCTGACGGGCGGCGGCGCGCGCGGGCTCCCTCCGGGCCCAGATCTGGCCCGGGGCAGGCCTGTTGCAGGTCGGGAGGGCCGCGGGACGGTGGGAGGAGGCCAGAGCGATGTGGCAGCGCGCCATTGGCTAGAGGGGCGGCTGGCTGGCGGCACGGCCAACCGGAGAGCGCCAAGTGGCGGCGGGGAGGTGGCCAGCACGGAACACGATGGGGGCGGCGGCGGCTGATGATTGGGGCATGGGAAACAAGGTGGGAGGTTGGAGGAGGCCAAAAATGGCATGTGGGGGTGTTTATTATAAGGAAGGGGTTAGGGTTAGGGGGTTTAGCTCCATTTTCGGACCATTTGATCACGATCGGATGGCTCCGGACGCGAGGAGGAGTAGGTTGGGCCTAGTGGGTTGTGAAGAGGAGTTGGGCTGAGGTGAGAGGGAGAAGTAGCAGCCCGGCGGCAGTCTTGGAGACTGAAACGTCTGACGAAAATACCGGCAACGGTGCCGCTATATATTTAACGGTTGGGCTATCAAACGAGCTCCGAATGCGACGAAACTTGCCAGGCGGTCTACCGGTGGTGTACCAAGGCCGCTTGGCAAACCTCGATCCATTCCGAGAACGTTTAACACCCGCACATGAAAAGAGGCAAAAGGGGGTGTCGGGGGACATAGGAGTGCCGGATAGCAAAACTGACAACGGGGAAAAATGCTCGGATGCATGAGACGACCACGTATGCAATGCAATGCAATGCACATGATGACATGGCAAAATGCAACACGCAAGCAAATGACATGGCAATGACAGCAAATAACTGGCGGACACCTGGCGCATCGAATCCGGGGCGTTACAACACTCCTCCACTAACAAGAGATCTCGTCCCGAGATCTTAGGACCGAGACGGAAGGGAAAAAGGATGAGGATAAACAAGAACTCAAGAGAAGAAGAAAATAATCGAGAGCACTCGAGAAGAAGAGAGGAATAACGAGAATGACGAGAATCGAAAGCTCACGGAATCAGATAGACTAAGAAACCACTCCGGTTAGAACGAGATAGAAAAAGAATAACAAAGACGGAATTTCGGTAGCACTTCGGCTGAAAAGGAAGGAATAGAACATGAGCTTGAGAAGATGGAATGATACTTGATGAAGACATGGCACAAAACCTCCGGAAAGAATTGACGGAGTTGAATGAAAAGAACGGAGAAGAAAATGACAACTTGTGCCACAAATGAAATTGAAAGCATCCGTAGAAGGAAGGATTGAACGGAACAACGAAAAGAATTGCTTGTTGTGGACTTATAGGTAACATCTCAAGATCATAAGGTGATAACCAACCACAAGCGGAAAAGATTGAATAGCTGAGAGGAACGAAGAAATGCAAAACTCCACTTCAAAAGAATGCGGAGAATTAATTGCACTTCTAGATGCAAGACTAAAAAGATACTTGAGCTCCTACCACAAGAATCTTGATGAACACTTGAAGAATGAATTAAATCATGACGAACCACCTTGAAAAACTCCGATGACAAAAGGATGGTGAGATAGAAATGAAGGATGAAAGAATAAGATTAAGCCTTGCGATGATTTAGATGGAGGTTCCGACAAAATGGCCGAGGAAATTTGAACTCCAGAAAAGAAAAGATGAAAACACTTGGAACTAGAATTTATTCATCAAGAACATACTCCGAAGGAAGGGATTACTCACTGGAATGAAATAAGAATAAAATTTATTGTATGCTTATCCTTCATCAAATTAAATTGATGACAAGCAATGGATTTTGCATACTACTTATTCTTCTTGAAAAGGATTGAGAAGTGACATATTACAAACTTGAGAAGGTCTTCATGAACCACCAGTAGAATTTGAAAGAACGAATGAGTTGATATGATAATCAAAGAAAAAGAATCTTGAACGAACCACCGTAAGAATTCGAAAATGACTGATGAAAGAGAATGAATCACCAGGAAGAATTAGAAGAACCAAATGCTAGAGGGGATTTAGATGCAAAAGAACAAAGAGATCATGAGCTGATTAAAGAACACTTGAACGAAGCACCGGGATAAATAGAGAACGATAACTAGAATGATGGCCACCGGTGAAAGAAATGGAAAAACAACTCCTAACATGCTCCGGATGGGTAAAGAATATCTGACTAATGGAATAATTCGAGAGGATAACATGAAGCTAGAACCGCGAATCTTCGAGAGAACAGACAAGATTTAGAGGAAAAACTCTTCTTTGGTATTCAAATGTTGAGAATGATGACGAGAAACACCACAAAAAATTGTTGAAATACTCCGGGAGAATGAAATGCGAAGAGGTTGAGGCAACAATGAAAATAATTTAAAAGCGATCTTGGAAAAGATCCGACTGATGAAAATCATACTTACGTCAAACTTCAAAAATATTTGAGAATAGCTCCGGAAATTAGAAGAGTCAGGTAAGATCCTGGGAAAAGACCTGTGGGTTAGGGCCCACTAAAAGAAAACACCGTTGGAAAGGGATGATGAACAGATAGATGATGCACCGGAACAATTGAAATATTTGAATGAGGTGACAACCTCGAATTAATTGGAACACAGACGAATCTCCTAAGATGTCTTGAGCACTCCGAAAAGATAAACTGGCGAGAGGTGAAAAGCAGGGAAAACACTTGATCCAAGGAAAGAATATAATCACTACCGAAAATTAGAATTGAATCCACCAGAGAAGAAAGGGATGAAGAATGATGAACGAGACGAGAATTCACTGGTTGAAATAATTGAGGGAAGACTAAAAAAGGTTCCACATGAATGAAATTGATGGTCGAAAGAGAGTCAGACTCCGGGAAGAAAAAGGGTGGGAGGGCGGGAAAACAAAGGCAACTTGGAAGGGGAAAACCGACGAATATCTTGAAGAGAAAACACTGGTTGAAAGAAAGCAAAGGCTTCGCACGAGTAGGATGGATACTCGATTACGGACTCCGGCTCCGAGGAGGAAAAGGGGTGGGCGGGTGGGAAAAGAAGACAACTGAGGATTGAACTTGACAACGATGAAGAGGCTCGAGTCAACTTGACGAGAAATGCACCGGATAAAAAGAGCTGAGAACCAATGATCGAAAAACCAACTGTGTGATCCTAAAGAAAAATTTGAAGGGGACGAGAAGTAATTCAAAACACCTACGTCACGATTCCTGACCAGAGCGACGAAGGGGCAGAGGAGTAAAAAGAATTCCTACTCTCCAATATAACTAGACTCCGAAAACAGTTTTCTTCTAGACTCGACAACGGCCAAACTACACGATCAATCAAGGGGGCCTCCTAAGGTCGGTCGAGGCTCTGATACCAACTTGTCACGCCCAATATGCGACCCTATCCAAAAGGAACTCGAAGGTCCCACCAAGGATAGACCCGCATATTGAAACGCTTTTGCAAGGTGGATATCATTACATCAACATTACATAATAGATGGGGATACATACAAAAGGCATACAATGCCACACAAATACAACATCATCTTACATAAGAGCACCATCCGACTACGGATGAATCAAAAACAGAAACTCAAACGACATCCACCCTGCTAGCCCAGGCTGCCAACCTGGAAGCTACCCCCTGATCGAAGAAGAAGCAGAAGAAGAACTCCAAATCAAGGAACATCGCTCTCGCGTCAAGATCATCACATAACCTGTACCGGCAATTGTTGTTGTAGTAATCTGTGAGCCACGAGGACTCAGCAATCCCATTACCATGGGTATCAAGACTAGCAAAGCTTAATGAGTGAGGAAGGGGTAAGGTGGTGAGGTTGCAGCAGCGACTAAGCATATATGGTGGCTAACATACGCAAATAAGAGCGAGAAGAGAGCAAACAGAACGGTCGTGAAGCTAACAATGATCAACAGGTGATCATGAACTCCTACTTACGTCAAACATAACCCAAAATCGTGCTCACTTCCTGGACTCCGCCAAAAAGAGACCATCACGGCTACACACGCGGTTGATGCATTTTAATTCGGATCTGGTGTCAAGTTATCTACAACCAAACATTAACAAATTCCCATCTGCCACATAACCACGGGCACGGCTCTCGAAAGTTTATACCCTGCAGGGGTGTCCCAGCTTAGCCCATGATAAGCTCTCGTGATCAACGAAGGATATTCCTTTTCCCAGGAAGACCCGATCAGTCTCAGAATCCCGGTTTACAAGACATTTTGACAATGGTAAAACAAGACCAGCAAAGCCGCCCGATGCGCCGACAATCCCGATAGGAGCTGCACATATCTCGTTCTCAGGGCAACATCGGATAAGTCAAGCTACGAGTAAAACCAGACCTCGAGTTTCCCCGAGGGGGCCCCGCAGGCTGCTCGGTTCGGACCAGGACTTAGAGAAGCACTGGCCTAGGGGGGCTAAAATAAAGATGACCCTTTGGTTAATTACTCCCAAGGGAAAGGTATAGGTGGTAGGCAAATGGTAAAACCAATGTTGGGCCTTGCTGGAGGAGTTTTATTCAAGGCGAACTGTCAAGGGGGTCCCATAAATCACCCAACCGCATTAGGGACGCAAAATCCGGGAACGTAATACCGATATGACCGAAACTAGGGCGGCAAGAGTGGAACAAAACACCAGGCATAAGGCCGGGCCTTCCACCCTTTACCAAGTATATAGATGCATTAATAATATAAGAGATATTGTGATATCCCAACAGAATCCTGTCCACCATGGAGCAATCTTCAAATTCACCTGCAACTAACAACGCTATAAGAGGGGCTGAGCAAAGCGGGAACATAGCCAAAAAACGGTTTTCTGGGAAGGATGAAAAGGTTAGAGGCTGACATGGCAAATTGGGAGGCTTGATAAGCAAGAGATAGGTAGCGCAACATAGCAATAGAACGAAGCAACTAGCATAGCAATGATAGTAGTGAGATCCAGGGTGACGGTCATCTTGCCTGAAATCCCGCAAGGAAGAAGAACGAGTCCATGAAGAAGACGAACGGATGAAGCCGAACCAAGTGTAAATGAACGAATCCTCATGATCGCAACGAAACGGGAACTATCGAGAAGAAGGACACAACATAGTAAACACACCACACATAGACAAGACATGATGCACAACAAGCATGATGCATGACAAGACTACATGAAGCTACTCATGGCAAAAGATGATGCAAACAAGAACAACATATCAAGGCAAGTTTAGATGAGGCTGGAAACAACATATGACTAATCCGGTAGGTCCTCATATGCAAATTTAGAAATTGGTACAGAACTAAATAAACCTTATGTTCAAGTTGTTAAACAGCAAGTTAAGATGCACCAAGATGATCTACACGAGATTCTATTCAAGTTACATATAAAGTTCATTTAATTTGGAGCTACGGCCTAGAAGATATGAGCAAAACAAGTTAAACATGGCATTGATGCTAAATGCATCCAAACATCAAGCAAACACCTCAAAACAAGGATGCAACATGATAATATAAAACTACATGCAAAATCAAGCAAGTTTCATATAGAGCACACTCAAAACGGAGCAACGGTTCCACACATACACTCTATACAAGTTTAAAGGACAAGCAGTCCAAAACAGCAACTAGGCATCTTGCAAGCCTCAAAACAATATGCTACAGCACCTCAACATAAGAACAAAAGGCATGGGCATGAAGTACAGGTATGCATGACAAAACATGAACACTGAGCTATCTCCAGAAATCACTAGAACATGCTCAAAAGGACATTGCAAGATTGCAAATAATAACAGTTTCAGGCTTAGCAGAAATAACATCAGGCTATAATGTTTAGAGCTATCAAACAACATGCTACAGGAACTTATCATGGCAACCAAAGGCATGGCATGAATATACTAATTGCATATAACAAAAGTCCCTTACTGACCCATGAGCCAAAAGGGCACAGAACATATGATGGCACCCATGTAAACATAGCAAGTGATATGACAGATTCATACATGGCAGGAACAACAATAAGTAGGCATGTTGGTGAGCTTGAACCACTCAGCAGAGAGCAATACATGGCATGACAAGGCAACCAACAGTAAGAAGACATGTTTATTAAGCTAAGAATGGCAAGAGCAAGTTCATAGGGTGCATGGATCACTAGCAACAATCATGGCAGCATTGAACTTAATGTTAACAGGCTGACAGCAACATTATTTAGCAAGTTTGGAGCAAGATAAGAACAAGTTACTGCAGGCTATAAATGCAACCAGGAGCCTCAATGGATATAGCATGATATGTATAACAAAACATCCTTAGTGAACATCTCCAGATTATGCATAGAATGACTTGTAGCAGCAGGTTAACATAGCATCAGGATATAGCAGATTCAGACTAGCAAAACAACAACAACAAATACCCTACTTAACAAGCTTGATGCACTCACTACAACACTCACAAAAGTACATGGATTGCACCACGGCAAAGATGGCATGATGTAGTACAAAACACATGTAGAGCTCATGTTCATAGGATGCACACACAAAATGCAACGAAAAAGATAAATCATCAAGTTCTGTTAACAGACAGCAGATTAACATCATACATCACTCTTGCAACGATGATTAGGGCATCAAGATGGAATCAAACAAGCATGGCACAATGGAACAAAAAGAAGAGCATCTCATGATGAACATTTTGATATATTATGCACACAAAACGAAGTAGTATGCTAGGAGATATGGCCGGTCAAACATAGCATCAGAAAGTAGAAAACTCAGGGACTTAGAAAATTATACCCCTCCGAGAGAAGTCAACGGGATGGCGGGATCCAGGACGGGGCACAACCGTGTTTGGTTGGAGGGCTCGGGGTGGACGAGGCCGATCCGGGACGAGGCGGTCCCGGCGGCGGGTCAACGCGGCGACTCCGGCGAGGTGGTGGCCAGAGACGGCGGGGAACTTCGGGATCTACCATATCCGACGAGGAGGATGGACGGGGCGGTGCCGGTGGCCGGATCCGGCGATGTTCTGGAGAAGGCGAGGTCCGGCCGGCGGCGGCAAGCTGTCCGGCGGCGGGGCGACGCTAGTGGAGGCGCTCAGGACAGGGCGCGGCGACTGCCGGCGGAGGAGGCGAGGCGCGGCGCGCTGGGCGCGGCCGGGGACGGGTGCGCGCGAGGCACGGTCTTCGGCGACGGGCAGCGAGCTTTGGTGGGGTCGAGGGGGCGGCGGACGACGAACCCCGGCGAGGTGGAGACCCGGGTGCACGAGGCATGCGGGCTGATGGGCTACGGCGCGCGCGGGCTCCCTCCGGGCCCTGATCTGGCCCGGGGCGGGCCTGTTGCGGGCCGGGAGGGCCGCGGGGAGGTGGGAGGAGGCCAGGGCGATGTGGCGGTGCGCCATTGGCTAGAGGGGCGGCTGGCTGGCGGTGCGGCCAACCGGAGAGCGCCAAGTGGCGGCAGGAGGTGGCCAGAGCGGAACACGATGAGGGTGGTGGCGGCTGATGATTGGGGCGTGGGAAACAAGGTGGGAGGTTGGAGGAGGCCAAAAATGGCATGTGGGGGTGTTTATTATAAGGAAGGGGTTAGGGTTAGGGGGTTTAGCTCCATTTTTGGACCGTTTGATCACGATCGGATGGCTCCGGACGCGAGGAGGAGTAGGTTGGGCCTAGTGGGTTGTGAAGAGGAGTTGGGCTGAGGTGAGAGGGAGAAGTAGCAGCCCGGCGGCAGTCTTGGAGACCGAAACGTCTGACGAAAATACCGGCAACGGTGCCGCTATGTATTTAACAGTTGGGCTATCAAACGAGCTCCGAATGCGACGAAACTTGACAGGCGGTCTACCGGTGGTGTACCAAGGCCGCTTGGCAAACCTCGGTCCATTCCGAGAACGTTTAACACCCACACATGAAAAGAGGCAAAAGGGGGCGTCGGGGGACATAGGAGTGCCGGATAGCAAAACTGACAACGGGGAAAATTCTCGGATGCATGAGACGAACACGTATGCAATGCAATGCACATGATGACATGACAAAATGCAAAACGCAAGCAAATGACATGGCAATGACAATGAATAACTGGCGGACACCTGGCGCATCGAATCCGGGGCGTTACAGCAGCAACCTCTTCTTCCTCTTCCTCTTCCATCATGGAAGGTTTTCCAACAACTCTGGCCATGGTCTTCTTGACCCTTTCCTTCCTCTTCTTTCCTTCTGCAGCTGGCTCTTTGGGATCAGGTTTTTCAGGTACTTGTGTTGATCCTCTGACCTTCAGCATAGGTGTCCTCTTGGCAGGGACCTTCCTATTGAGTCCAGGCTTTGTGTTCTTTGCTGAGCCATACTCCTTTTTTAGCACTATCTTCTTGGAAGTAGCCTCATCTTCTTCTGCCATATAATCCTCATCCTCAGATTCTGAGGTTCTCTTCTTCCTTGTCCTGGTGGAAGCTTTAGGAAAATTGCTTGGGGTGCTCCTGCTGCCATCATCTGAAGTGCTAGAGGGACTAGTGCCCTCACTCATGTGATTGTGCTCTTCTGACTTGTTCTGACTATCACTTTGGTCTGACATGCTGAAATCACTGACAACTGTCCCTGTGAATAGTTATAGATGATATAGAATGGATGAGTATCACAAAATGCAGAGATTTTTGCAAAAGAATGATTCAAAAACTTAGTTTTAGTTTTCCACAGAAAGCATTTTGGATCAACCGATTTTCAAACTCGGTGATACCGAAGCAGTTTTGGAACCTAAACTGGTGAACTCGGTCAGATCAAGTCACAGTTCGGTGGCACCGAGACTGCTAGGGTTTCACAAAGTTTTAAAATCGGTCACACCGATTAGCAATTCTCGGTCAGACCGAGTGTTACTAGTGCAATGGCGTTAGCCGAATCGGTGGGACCGAGTTTTTCAACTCGGTGGGTCCGAGATGGTTTTGGCGGAAACCTAAACCTAAATTTTCGAATCGCATCTATTCTAAGGATTGTTTTGACTTGATAGGAGTGTTTCAATCGTGGAAGGAATCATAATGAACACAATGTGCTGAGAATCAGACGAGGATAACACTGTGATCGAGTTCATACCCTAGTTCGGCGATGAACTCGCTACGGCGGCAACGGCGGAGAAGAAATCCGTTGACGGCGGCGGAGACCAGTGACAGGAGGCGGCTGGCGACGAAGTCGACGATCTGGAGACCTAGTAGGCAGAGCGAGCTATGCGTGGGCGAAGATATTTGGAGAAAGTTTTCCAAATTTTGCCCATGTGTATATATAGCCCGACACTGTAGGTGTGACCAAGTGGAACGACCCGGTGGCACTGAGATGCATAACTGTTGACAGTTACAGCAACTCGGTGTGACCGAAAAGTTCAAATAGGTTGCACCGAGATTGAAAACCTAGATCGACTTAGTGATCTCGGTAGGACCGAAATGGAGGAATCGGTCAGACCGAGAATCACAAAGAAGTTTTGGAAGTTTAAGTCTATGACGAATCGGGGACTCCGAGTGCTCCTCACACAGAGTGGTTCGAATCTAACTCGATCAAATTTTGTGATGTAGCATGAATAGAGTTTGAGACGAGAAAAGCATAGATAGCTAGAGAAGGTTCTTAGGCATTCTTGTCCATCCACTTGGCCAAAGAAAAAGAAGCCAATCAATCAAAGCAACAAGTGGATGTCCTCGAATGAGTAAAATATGCAACCAACATGCTCACACAATAAAATGGCAAATGAAATATGTGGCAAAGCATGCACAACCAATTCTAGCATCTAACAAGCAATTGGCGATGACTAGGTCATCTATATATGAGTATATTGACTTAGGAGTCAAATGAGAACATTTGATCATAGGTCATACTCATCGTTTAAGCTCAAGTGGGGTTACCACTTTTACATAATGCATTGATGTGTTCACATCATTAGAGTTGCTTTGACTCAATTCTTAGAGTTAAGCTCCCCCTAGTGAGATCCCCCCTTAGAGGGATGAACTAACCTTGGGTTTTGTCGATGATGACTTCATGTAGGTGTTGAAGATGTGGATGCTCAATGTAGATCATTTGGAGCAATCCTTTGGAGTGAGTTGCACTTTCAATACCTACATGGGTTAGTCCCACAAGGAACAAACAAGAATATACATAGACATAGAGTGATGCACACACAAGATGATGTCCATGAAATCATTAGGTTACCTTGTCCCTTGCCTTACCAACATGAGGGTTTGTGACTCCTTGAACTAGTGCAAGATGTGGAAGTTGATTGCACTTGTCCTTGCCATAATGATATGAGTGAAGAATGTTGGCGGAGTCACCCTCAAGAACTCTCTAGTTCTTCTTCTTCGGGATCCACATCTTCTTGATGGGAATCTGATGCGGAGCATCCTTCCATCATCCCCATGGACTCTACATCAACACCTCCAACACCACAAGGACCGATGACTCGAGCACGTGCAAGAGCTCTTGAAACCGAGGTGACATCACTCCTCTCACGGTTCCCTTTCGATTCACACGAGACATAGTTACTACCTCAAACAGAAACGCTATGCATACTCAGGTATCAAGGATTCAACCATGAAGAAGCAAGGAGGCAAGGAGAACCGGAAGCGGAAGACATGCGAGAAGACGGAGAGGAAAAAGCACCAAGGACCAGGGTGGCCGGACAATCCGGACGGCGGCCCAGACGATCCGGACAGGGCCTGGACAATCCGGACCCCGGTCCGGACGATCCGGCTAAATCGACCGAAGCCAACAGAAGCTCCACGCTGAAGCCGGATCATCCGGACCCCGGCCCGGATCATCCGGACCTGGCCCGGACATCCGGACCTCCAGCCGGATATCCGGCCCTGCGGGACCACCAGCCGACCCTCCGGCTCATCCGGGCCTCCACCCGGATCATCCGGACCGGCCCGGATCATCCGGACCCTCATCCGGATCATCCGGCCAGCGCCTGCGCGCGCGTGTTGGGCTGAGCCCATGTACCCCTTCGCCCCCAACTCTATATATAGGACCCCATCTCCTCACTTTGAGACTTAGCATTGGATTAGCTCATATTTGTGTGAGAGCCTTTGCTCATCCACTCGGTTACTTCTCCTCGGAGATCAGGACCTCCTTCGGAGAAGATCCCCCTGCGGATTCAAGACCCCTATCTAGGGAAGAACATCAAGGCCTCCTCTTGGAGATGAATGGTTCCTTTGTATCCTTAACCTAGTTGACTATGTATCTTGTGGATCTCATGTGTGTATGTTGATCTAGCACTTGTGTGATCGATTCCTTGTTGGTTGAGTGATTCTCTCTCGTTTTCCCCGTGTTTCCCCTTGTGCTTCCGCGTGTTCTTCGTGTTTCCTCCGTAGGATCCCCTCCAAACGTGAAAGATCGATGAATTAGGGTTCCACCCTACATCATATGGTATCATGAGCCACGTTGATCACGTTTTTGGAGCCCCTACCCCTCTTTTTCTAGCTTGATTTTGTTGATTTCGTCCTAAATCCAAAAATCCCCACAAAAATACCCCCCAATTTTTTTGTGATTTGTTAGTTTTGATGATGTTTTGTTGTTTTTGATCCATGGATTCGGTGGGTAACTCGTGGATCTTGCTTCTCCCCACCTTCTCCCCCTCAAAATCCATCCAAAATCCCCGAAATCGTCAAATTTCTCCCCGTTTTCGTGTTCTTCCCGAGCAGTTCCCGTGCGTGGTTGACCTGCCCGGATCATCCGGACTCCGACCCGGATCATCCGGACGTGCCCGGATCATCCGGCTCCTGGCCCGGATCATCCGGCTTCCTCTGTCGAAACTGCACTTGTGCAGCCCACACTCCACCACCACCACCATCTACACCTACATAAATCCTCCCCACCCCATCCATCACCATTCCACTTGCCAAACCCCAAGACACAACCTCCGTACTACCATTCGAATTTGAGTTCGAGAATTTGAGTTGAGATTTCCGTGTCCTATTGTGTTTCGGCTATTTAGGTGCGGTGAGACTTCGACAACAAACGCTCATCTTCGTCGACTACTCATATTCGCTACGGACGGTAACCTCGACGACATCTTTGTCATACCTTGAAATTGCATTGATAACCATCATAGACCATCTTTTGCGTTGCTTACCCATCGAGACTAGCCATTGAGTATTGCCGGCAACGTGACTTGTGCACATTAGTTGCATACACCATATCATACATACCATCGTGGTGCATATCTCGGAATCAACTTGTGTGTCACAAAGTTGTCATCGCATACACAATTGCTATCTTGGTTCACGAAGTTTGCATACGAAAAGAGCTCACAAGAGAAAGAGCCACTCAAGCTTTTAAGCAAAGAGGAAAGATAAGCAAAGAGCTTATAAGCAACAAGCATAGCATCATACAACATTAAGATTGTCATATAAGATCTTCTCGGATCATTGCACCGAAATACCATACATATAATACTTGGGATAGAGATCGTTGCATTTTTTCCTAGTAGGTTGTGCACAAGCTCCGTATCCGCCTATTGTGCAATCGTGCTAGCGTCTCTCTAGTATTGTGCAACAAGAGCATTTTCGTGGATTCCACATTTTGGCTCACTTTTGGTTTGCACAATCCCATTTATCTATTTGCGTGTGTGTTTCTGTGTACCACTACTTGCTTGGTCTACTTGTTGCATATACGAATTTGTGAATCTTCTTCAACATTTTTGAGTCAAGCTAACGATTGCAATCAATTTTGTGCCACCATCCTAACCAAGATCCACCAAAAGCTTTTACTTGTGTAGGTGTGAGAATCGACAAGGATCGGTACCAATAGTGCTATTTCATTGTCCGCATTTGAGTGAACTTGATTCATCTTCAACTTCGGTCAAAGGTACATTGGTATTCGTTCTTCTCCTTCTACCACTCACAATTTGCTTGAAATGATGGATAGGCCAAGTTCTTCTACAAATCCACTCTTCATCGAGCAAGACGACGACATGTCATCATACGTCACCAAGAGTCACCTCTTTGCCGCACAACGAGCTCTACATCAAGAGCAACAAGCAATGAGCGAACGCATCGACAACAAGCTCGACGCGCACAAGAAAGAGAACGATGCAAGAATGGACGAGCTCCGCGCCTTGTTGGTGAACCGACGTCATTCTACTTCAACACACTCAAGACGGAGTCACTCAAGTAGCCACTCCGACGACTCCTTCTCCGACTCAAGTACACCGTCATCGAACACTCTTCGATGAGCCGCGCGTCAAGACCGTCATGCATCTCGCAACCCGCTACACGACAAGAATCTCCAAGAGCAAGTTGATGAAGAAGCTACTCGTCCTCAGTCGAACCAAGTGGCGTTTGCTCAAGCTCAAGAACGACAACGTCTTCGTCGCCAACAAGAACAAGAACGAGCGCGCCTACACCAAGAGCAACAAGACGCCGAGGCTCAACGTCTTCAACAACAACAACGAGAAGAACAAGCTCTTGAGGCGGAACGTGCCCTTCAAGCATCAAGTCGAGCTATCGCCAACCGCAATCGTGAAAGGCGCAATCAAGAGGAAGCCCTTCGAGAAGAAATACAAGAGAGGAACTACCATCCGCGTGCGCAACGTCAAGTCCCACAAGCTCCTCCACAAGCTCCTCAAGCTCAACTTCAACCTCAAGGTCAACAAGAGCAAGTTAATCATGGACTTCCTCCACGCCAAGAGCAACATGAGGATGATTACCCTCAAAGGCAAGAACGTCATCATCAACATCGACCACAACACAATGAAGAGCAACGCTATGGCAAACTCAAGTTCATAATGCCCAAGTTCAATGGAACCAATGATCCCGAAGAGTACCTCTCATGGGCACTGAAGGTCGACAAAATCTTTCGTTTGCACAACTATGAGGAAGAGAAGAAGATCGCTATGGCATCACTTGAGTTCCAAGACTATGTGCTCATATGGTGGGAACAAGTCCTTGAGCGCCGACAAGCAAGAGGTGAACCTCCAATCACCACTTGGACTCAAATGAAGGATGTCATGAGAGCACGCTTTGTGCCCACCTACTACAACCGTGATCTCTTCAAGAAGCTACAACTCCTCAAGCAAGGAACAAAGAGTGTTGAAGAATACTACAAGGAAATGGAGATTGCCATGATTCGAGCCAATGTCACCGAGGATGATGAGCAAACAATGGCACGATTCTTGAATGGCCTCAATCATCCCATCAAGAAGATCGCCGACTTCCAACCCTACTCCAACCTCATTGAGCTCGTGCATCAAGCTACAAAGGCGGAACGTCAAGTGCAAGATGACTTCAAGTACGCCAAGTACTCATCCAAGACATACGGCTTCTCCAACAACCAAGCTTCAACAACTACTCCAACTTCGACATCAACCAAGCCTTCTCCAAGCAACGACGACAAGTCAAGTTACAAGAAAACTTCCTCAAGTTCAAGTCGTCTCCCTCCTACTACAAGCAACTTCAAGCCGCGTGCTTCATCATCTACTCCAACCGATGAGACCATCAAGACAAGCTCCTTCAAGTGTTTCACTTGCGGCGGCCGAGGCCACAAGTCATATGAATGCACCAACAAGCGCACCATGATACTCAACGACGATGGCACCTACGACTCAATGAGTGAAGATGAAATGGACGCTATTGATAAAGTGGCCATGCACCGGCGCATCAACGAGGATGAAGATGATCAAGTCTTTTGTGATGAAGATACGAGCCCCGCTCTTGTTGTCTCCAAAGTCTTGACACTTCAACATCAACAAGAAGAAGACCAACGATGCCACATCTTCCACACAAAGGCCGGCATCAATGGACGATCCGTCAAGGTCATCATCGATGGAGGTAGTTGCCACAACTTGGCAAGCAAAGAACTATGCTCCAAGCTCCAATTGGTCAAGAAGAAGCATCCGCAACCCTACAAGGTTCAATGGCTAAGTGACTCCGGCACTATACGAGTTGAGCATACGGTCCAAGTATCCTTCAAAATCGGTGCATATGAGGACACTTTGGAGTGTGATGTGGTCCCAATGACCGTTTGCCACCTCCTCCTTGGTCGGCCATGGCAATTCGACCGTGGTGTCTATCACAATGGACGTACAAACCACTATAGCTTCAAGATGAAAGGCAAAGAATATGTCCTACAACCCATGTCTCCTAGTCAAGTGATAGCCGACAAACAAGCCACCAACCAAAGAGAGAAGAGTGAGAAAGTGAGCCACCAAAAAGTGAGTGAGAGCCACAAGCCAAATTTGAGCGCCTCTTCGCCTAGAGAGAAAAACCTCATACTATTCGCCACCAAACATGACATGAGAGAAGTGTGTGAGAACCCATCGAGTGTGATGCACTTTGTCCTTGTGTGCAAGGATGGAGAACTAAAAACTAACACCACTCATGAGCTAACTTTGGTGTTTCAATCTCTTTTGCAGGAATTTCAAGATGTTTTCCCCGATGAGCTACCTCCGGGTCTACCTCCTCTTCGAGGCATTGAGCATCGAATCGACCTCATCCCCGGAGCGCCACTCCCAAACAAAGCTCCCTACCGTGTCAATCCCGAAGAAACCAAGGAGATTCAACGGCAAGTACAACAACTAATCGACAACGGTCATGTACGTGAAAGCTTAAGCCCTTGTGCCGTGCCCGTTATACTTGTGCCTAAGCCCGACGGAAGTTTCCGCTTGTGCTCCGATTGTAGACCTATAAATGATATCACCATGCGCTATAGGCATCCCATTCCTCGCTTAGATGATATGCTTGATGAACTTAGTGGAGCCAACTTTTTCTCAAAAATTGATCTTAAAAGTGGCTATTATCAAATCCGCATTCATGAGGGTGATGAATGGAAAACTGCTTTCAAAACAAAATTTGGCTTATATGAGTGGTTGGTTATGCCTATGGGTTTGTCGGAAGCTCCCTGAACTTTTGTGCGTCTCATGCATCATGTACTTCGTCCATACATTGGAATCTTTGTTGTGGTTTACTTCGATAATATTCTTGTGTTTAGCAAAACCATGAAAGAGCATCTTGATCATGTTAAGCTTGTTTTGCAAACACTTCGAAAGGAAAGTCTTTATGCCAACTTGAAAAAATGCACTTTTGGCGTTGACAAAGTGGTTTTCTTGGGTTTCGTTGTCTCTTCCAAGGGTGTCCATGTTGATGAAACTAAGATCAAAGCAATTAAAACTTGGCCCCAACCCACCAATTTGCAACAAGTGCGAAGTTTCCTTGGTCTTGCAGGTTTTTATCGTCGCTTCGTGAAAAACTTTAGCACTATTGCAGCTCCTTTGCATGCTTTGAGTAAGAATAATACTCCTTTTGTTTGGGGACCTTTGCAATCCAACGCTTTTGATGAGCTCAAGTCTTTGCTTACTCATGCTCCGATTCTCGCTTTGCTCAATTTGGACAAAACTTTTGAGGTTCATTGTGATGCAAGTGGTACCGGAATTGGCGGAGTTTTAATGCAAGAAAAACAAGTCATTGCTTATTTTAGTGAAAAACTCTCTGGTGCTCAACTTAACTATCCCGTGTATGACAAGGAATTGTATGCTTTAGTGCGTGTGCTACATGTTTGGGAACATTATCTTAGTCCTCATGAGTTTGTCATCCATACCGATCATGAAACGCTTAAGTACTTGAAAGGTCAAACTAAATTGAACAAGCGTCATGCCAAATGGAGTGAATTTATTGAATCTTTCCCATATGTGATCAAGTACATTAAGGGCAAGGAAAATGTAGTTGCCGATGCACTTTCACGCATATGCACGCTTGTCACCCAACTTGAGTTGAACGTTATTGGTTTTGAGCACATCAAAGATTTGTATGTTAGTGATCCATCTTTTGCACCCCATTATGCTAAATGTTTGACGCATACATCTTGGGAAAAATATTACCTCAAGGATGGTTATCTTATGAGAGCTAACAAACTATGCATACCTGAGTCTTCTCTTCGTTTGCTCCTTTTGCAAGAGGCTCATGGCGGTGGACTCATGGGACACTTTGGACGCGACAAGACCTTCACCACGCTCTCCAAGAACTACTTTTGGCCAAAGATGTTTCGAGATGTCTCACGCTTCACCACCCGATGCTCAACATGCTGCAAAGCTAAGTCAAAAGCTCAATCTCATGGTCTTTACATGCCTCTTCCTATTCCTTATCAACCTTGGGAAGACATTAGCATGGACTTTGTACTTGGTTTGCCTAGAACTCAACATGGAAAGGATTCTGTGTTTGTTGTTGTGGATAGATTTTCTAAAATGGCACATTTCATTCCTTGCAACAAAGTACACAATGCTTCACATATTGCAAATCTCTTTTGTAGGGAAATCTTGCGCCTCCATGGAGTACCAAAGTCAATCGTCTCCGACCGTGATATCAAGTTCTTGAGTTACTTTTGGAAGACTCTTTGCGCCAAGCTCGGAATCAAGCTCTTGTTCTCATCCGCATACCATCCTCAAACCGACGGCCAAACGGAGGTGACGAACCGGACGCTATCCACTCTACTTCGCGTGTTGATCAAGAAGAACATCAAGGAGTGGGAGGCATGTCTACCCATCGCCGAGTACGCCTACAACCGCGCAAGACATGCGACTACCGGCAAGTCCCCTTTCAAGGTCGTCTACGGCTTCAACCCATTGTCCCCATTGGACATTCTACCTCTACCTCTACAAGAGCACACCAACCTCAACGCAAATGCCTGTGCAAGCTACATCAAGAAGATGCATGAAGATACAAGAAACACCATCGAGCGCCAAGTACAATGACTAGCGACCAAGCTCAACATCAACAAGCAACCCATGATCTTCAACATAGGCAATCTCGTGTGGCTACACCTTCGCAAGGAACGCTTCCCCAAGGAACGCAAGTCCAAACTTCTACCTCGAGCCGATGGACCCTTCAAGGTGTTAGCACGCTACAACAACAACGCCTACAAGCTCGACCTACCAAGCGACAAATACAACGTGAGCGACACCTTCAACGTCAAAGACCTTTCGCCTTTCCATGGTGATGAAGATCTAGATCCGAGGTCGGATCCTTTTGAAGGGAGGGGATATGATGCGGAGCATCCTTCCATCATCCCCATGGACTCTACATCAACACCTCCAACACCACAAGGACCGATGACTCGAGCACGTGCAAGAGCTCTTGAAACCGAGGTGACATCACTCCTCTCACGGTTCCCTTTCGATTCACATGAGACATGGTTACTACCTCAAACAGAAACGCTATGCATACTCAGGTATCAAGGAGTCAACCATGAAGAAGCAAGGAGGCAAGGAGAACCGGAAGCGGAAGACATGTGAGAAGACGGAGAGGAAAAAGCACCAAGGACCAGGGTGGCCGGACGATCCGGACGGCGGCCCGGACGATCCGGACAGGGCCCGAACGATCCGGACCCCGGTCCGGACGATCCGCCTAAATCGACCGAAGCCAACAGAAGCTCCACGCTGAAGCCGGATCATCCGGACCCCGGCCCGGATCATCCGGACCTGGCCCGGACATCCGGACCTCCAGCCGGACATCCGGCCCTGCGCGACCACCAGCCGGCCCTCCGGCTCATCCGGGCCTCCACCCGGATCATCCGGACCCTCATCCGGATCATCCGGCCAGCGCATGCGCGCGCGTGTTGGGCTGAGCCCATGTACCCCTTCGCCCCCAACTCTATATATAGGACCCCATCTCCTCACTTTGAGACTTAGCATTGGATTAGCTCATATTTGTGTGAGAGCCTTTGCTCATCCACTCGGTTACTTCTCCTCGGAGATCAGGACCTCCTTCGGAGAAGATCCCCCTGCGGATTCAAGACCCCTATCTAGGGAAGAACATCAAGGCCTCCTCTTGGAGATGAACGGTTCCTTTGTATCCTTACCCTAGTTGACTATGTATCTTGTGGATCTCATGTGTGTATGTTGATCTAGCACTTGTGTGATCGATTCCATGTTGGTTGAGTGATTCTCTCTCGTTTTCCCCGTGTTTCCCCTTGTGCTTCCGCGTGTTCTTCGTGTTTCCTCCGTAGGATCCCCTCCAAACGTGAAAGATCGACGAATTAGGGTTCCACCCTACATCAGAATCCTTGGAGTTGTAGTTGTACTTGATGAAGTAGAACTTGACGTAGTCTTGGGAACCCACTTGACCAAGGCCTTAGGTGCTTCTTCAAATGCATTAATCTCCTCTTGAAGCTTGTCCTTGCCTTTGTTCTTGTGGTCTTGTGGTGGAAGATCATCTTGTGCTTGTGTTCCCTTGAAGGAAGTAGGATCATACTTCTCTTGTTGAGGAACAAACTTCGTCTTGGGGTATTGATCTTCTTCCCACTCAACTCCATTGGCATTGAACTTTCATTCAAAACCAACACCTTGATTCTTCCGGTGCCTTCCTTGCTTGCGTACAATTTCCTCAAATTGCTTACTCCCGGCAAGGCTCTTGTATACACCTTTCTCTATAATTCCCTTCAATAAGCTATTTTCTTGCTCAAGTGTAACTTGGCTAAGAGAATCATTAGTGGAATCAAGAGAACTACTAGAAGCAACAATATTGGATTTGGCATTATTATTGTTACTACTAGAGGAAGGATCTTTCTTGTACTTGTTACTAGACTTGACTGGAGGCATGTAAGTAGATAAGAGTAAACGCTTGGCAATGTAAGAAGAACTTTTCTTACGGAGATCATCATCAATTGCTTTTAAGAACTCATGCTCTTGCTCAAGATTGAGCCTTTCAAAGCCTAACTTCTCATGAGCCCTTAGAAGTTCTCGATGATCTTAGAAGATAGTTTCATGAGCTAACTTAAGAGTGTTTAGTTCTTTAGTTAGAAGCTCAATCTTATCCTTATCATTGTCATTCGTTTTATCTTGATTAGCATGATTAATTGACGTTTCATCATAGTATTCATCACTAGACTTGTCAACAAGTAAATCATCATCACCTAGCAAGTCATCTTCATCACTATTGAAATCAACATACTCGGGGTGTGTTACCTTTGGACCTTTGGCCATGAAGCATCTTCCAGTACCTTCATTTGGTGAATCAAATATGTCGTAGGAGTTGGTTGACACAAGTGCTAGACCGGCAACACCTTCATCTTGAGTATATTCGGAGTCGGAGTGATAGCTTCTCTCGGAGTGATTATCGGAGTCGGAGCCAGGTACCATTCACCGACATGAGCTTGATGTCTTCGTTTCGTGTAGCTCCTTGATGACTTGTCCTTCCTTTCCGAATCCTTGTTTCTCCGTGAGGGTCTTCGTTCATAACGATCATCTCTACTCCTCCTCTCTCTTGGTGGTGATTCTTCTCTTTTACTTCTTCTTTTTGGAGAATCTTCTCTTCTTTTGTAGGGTGCCGTACACTCATTGGAGTAGTGTCCGGGTCTCCCACAATTGTAACAATTGCGCTCCCGACTAGAAGATCTTTTGTCATTGTAGGACCTTGACTTAGAGCTTCTTTCTTTGCTTCTACTCTTGTAGAATTTGTTGAAGTTCTTCACCATTAAGCTCAATTCTTCACTGAAGGTTTGTTTCTCACTTGATGATGTGGGGGCTTCACATGAGGCTTTGTAAGCACCACTTGACTTGTTGTGAAGTTCCTCCTTATCCTTGAGTGACATCTCATGAGCAACAATTCTTTGGCATCATTTGGATCAATGTGCACACGGTATCATACTTTCCATCCAATGCTCTTAGGATCTTCTTGATGATGAATCTGTCGGTCATCTCTTCACTCCCTAAGCCGGCAATCTCATTTGTGATAAGAGCAAGCCTAGAGTACATTTCAGCGACACCTTCACCATCCTTCATTTTGAACTTGTCAAGCTGACTTTGGAGCACATCCAACTTGGATTCCTTGACGGAGTCGGTACCTTCTTGCATATCAATCAAAGTGTCCCAAATTTCCTTTGCATTCTCAAGATGGCTGATTTTGTTGAATTCTTTGGGGCACAAGCCATTGAAGAGGATATCACAAGCTTGAGCGTTGTATTGCAGCATCTTCAATTCTTCCGCGCTAACTTCACGGTTCGGCTCTCTCCCATCAAAGAATTCACCTTGCAAGACAATACACACAATAGCCCAAATGGCGGGGTTATGTCCAAGAATATGCATTTTCATCTTATGCTTCCAACTAGCAAAATTAGTACCATCAAAGTAAGGACCTCTATGGTGATAATTTCCCTCGCTAGACGCCATACTCTCCTAGGTTGTGATACCAAGGCTATGACCACCAAAAGCTATGGAAATCAAAGCAAATGGAGACCAAAGCTCTGATACCACTTGTAGGACCTTGAAGTATGTCTAGAGGGGGGGGGTGATTAGACTACTTGACCAATTAAAAACTTAACCTTTTCCCAATTTTAGACTTTGGCAGATTTTAGCTATCTTTGGACAAGTCAAGCAATCTTCACACAATTCAAGCAAGCATGCAAAGAGTATATGAGCAGTGGAAATTAAAGCATGCAACTTGCAAGAATGTAAAGGGAAGGGTTTGGAGGATTCAAACGCAATTGGAGACACAGATGTTTTTGTCGTGGTTCCGGTAGGTGGTGCTACCGTACATCCACGTTGATGGAGACTTCAACCCACGAAGGGTAACGGTTGGGTGAGTCCACGGAGGGCTCCATCCACGAAGGGTCCACAAAGAAGCAACCTTGTCTATCCCACCATGGCCGTCGCCCACGAAGGACTTGCCTCACTAGCGGTAGATCTTCACGAAGTAGGCGATCTCCTTGCCCTTACAAAATCCTTGGTTCAACTCCACAATCTTGTCGGAGGCTCCCAAGTGACACCTAGCCAATCTAGGAGACACCACTCTCCAAGAAGTAACAAATGGTGCGTTGATGATGAACTCCTTGCTCTTGTGCTTCAAATGATAGTCTCCCCAACACTCAACTCTCTCTCTCTCTTGGGATTTGGATCTGGTGGAAAGAATATTTGAGTGGAAAGCAACTTGGGGAAGGCTAGAGATCAAGATTCATATGGTAGGAATGGAATATCTTGGCCTCAACACATGAGTAGGCGGTTCTCTCTTAGAAATGGTAAGTTGGAAGTGTAGGTTTGTTCTGATGGCTCTCTCTACGAATGAAGAGGAGGTGGAGGGGTATATATAGCCTCCACACAAAATCTAACCGTTACACACAATTTACCAAACTCGGTGGGACCGAATCAACAAACTCGGTCGGACTGATTTAGTACACCTAGTGACCGTTAGGATTTTCGGTGGGACCGACATGCAACTCGGTAGGACCGATATGGTTATGGTTAGGGCATAACGTAATCCCGGTGAGACCGATTACACAAAGTCGGTGAGACCGATTTTGGTAATAAGCTAACCAGAGAGTTGGTCAGGTAAACTCGGTGGGACCGATTCGCTCATTTCGGTGAGACTGAAATGTTACGAAAGGGAAACAGGGAGTTTACATTGCAATCTCGGTGGGACCGATCACTCACTTCGGTTGGACCGAAACGTTACGAAGGGAAACAGGGAGATTACAATCCCATCTCGGTGAGACCGAGATCCCTATCGGTGAGACCGATTTGCCTAGGGTTTGTGGCAGTGGCTATGACATTTGAACTCGGTGGCGCCGGATAGAAAGAATTGGTGGGACCGATTTTGACTTTGAGTATAGGTCATATGTGGATGTGAGAAAGCAGTTGAGGGTTTTTGGAGCATATCACTAAGCACTTGAAGCAAGAGGCTCATTAAGCAACACCTCATCCCTCCTTGATAGTATTGGCTTTTCCTATAGACTCAATGTGATCTTGGATCACTAAAATGTAAAATGAAGAGTCTTGAGCTTTTGAGCTTGAGCCAATCCTTTATCCTTGATATTTTGAGGTATTCACTTTCATCATCCATGCCATGCCATTCATTGAGCTTTCCTGAAATATTTGTCTTGGAAAAGCATTAGCTCAATGAGCTATATGTTGTTATGAATTACCAAAACCACCTAAGGATAGTTGCACTTTCATAGCGGCTGGTAAGGCCTTTCTTTTGCAAAATATTTTAGGAGGCCAGAGGTACACTTTGCTCACACAGTGTGGAGTTCTCTAGGCACGTTTGCCGATCTTTCAAAGAGTGTCGCCGATGCCGCACAATTCTTTCAAGCCCAGGAGGGGAACTCGACGGAGAAGCTGTTCTGGTCGCAATATCTTGCGCCGGAACACCCGACACTTCTGAACGACCAGCTGAAGCAGCTGACGGAGCTTCATAGGGTGGCTTTCCTGGCCATGAAGAATTTAATAGTCCGACTCTGGCCGGCCGAGCCAGTTCCTAGCAGCTACTTCGGCCTAGTTAAGCGGCTTGTCGACGCACGGCCTCGGATTGATGCTATAAAGCGTTCGGCCTACATAGAGGGTGCCATGTCCTTTGCCCATATCAAGATGCAATGGGCAAAGATGAAGACCACCGATGTGGCGAACGCAAGCCCGCCCGAAGGCAAAGATCATCAGAAGCCGGAGATGTACTTTGACGACGTCCTAGAAGGGGCCCGAATAGTAGAGGGCCAATGTTCTAAGGACGTTATATTTGATTAGATGTTTTCGGGTTGTAAAAAAACTATGTTATGAACCCATGCGTGTAATATATCTATGTTTGCGCCTTTTATTTCAAGCGATTTCTCCTCCTGTGTCGTTGTTTTGTATTTCTGAAAGGTGCTAGTCTTCAGCTTTGGCCCCCCATCTAGATGTTACAGGGGTGTTCGGTATAACGTGTGACCACGCTTTATCCAACGTCTTAGTCCGTAAATGAGGTGTCCGCGAGGTGAACCGGGCAATCAGACTATGCGGCTTTATTACTTTCACATAGCCATAGGAGTTTGACTGTGAAGCTAAGTACTAGCCCCTGGTGCATGTGCGGCTGTCCGGATTACGGTGCCTTTTCCACGTGACTGGATGAAGTCCAACCCCTCGTATAACACGAAATGAATCGCTAACGATTTGTAGTATAAAACTAAGTCACCGAATCGCCGACCAGCTCTCGCCTTATCATGACAGTCAGTTTTTGGCTTTCTCTACTGAGGTATTTGACCGGATGAACCAGAAATACAATCGCAGTAGTTCTCCCTTTACTACCTTAGCCGAACTAGCGGAACGTAAGGTGGTAATCATAGGAGCCGGGCAACCCAACTATAGACCAAAGACATGATTCGGAGCCGATGCATATAACGCAATATACGGGACGGCGAAGAGTACCCTATAGGTGTTCGGACTTTGAAAATGTGCATAGCCAAATACAACCCCTTGTGTTAAGGTCAGACTAAAGCACGTGGCGGTCTGAAGTAAGCAGGGAATACAGATGAAATAAAGCAGTACCAAACGAAAGTGGTGGTCAAAATTTTCCTTTATACTCTGATTAATACGTCGAGACGTGTTATTACAGATAATGCCATAAATATGAAGGACATTTTACACGTCGAAAGTTTACACAAGGGAAAGTTCTACACAGGGCCTAAAAGTAGTGGTTTGACGATCCCAATGATGCCCTGCCACACGTCTGGGTTGTTTATCCTTGGTGAGGAATCCTTTGAGAGGAGGATTCAATGGCCGTCTGCAAGAAAGAAAGGCCTAGAAAAGAGCCCTTGTATGACCATAAAGTAGGCAGGTTTTAACGAACCTGCAGTGGAAAAAATGCTAAGGTCCGAATACGGTCAAGCCATACTATAGACCTTTTTCGCGGTGTGCCTCCGGCGCTTCCCAAGGTATTTGAAGTGCATAATTATTTACGCGCGGTACCTATGCCACGACCTTATGGGGCGATCGGCGGAGGCGAAACTGCTATCCAAGCTCCTGATCCACCGAACTATCGCTCTGTAATATGGATCAGACTCGTTTAGTAGTGTAATGGGTCTTAATGACCGATGACCTATTCGGCTTAATGAGGCCACTCTGTACCTCAGCTGCTAGGGCCGCGGTGTGCTCCTCGGTATGGAGGGAGCGCTCCATATTTCCATTTACTGTGATGACGCCACGCGGTTCGGGCATTTTGAGCTTCAAATAAGCATAGTGTGGGACTGCATTAAAGCGGGCGAAAGCAGTTCGTCCAAGCAGTGCATGATAACCACTGCGGAAAGGGACGACATTGAAGATCAATTCTTCGCTTCGAAAGTTGTTTGGAGTGCCGAATACTTCTTCAACTATTAAGGAGCCCGTGCAGCGGGCCTCCACGCCGAGTATCACTCCTTTAAAGATAGGCTTGATTCTTGACGGGTCGATTCCCATCTTACGGACAGTGTCTTGATAGATCAAGTTGAGACTGCTGCCACCTTCCATAAGGACTCTAGTGAGATGGTATCCGTTGATGATGGGATCGAGGACCAGGGCTGCCGAACCTCCGTGACGGATACTGGTTGGGTGGTCCCTGCAATCAAAGGTGATCGGACAAGCCGACCATGGGTTGAATTTTGTGGCAACAGGCTCTACGGCGTAGATGTCCCTTAGTGCGCGCTTGCGCTCCCTCTTGGGGATGTGGGTGACATATATCATGTTCACATTTTTCACCTCAGGGGGAAACTTCTTCTTCCCCCCTGTGTTCGAAGAGCGGGGCTCATCATCATCCTCGCTTTGAGGTCCTTCCCTTATGTTCGGTATTTAATTTACCGGCCTGTTCAAAACCCCAGCAGTTTATGTTGGTGTGGTTGGCAGGCTGCCATGAATCTGGCAAGGCCTATCCAGCATTTTATGGAAATTGGATGGACCGTCCCTATTTCCTTTAAACAGCTTCTTCCATTAACCGGGTTTAGAGCCACTGAATCCAGCGTTTACTGCCATATCCTCGGTTTCTTTGTTGTTGTTCCGACACTTATTTTTACTGTGTCGGGGCCTTCAATTGCCATCCCTGGCCTCAGAGGTGCCGGGTTCGCTGGTGTTGTTGCTTCTACGAGGCAGCCAGCTATCTTCGCCCACACAGAAGCGGGTCATAAGTGCAGTAAGAGCTGCCATAGTCATTGGCTTTTCCTGACCTAGGTGTCAGGCGAGCCATTCATCACGGACGCTGTGTTTAAATGTCGCTAAGGCTTCAGCGTCCGGACAATCAACAATTTGGTTCTTTTTAATTAAGAACCTAGTCAGAGTTTGTGGGCTGACTCTCCGGGTTGCTGGACTATGTGACTCAGGTCATCCGCGTCCGGTGGCCGGACATAAGTGCCCTGGAAGTTGTCCCGAAAAGCATCTTCTAAGTCCTCCCAACTGCCAATGGAGTTCGCCGGGAGGCTATTCAACCAGTGTCGTGCTGGTCCTTTCTGCTTTAGGGGGTGGTATTTGATGGCGTGGATATCATCTCTGCGAGCCATATGAATGTGGAGAAGAAAATCTTCAATCCATACAGCGGGATCTGTCGTGCCACCGTAAGGCTCGATGTTTACGGGTTTAAACCCTTCTAGAAAGTGGTGTTGCATTACCTCATCGGTAAAGCACATGGGGTGTGCGGCTGTCGGTGTCAAAACCGGCGGATCTCGGGTAGGGGGTCCCGAACTGTGCGTCTGAGGCTAATGGTAACAGGAGGCGGGGGACACAATGTTTACCCAGGTTCAGGCCCTCTCTATGGAGGTAATACCCTACTTCCTGCTTGATTGATCTTGATGAAGATGAGTATTACAAGAGTTGATCTACCACGAGATCGTAATGGCTAAACCCTAGAAGCCTAGCCTATGAGATTATGATTGATTTTCTATGGACTAAACCCTCCAGTTTATATAGACACCGGAGGGGGCTAGGGTTACAAAAAGTTGGTTACAGAGAAAGGAATCTACATATCCGAATCGCCAAGCTTGCCGTCCACGCAAAGGAGAGTCCCATCCGGACACGGGAAGAAGTCTTTTGTCTTGTATCTTCATAGCCCAACAGTCCGGCCCACGTATATAGTCCGGCTGTCTGAGGACCCCTTAGTCCAGGACTCCCTCAGTAGCCCCTGAACTAGGCTCCAATGACGATGAGTCCAGCGCGCAGATTGTCTTCGGCATTGCAAGGCGGGTTCCTTCTCCGAATACTTCAAAGTAGATTTCGAACATGGCTCTGCAAAACAAGTTCCACACACAACCGTAGAGAGTATAATATTTCACGAGTCCAATCCGCTGACAACTTTTTGTAGTGTGACATCACGCCACTGCCCGTTCATTATTCGAACCGTTTTTTAGCCTGCCGCTCCGTATTTTGAGGTGCGATTTTATTGGCATGCCTTGTCAAAGCAGAGATCGTGTCCCCTTTATCATGGGATTCTCATCAATATGGGCATGGGTAACCCAACCATGTCATCTGCATGGCGCTTGGGGAATAAGTGAATTTTAGGGCAAGTAGGGAGCCACATGACTTTACTGCCTTTATAAAGGGATAAGGATTCACCCTCTTTCACCCATGCCTTCTCCTTCCTCTGCCCATCCATTCTCGAGCTCCAGCGCCCAAGCTCTCGCTCTCTCTGCTAAAGTAAAAAGCACTCCAATCATGTCCGGATCCGGAGCAAGAGGCATGTGGATGGCCTCCTTCGTCAAGAGAAGGACATCAAGAAGCTCCGGGAGGCCGGGTACTTGGCCTCGGAAATCTCTTACCAACTTCCGGCCAAGGGACAGATCGTCCCCACCTCAGAGCCCCAGGAGAGGGTAGTGTTCCTCACACACTTCATCTGCGGGCTGGGATTCCCTCTCCTCCCGTTTGTCCGCGGACTCATGTTCTACTTGAAGGAAATATGCCCTAGAGGCAATAATAAAGTTGTTATTTATATTTCCTTATATCATGATAAATGTTTATTATTCATGCTAGAATTGTATTGACTGAAAACTTATTACATGTGTGAATACATAGACAAACAAAGTGTCACTAGTATGCCTCTACTTGACTAGCTCGTTGAATCAAAGATGGTTGTGTTTCCTAACCATAGACATGAGTTGTCATTTGATTAACGGGATCACATCATTAGAGAATGATGTGATTGACTTGAACCATTCCGTTAGCTTAGCACTTGATCGTTTAGTTTGTTGCTATTGCTTTCTTCATGACTTATACATGTTCCTATGACTATGAGATTATGCAACTTCCGAATACCTGTGGAACACTTTGTGTGCTACCAAACGTCACAACGTAATCGGGTGATTATAAAGGTGCTCTAAAGGTGTCTCCGATGGTACTTGTTGAGTTGGCATAGATCAAGATTAGGATTTGTCACTCCGATTCTCGGAGAGGTATCTCTGGGCCCTCTCGATAATGCACATCACTATACACCTTGCAAGCAATGTGACTAATGAGTTAGTTGTGGGATGATGCATTACATAACGAGTAAAGAGACTTGCCGGTAACGAGATTGAACTAGGTATTGAGATACTTACGATCGAATCTCGGGCAAGTAACATACTGGTGACAAAGGGAACAACGTATGTTGTTATGCGGTTTGACTGATAAAGATCTTCGTAGAATGTGTAGGAGCCAATATGAGCATCCAGGTTCCGCTATTGGTTATTGACCAGAGACGTGTCTCGATCATGTCTACATAGTTCTCGAACCCGTAGGGTCTGCACACTTAACGTTCGGTGACGATCGGCATCATGAGTTTATGTGTTTTGATGTACCGAAGGTTGTTGGGAGTCTCGGATGAGATCATGGACATGATGACGAGTCTCGAAATGGTCGATACATAAAGATTGATATATTGGATGACTATATTCAGACACCGAATGAGTTCCGAGGGTCACCGGATATTTTTCGGAGTGCCGAGAGGTTATCGGAACCCCCGGGGGATCCAATGGGCCAACATGGGCCTTGTGGGAGAGAGAGGAGAGGGCCTAGGGCTGGCCGCACGCCCCCCCTTGGGAGTCCGAATTGGACAAGGATGGGGGGCCCTCTTTCCTCCCTCTCTCCCTCTGCTTCCTTCCCCCTTCCTCCTTCCTAGTTGGACTAGGAAAGGGGGGTCCTACTCCCACTAGGAGGAGGACTCCCCCTCTCCTTGGCGCGCCCAAGGCCAGGCCGGCCTTCCTCCTTGCTCCTTTATATACGGGGGCAGGGGGCACCCCACGACACACAAGTTGATCACTGATCTTTAGCCGTGTGCGGTGCCCCCCTCCACCATAATCCACCTTGGTCATATCGTAGCGGTGCTTAGGCAAAACCCTGCGTCGGTAGCTTCATCAGCACCGTCATCACGCCGTCGTGCTGACGGAACTCTCCCTCGAAGCTCTACTGGATCGTGAGTTCGCGGGACGTCACCGAGCTGAACATGTGCAGATCGCGGAGGTGCCGTACGTTCGGTACTAGGATCGGTCGATCATGAAGACGTACGACTACATCAACCGTGTTGTCATAACGCTTCCGCTTACGGTCTACGAGGGTACGTGGATGACACTCTCCCCTCTCATTGCTATGCATCACCATGATCTTGCGTGTGCGTAGGAATTTTTTTGAAATTACTACATTCCCCAACACTACTACGGGTTGGACTTCCATCCTCAACATATCGACATTTATTGTCGTGTGTGAGGCCTTCCTCCGCATCCCACTTCACTTCGGGCTATGGATGAAAACCTTCAATGTGAAGCCGAAGGTGGTGAGCGGCCAACAAGCAGAGTGCGGAGGCGCCATGGTGGGAAAGATGCCCAATGTCACTTGGCCTGAAGGCTCCTTCGTGGAGACTGTCAAAGGATGGCAATCGGGGTGGTTCTACATCACCGAGCCACGCGACACCAACTAGGCGGCGGCTCCTGCATTCCGGTCCGGAGTCCCAATGCGACTCACCTCCCAGAAAGAGAAGTGTCTGACCTGGTCTTCTTCGGACGAGCTGACAGCTCTCCAAACGCGTGTTCAGAGCATACTAAACAAGAAAGTCAAGCTCGTCAACGTGATCCAGGTGATGCTCGTTCGCCGGATCCTTCCGTGCCAATGCCGGACTTGCTATCTATGGAGTTCGATCCGTCCAAGCACTAGACCCTACTAGAGCTCTTTGGCACGACGCATGAATATATCTGGAAGGTGCTCTTCAAGGCCAACGAGGTGCCGCCGACCACAGACAAGGATCGTGGGCATGACCTATCTCACCCTGCTAATCCAGTAAGTTCTTTCATGTTTTCAAGGTATACCCTTTACTTGCACACTCGAGGAAGGCATCTAAGCCTTCCTATAAAAATTTTTAGGACTGGACAAAGATGGCGGAGCGGATTAACTATCCGGCTCCGCTGCCCGAAGGCCCAGAAATCCCACTTATGACGAAGATGCTGGTTCCGGCGCCTTATCAGGTGCCAGAGAAGAAGGCCAAGGCGACCAGAGGTGGTCTCCGTCGCAAGGGCAATTCAGACGTGATGTCTGAGGACGCCGAGGCGCACTCCTCCGCCGAAGACGACGAGGAAGAGGAGGAGGAAGAAGAAGAAATCCATTCCCCCCTGCAGGGGGAGAAAGAAGAGGACGACCTCCACACATCTGGAGGCCGAGGCATCCAAGAAGTGGAAAGCTTCCCTTCGGACAGCTCCGCAGCAGCCATCGATAGCAGGTGGGAGTGGGAGCCTAGGGAGAAGCCCCTGGCCAAATCGTAAGTGTCCGAACACGTTCATGTATCCGGGCCTTTTACTTCATTGTTTTAATGTGCTGAATTATGTACTTGCAGTCTGGTTCGGTCCAACCTCGAGTGGTCCTTATCTTCGAAGGACTCGCTGGATCCAACTACGATGGACAGCTGGACCATTCCCTCGGCCTCGTATCCCAAGGACACGGATGGCACCGAGGTGTCATCCTGAAGGATCCCCGATCCGGGAGAGAATCTGGAGGCCGTCAGGGAGGCGCCAGAGGATGAAGCCTCGGCTGCCAGACACATGGGGGAGCAGACCCCCATGGATACTGACGATGGGGGGCGTATTCAATTCGGCCCTCATCCGAATATATTTCTGGAGACCCATACGGCTCCGGAATTAGGCGAGCAACCCTCTTGGAAGGAAGGAGCGTGCCTATCCAGAGGCGCCGGACACTTTGCTAGAGACGCTTCCATTGTCGAAGAACACCGTACCCTTATGGGTACGGTGATTGAGAGGATCCAGTCGGCTAAAAGCAGACTGACCGAAGCCTGCATTAGCCTTCTAATAGGCTTTGAGGTAAGCAACGCAACTATAAAAAGGATGTCATAGTATAGACAGTAGCCCCTGATACTCTGTCCGGTGTTCGGAAAGAAAAGCTGAACAGAGGATCAAATAATTTTCGCAGTAGTCTAATCTAATATGTCTATGTGAGTAAGCAGGCATCGCTGCTGGGCGCGACCGCTCACACTGCAGAAGTCTCCAGACTGAAGCAGAATCTGGAGCGGGCCGAGGAAGAGCTCAGCCGTGTGAAGAAGCAACTGGAGGACAGTTAAGGTATGCAGTAACCTTTTATATATTCAGGAAGGATGAATGATTCGTGCTGACTAAATTGCCATGAAATTTATAGGGGCAACAACCGAGGTAGAGGCCCTCAAGAAGGCGCCGGCCGAGGCCGAGGACAAGGTGGCCAGGGAGCGGACTGCACACGAAAAGCATGAGGCCTGGGTCAATGAGGTCCAACAAGAGCTCCAGGACGCCGTCAAGAAGTACGAGTCCTTGGAGCGCGACTTTAAGAATCAAGAGTCCGAACTTGCCAAGGCCCGCCAGAGCGCTCGCGATGCCCGAGCCAAAGCCCAGGGCGCCCTCCAGGAAATCCAGGCGGCCAAGAAGATCACGGCGGGTAAGGCTTTCATTATGCAAAGTAGATATGTGAAGGAAAGGTTCCTTTTACTTACATGGATTTGGAGCTCTCTAGGGGCGTTTGTGGATTTGCCGCGCAGCATGTTAGATGCTGCGGAATTATATCGAGCCGAAGAGGGGAGGTCTACCGAGAAGCTGTTCTGGTCGCAATACCTTGGACCAGAACATCTGGTGCCCTTTAGCGATTAGCTGAAACAGCTGGTCGAGCTGCATAGGGCGGCCGAACTAGCCATGAAGGATTTGATAATCCGGCTATGGCATGCCGAAGCCATTCCCAGCAGCTACTTTGGACTCCTGAAGCGGCTTGTCAGTGCCTGCCCTCGGGTTGAAGCCATCAAGCGATCGGTCTGTATCGAAGGCGCGCGAATGGCCTTTGCCCACACTAAGATGCATTGGGCAAAGATGGACGCCATGAAGCTGATGACCGAGGGACCGCCCATGGGCAAGGAGCACCGTGCACCCCAACTATATTTTGACAGTGTCCTGGAGGGATCCCGCCTTGTGGCGGAGCAATGTGCTAAGGATATCATATTCCCATGAACGCACTCATGTTATGCTGTCCTGTATTATGAAACAGATCCGTTATGTAATATAATGTCTGTTATTTAAAATTTTACCTCCTGTGCGGCCATTTTGTTAAATCTGAGAGTTGGCCAGTCGTCGGCTTCTGCCCCCACGTAGGTAGTACGGGGTTGTTCGGGATAAATCTAAACACTCTTTATCCAAGGTTTTGGTCCTTTAAGGAGGTGTTTAGCACAACGAACCAGGCAATCGGACTATGTGGCTTTACTACTCTCACTTAGCCATAGGAGTTTGACAAGAAAAATTTGGGCGCAGCCCCTAGTGTTCGAAAGTCCGAACTTGGGGTGCTATAAACGCCTAATCAAATAGAAACCGATTCATCGCATAATGCGGGAAAAATCACTAAAGATCTGCAAACTCTTGAACAGCTGACCGGCTCTCGCCGCATCATGACAGTCAGTTTTCGGCTTTCTCTACTGAGGTGCTCATCCGGAAGAACCGGGACACAATCGCAGTAGTTCTCCCTTTACTACCCTTGCCGGTATAGCGGAACGTAAGGTAGTAAGCACAGAGCCGGGAACCCAACTATTGACCAAAGACATGATTCAGAGCCGATGCATATAATGTTATAAGTTCGTGGTGCCGAACTGTACTGTAAAAGTGTTCAGACTTTATAGCCGTATTGTGGGGAATGATGAAGCCCATGGCGAATTAAGGCGTACCAGAGTGTACGGGTGCAATTGATAAGAATATATAAAGAAAAGGAAAAAAAATCAAGTAATAAGCTGACCCTGCAAGTATTAAGCCGCAAATTATTTTCCATTGTAGTTTGATTAATACGTGAAGGCGTATTTGTACAAATAATGTGATAAGCAAATAGGGCTATTTGACATGCCACAACCAAGGGCGAGCTGCGTGCGGGTTTTTAAAACATGTATAACGATCATTAGCAGAGACCGCCTGGGGGTTCCCTTGTACGTCAAAGCTTCTTACCTTCTTGGTATATCTGTCCCTTGATAGGTCCGATAATCAGGTCGCCAGGAAAGGCCTCGAGGAGAGAAAAACCTGAAATAAAAAAAGAAACAGTGAAGGTACGCGGGTCCGGGCGCGGTTGAGCCGCATTGTGGGCCACGGTATAGCTGTGCCTCCGTCCATGTCCATGGTATTTTAAGTGCGTAGTTATGTACGCGCAGCACAAGTGCCGTCGCTTTGTTGGGACTGGGATGGAGGCCAAATTGCTAGTTAAGCTCTGGACAAGCCGGACTGTCTTGCTACAGAGTAGTTCGAACTCGCTTGACGGTGTCCGGGCGCTTGACTGCCGGATTGAGGTTCTGCCTAAAAAGGATGCTCTATATTTCTGCTACAAGGGCGGCAGTGTGCTCCTCAGTACGGAGGGAGCGTTCCATGTTTCCATTGACCGTTATAACACCGCGTGGTCTGGCATCTTGACCTTGAGGTAGGCATAGTGCGGCACCGCATTGAATCGAGCGAATGCGGTTCGTACGAGCAGTGCATGGTAACCACTGCAGAAAGGGACGATATCAAAGATCAAATCTTTGCTTCAGAAATTGTCCAGGGATCCGAAGACCACTTCCAGTGTGATTGAGCCCATATAGCAGGCCTCTACACCTGGTATGACACCTTTAAATGTGTTTTTTGTGGGCTTGATCCTTGAGGGATCGATACCCATTTTGCGCACTGTATCCTGATAGAGCAGGTTCAGGCTGCTGCCACCATCCATGAGGACTCGCGTGAAGTGGAATCCATCAATGATTGGGTCAAGGACCAGTGCAGCTGAACCGCCATGACGGATATTGGTCGGATGGTCCCTGCGATCGAAGGTGATCGACAGGACGACCATGGGTTGTACTTTGGGGCGACTGGCTCCATCGCGTAAACGTCCCTGAGTGCGCACTTGCGCTCCCTCTTGGGGATATGGGTAGCGTATATCATGTTCACCGTTTTGACTTGGGGAGGAAACTTCTTCTGTCCCCCTGTGTTCGGTGGCCGAGGTTCCTCGCCATCATCCCTGCTTTGTGACCCCTTCTCCTTGTTCTCGGCGTTTAACTTGCCGGCCTGCTTAAAAACCCAACACTCTCTGTTCATATGATTGGCTGGTTTATCCGGAGTGCCGTGGATTTGACATGGACGATCGAGTATGCGGTCCAAGCTGGACGGGCCCAGATTGTTTCTCTTAAATGGCTTTCTCCGTTGACCGGACTTAGAGCCACTGAATCCGGTTTTGACAGTCGTGTCTTCGGTGTTGTCACCGTTGCTTTGACGCTTGTGTCTATTGCGTCGTGGCTTGCCGTTGTTGTTTCTGGCTTCAGAAGTACCAGGTTCGCTTGCATGATTATTGCTACAGGCTAGCCAGCTATCCTCGCCCGCGCAAAAGCGGGTCATAAGTGCCGTAAGGGCTGCCATGGACTTCGGATTTTCTTGGCCGAGGTGTCGGGTGAGCCATTTGTCACAGATGCTATGTTTAAAGGCTGCTAAGGCTTCAGCATCCGGACAGTCGACGATCTGGTTCTTTGTAGTTAAGAACCTAGTCCAAAATTTCCTGGCCGACTCTCCGGGTTGTTGAACTATGTGACTTAAGTCGTCGGCATCCGGAGGTCGGATGTATGTGCCTTGAAAGTTGTCGAGGAAGGCATCCTCCAAGTCCTCCCAGCTGCCGATGGAGTTTTCGAGCAGACTATTCAACCAGTACCTGGCTGGTCCCTTGAGTTTGAGCGGGAGGTATTTGATGGCGTGAAGATCATCACCGCAGGCCATGTGAGTATGGAGAAGAAAATCCTCAATCCATACCGCGGGGTCTGTTGAGCCATCATATGATTCGATGTTCATGGGTTTAAACCCTTCTGGAATTCATGTTCCATTACTTCGTCAGTGAAGCAAAGGGGGGTGTGCGGCGCCTCTATATCGGGCCAAGTCGTGACGTAGCTCGGATGGAGTTCGTTTGCGGTTTTCGGCCCGGACGTGGTTATGTTTGTCACGTTCAGCCGGATAGCCATCGTCGCGCATCGGGGCACGCCCCCGCGATCCGTAGATTGATCTTGTCTGACATGCTCTATTTTCCAAGTTGCGCCGCAGGTCATGTGTGTATCCCCGAGCTGTTGTATTTCCGTTTCTACGGCGAGGTAGTGCGGGCTGGTGTTCATCTCAAGGTGTCGCTTTGTCTCGGCCACGTGGTGGTCGGTCATCTGCCTCGTTGTTAGGACGGGCTCCGTCGCCTTGTTGTTGAACTATGATAACAGTCTGCGCTTCGGGTAGCTTTTGGTTGGGCACTCGAGGCCATATTCCTCGGCTGCCAGGACATCAGTCCATCTTTCATTGAGCAGATCTTGATCAGCTTGAAGCTGCTGCTGCTTCTATTTCAGGCTCCTTGCAGTGGCAAATAGCCGGCACTTAAAGCGCTCCTGCTCGACGGGCTCCTCAGGCACGATAAAGTCTTCATCGCCGAGTCTCACCTCATCCTCAGAGAGCGGAAGGTAACTGCTGTCCTCCACATCTTCATTCGTGGCCTACTCATCAGGGCTAGCTTGCCCATCTTCCCGTTCATCCTGTTCGGAGGTTGGCTCTACAGGGTCTTCATTGTCTTCGGCATCGTCCGGAGTGTTATTTTGTCCTGTGACGGTGTTGCTTTTTTTACTACGGCGTGGCTTAGAGCGGCGCCACTGACGTTGGCGCTTTGGCTGTATCTCAGGGGGTTTATCCTCGACTGGATTTTCATTGTCGCCGTTGTTTTCTTTGGGTGTATCCACCATGTATATGTCGTACGAGGAGGTGGCTGTCCAATGCCCTGTAGGTGGTGGTTCCAGCTCTTCTCCGGCATTGTCGTCCATACCGTCGATCTCTTCAAAGTCGTAATCAAGCATGTCGGTTAAGTCGTCGATAGTGGCTATAAAGTGGGTGGTGGGTGGGAAACGAAGTTCTTCGCCGTCCGCTTCCCATTCAAGCCGGACATAGTTCGGCCGAGAGTCCCCTGACAAGGAGAGGGATTTCAATGAGTTTAACACATCACCTAGAGGTGAGTGCTGAAAGATGTCCGCGGAGCTGAACTCCAAGATCAGTGCCCGATCAGGTTCGATGGACGCGGATGCACGCGGTCCGGAACCTATGGCCGAAGACGAGTCCGAGGTTCCGGCGACACAAGCCCAGCTCGATGTTGGGTTTGTGTGCGGCTCGAGCGCCACTGAGTATGCGGCTTCCGTGGCGGGGTTAAGCTTCCCGTCTTTGGGTGACGCGGTTTGTTCTGGATCTTGGGCCAGAGCGGTTACAGGCGCTATTTCCTGAGCGCGGCCAGATGACAGATTTAGGTTATGTTCATCTTGGTGGCAGGGGACAGCCGTCATGGGCTCGAATCCGTCGAAGATCAAGTCTCCACGGATATCGGCCACAAAATTCAGGCTTCCAAATCTGACCTGATGGCCAGGGGCGTAGCTATCGATCTGCTCTAGATGGCCAAGCGAGTTGGCCCGCAGTGCGAAGCTACCGAATACGAAGATCTGTCCGGGGAGGAAGATCTCCCCCTGGACTGCGTTGTTGTAGATGATTGATGGAGCCATCGGGCCTTCTGGTGACGACGTAGTGAACTCTCAATGAAAGCACCAATGTCGGTGTCAAAACCGGTGGATCTCGGGTAGGGGGTCCCAAACTGTGCGTCTGAGGCTAATGGTAACAGGAGGCGGGGGACACAATGTTTACCCAAGTTCGGGCCCTCTCTATGGAGGTAATACCCTACTTCCTGCTTGATTGATCTTGATGAATATGAGTTTTACAAGAGTTGATCTACCACGAGATCGTAATGGCTAAACCCTAGAAGCCTAGCCAATGAGATTATGATTGTTTTTCTATGGACTAAACCCTCTAGTTTATATAGACACCGGAGGGGGCTAGGGTTACACAAAGTCGGTTACAGAGAAAGGAATCTACATATACGAATCGCCAAGCTTGCCGTCCACGCAAAGGAGAGTCCCATCCGGACACGGGAAGAAGTCTTCTATCTTGTATCTTCATACAACTCACACTATCTTCATACAACTCACGCAAAGGAGAGTCCCATCGCGAAATGTAGGGTACCATAGGACAGCACCAAAATAAAACATACAACTCACACTAATCACAATCAGCTATCAACCCATAGGACAAAACAGATCTACTCAAACATCATAGGATAACCACATATCATTGGGAAATAATATATATCGTTGAGCCCCATGTTTAAGTAGAGATTACAGCGGGTAGAAGAGAGGTTACGCCGCTGCATAGAGGAGGAGAGAGTTGGTGTTGACGGTGGTGAAGTTGTTGGTGTAGATCGTCGTCACGATGATTGCTTCGGTGGCGCTTCGGCGCCACCGGGAGAGAGGGGGAGAGCCCCCTCCTTCTTCTTCTTCCTTGGCCTCCCCCTAGATGGGAGTAGAGTTCCCCCTCTGTTCCGTGGCCTCCATGATGGCGGAGGGGCAGGAGCCCCTCCTAGATTGGATCTATCTCTCTGTTCTGTTCTATTTCGCGTTCCTGTTTTCTGGCCGAAAACCGCTTCTTATATTCCCGGAGATCCAGAACTCCGATTGCGTTGAGATTTTAACATGATTTCCCCCCGGATATAAGCTTCCTTGCGCCCAAAGAAGAGCTCCAACCGACTTACGGGGAGGCCACGATACACCTGGGCATGCTAGGGGGCTGGGGTGCGCCCTGGTGGGTGTTGGAGGCCGTGGGCCTCCGTTTGCATTGATTCCACCTCTCTAAAATCACAAATATTCTAAAATAATTCTTCGTAAATTTTTATTGCGTTTGGACTTCGTTTGATATGGATATTCTGCGAAACAAAAAACATGCAAGAAATAGGAACTGACACAGGGCACTGGATCAATATGTTAGTCCAATAAATAATATAAAATATTGCCAAAAGTATGTGAAAGTTCTATAATATTGGCATGAAATAATCAAATATTATAGTTACAGGAGAGAATTATCAGCATCCCCAAGCTTAATTCCTGCTCGTTCTCGAGTAGATAAATGATAAAAAGATATTTTTTTATGTGGAATGCTACCTAGGATAATCTTGATCATATATCTAACCATGTCATGAATATTAAGACAAAAGTGATTCAAAGCAATAGTCTATAATTTGACATAAAGACATCAATACTCAGGCATCCCAACAAACAGTCATGTCTTTCAAAATATCAATGCTAAAGAACACTATCCCTACAAAATCATATAGTCTTGTCATGCTCCATCTTCTTAACATAAAGTATTTATCATGCACAACCCCGATGACAAGCCGAGCAATTGGTTCATACTTTTTAACGCGCTTCAGCTTTTTCAACCCTCACATAATACATGAGCGCTGATACATCTCCAACGTATCTATAATTTTTGATTGTTTCAAGCTATTATATTACCCCTTTTGGATGTTTATGGGCTTTATTTTACACATTTATATCATTTTTGCGACTAACATCCTAACCGGAGGCCCAGCCCGTATTGCTGTTTTTTTGCCTATTTTAGTATTTCGAAGAAAAGGAATATCAAACAGAGTCCAAACGGAATGAAACCTTCGGGAGCGTGATTTTTGGAACGAACGTGATCCAGAGGACTTGGAGTGCAAGTCAAGAAGTAGCCGAGGCAGCCACGAGAGGGTAGGGTGCCCCCCCCCCACCAGGGCGCGCCCCCTGTCTCGTGGGCCCCTCGGGCGGCCACCGATGTACTTCTTCCTCCTATATAAGCCTATGTACCCCAAAAACATCCAGGGAGCCAACGAAACACAATTTCCACCACCGTAACCTTATGTATCCGCGAGATCCCATCTTGGAGCCTTCGTCGGTGCTCCGCCGGAGGGGGAATCGACCACGGAGGGCTTCTACATCAACACCATAGCCCCTCCGATGAGTTGTGAGTAGTTTACCACAGACCTTCGGGTCCATAGTTATTAGCTAGACGGTTTCTTCTCTCTTTTTGGATCTCAATACAATGTTCTCCCCCTCTCTTGTGGAGATTTATTCGATGTAAACTCTTTTTGCGGTGTGTTTTTCGAGATCCGATGAATTGTGGGTTTATGATCAAGTTTATCTATGAGAAATATTTGAATCTCCTCTGAATTCTTTTATGTATGATTGAGTTATCTTTGCAAGTCTCTTCGAATTATCAGTTTGGTTTGGCCTACTAGATTGATCTTTCTTGCCATGGGAGAAGTGCTTAGCTTTGGGTTCAATCTTGCGGTGTCCTTACCCAGTGACAGCAGGGGTTGCAAGGCACGTATTGTATTGTTGCCATCGAGGATAAAAAGATGGGGTTTATATCATATTGCATGAGTTTATCCCTCTACGTAATGTCATCTTGCTAAAGGCGTTACTCTGTTCTTATGAACTTAATACTCTAGATGCAGATAGGAGTCGGTCGATGTGTGGAGTAATAGTAGTAGATGTAGGCAGGAGTCGGTCTACTTGTTGCGGGCGTGATGCCTATATACATGATCATGCCTAGATAATCTCATAATTATTCACTTTTCTATCAATTGCTCGACCGTAATTTGTTCACGCACCGTAATACTCATGCTATCTTGAGAGAAGCCTCTAATGAAACCTATGGCCCCCGGATCTATCTCTTATCATATTTGCTTCCAATCTACTTTTATTTGCATCTTTACTTTTTGCATCTATATTATAAAATACCAAAAATATATTTATCTCATCATACTATCTCTATTAGATCTCACTTTCGCAAGTGGCCGTGAAGGGATTGACAACCCCTTTATTGCGTTGGTTGAGAGTTCTTTGTTTGTTTGTGTAGGTGCGTGGGACTTTTGAGGAGCCTCCTACTGGATTGATACCTTGGTTCTCAAAAACTGAGAGAAATACTTACGCTACTATTGTTGCATCACCCTTTCCTCTTCAAGGAAAACCAACGCAAGCTCAAGACGTAGCAAGAAGGATTTCTGGCACCGTTGCCGAGGTGGTCTTCGCTCAAGTCAAGACATACCAAGTACCCATCACAAACTCATCTCCCTCGCATTTACATTATTTGCCATTTGCCTCTCGTTTTCCTCTCCCCCACTTCACCCTTGCCGTTTTATTTGCCCTCTCTTTCCAAATCTCCTCCTCTCTCTTTTCGCTTGCCTTTTTATGTTTGCGTGTGTGCTTGTTTGTCCTTATGGCTTTGCCTAAGAGTACCGACCACCTTCTTAGAAGGTTGGAAGAGATTGAACCAAATATTAGAAGCTTTATGAATTTGCAATTTGAGCATAATAATTTCTTCAGAAAAGAGCTTAAGGAACAAAAAGGTTTTTTGCGATTTATGAACAAAGAGCATGATGATATGAATAAAGAATTTTACATGTGAACTCTCAAATTCCCCGGCTTGAAAATGCTATAGCCAAAATTTCTAATAAGCAAGACACCTTAGTCAATAAGATGGCCGCCGAACCAGAAAAGTTAGATGAAAATAATGATGAAGATCTTAAAGTTATTGATGCGTCTCCTATTAGATCTTTGTTTTGCAATATGAATCTTGATAATTATGGGACTGAAGATGAGTCAACTTTACCTAGAAGGTGTCCCAAAAATTCGGAGTTTTTAGATCTTGGTGCTAAATTTGGTAAAAGTGGGATTGGAGAGGTCATGACTTTAAATAGTATCAAACCCACTATCTCGGATTTCAAGGAATTTGATTATGATATTTGTTCTTTAGAAGGTTGTATTTCCTTGTTACAATCCGTTGTTAATTCTCCTCATGCTTATAGTCAAAATAAAGCTTTCACCAAACATATCGTTGATGCCTTGATGCAATCTTATGATGAAAAACTTATTTTGGAAGTTTCTATACCTAGAAAACTTAATGATGAGTGGGAACCTACTATAAAGATTAGAATTAAAGATCATGAGTGTTTTGCTTTGTATGATTTGGGTGCTAGTGTTTCCACGATTCCGAAAACTTTATGTGATATTCTAGGTCTCCATGATCTTGATGATTGCTCTTTAAATTTGCACCTTGCGGATTCCACCATTAAAAAGCCAATGGGAAGGATCAATGATTCTCTCATTGTTGCAAATAGAAATTTGGTGCCCGTAGATTTTGTCGTTCTTGATATAGATTGCAATCTTTCTTGCCCTATTATTCTTGGTAGACCTTTCCTTAGAACGATTGGAGCGATTATTGATATGAAGGAAGGGAATATCAGATTCCAATTTACATTAAATAAAGACATGGAGCACTTTCCAAGAAAGAAATTCAAATTACCTTATGAATCTATCATGCGAACTACTTATGAATTGAGTGCCAAAGATGGCACTACTTAGATCTATATTCGCTTTTATGCCTAGCTAGGGGTGTTAAACGATAGCGCTAGTTGGGAGGCAACCCAATTTTCTTTGTGTTTTTTGTTTTTGTTCCTGTTTAGTAATAATCTTGCATCTACCTTCTGTTTAGATGTGTTTTTATCTTTTAATTAGTGTTTGTGCCAAGTAGAACCTATAGGATAACCTATGATGATAGTTGATTTGATTCTGCTGAAAAACAGAAACTTTGCACGCACGAATTTAGTTTTGTTAAATCACAGGAACGTGCTTTTGCATTGATTCCTTTTGTTGCTGATCAATAGACAAATTGTCCAGGACTTCCTATTTTTGTAGGATTTTTAGAGTTCCAGAAGTTTGCGTTAGTTACATATTTCTACAGACTGTTCTGTTTTTGACAGATTCTGTTTTTTCGTGTGTTGTTTGCTTATTTTGATGCATCAATGACTAGTAAAATAGTTTATAAACCATAGAGAAGTTGGAATATAGTAGGTTTAACACCAAAATAAATAAAGAATGAGTTCATTACAGTACCTTATGTGGTGGTTTTGTTTTCTTTCACTAACGGAGCTTATAAGATTTCCTGTTGAGTTTTGTGTTGTGAAGTTTTCAAGTTTTTGGTAAAGCTTTTATGGACTATGGAATAAGGAGTGGCAAGAGCCTAAGTTTGGGGATGCCCATGGCACCAAAAGATATTCAAGGATAGCCAAAATCCTAAGCTTGGGGATGCCCCAGGAAGGCATCCCCTCTTTCGTCTTCGTTCATTGGTAACTTTACTTGGAGCTATATTTTTATTCGCCACATGATATGTGTTTTGCTTGGAGCACCATGTATTATATTAGTATTTGCCTTTTAGTTTACCACAATCATCCTTGCTGTACACACCTTTTGGGAGAAGCCTACTTGATTAGAATTTGCTAGAATACTCTATGTGCTTCACTTATATCTTTTGAGCTTGATAGTTTTTGCTCTAGTGCTTCACTTATATCTTTTAGAGCACGACGGTGGATTAATTTTGAAGAAATTACTAGTCTCTCATGCTTCACTTATATTATTTTTAGAGTCTTTTAGAACAACATGGTATTTGCTATGGTTACAAATTTGGTCCTAGAATGATGAGCATCCAAGTTGGGTATAATAAAAACTATCATAGAAAGTGAATTGGATGCTATGATCAATTTGATGCTTGATAATTGTTTTGAGCTATGGAGGTTGTGATATTAAAGTCATGCTAGTTGGGGTGATTATGAAAAATACTTGTGTTGAGGTTTGTGATTCCCGTAGTATGCACGTATGGTGAACCGCTTTGTGATGAAGTTGGAGCACAATTTTATTTATTGATTGTCTTCCTTATGAGTGGCGGTCGGGGACGAGCGATGGTCTTTTCCTACCAATCTATCCCCCTAGGAGCATGCACGTAGTACTTTGTTTTTGATGACTTCTAGATTTTTGCAACAAATATATGAGTTCTTTTGACTAATGTTGAGTCCATGGATTATACGCGCCCTCACCCTTCCACCATTGCTAGCCTCTCTTGTGCTGCGCAACTTTCGCTGGTACCATACACTCACCTTATACCTTCCTCAAAACAACCACCATACCTACCTATTATGGCATTTCCATAGCCATTCCGAGATATATTGCCATCCAACTTTCCACCGTTCCGTTCATATGACACGCATTACCTTTGTCACATTGCTTTTTGCATGATCATGTAGTTGACATTGTATTTGTGGCAAGGCCACCTTCATAATTTTCATACATGTCACTCTTGATTCATTGCATATCCCGGTACACCGCCGGAGACATTCATATAGAGTCATATCTTGTTCTAGCTTTGAGTTGTAGTTCTTGAGTTGTAAATCCATAAAAGTGTGATGATCTTCATTATTAGAGCATTGTCCTAGTGAGGAAAGGATGATGAAGACTATGATTCCCCCACAAGTCGGGATGAGACTTCGGGCTTTACAAAAAGAAAAAAAGAGAAAAAAAAGGAAGGCCAAAAAGAAAAAAAGGAAAGGCCAAAGAAAAAAAAGAAGAAAAAGAAAAAAAAGAAAAAAAAGAGAGAAAAACAGAGAAGGGACAATGCTACTATCTCTTTTTCCACACTTGTGCTTCAAAGTAGCACCATGATCTCCATGATAGAGAGCATCATATGTTGTCACTTTCATATACTAGTGGGAATTTTTCATTATAGAACTTGGCTTGTATATTCCAATGATGGGCTTCCTCAAAATGCCCTAGGTCTTCGTAGCAAGCGAGTTGGATGCACACCCACTTAGTTTATTTTGTTGAGCTTTCATATATTTATAGCTCTAGTGCATCCGTTGCATGGCAATCCCTACTCACTCACATTGATATCTATTAATGGGCATCTCCATAGCCATTTGATACGCCTAGTTGATGTGAGACTATCTTCTCCTTTTTATCTTCTCCACAACCACCATTCTATTCCACATATAGTGCTATGTCCATGGCTCACGCTCATGTATTCCGTGAAAGTTGAAAAAGTTTGAGGTTATTAAAGTATGAAACAATTGCTTGGCTTGTCATCGGGGTTGTGCATGATTAAATACTTTGTGTGATGAAGATAGAGCGACAGCCAGACTATATGATTTTGTAGGGATAACTTTCTTTGGCCATGTTATTTTGAGAAGACATGATTACATTGATTAGTATGCTTGAAGTATCACTATTTTTATGTCAATATGAACTTTTATTTTGAATCATTTGGATCCGAACATTCATGCCCCAATAAAGAAAATTACATTGAGAATTATGCTAGGTAGCATTCCACATCAAAAATTCTGTTTTTATCATTTACCTACTTGAGGACGAGCAGGAATTAAGCTTGGGGATGCTTGATACGTCTCCAACGTATCTATAATTTTTGATTGTTTCATAGTATTTTATTACCCCTTTTGGATGTTTATGGGCTTTATTTTACACATTTATATCATTTTTGGGACTAACCTACTAACCGGAGGCCTAGCCCGTATTGCTGTTTTTTTTGCCTATTTCAGTATTTCGAAGAAAAGGAATATCAAACGGAGTGCAAACGGAATGAAACCTTCAGGAGCGTGATTTTTGGAACGAACATGATCTAGAGGACTTGGAGTACAAGTCAAGAAGCAGCCGAGGCGGCCACGAGAGGGTAGCCCCCCCCCCCCCCCCCCCCGTACAGGGCGCGCCCCCCGTCTCGTGGGCCCCTCGGGTGACCACCGACGTACTTCTTCTCCTATATAAGCCTACGTACCCCAAAAACATCTAGGGAGCCAAAGAAACACAATTTTCACCACAGTAACCTTCTGTATCCGCGAGATCCCATCTTGGAGCCTTCGCCGGTGCTCCGTCGGAAGGGGAATCGACCATGGAGGGCTTCTACATCAACACCATAGCCCTTTAGATGAGTTGTGAGTAGTTTACCACAGACCTTCGGGTCCATAGTTATTAGCTAGATGGCTTCTTCTCTCTTTTTGGATCTCAATACAATGTTCTCCCCCTCTCTTGTGGAGATCTATTCGATGTAAACTCTTTTTGCGGTGTATTTGTCGAGATGCGATGAATTGTGAGTTTATGATCAAGTTTATCTATGAGAAATATTTGAATCTCCTCTGAATTCTTTTATGTATGATTAAGTTATCTTTGCAAGTCTCTTCGAATTATCAGTTTAGTTTGGCCTACTAGATTGATCTTTCTTGCCATGGGAGAAGTGCTTAGCTTTCGGTTCAATCTTGCGGTGTCCTTACCTAGTGACAGCAGGGGTTGCAAGGCACGTATTGTATTGTTGCCATCGAGGATAAAAAGATGGGATTTATATCATATTGCATGAGTTTATCCCTCTACGTCATGTCATCTTGCTTAAGGCGTTACTCTGTTCTTATGAACTTAATACTCTAGATGCAGACAGGAGTCGGTCGATGTGTGGAGTAATAGTAGTAGATGCAGGCAGGAGTCGGTCTACTTGTTGCGGACGTGATGCCTATATACATGATCATGCCTAGATAATCTCATAATTATTCACTATTCTATCAATTGCTTGACAGTAATTTGTTCATCCACCGTAATACTTATTATGCTATCTTGAGAGAAGCCTCTAGTGAAACATATGGCCCCCGGGTCTATCTCTTATCATATTTGCTTCTAATCTACTTTTATTTGCATCTTTACTTTTTGCATATATATTATAAAATACCAAAAATATATTTATCTTATCATACTATCTCTATTAGATCTCACTTTCGCAAGTAGCCGTGAAGGGATTGACAACCTCTTTATTGCGTTGGTTGCGAGTTCTTTGTTTGTTTGTGTAGGTGCGTGGAACTTTTGAGGAGCCTCCTACTGGATTGATACCTTGGTTCTCAAAAACTGAGGGAAATACTTATGCAACTATTGCTGCATCACCCTTTCCTCTTCAAGGAAAACCAACGCAAGCTCAAGACGTAGCAAGCGCAAGCTATGGACATAGCACTACGGGTGGAATGTAATATGATGATAGAGGTAAACATAGAGAAGACAAAAAGTAAGAAAATCTCACATCAACACGGCTAATCAACGGGCTATGGAGATGCCCATCAACTGATATCAATGCGAGGTGTAGAGATTGCCGTGCAACGGATGCATCAAGAGCTATAAGTGTATGAAAGTTCAAACTGAAACTAAGTGGGTGTGCATCTAACTCTATAATGAAAAATTCCGACTAGTATATGAAAGTGACTACATAGAAGATTCTATATAAAAACATGGTGCTACTCTGAAGCACAGGTGTGGAATTTGCATGCCCCTTCTCTCTTTTCTCTCATTTTTTTCTTTTCTTTTCTTCTTTTTTTGGGGCTCTTTTTGGCCTCATTATATATATATGTATATATATTTGTCCGGATCCTCATATCAACTTGTGAGGGAATCATAGTTTTCATCATCCTTTCCTCACTGGTACATGCTCTAATAATGAATAATGATGATCATCACACTTCTATTTACTTACAACTCGATACCTAGAACAATGTATGACTCTATATGAATGCCTCTAGCAGTGTACCATGACGTGCAATGATCTAGCGTAGTAGAGATAAAAAAGGACAAACCATGAAAATATCATGCTAGCTATCTTACGAGGTTAACGGTACGTACTGCTACTGAAGATGTTGAATGGCCAGCATCGCACAGACGACAGGCAACGCCAGTGCGCCGCCGGGTTCCGGCGTTTAGTCGTGCCTGATCCCTAGCATTATGTGCCATCTCCTCAAGAAATTCCTTAGTTCATCTACCGCGATCTGAGCGTGAGGTGAAAGGCGGCGCTTGTAGGTACGTCATGCCTGGCTCGAAACCGGGAAAATCCTATCCGACGCACTTTGCGTCAAACTGTCGGGGAATCGCACAGGCGACCCTACCTGGCGAGCGACTTGGGCTAGCCCATCTGTACTATACGGTTTTGGGAACCTTCTAGAGGTTTCCCAGCCGGTTTTTACCGGTTTTGTGAACCTTCTGTAAGGTTCCTGAACCGGTTTTTCTATTTCTACTTTTTATTTTTATTTTTATATTTTCTGTTTTTTCCTTTTTCTGTCCTTTTCCCCTTTTTTGTCTTTTTTCTTTTCTTTCATTTTCCTTTTCAAGTTAATTTCTTTTCTCAACAAATTTTATGCAATTTAAAATGTTTGTATTTCTTAAAATTTGTTTATTTTTTTTCATATTTTGTTCCTGTTTTCAAGTTTTGTTCAGAAAGTCCAAAAAAATTAGTGTTTTAAAATTTGTTCACTTAATTTTAAAAATGTACATAATTCATAACAGATTACAATTTCTGAAAATGTTCGCATTTCTAAATATTGTTCAAAATTTTAAAATGTTTACAGATTTATGAAAATGTTTCTGTTAAAAATTGTTCACAAATTTAGAAAATGTTCATGTTTCCAAAATTTGTTCGCAAAATTCATAAAATGTTTGTGTTTTGAAATAATTGTTCAATTTATAAAAAATGTTTGCTTTTTTACAAAAATGTTCCTGTTTTTAAAATTTGTTCACAAATTCAAAAAGTCCATGTTTTTGTAATTTGTTGACAAATGGAAAAAATGTTTGCAGGAATTTCATAAAATATTCGGGTTTTCAAAAATTATTATCAGAAAATCTCAGCTTTTTAGCAATTTTTCCTGTTTTTAAAAAATGTTCGCATTTTGAAAAAGTTATTCATAATTTAGAAAAATGTTCTCGCTTTCAATTTTGTTCCTTCTTTTTGCAAAAATGTTTCAGATTCTCAAAAGAAAGTTCGAGTCTTTAAAAGTTTGTTAGAAATTTTTGAAAATGTCTGGCTTTCTAAATATATATACTTTTGTGAAAAATAAACCACGTCTGAAATTTCAAAAGAACTTCATTTTCTTTTGCCGTGTATAGTTTATATTAACTGAGCTAGCAATTTTAGGCAAGCAAGTAAATGAGAGGGTGGCTAGAGACGTGGTTCACTAGGTTGAGGTCGTGTGCTCAATTGCCCACACGCATGTTTTTGGGAATGTTTTGCGGGCTTTTCTTTAGTTTTGGCGTAGCAGTTGTTCTTTAAATATGACGTTCCTAACTTTACAACAGAGTTAACTTGGCACACTGGCTAGCTGCGTGATCGTGTGTACTGCTGGTTGCGGGTTCGAATCCAACCAACCTCCGTTTTAATTTTTTATTTTTTACGTTGCGCTACCTAAATGGGCCAGCGCAGGTCAGCTACTCCCTTTGGGAAGCATCGGCAGTTTGCCGCAGTAAGGGGAACATAGGAGCGCTGGTTCCTATTCGGCGCCTTATGCGCCCGAAATAGGCTTAACGGTACAGGGCGCACACCCCAAGCACCGCCCTGGGCCGGCCCATGTTTCTTTTTTTTCCTGTTGAAACTACAGCAAAAAATAATGTGCAGAAGCAATGGATCGAACCTGGGATCAATCAATTCACAGATCAACGCACTCACCACTAGGATAACGACGCACCTGTGCTTAGAGACTTCCTTCCCTCTTTTTATTCTTTCTCTATGTCGTTTGCTGGTCAATTTCTTGGCTTTTTTTTCCTTTTTCCTTTTTCTCTTTTCTTTTCTCATTTCCCTTTCTATTTTTTCTTTCCTTAAATGCGCGAACTTTTATCAAACTCGATGAACTTTTTCCAAATTCAATGAACTTTTATCAAAATCGATGAACATTTTTTCAAATTTAACGATTTTTTTAAAATTCAATGAACATTTTTTAAATCGATGAACTTTTTTCAAAATTGATGAACTTTTTTTCAAAATCGATGAACTTTTTTCATTTTGTGTGAAATTTTAAAAAATTGATGAACTTTTTTGGAATTCAATGAACTTTTTCTTTAAATCGACAAACTGTTTTCAAATTTGATGAACAAAATCAATGAACTTTTTTGAAAACCAATGAACTTTTTTCAAATTTTTATGAACTAGTTTTCAAAATCGATGAACTTGAATTTCAAAATCAATGAAGTTTTCAACTAATTTTCTGATTTTTTATGTTAAATGTTTCACAAAAAGAATGGTTAAGTACCGTTTTTCCTAGTTGTAGAGCGACACAACGTGTATGGTGCAGTGGTACTTGCCTTTGTCCACAACAGATGTGCGATCCTGTGTTCAAAACCCGGCTTTCTCGCTTTTTCTTCACTTTTTTTGCGACGTGTTTTTGTTGTGATCGATGGAACCCTACCTGGGCCGGCCCAGTATCATGGCACTTCGAGCGCCACAACTGGAAACCGGCGCTGAAGGCACCGGTTAGGAGCTCTCCATAGGAGCTCTCTGTGTTGTTATGTCGACGCATCAGACTCCATAACCTACTATCTGGGCCAAGTCCAATTCCAGTCCTACATATTGGGGCTCAAAAAGAAAGAAAAAGTTACGTGCGTCTATGTCGTGGAAAATCCTGTACGGCGCCCTCAGGCCGTTATAGGCTTAGCGGTGCAGGGCGCACACCCCTTGTCCGCGCTGGGCAGGCCCATGTTCCAAATTTTTTTCTGTTTCAAATAAACAAAAACCACCACATGCACGTGTTGTGGTTGGAACGGGGGATCTCCTGGTTAAACGCTGGCTATCACTATCAACCAGCTTGGGTGTGTGTGTGCGTTCAAAGTGGTGAGTGTATGTGCGTGTATATGAGCGCTTGCGTCTGTACTATGTTAAAAAAAGCCTTTGACGTGTTTAGTTATAGTTTTTTTTTACTTTTTTTCTTCTCTTTTTTATGTTGGAATGGTTTTGTTTGTTTTTTCCTATTTTATTCATGTCCATTTTACTTTATTCTGCTAAACATTTTTTATTCATTTCAAATTTATGAACTTTTTTCAAAATTTGATGAACCATTTTTCAAATTCAATGCACTTTTTTCAAATTCAATGCATTTTTCAAATTCAATGAACTTTTTCAAATTTCACGAACACTTTCTCAAATGCAATGAACTTTTTTCAAATGCGATGAACTTTTTTCAAATTCGATAAACTTTTTTTCAAATGCGATGAACTTATTTTCAAATGCGATGAACTCTTTTTCAAATGCGATGAACTCTTTTCAAATTCGATGATTTTTTTTCAAATTTGTGATATTTTATGAAATTCATGTCCTTTTTATAATTTGTGATTTTTTTTTCAATTTTTTGTGATTTTTTACTGTTTTTTGAAAGTCAACATTTGACCAATCAACTAGTCAACCGTGACCAGTCACCGTGATCGACCGAACCAGGAAACACGATCGGTGGAATCAGGAAAATCAGTGGTCAGCGATTTTTGTCGAGTTGTTGGGCCGGCCCACGAGTTGAGGCATATGCGCCAAGATGCAGAACCGACGCTTAAAGCGCCCGTTAGGAGCTCCCCTATTTCGTTCGCTACTCCGCTTGCATGCGCGTACCTGGGAGGGCCCCTCTATTTCTGGGGGCCGGGGCGACCGTCCCCCCTGCACCAGACGCGGCTCCTCTACCGTGCCTCTTAGCACGATACAGGTATCGTGCCTCCTTCTACACTTATGGACGTACTCACATGGGTCAGAATCTGAGAATTACCAAAAGCTAATCTGCCCAGCCCATCCATTAGTTGTATCACACGTCTCAACTGATTAACTATATCCCGCTCGAAAAAGAAGTCATCAACTATAAACCCCTAAAACAATAGTTAACTATAAAAAATAATTAACTAGTATATTAATACATGACTGACATTGTAAAATGAGAATGAACTTATATAAGAAAAAAATGTTTTGCTAAATAGTATTGGTCATATTTTACGCAGAGCTGGTTTTAATCAATTTGATTGGCACCTTGTTTGTCTTTATTCCATAGTACATGTAACTAGCACATTCGTCGATCCCACACAACTATATCTTCAACGCCGACCCGTAAACCTCCCGCAACCGTCCGGACTGCGCTGTCCAGACCGTGAAAGCCATCCAATGCCGACCTTTATCGGTCCGCGAGGCAGTTCAGATGCGATTTTTCCCGCAAACCGGAGACAAAAGTGGGGGATGTTTGCGGGAGTCTGGACCTGAAAGTGCGTTATATCGACTAGAGGGGGGGTGAATAGGCGATTTTTATGAATTCTTCACTGAGGAATTTGCTGGTGAGGAAATTCCTTAGCGAAGAACTACTTGCAGCGGAATAAGTACTCAGAAGTAAACATAACAGGATACAAACATAGTCATCATGAAGAAATGAAAACTAGCACAGAGTACAGAAAGCGTAAACACATGATAACAAGATGAAGACGGACAGACTGAAGAAATTGAACTGAGGAATTTGTGAAAGTCTTCAGTCAAAGTCTTCAAGCACAGATATGAACAATGTACAACACAGTAATGAGGAAATGAAAGAGTTGAGGAAATAGAACCAGTTAGTTGGTGAAGACAATGATTTGGTAAACCAGTTCCAACTGCTGTTTCAGTTGTACGTCTGGTTGGAGCGGCTGAGTATTTAAACTCGAGGACACGCAGTCCCGGACACCCAGTCTCTGAGCCGCAACTCAGGACATCCAGTCCTCACCGTATTCTCCTTGAACTAAGACCACGCAGGCCTCAGTGCACAGTGCATCAAAGTCAGAGCACAATGCACCGTTCAAAAGTATCAGGGCACCATCGGAATATACATGAGTGAGAACAGCCCAGGTGCGGTTGAGGGTTTCATGAAGGTGATACTGATTTTTCTTCACTGCATTATGGGTTGAGGTCATGTTGTGAAGAATTGCAGCAAATTGACGTTTCACCCATTTGTGATTGCGATCAACCTTCTGATGAAGACTGAGGAGTAACTCACGGTCAGTCATCACCCTGGGTGCTGTTGCTTGAGGCTTTTGCTTGGCTGATGTATTTGCGGCAGTGTCATGTGTTGCAGAATCGTCATTGGTGGAGTAAGATGTAGCTAGACGGAATTGACCATCCAATGGACGAGTGCCTTCATCGATCACAGCAGCTGCCTTGCCCTTATCATCAGATGATGAAACTGGTCGCTTGAGGACTTCAATGGGCGGCAAGTAGCTACCATGGTTCAGAGTGTCAGCCCTGTAATTCAGTGAATATCTTGCCCTTATGAATCTCATAATCCAAGGCGCATAGGGCTTCAGCTCAAAAGGTGACATAGCAACATTAGCCAGAGTCCTCATGAAGAAATCATGGAAGTTGACGGGAACGCCATGAATGATGTTGAAGAGCATGTTCTTCATGATGCCAACGACATCTTCATCATTTGAGTCATGGCCTTTGATAAGACTCATTGTCTTCGTCAGGATTCGATAGACAGTCCGAGGCACATACAGCAATTCCTTGACGAGGAATTTGGTTCGAGGGGCCTGCCCTGGCTTCAAAGGCTTCATGAGCACTTGCATATAATGATCTGTCAGTTCGCGGTCATTGTAGATGCAACGTGCACTGTCATGGGGAGGATCAAGAGGAAGGACACGAAGCAATTCAATTGCTGGTGCCTTATAGTGAGTGTTTTCTATCATCCAATCCAGCACCCATGAATTGACATCTTCAGCATCTCCGGTGATATGCAAAGTGGCATAGAACTGAAGAATGAGTTCTTCATTCCAATCACAGATATCAGTGCAGAAATTCAGTAGTCCTGCATTGTGAATAACTCGGAGGACTGGCTCGAAGCACGGCAGAGATTCCATATCCACATGAGGAATGTGCTCATGATCGAAGATTTTGTCCTTGTCAAAGAGCACTGAGGAATAGAAGTTGGCTTGAGTAGCAGTCCAGAAACGTCTTTTCCTTATGCGAGCAGAATCATATGGATTGTAATCAGTGAAGAACACATGCTCAGAAAAGAAGTCTTCAGCCTTGAATTTTTGCTTGCTAGAGAACGGATTCTTCGGTTTGGGCAGAGGAGTGTCAGTGATTTGCAGCACAACCTCAGGAATGACGATCTCAGGTGCTTCAGGCTGAGGAATTTCTGGTTCCTCTTCTTGTGCAGTTTGGGGACCAGCAGCAGGTTCTTCAGCACTAGCGGCTGGAATCTCTTCATGAACAGACGATGTGGGATGAGTTTCTTCAGAGCCCATTTGAACAGTTGTAGCCGGGGACTGAGGAATTTGTTGAATAGGAGTGAATAGAGGAGTATTGGGATGCTGACTTTCCCAAAAGTCATCGTTCATTACAGGTGTAGTGCATCCAATATCCACATCTTCATCTTCTTTTTCAATTTCCTCAACACCAGCCTCTTCAGCTGTGAACTGAGGCACAGGTGAGGAAACGACTGGCATTGAAGGGAATGTTTCCACTTCAATTTCTTCATCAAACTACTCTGAGGTAGCAACGGAATGATTTTCTTCATCAGATCCGCTTGGGATCTTGTAGTCTTCTCCATAAGGAACAATTTCCTTTGATGACATGGAGGAAATCGGAATGGCATCAATAGGATTTTCAAGCGAGCTGGTCATTGGCTTCATTTTCTTCGCGGCCGAAGAATTTGACACAGCTGATGCCTTCCTTTTCTTCACTGCAGCTCGCTCTGCAGCGTTGGTCTTCTTCACTTCATAAGCAGAAGGAAGAATTGGAGTTGGTGTTGGCGCAGGAGGAGCTGAGGACTGTGGTTCATTTTCTTCAGGCGCAACTGGTGCAGTTGCCCTGATCTCTTCAGTTTCTTCAAGCGCAGCACTAGTGGATGCCCTGGGAATTTCTAACATGCATCAAATTGATTATTCAAATGCCATTTAATTGATTTGACCTAAACAATGAACAAAAGTTGTTCTAACAAGCATGAAAATGGTACAGATGGATAGCTTGGATTTTTCTGATCATTTTTCATATATAAATTATTTTATTTGGAGTTACGGTTGAATTTCTATGATTTTTAGAAGTTTGTGGTATTTTCTGGATTTTCTGATTTATTTTAAATCTAGAAAATCATTTACTGCGTCAGCATGACATCACCCTGACGTCATCAGGCCAACAGGGCGGGTTCAGGTCAAACCTGACCAGTGGGGCCCACTGGTCAGTGACTCAGGTCTGGATTGAGTGAATGACAGGTGGGACCGGTCAACGATGACTGGGCCAGAGTCAAAGCTGACACGTGGGGTCCACGGCATTAACACTAATTTAACAGAAAAATTATATTAACCTAATTAAGCGCAGGGGCCCACATGGCAGTGGCTCTGGGGGTGTTTAGCGGGGTTATTAGCACTAATTAACCGACGCCACGTCAGCAGGTGACGCCGGCGACCACAGCAGCGGCGGGAACTCGCCGGAGTTGGTCGGGGCGGCGCTACAGGCTGCGGCTGGGCACCCTGAGGGCACCAGGAGGGAGCCCGTGCTCCCGCGCGTCTAGGGGCGCACGCAGCTGGGCACAGGGAGGCCGGGGTCGACGGCGGCGACCAGAACGGCGGCGGCCGGAGCTACGGGTTCGAGCGGCGTAGCGCTATGGTGCACGAGAGGACGAGCTGGTGGCGGCGTTAGCTTGCTACGGAGCTCCTGAGCACGTAGCCAAGCTCGGGCATGAGCTTTGCTAGCTCTGGCTACGACAGCGTCGAGAACGGCGGCGGCCGGCTCTCGGCTCCGGTGGAACCACGATCTACAGAGAGCAAAAGAGTGTGAGGAAAGAGAGATTCGGCGCAGAGGCTCACGATGGGGTCGAAGAGCGGGTCGGTGTGCTCGGGGAGACGGCGGAGACGGCGAATCGGGCGGCGGCATCCGGCGGCCGTGGACGGGGAAGAAAAGTCGCGGCGTCGTCTTGGGGTCCTCCGGCCTTGCGTGGGTCGGCGGAGAGGTGCTCGGGTACTAGGCGGAGCTCGTGGGCTGGTCAGAGAAGCGAGGGGGAGGCGGTGGCCGCGGCAGCAGCAAGCGGCGGCGACGGCAGCGCTCGGTGGTGCTCGGGGAAGAGGGGCAGACGAGAGAGAGACACGGGAGAGAGGGGGAGAGTGACCAGGGGGTTGCGTGGCACTCATAGGCGTGTCGGGGTAGCGGCGGAAGCAGGAGGTGGCGCGGCGCGTGGCCAGCGCGCAGCGAGCACGCGCTCGTCCTTCTGTCCAGGGAGGAAGACGACAGGGGTGTTTCGGTGGTGGGCTGGGCCGGTCAACTGGACCGCCAGGTAGATTTGGGCCAGGTAAGTGGCCCAGGTGGTTCACTCTCTCTCTCTTTTAATTGTTTTTGTTTTTCTATTTCTCTGTAGTATTTAGGGCTTTATTAAAAATACTAATGCTAACTGAAAAATCATGAAACTTCTCATGCCCGCTGCTGAAAATAAATACAACAGTAAACATTTCAGTTCATGATTATTTGGGCATTTAAAATATTTAATAGCATTTAAATGCCCAAATGCAAATACTATAAGATTTAGTTCAGAGCCCAAATATGTCATGGAAAAATGTGCAACACCTCTGGTTATGGTTTCTAGCATTTTCCAGAAATGATGGACATTTTTGAAAGCTATTTGGATTGACTGAAAATATTTTAGGTGAACCTAGTGAATTCCTTTAATGCTAGGGTTTGGACAATCCCCATTTCAACTTTCTGTAAAAGTAAACATGATGCATCACCAAAGACTAGTACTAGTGCATTGCCAGAAGCTAGGGATGTGACATTGCTTGAGGCCATAGAGAGCCTTATTGAGTCTGAAGACTTTGTCAGGATTCTTTGGATCTTCAAAACCTGGGGGTTGAGCAACATATACTTCTTCCTCAAGCTTACCATTGAGGAATGCACTTTTCACATCCATTTGATATAAGATGATATCATGATGGTTAGCGTAAGCAAGTAATATGCGAATAGCCTCAAGTCTAGCAACAGGTGCAAAAGTTTCATCGAAATCAATTCCTTCAACCTGTGTGTAGCCTTGAGCTACTAGTCGTGCCTTATTCCTCACCACAAGGCCATTTTCATCTTGCTTGTTGCGGTAGATCCACTTTGTGCCAATGATATTATGCTTGCGAGGATCTGGGCGATTGACCAATTCCCAGACATTGTTCAGCTCGAACTGATGTAATTCTTCTTGCATAGCCTGAATCCACTCCGGCTCCAGAAATGCTTCATCTACCTTAGTGGGCTCTGTGATAGAGACAAAAGCATAGTGCCCACAAAAGTTAGATAAATGTGATGCTTTTGAGCGTGTAAGAGGACCTGGTGCGCTAATGTCATCGATGATCTTCTCCACTTGCACTTCTTTTGCAACGCGTGGATGAGTTGGTGGTCGCTGAGGATTTTGATCAGCATTTTCTTCAGCACCATTTTCCTCATCTTGTTCTTCAGGTGCATCAGCTCGACGTTCTTCACGAACAGGAATGAATTCTTCAGCAGATTCTTCAGTAGGAATGACATCCTCAGTTGCCTTGAGCTTGATAGCATCTTCAGGTGCTGGTTCATCTAACACAGAAGGTAGGTGCTCTCTTTGCGAGCCATTAGTTTCATCGAACCGCACATCTACAGTGTCAACAATCTTGTGAAGAACAATGTTGAAGACTCTGTAGGTGTGCGAGTCCTTTCCGTAACCAAGCATAAAACCTTCATGTGCTTTCGGTGCAAATTTAGAGTTGTGGTGAGGATCTCTAATCCAACATTTAGCACCGAAGACTTTGAAATAACTCACATTGGGTTTCTTGTCAGTGAGGAGTTCATAGGCAGTCTTCTTGAAGAATTTGTGAAGATATACTCTGTTGATGATGTGGCAGGCAGTATCAATTGCATCAATCCAAAAACGCTGAGGCGTTTTGTATTCACCAAGCATAGTGCAAGCCATCTCAACAAGAGTTCTGTTCTTGCGCTCCACGACGCCATTCTGCTGAGGAGTATAGTGAGCAGATAACTCATGAGTAATACCAAGTTCATCAAGATATGCATCAAGACCGGAATTCTTGAACTCAGTTCCATTGTCACTTCTGATATGCTTGATCTTCACACCAAAGTTGGTTGAAGCCCTCGAGGAAAATCGTTTGAAGACTTCCTGCACTTCATGTTTGTAAGTAACAATGTGTACCCATGTATATCGAGAATAATCATTAACAATGACAAAACCATATAAAGATGCATCATTAGTGACTGCTGAGTAATGATTAGGTCCGAAGAGGTCCATGTGAAGCAATTCGAATGGACGGGTAGTGGTCATGATAGTCTTCGCTGGATGCTTGGCCTTGGTCATTCCGGCCTCACATGCTCCGCATAAGTGATCCTTGAGGAATTTGACATTCTCAATGCCAATGACATGCTTCTTCTTCGCAAGCATGTTCAGATTCCTCATGCCTGCATGACCAAGTCGTCGATGCCATAGCCAGCCTTCTGAAGCTTTTGCAAGTAGACATACGGCTGGTTGTGGTCCTGTAGAGAAATCAACAATATACAGATCTCCTCTCCTAAAGCCTTCGAAGACTTTGGAATTGTCAGCTTCCATAATCACAACACATTGATATTTGCCAAAGACAACAACCATATCAAGATCACAAAGCATTGAGACTGACATGAGATTGTATCCTAAGGACTCAACAAGCATGACTTTGTCCATGTGCTTATCCTTAGAGATAGCAACCTTACCAAGACCCAATACCTGACTTTTGCCTTTGTCAGCAAAGATGATATGCTTCAATGGTGACGGTGATAAGGGAGCATCCATCAATAGATTCTTGTCACCAGTCATGCGATTTGTACATCCACTATCAAGGACCCATTTAGTGGTTTTGGGTTGATCATCCTGCAGATGAATTAGTCTAGCTTACAATCTCATATGCTTCATCAGTGAAGAATATGATATCAAGTTTATCAGATGAATTTCATCAAGCAGTAAACAGATATAGCAGTATGAGGACGTGTGAAATGAAAGTTCATTTCATCATGATTCGCCTGCGTCCCTTCAGGCATTTTTGTCAGGTCCCCAGCAAATTCTTCAGACGTTAAAGCACGTCTGGAGACCTGACCCTGCAGAAGAGATTAGTTCTTTTTCTTCACCACCCACATCTAGAGGGGTGGCAAAGAGTTCATCATTCTGCGAGCACCATATGAGAAAGGTGGCAAAGATGCCAAACCATTTCGTTTCACATAAGAGGGGTTAGGGTAAGCATATGAATAAGCAGAGTAATTCTTCGAGGACTTATGAACATAATGGTTTGAAGAATAATGCACATACTCATAGCCCTTAGCTCTACCCTGTGAGACAGAGTTGTTAGCACAATGATAATCATATGAGGACTTTGATCCATGTGAAGAATTTGGTCCATATGAGGACTTGTATCCATATGAAGAATCTGGTCCATATGAAGAATTTGATCTGGGGTTCCTGTTCTTCACAGGTGGTGTCATGAGGACATTCACCTGAAGACTTTCAACACAACTTTTGGGAACCCAGATTTTCTTCATAGGGGAACCGTTCCTGCAGTTAGTGCCAACATATCTAGCAAATACTTCACCATTCTGATTTTTGAACAGTTTATAGTTGGAGTCAAATGACTCATCAGAAGAATGAGGAGATTCACATGTAAAGCCAGTTAAGTTAGATGGATCAACTGGAGGTCCCTTTGCAGCAACCCATGAGGTTTTGGGGTACTGCTCAGGCTTCCAATATGTTCCATCAGCATTGAGTTTCCTCTCAAAGGCAATACCCTCTTTCCTAGGGTTTCTGTTGAGGATCTGCTTTTTGAGCACATCACAATGTGTCTGATGCCCTTTGAGGCTTTTGTACATGCCTGTCATGTACAATTCCTTTAGCCCTGCATTGTCAGTGATACTACCAATGTCCTCAGGTGAGGAATTAGTGATAGCAGAGGCAGATGAAGAATTTGTAACATTTGAAGCATTTGAACATTCAGGTGAAGAATTAGCAGATTCACGTTCAATGCACTTTAAGCATGGGGGAACAAATTCTTCCTGAGAAGCGCTGATTTGTTGAGCTAGTAATGAATCGGGCTCCTTCTGAAGATCTTCATAACACACTCTTAGCTTTTCAAGATCTTCCTTTCTTTGAAGAGTTCGCTTCTCATGATCTTGCTTTTCTTGAAGAAATTCATAAGAAAGTTTCTCATGATCAGACAAGAGAGAGTTATGATGACCTTGAAGGTTATCAAACCTAGACTGAAGTCTCTGAAAATTTTCAGTCAAGGCTTTAGTGCGATCCATTTCTTCACCCAACATATCGTCACTTTTATCTAGCATGTTTTGAACCTTTTCAAGAGCTCGTTGTTGTTTCACAGCAATCTTAGCAAGTTTAGAGTAGCTGGGCTTGAGATCCTCATCAGATTCATTTTCACTAGAGTCAGAGGAGTTGTATTTGAGTACCTTAGCACCTTTCGCCATGAAGCAATAGGTGGGAGCATAGCCATCATTATCTTCATTAGGCTTGTTAGTGGAGTCAGTTTCTTCAGTGTTGAAGATGGACTTGCTGACGAAGGCAGTAGCAACGGCCAGACTCGCCACACCAGACTCAGATTCTTCAGACGCCTCCTCTTCATCATTTTCCTCAGATTCAGCTTCAGAGTCCATCTCCTTGCCAATGAATGCCCGAGCCTTCTTGGAGCTGCTCTTCTTGTGAGATGAAGACTTCGAAGATTTTGATGACGACGATTTTGACGATTTCTTCTTCTTCTTCGCATCATCAGAACTGTAATCCTTGTATTTCTTCTTCTTCATTTCCTTTTCCCACTGAGGTCAATCTTGAATATAGTGACCAGGCTTCTTGCATTTGTGGCAAAGCCTTCTCTTATAGTCACTGGATGAGGAATCACTGCCTCTTGAGGATTTTCCAAAGCAACCACATCTTGTGAACTTCTGGAATTTCTTCACAAGCAGTGCTAGATCCTGGCTCAATTCTTCAGGATCACCAAGGCTACTACCAGAATCCTCATGTTCAGATTCAGAAACAACCTTGGCCTTCAGGGCACGTGGTTTGCCATAGTTTGAGCCATAGAGATCTCTCTTTTCAGCAAGCTGGAACTCGTGAGTGTTTAGCCTTTCGAGGATATCAGCAAGATCAAGCGACTTGTAGTCAGCATGTTCTTGTATCATCAGTCCCAGAGTATCAAATGAGGAGTCAAGAGATCTCAACAGTTTCTTCACAACTTCATGATCAGTGATGTCAGTGGCACCGAGGGCTTGAAGCTCATTTGAGATGTCAGTGAGGCGATCAAAGGTTTGTTGGACATTCTCATTGTCGAGTCTTTTGAAGCGGTTGAAGAGATTCCGAAGAACATCGACTCGAGAGTCACGCTGAGTTGAAACTCCTTCATTTACTTTGGACAGCCTATCCCGGATAAGCTTAGCAGTTTCCGAAGCACTCACTCTTCCATACTGTCCTTTGCTCAGATGACCACATATGATATTCTTCGCTTGAGAATCGAGTAGTTTGAATCTCTTCACATTGGTAGCGTTCAGTGAGGGAGTGACAGAGGGGACACCATTTTCCACAACATACCAGAGATCATTATCAATTGCCTCAAGATGCACTCGCATCTTGTTCTTCCAGTAGGGGTAGTCCGTTCCATCAAAGGTAGGACACCCAGCCGAGACCTTGATCATACCTGCGGTTGACATAACTAAAACTCCAGGCGGTTAAACCAAAATCACACAGAACAAGGGAGTACCTTGCTCTGATACCAATTGAAAGTGCGTTATATCGACTAGAAGGGGGGTGAATAGGCGATTTTTATGAATTCTTCACTGAGGAATTTGCTGCTGGTGAGGAAATTCCTTAGCGAAGAACTACTTGCAGCGGAATAAGTACTCAGAAGTAAACATAACAGGATACAAACATAGTCATCATGAAGAAATGAAAACTAGCACAGAGTACAGAAAGCGTAAACACAGGATAACAAGATGAAGACGGACAGACTGAAGAAATTGAACTGAGGAATTTGTGAAAGTCTTCAGTCAAAGTCTTCAAGCACAGATATGAACAATGTACAACACAGTAATGAGGAAATGAAAGAGTTGAGGAAATAGAACCAGTTAGTTGGTGAAGACAATGATTTGGTAAACCAGTTCCAACTGCTGTCTCAGTTGTACGTCTGGTTGGAGCGGCTGAGTATTTAAACTCGAGGACACGCAGTCCCGGACACCCAGTCTCTGAGCCGCAACTCAGGACACCCAGTCCTCACCGTATTCTCCTTGAACTAAGACCACGCAGGCCTCGTCCAATCACTCGTGGTAAGTCTTCAGGTGACTTCCAAACCTTCACAGACTTGGTCACTCGGCGATCCACAATTCCTCTTGGATGCTCTAGACCTTGACGCCTAACCGTCTGGAAGAAGCACAGTCTTCAAAGGTAACAAGCGTCGGATCCACGCAGGATCAATTTCTTCAGTGATGCTCAATCACTTTGGGTTTGTGGGGGTTTGGTTTTGGGATTTTCCTCACTTGATGATTTTTGCTCAAAGTCCTCGGAGGATGGGTTGCTCTCAGATGACAAGTGTCAAGTTCTCTCGGAGCAGCCAACCAACTAGTGGTTGTAGGGGGCGGCTATTTATAGCCTAGGGAGCAGCCCGACATGATAAGACATAAATGCCCTTCAATGATATGACCGTTAGGTGGATAAGATATTTTCGACAGCCGGCGTGCAGCACAGCAACGGTCGGAAATTTAACTCTCAAATTCCTCAGGGCTATCATGTTCCTCACTGTGTAGGTAATTCGCACTGGCGAATTCCTAACTCCTCAGTCAGAGCAAAGTCCTCAGTGACCAGAAGAACTGCGTCTCTGTCACTGAAGAAATTGACTGAACTGTATGAGATTTCCAATGGCTTCACTCGAAGGGATTGGTAGGTGTAGAATTTTGAGTTGAGCATCACATGGAAATTTTTCCTTAGTATTTCCTCGACCCCCTTTAACAGTACGGTGTTTCCTATGACTCAAGAAAGAGAAAATGAAACTACGAAAACAAAAGTCTTCACGCTCCATATTCCTCGAATGAATACCAAGTCTTCAAGGTCACACCAATTTCTTCACTTTCAAAGTCTTCAGAAAGTCTTCAGAATATCAAAGTCTTCAGTCGAAGAACTTCATTTTTAGGGGTCGAATTTCTCTGTAAATATCAAACTCCTCATAGACTTATAGACCTGTGTACACACTCACAAACGCATCAGTCACTTAACCTATAAGTCTTCAATACACCAAAATCACTAAGGGGCACTAGATGCACTTACAGGACCGATCCCAAGCCCGCTTCTGACCGCCTTGATCCATGAAAAACCCGTCACCTGCCCCTCCCGCGCTTTCCTTCCGATGCACGTGCTGCTTACCGCGCTGCATTCATGTCGGCCCAGAGCACGCGGAGGCCGACATTTGATGCCGCAATGTGACCGGAAGGAGGGGGGGGGGGCGACGGTGACCGACGCGACCTCTCGGCGGTCGCCGCTTCAATGCGGACGCAGGTTCCCAAGGAACCAACTCCTTCCGCTGCACCACATTGAAGCGATTGACCGGCCTTTCGCATGGCATGGTCGCAGCTATTTAAGTTGTGCCCCGGCGTTGTTCACATCACATCCTCGCCTAGCTCCTCCTACATCTCTGATGATGGGCAAGTCCTGGACGTCGGCGCCAGCAAGCGAATTCGGGGCGGAATCCAAGTGCCGTCTCCGCCACCTCGATGGGGAGATGGCCAGGTATGACGAGGAATAGTCCCTCGCCGAGATCGCCGCCGCCGCCAACGACCGCCGCCCTCTCCCCCAGCCCAATTCCTCGGTGGCCGTGGCCGCACTGTGCATAGCTCAGGAGGAGGCCGAGAGGATCATCCGCGACCGTCAGGCGGCCGCCGAGAAGCCCTTTCGCGACGCCACCACCTTCCGCCATCCCAAGCCCGACTCCGACAACTCTGATGGTGTTGGGAAACGTTGCATGGAAAACAAAAAATTTCTACTCACACGCGAGATCTATCCATGGAGATGCATACCAACGAGAGGGGAGAGTGTGTCTACATACCCTCGTAGACCATAAGCAGAAGCGTTTAATAACGTGGTTGATGTAGTCGAACTTCTTCGCGCTCCAACCGATCAAGTACCAAACGTACGACACCTCCCGATCAGCACACGTTCAGCTCGGCGATGTCCTCCGCCTTCTTGATCCAGCAAGATGGCGAGGTAGTAGATGAGTTCCGGTAGCACGACGGCATGGTGACTGTGATGGTGAAGCTATATCCGCAGGACTTCGCCTAAGCACTACAAAAATATGACCGAGGGTGTAAACGGTGGAGGGGGGTGCCGCACACGGCTAATACAATATTGTGTATTTTGCTAGGCACCCCCTCCCACACACACACACACACACACACACACACACACACACACACACACACACACACACACACACACACACACACACACACACACACACATGGAGGGAGCATCCAGGAGGCGCCCCCAAGTAGGCCGAATCCTACTTGGGATCTTCCCCCAAGTGGCGCCCCCTTCCTTATTTGGAGTGCGGGAGGAAGGAAGGAGGAGGTGGCACCCCCCTTTCCTTTCTCTCCTGAGGAGGGAAAGGAAGGAGGGGCCACCCCTTCCCTTTACTTCCCCAAGGGCCACCAACCAAGGGAAGGGGCGCACCAGCCCCCTTGTGGGATGTTCTGCCCCCCTTTGGCCCATAAGGCCCATACACTTGCCGGGGGTGCCCGGAACCCTTTCCGGTGACCCGATAAGTACCCGGTGCACTTCGAAACTATTCTGGTGTCCGATACCATCGTCCTATATATCAATCTTACCTCTCGACCATTTCGAGACTCCTCGTCATCTCCATGATCTCATCCGGGACTCCAAACAACATTCGGTCACCAAATCATATAACTCATATAACACTATATCGTCAACGAACGTTAAGCGTGCGGACCCTACGGGTTCGAGAACTATGTAGACATGACCGAGACACCTCTTCGGTCAATAACCAATAGCGGAACCTAGATGCCCATATCGTCTCCTACATATTATACAAAGATCTTTATCGGTCGAATCATTATGTCAACATACGCAATTCTCTTTTTCCATCGGTATGTTACTTGCCCGAGATTCGATCGTCGGTATCTTCATACCTAGTCCAATCTCATTACTGGCAAGTCTCTTTACTCATCCCGTAATACATCATCTTGTAACTAACTTCTTAGTCATTTGTTTGCAATCTTACGATGTGTATTACCGAGAGGGCCCAGAGATATCTCTCCGATACTCGGAGTGACAAATCCCAATCTCGATTATGCCAACTCAACAAACACCTTCGGAGATACTTGTAGAGCATCTTTATGATCACCCAATTATGTTGTGATGTTTGATATCACACAAGGTATTCCTCCGGTATCCGGGAGTTGCATAATCTCATAGTCGAAGCAATATGTATTTGACATTAAGAAAGCAATAGCAATAAACTGAACGATCAATATGCTAAGCTAGCGGATGGGTCTTGTCCACCACATCATTCTCCTAATGATGTGATCCCGTTATCAAATGACAACTCATGTCTATGGTTAGGAAACCTTAACCATCTTTGTTGAACGATCTAGTCTAGTAGAGGCTCACCAGGGAAATGGTATTTATTTATGTATCCACACATGTATTTAAGTTTCTGGTCAATACAATTCTAGCATGAATAATAAACATTTATCATGATTTAAGAAATATAATAATAACCATTTATTATTGCCTCTAGGGCATATTTCCATCAGTCTCCCACTTGCACTAGAGTGAATAATCTAGTTCATATCGCCATGTGATTAACACCCATAGTTCACATCGCCATGTGACCAACACCCAAAGAGTTTACTAGAGTCAATGATCTAGTTCACATCACTATGTGATTAATACCCAAAGAGTACTAAGGTGTGATCATGTTTTGATTGTGAGAGAAGTTTAGTCAACAGGTCTGTCACATTCAGATCCATGTGTATTTTGCAAATTTCTATGTCTACAATGCTCTACATGGAGCTACTCTAACTAATTGCTCCCACTTTCAATATGTATCCAGATTGATACTCATAGTCATCCGAATCAGTGCCAAACATGCATCGACGTAACTCTTTACGACGAACTCTTTATCACCTCCATAACCAAGAAAATATTTCCTTAGTTCTCTAACGATAATTTTGACCGCTGTCCAGTGATCTACTCCTGGATCACTATTGTGCCCCCTTGCCAAACTCATGGCAAGGTACACAATAGGTCTGGTACAAAGCATGGCATACTTTATAGAACCTATGGCTGAGGCATAGGGAATGACTTTCATTCTCTCTCTATCTTCTGCCATGGTCGGGCTTTGAGTCTTACTCAACTTCAAATTTTGTAACACAGGCAAGAACTCTTTCTTCGACCGATCTATTTTGAACTTCTTAAAAAACTTTACCAGGGTATGTACTTTGTGAAAGTCCTATTAAGCATCTCGATCTATCCCTATAGATCTTGATGCCCAATCACTGGTGCGCTTCGGTGCTATACAAACGGTTTTTAACCCCTTTCCGCGAGGGCATTTGGAACCGTCGCCAAGTGAGTGTGGGAGATAGGGTGGGGTCCTTCCCACACGACCCAGAAATCGTCGGGGATAGGCCCTCCTGGGACACAGGCTGGGGCCGTGTGCGATCGGGCGAGGCATCAAAACCTAATCATTTCCGTAGGTATGTACATCCCACACGGTAATCCGAGAAAAAACATTTCCGTAGGTATGTACATCCCACACGGTGAATCCCAGAAAAACATTTCCGTTCGTATGTATATCACACACAGTCAATCCAAGGAATACGTTTCCATTCTTATGTATATCCCACACAGTCAATCCAGGGAAAACGGTTCCATTCGTATGTATATCCCACACAGTTTTTTGTATACGCTCGTGTGTGAAAGGTGTAACTATCACACATGCTCTGCCTTGGTTAACTGTTTGCTTTCATTAACTACATCACACACGATCTGATGTAGAAAACTGTGTGGCATTGGGCTATCGATCACAAGCGCTTTTTACTGCCAGAACTGTTTGCAAAGTTCCATGACCATCTGTTCTCTTTTTATTTTTGCCTGTAATTTATTATTCAAACTGGAAATTTTGAGATATGAAACGTGCAACTCAAATTCTCAGCACAATGGTTCAACAACGAATCCATAAATAAAATTGCCAGTACAATATGTTCAGTAATTACAGGATTAGGCAGCAATTAACTATGATGAACCACAATATTTAAAGGCGATAAAGGTGAAGAGACAAGTGTAAATCATTTTGACTGCCAACGGTGTTGAAGAAGTGGAATGCCCATAATGTGCGTTCTGCATGCCATAGGCACGAACCACTTTTTCCCAACCCCTTGTGACGATCGCCCGCCCATCCTTCACCGCCTTCAGGAAGACTTCTAGAGCATTATCATGGTAGCATGAATTATATACATTAACCTTAGTTGCCTCCACTCCGGTCATGTAGTTTGCAAGGTAATCATCAGTAAATAGCTTCAGAAACCACTGAAAAGAGAAAAATATCAGATATTGAGGTCTAATAGAGTAACTTGTTGTGGGCAGGGGGAAAAGGCAACACATTACTTACCATCCTAAAGTTCACTGTTGTCTTTGACAAATTGTAAATAAAGAGCTTAATTCCAATCACCCGTTTCTTTCGCCTAATAATCTTTCTTAGTTTCCTCACTTGACACTAGTTCATGAATATCTCATTGCCCCATACGCAAAAGGGATTGAAGCATGGATCAGTACCTCTCATATATGTACCTACAAGCAACCAGTAAATGTTAGAAGCTAATCTGAGATTGCACAAATGATGTAAAATACAACTACCTATGTTCCTAAGTACAAGTTTTTTTTGAGATTTCAATATGAACTACATACGGATGTATATATAATTGTAGATATAGTTCAGATTAGAATCTAGATTCACTCATTTTGATCCTTATGTAGTCTATATTGGAATCTCTAAAAATACTTATATTTAGGAATAGATGGTGTATAAGACATGGGATGCAACTAACCTCAACGGCAAACAACAACATCGCCCATTGTAGCCCTGTGTAAGTACATGGAAAGCCAATGTTAACTACAACAGGGTTAACATCCACCAAAAATAGAAAATGGTAATAAAATGGCAGCATATGTAGGGATATCTTCATTTCGAAAGAGTAGCATGGTGGCAAAGGGACGGATTAAAAGAATGGATACAACTGTTAATTGCAACAGGCTTAACAACATCCTAATTCATGTTTCGTAAGTTTGTAGCCATTGAAAAACTCTTTAAAAATGGATACAACTGTTAACTGCAACAGGCTTAATGGCCATTGAAACCGGTACTGATAAAAATGCAATTGGCAGAGTTAAACATCACAGGGCAGGTGCTGCTAGAGCAGATAATGGCCCAGTTGTCTATAAAAAGGTAGTGGAAATAGCTAAAACGTGTTAGGCATGTTTACTACAACATGCTTAATACATCAACCGTATGAACATAGCCATTAATTGCAAATGGTATTGGTAAGATTGAACTGGTGAGTACATACTTGGTAAGTCATGAGAGGTAGTTGCTGGGGCACTTCATCTTGGCCAGAGCCCGCCCAAAGTTAGCGGCGGCGAGGCGTGCTGTTCCTCCGGGTCGAAGCATGGATCAGTGCTATGTCTTGAGCTTGCGCTGGTTTTCCTTGAAGAGGAAAGGGTGATGCAGCAATAGTAGCATAAGTATTTCCCTCAGTTTTTGAGAACCAAGGTATCAATCCAGTAGGAGGCTCACAAACAAACAAAGAACTCGCAACCAACGCAATAAAGGGGTTGTCAATCCCTTCACGGCCACTTGCAGAATTGAGATCTAATAGAGATAGTATGATAAGAAAAATATATTTTTGGTATTTTGTAATATAGATGCAAAAAGTAAAGATGCAAATAAAAGTAGATTGGAAGCAAATATGATAAGAGATAGACTTGGGGGCCATAGATTTCACTAGAGGCTTATCTCAAGATAGCATAAGTATTACGGTGGGTGAACAAATTACTGTCGAGCAATTGATAGAAAATCGAATAATTATGAGATTATCTAGGCATGATCATGTATATAGGCATCACGTCCGCAACAAGTAGCCGACTCCTGCCTGCATCTACTACTATTACTCCACACATCGACCGACTCCTGCCTGCATCTAGAGTATTAAGTTCATAAGAACAGAGTAACACCTTGAGCAAGATGACATGATGTAGAGGGATAAACTCATGCAATATGATATAAACCCCATCTTTTTATCCTCGATGGTAACAATACAATATGTGCCTTGCAAACCCTGCTGTCACTGGGTAAGGACACCGCAAGATTGAACCCAAAGCTAAGCACTTCTCCCATGGCAAGAAAGATCAATCTAGTTGGCCAAACAAAACTGATAATTCAAAGAGACTTGCAAAGATAACTCAATCATACATAAAAGAATTCAGAGGAGATTCAAATATTTCTCATAGATAAACTTGATCATAAACCCACAATTCATCGGATCTCGACAAACACACCGCAAAAAGAGTTTACATCGAATAGATCTCCACAAGAGAGGGGGAGAACATTGTATTGAGATCCAAAAAGGGAGAAGAAGACATCTAGCTAATAACTATGGACCCGAAGGTCTGTGGTAAACTACTCACAACTCATCGGAGGGGCTATGGTGTTGATGTAGAAGCCCTCCATGGTCGATTCCCCCTCCGGCGGAGCGCCGACGAAGGCTCCAAGATGGGATCTCGTGGATACATAAGGTTACGGTGGTGGAAATTGTGTTTAGTTGGCTCCCTGGATGTTTTCGGGGTACGTAGGCTTATATAGGAGGAGGAAGTACGTCGGTGGCCGCCCGAGGGGCCCACAAGACAGGGGCATGCCCTATGGGGGGGGGGGGGCTACCCTCTCGTGGCCGCCTTGGCTGCTTCTTGACTTGCACTCCAAGTCCTCTAGATCACGTTCGTTCCAAAAATCACGCTCCCGAAGGTTTCATTCCATTTGGACTCCATTTGATATTCCTTTTCTTCGAAATACTAAAATAGGCAAAAAAAACAGCAATACGGGCTGGGCCTCCGGTTAGGATGTTAGTCCCAAAAATGATATAAATGTGTAAAATAAAGCCCATAAACATCCAAAAGGGGCAATATAATATCATGAAACAATCAAAAAATATAGATACGTTGGAGACGTATCAAGCATCCCCAAGCTTAATTCCTGCTCGTCCTCGAGTAGGTAAATGATAAAAACGGAATTTTTGATGTGGAATTCTACGTAGCATAATTCTCAATGTAATTTTATTTATTGGGGCATGAATGTTCAGATCCAAATGATTCAAAATAAAAGTTCATATTGACATAAGAAATAGTGATACTTCAAGCATACTAATCAAAGTAATCATGTCTTCTCAAAATAACATGGCCAAAGAAAGTTATCCCTAAAACATCATATAGTCTGATTGTTGCTCTATCTTCATCACACAAAGTATTTAATCATGCACAACCCCGATGACAAGACAAGTAATTGTTTCATACTTTAATAATCTCAAACTTTTTCAACTTTCACGCAATACATGAGCGTGAGCCATGGACATAGCACTATATGTGGAATAGAATAGTGGTTGTGGAGAAGACAAAAAGGAGAATATAGTCTCACATCAACTAGGCGTATCAACGGGCTATGGAGATGCCCATTAATAGATATCAATGTGAGTGAGTAGAGATTGCCATGCAATGAATGCACTAGAGCTATAAATATATGAAAGCTCAACTAAAGAAACTAAGTGGGTGTGCATCCAACTTGCTTGCTCACGAAGACCTAGGGCATTTTGAGGAAGCCCATCATTGGAATATACAAGCCAAGTTCTATAATGAAAAATTCCCACTATTATATGAAAGTGACAACATATGAGACTCTCTATCATGAAGATCACGGTGCTACTTTGAAGCACAAGTGTGGAAAAAGAGATAGTAGCATTGTCCCTTCTCTCGTTTTCTCTCATTTTTTTTTATTCTTTTTTCTTTTTATTCTTCTTTTTCTTTGGCCTTTCCTTTTTTTCTTTTTGGCCTTCCTTTTTTTCTCTTTTTTTCTTTTTGTAAAGCCCGAAGTCTCATCCCGACTTGTGGGGGAATCATAGTCTTCATCATCCTTTCCTCACTAGGACAATGCTCTAATAATGAAGATCATCACACTTTTATGGATTTACAACTCAAGAACTACAACTCAAAGCTAGAACAAGATATGACTCTATATGAATGCCTCCGGCGGTGTACCGGCATATGGAATGAATCAAGAGTGACATGTATGAAAATTATGAAGGTGGCCTTGCCACAAATACAATGTCAACAACATGATCATGCAAAAAGCAATATGACAAAGGTAATGCGTGTCATATGAACGGAGCGGTGGAAAGTTGCATGGCAATATATCTCAAAATGGCTATGGAAATGCCATAATAGGTAGGTATGGTGGCTGTTTTGAGGAAGCTATATGGTGGGTGTATGGTACTGGCGAAAGTTGCGCGGCACAAGAGAGGCTAGCAATAGTGGAAGGGTGAGGGTGCGTATAATCCATGGACTCAACATTAGTCAAAAGAACTCATATACTTATTGCAAAAATCATCAGAAACAAAGTACTACGCACATGCTCCTAGGGGGATAGATTGGTAGGAAAAGACCATCGCTCGTCCCCAACCTCCACTCATAAGGAAGACAATCAATAAATAAAATTGTGCTCCAACTTCATCACAAAGCGGTTCACCATACGTGCATGCTACGGGAATCACAAACCTCAACACAATTATTTTTCATAATCCCCTCAACTAGCATGACTTTAATATCACAACCTCTATATCTCAAAACAATTATCAAGCATCAAATTGATCATAGCATCCAATTCACTTTCTATGATAGTTTTTATTATACCCAACTTGGATGCTCATCATTCTAGGACCAAATTTGTAACCATATCAAATACCATGCTGTTCTAAAAGACTCTCAAAATAATATAAGTGAAGAATGAGAGACTAGCAATTTCTTCAAAATTAATCCACCACCGTGTTCTAATAGATATAAGTGAAGCACTAGAGCAAAAACTATCAAGCTCAAAAGATATAAGTGAAGCACATGGAGTATTCCAGCAAATTCTAATCAAGTGGGCTTCTCCCAAAATGTGTGTACATCAAGGATGATTGTGGTAAACTAAAAAGCAAAGACTAATATAATACACGATGCTCCAAGCAAAACACATATCATGTGGCGAATAAAAATATAGCTCCAAGTAAAGTTACCAATGAACGAAGACGAAAGAGGGGATGCCTTCCCGGGGCATCCCCAAGCTTAGGCTTTTGGCTATCCTTGAATATCTTTGGGTGCCATGGGCTTCCCCAAGCTTAGGCTCTTGCCACTCCTTATTCCATAGTCCATAAAAGCTTTACCCAAAACTTGAAAACTTCACAACACAAAACTCAACAGGAAATCTTATAAGCTCCGTTAGTGAAAGAAAACAAAACCACCACATAAGGTACTGTAATGAACTCATTCTTTATTTATTTTGGTGTTAAACCTACTGTATTCCAACTTCTCTATGGTTTATAAACTATTTTACTAGCCATAGATGCATCAAAATAAGCAAACAACACACGAAAAACAGAATCTGTCAAAAACAAAATAGTCTGTAGCAATCTGTAACTAACGCAAACTTTTGGAACTCTACAAATCCTACCAAAATAGGAAGTCCTGGAAAATTTGTCTATTTATCAGCAGCAAAAAGAATCAATGCAAAATCACGTTTCTGTGATTTAACAGAACTAAATTCGTGCGCGCAAAGTTTCTGTTTTTCAGCAGAATCAAATCAACTATCATCATAGGTTATCCTATAGGTTCTACTTGGCACAAACACTAATTAAAAGATAAAAACACATTTAAACAGAATGTAGATGCAAGATTTATTACTAAACAGGAACAAAAACAAAAACACAAAGAAAATTGGGTTGCCTCCCAACTAGCGCTATCGTTTAACGCCCCTAGCTAGGCATAAAAGCGAAGATAGATCTAAGTAGTGCCATCTTTGGCACTCAATTCATAAGTAGCTCGCATGATAGATTCATAAGGTAATTTGACTTTCTTTGTTGGAAAGTGCTCCATGCCTTTATTTAATGGAAATTGGAATCTAATATTCCCTTCCATCAAATCAATAATCACGCCAATCGTTCTAAGGAAAGGTCTACCAAGAATAATAGGCAAGAAAGATTGCAATCTATATCAAGAACGATAAAATCTACGGGCACCAAATTTCTATTTGCAACAATGAGAACATCATTGATCCTTCCCATTGACTTTTTAATGGTGGAATCCGTAAGGTGCAAATTTAAAGAGCAATCATCAAGATCATGGAAACCTAGAATATCACATAAAGTTTTCGGAATCGTGGAAACACTAGCACCCAATCACACAAAGCAAAACACTCATGATCTTTAATTCCAATCTTTATAGTAGCTTCCCACTCATCATTAAGTTTTCTATGTATAGAAACTTCCAAATTAAGTTTTTCATCATAAGATTGCATCAAGGCATCAACGATATATTTGGTAAAAGCTTTATTTTGACTATAAGTATGAGGAGAATTAACAACGGATTGCAACAAGGAAATACAACTTTCTAAAGAACAATTATCATAATCAAATTCCTTGAAATCCAAGATAGTGGGTTCAATACTATTTAAAGTCATGACCTCTCCAATCCCACTTTTACCAAATTTAGCATCAAGATCTAAATACTCCAAATTTTTGGGACGCCTTCTAGGTAAAGTTGACTCATCTTCAGTCACATAATTATCAAGATTCATATTGCAAAACAAAGATCTAATAGGAGATGCATCAATAACTTTAATATCTTCATCATTATTTTCATGGAAACTAGAAGAACACGCCTTTATAAAGCAATCTTTCTTAGCACGCAATCTAGCGGTTCTTTCCTTGCACTCGTCAATGGAAATTCTCATTGCTTTGAGAGACTCATTGATATCATGCTTAGGGGAAGAACTTCTAAGTTTAAGAGAATCAACATCAAGCGACAGTCTATCAACGTTCCTAGCCAAATCATCAACTTTGAGCAATTTTTCTTCAAGCAAAGCATTAAAATTCTTTTGAGAGATCATAAATTCTTTCACACTATTCTCAAAATCAGAGGGCATCTTACTAAAATTGCCATAAGAATTATTGTAGGAATTTTCATAATTATTAGAGGAATTACTAGGGAACGATCTAGCATTAAAGTTTCCTCTATAAGCATTGTTTCCAAAATTATTCCTACCAACAAAATTCACATACATAGATTCATTATTATTCTCAATCAAAGTAAACAAAGGCATATCATTGGGATAAAAAGGAGTATTCTTAGTAGCAAATAATTTCATAAGTTCATCCATCTTTCCACTCAAAACATTGATTTCTTCTATAGCATGCACTTTTTTACTAGAAGATCTTTCAGTGTGCCATTGAGAATAATTAGCCATAATATTATCAAGAAGTTTTGTAGCATCTCCTAAAGTGATTTCCATAAACGTGCCTCCCGCGTCCGAATCTAAGAGATTTCTAGAAGCAAAGTTCAAACCGGCATAAAATTTTTGTATGATCATCCATAAATTCAAACCATGAGTAGGGCAATTGTGAATCATCAATTTCATTCTTTCCCAAGATTGGGCAACATGCTCATGATCAAGTTGTTTAAAATTCATAATATCATTCCTAAGAGTGATAATCTTAGCGGGAGGAAAATACTTAGAGATAAAAGCATCTTTGCACTTGTTCCAAGAATCAATACTATTTTTAGCAAAGACGAAAACCAAACTTTAGCACGATCTCTAAGTGAAAACGGAAATAACTTCAATTTAACAATATCGTTATCCGTATCTTTCTTCTTTTGCATATCACACAAATCAACAAGGTTGTTTAGATGAGTAGCGCCATCTTCACTAGGAAGGCCGGCGAATTGATCTTTCATAACAAGATTCAGCAAAGCAGTATTGATTTCACAAGACTCAACATCATTAAGAGGAGCAATCGGAGTACTAAGGAAATCATTATTATTGGTATTCGAGAAATCACACAATTTGGTATTATCTTGCACCACGGCAACAGGTAATCCAACACACAAGCAAACAGAAAAAGGCAAGCGGAAAGAGAGGAGGAGATTGGGAAATAGAGGGCAAATAAAATGGCACGGGTGAAGTGGGGGAGAGGAAAACGAGAGGCAAATGGAAAATAATGTAAATGCGAGAGAGATGAGTTTGTGATGGGTACTTGGTATGTCTTGACTTGAGCGAAGACCTCCCTGGCAATGACGCCAGAAATCCTTCTTGCTACGCCTTGAGCTTGCGTTGGTTTCCCTTGAAGAGGAAAGGGTGATGCAGCAATAGTAGCGTAAGTATTTCCCTCAGTTTTTGAGAACCAAGGTATCAATCCAGTAGGAGGCTCTTCAAAATTCCCACGCACCTACACAAACAAACAAAGAACTCGCAACCAACGCAATAAAGGGGTTGTCAATCCCTTCACGGCCACTTGCGAAAGTGAGATCTAATAGAGATAGTATGATAAGATAAATATATTTTTGGTATTTTGTAATATAGATGCAAAAAGTAAAGATGCAAATAAAAGTAGATTGGAAGCAAATATGATAAGAGATAGACCCGGGGGCCATAGGTTTCACTAGAGGCTTCTCTCAAGATAGCATAAGTATTACGGTGGGTGAACAAATTCCTGTCGAGCAATTGATAGAAAAGAGAATAATTATGAGATTATCTAGGCATGATCATGTATATAGGCATCACGTCCGCAACAAGTAGACCGACTCCTTCCTGCATCTACTATTATTACTCCACACATCGACCGACTCCTGCCTGCATCTAGAGTATTAAGTTCATAAGAACAGAGTAACGCCTTAAGCAAGATGACATGATGTAGAGGGATAAACTCATGCAATATGATATAAACCCCATATTTTTATCCTCGATGGCAACAATACAATACGTGCCTTGCAACCCCTACTGTCACTAGGTAAGGACACCACAAGATTGAACCCAAAGCTAAGCACTTCTCCCATGGCAAGAAATATCAATCTAGTAGGCCAAACCAAACTGATAATTCGAAGAGACTTGCAAAGATAACTCAATCATACATAAAAGAATTCAGAGGAGATTCAAATATTTCTCATAGATAAACTTGATCATAAACCCACAATTCATCAGATCTCAACAAACACACCGCAAAAAGAGTTTACATCGAATAGATCTCCATAAGAGAGGGGAAGAACATTGTATTGAGATCCAAAAAGAGAGAAGAAGCCATCTAGCTAATAACTATGGACCCGAAGGTCTGTGGTAAACTACTCACAACTCATCGGAGGGGCTATGGTGTTGATGTAGAAGCCCTCCGTGGTCGATTCCCCCTCCAGTGGAGCGCCGGCGAAGGCTCCAAGATGGGATCTTGCGGATACAGAAGGTTACGGTGGTGGAAGTTGTGTTTCGTTGGCTCCCTGGATGTTTTCGGGGTACGTAGGCTTATATAGGAGGAAGAAGTACGTCGGTGGCCGCCCGAGGGGCCCACGAGACAGGGGGGCGCGTCCTACCCTCTCGTGGCCGCCTCGGCTGCTTCTTGACTTGCACTCCAAGTCCTTTGGATCACGTTCGTTCCAAAAGTCACGCTCCCAAAGGTTTCATTCCGTTTGGACTCCGTTTGATATTCATTTTCTTTGAAATACTGAAATAGGCAAAAAATGCAGCAATACGGGTTGGCCCTCCGGTTAGTAGGTTAGTCTCAAAAATGATATAAATGTGTAAAATAAAGCCCATAAACATCCAAAAGGGGTAATATAATAGCATGAAACAATCAAAAATTATAGATACATTGGAGACGTATCAATCAGTGCCACTAACATGTGTACCTACAAGCAACCAGTAAATGGTAGAAGTTAAACTGCAATTGCACAAATGATGTGAAATACTGTAAGACATGGGATGCAGCTAACCTCGACGGCAAACAACAGCATCGGCCGTTATGACCCTACGCAAGTACATGGACAAGCATGTTAAGTACGACAGGATTAGGATCCACCAAAAATAGCAAATGGGCAGCATCTCTAGTATATCTTCATTGCGGAGAGTAGCATTTTAGCAAATGGATAGATTAAAAAATGGATACAACTATTAATTGCAACAAGCTTAACAGCATCCTAAGTCATGTTTTCTAAGTTTGTAGCCATTGAAATACAATTGTTTAAAAATGGATTCAACTGTTAATTGCAACAGGCTTAATAGACATTGAAACCGGTACTGATAAAAATGCAATTGGCATAGTTAAACATCACAAGGCAGGTGCTGCCAGAGTAGAGAACGACCCAGATGTCTATAAAAATGTAGGGAAAGTAGCAAAAATGGGTTAGGCATGTTTACTAGAACATGCTTAATACATCGACCGTACAGAACATAGCCATTAATTGCAACTGGTATTGGTAAGATTGAACTGGTGAGTACATACTTGGTAAGTCCCGAGAGGTAGTTGCTGGGGCACTTCATCTTGTCCAAAGCCTGCCCAAAGTCAGCGATGGCGGAGGCGCGTTGTTCCTTCGGGTCGAAGTGTGGATCAGTGCCACTGACATGTGTACCTACAGGCAACCAGTAAATGGTAGAAGTTAAACTTCAATTGCTCAAATTATGTGAAATACTATAAAACTTGGGATGCAGCTCACCTCGACGGCAAATAAAAGCATCGGCTGTTATGACCCTGCGTAAGTACATGGACAGGCATGTTAAGTACAATAGGGTTAGCGTCCACTAAAAATAGCAAATGGCCATCATCTTTGGTGATATCCTGAGTCATGTATTGTAAGTTTGTTGCTGGTATTGGTGAAATAGAGCTGGACACGGTAATATTTGAACATCACACAGTGTGCAATACTGAAATAAACAAGGCACGAACATGCTTAATACATCAACCGTACAACTCATAGCCGTTGCAAGTGGTATTGTTAAGATTTAGCTGGTCAGATCTTACCTGTTAAGTTCTGTGGGGGGGGATAGTCGCTGGGGGACTTCAACTAGGCCAGAGCCTGCACCATGTCGGTGGCAGCGGCGGAGGCGAGGTGTTCCTCCGGGTCAACACGAAGAGCGACCATCGCGCCATGGACCGCCATCAGCTCCTGGCGGGGGGGGGGGGGATTTGGAGGCATGAGGATGTTTCATAGGTGCCATTTAAGCAATCAGGCCGGGGCCGTGATAGATATCGGTGGGTTACCTGACTGGATCCGAGCAGAACATAGATGTGGTTGAAGCTGTGGTTGCAGCGGCGGCAGTTTGAGATGCCGGTAGGGGAAGGCGCGAGGGGGGGGGATACTAAAGGTGGGGATGTGGTTGGAGGAATAAATTCTGAAATCGAGCGCCTGTTGAAAATTTCGCTGCGAAACTTGAAACTTGGGCGGGGGAAACACACAACGCAGACGAAGCACGTAAAATACTCGTGTGCGAGAAAAAAGAAGGTTGGTAGATCCCGTCTCCAAAAAATGTACACATGTACTTGATTTTTTTCGGTCAATGGTACGCCTAGTTTATTAGGAAACATTGCACAGGTAACTGACTTATGGGTCATTAACGCAAAAAAACGTAGACGGGTACGACATAGAAACCGTGTGTTTTGTGATCTTCTAATGATTAACACAAAAAAAGAGCACGGGCACACAAGCTAATCAACGCTCAAAGCCCTCAAAGGATGCTCTTACCGACATTGTATGTTAATACTACAAACTTAAAGTACTACTGGTAATTTGCTCTAATACTACAAACTTAAACTACTTCTCACATGCTGCCATCGAGGCATGCTGGCCAGACGCCGGCGTTCTCCTTCCCGGCCTTGTAGGCGGCAGCCCACCGTGCTTCGATCTCCACCAAGCTCTCCTCACCACGGCGTGCAGCCTCTTTTTTCTTGCGGCAGCGGGACTCTCTTTTCTTGACTGCTTTCTGCCTTTTCCGCTCCTTCTGTGCGGCTTTGGCCGCCTCTAGATACACCACCCATTCAGCCATGGCAGCCTCAAAGTCCGCCCATGTGACTGTCTGGCCGCCGGCGGCGATGAACTCGGTGCGGCGAGATGCCATCGCTTCTTTACCATGTGTGCGGTCGCGGACGGCGAGGAATGCAGCACGGCGGGATGCCATCGCTTCCTTACCAATTACTATGCACTGCGGTGCCATGGACGATGCCTGGAGAGAGCTCTAGGACGAAGATAACTCAATCATACATAAAAGAATTCAGAGGAGATTCAAATATTTCTCATAGATAAACTTGATCATAAACCCACAATTCATCAGATCTCAACAAACACACCACAAAAAGAGTTTACATCGAATAGATCTCCATAAGAGAGGGGAAGAACATTGTATTGAGATCCAAAAAGAGAGAAGAAGCCATCTAGCTAATAACTATGGACCCGAAGGTCTGTGGTAAACTACTCACAACTCATCGGAGGGGCTATGGTGTTGATGTAGAAGCCCTCCGTGGTCGATTCCCCCTCCAGTGGAGCGCCGGCGAAGGCTCCAAGATGGGATCTTGCGGATACAGAAGGTTACGGTGGTGGAAATTGTGTTTCGTTGGCTCCCTGGATGTTTTCGGGGTATGTAGGCTTATATAGGAGGAAGAAGTACGTCGGTGGCCGCCCGAGGGGCCCACGAGAAAGGGGGGCGCGTCCTACCCTCTCGTGGCCGCCTCGGCTGCTTCTTGACTTGCACTCCAAGTCCTCTGGATCATGTTCGTTCCAAAAGTCACGCTCCCAAAGGTTTCATTCCGTTTGGACTCCGTTTGATATTCCTTTTCTTTGAAATACTGAAATAGGCAAAAAACGCAGCAATACGGGTTGGCCCTCCGGTTAGTAGGTTAGTCTCAAAAATGATATAAATGCGTAAAATAAAGCCCATAAACATCCAAAAGGGGTAATATAATAGCATGAAACAATCAAAAATTATAGATACATTGGAGACGTATCAATCAGTGCCACTGACATGTGTACCTACAAGCAACCAGTAAATGGTAGAAGTTAAACTGCAATTGCACAAATGATGTGAAATACTGTAAGACATGGGATGCAGCTAACCTCGACGGCAAACAACAGCATCGGCCGTTATGACCCTACGCAAGTACATGGACAAGCATGTTAAGTACGACAGGATTAGGATCCACCAAAAATAGCAAATGGGCAGCATCTCTAGTATATCTTCATTGCGGAGAGTAGCATTTTAGCAAATGGACAGATTAAAAAATGGATACAACTATTAATTGCAACAAGCTTAACAGCATCCTAAGTCATGTTTTCTAAGTTTGTAGCCATTGAAATACAATTGTTTAAAAATGGATTCAACTGTTAATTGCAACAGGCTTAATAGACATTGAAACCGGTACTGATAAAAATGTAATTGGCATAGTTAAACATCACAAGGCAGGTGCTGCCAGAGTAGAGAACGACCCAGATGTCTATAAAAATGTAGGGAAAGTAGCAAAAATGGGTTAGGCATGTTTACTAGAACATGCTTAATACATCGACCGTACAGAACATAGCCATTAATTGCAACTGGTATTGGTAAGATTGAACTGGTGAGTACATACTTGGTAAGTCCCGAGAGGTAGTTGCTGGGGCACTTCATCTTGTCCAAAGCCTTCCCAAAGTCAGCGATGGCGGAAGCGCGTTGTTCCTCCGGGTCGAAGTGTGGATCAGTGCCACTCACATGTGTACCTACAGGCAACCAGTAAATGGTAGAAGTTAAACTGCAATTGCTCAAATTATGTGAAATACTATAAGACATGGGATGCAGCTCACCTCGACGGCAAATAAAAGCATCGGCTGTTATGACCCTGCGTAAGTACATGGACAGGCATGTTAAGTACAATAGGGTTAGCGTCCACTAAAAATAGCAAATGGCCATCATCTTTGGTGATATCCTGAGTCATGTATTGTAAGTTTGTTGCTGGTATTGGTGAAATAGAGCTGGACACGGTAATATTTGAACATCACACAGTGTGCAATACTGAAATAAACAAGGCACGAACATGCTTAATACATCAACCGTACAACTCATAGCCGTTGCAAGTGGTATTGGTAAGATTTAGCTGGTCAGATCTTACCTGTTAAGTCCTGTGGGGGGGATAGTCGCTGGGGGACTTCAACTAGGCCAGAGCCTGCACCATGTCGGTGGCGGCGGCGGAGGTGAGGTGTTCCTCCGGGTCAACACGCAGAGCGACCATCGCGCCATGGACCGCCTTCAGCTCCTGGCGGGGGGGGGGGGGGGGGGATTTGGACGCATGAGGATGTTTCATAGGTGCCATTTAAGCAATCAGGCCGGGGCCGTGATAGAGATCGGTGGGTTACCTGACTGGATCCGAGCAGAACATAGATGTGGTTGAAGCTGTGGTTGCAGCGGCGGCAGTTTGAGATGCCGGTAGGGGAAGGCGCGAGGGGGGGGGAATACTAAAGGTGGGGATGTGGTTGGAGGAATAAATTCTGAAATCGAGCGCCTGTTGAAAATTTCGCAGCGAAACTTGAAACTTGGGCGGGGGAAACACACAACGCAGACGAAGCACGTAAAATACTCGTGTGCGAGAAAAAAGAAGGTTGGTAGATCCCGTCTCCAAAAAATGTACACATGTACTTGATTTTTTTCGGTCAATGGTACGCCTAGTTTATTAGGAAACATTGCACAGGTAACTGACTTATGGGTCATTAACGCAAAAAAACGTAGACGGGTACGACATAGAAACCGTGTGTTTTGTGATCTTCTAATGATTAACACAAAAAAAGAGCACGGCCACACAAGCTAATCAACGCTCAAAGCCCTCAAAGGATGCTCTTACCGACATTGTATGTTAATACTACAAACTTAAAGTACTACTGGTAATTTGCTCTAATACTACAAACTTAAACTACTTCTCACATGCTGCCATCGAGGCATGCTGGCCAGACGCCGGCGTTCTCCTTCCCGGCCTTGTAGGCGGCAGCCCACCGTGCTTCGATCTCCACCAAGCTCTCCTCACCACGGCGTGCAGCCTCTTTTTTCTTGCGGCAGCGGGACTCTCTTTTCTTGACTGCTTTCTGCCTTTTCCGCTCCTTCTGTGCGGCTTTGGCCGCCTCTAGATACACCACCCATTCAGCCATGGCAGCCTCAAAGTCCGCCCATGTGACTGTCTGGCCGCCGGCGGCGATGAACTCGGTGCGGCGAGATGCCATCGCTTCCTTACCATGTGTGCGGTCGCGGACGGCGAGGAATGCAGCACGGCGGGATGCCATCGCTTCCTTACCAATTACTATGCACCGCGGTGCCATGGACGGGGCCGGACAGCCGTACAGTGCGGTGGTATTCAAGAGCTCAACAACAAATGACAACAAAATTTTGGCTTCACTTACAATTTTGCTCGTTCATTATCGCACACGGTTCATCTCCGTCGCTTCCGGAAACAGTGTGTGCTGAGCCTATTGTGTGTTGCGTTATGATAGGCCGGAACCCCATCCACACGGATCGCACGTGTGCACCGTAGGATGCGCCGCGATCGAATGACAATCCACGTCCCTCACATCACACCCGTCCACCTGTAGCTGGATTGGATTTATATGCGCTAAATGCCTAGAAAATGCACATAATCCCCTAAATATGGTAAATGAGCCCGGAAAAATGCCAAATTTGAACACGGTGATTTGCAGGGTGTATGTTCCTCGTAGAAAACAACTCCAGGGCAAAGAACGAAGAAAATTTGGATTCCCCTTCAATCTTGGGGATTTCCCTCTCGAAAGCGTGGAACTTCCTTGGTGATGGTTCGATTTATGAAGGGCGTGCATGACGACATAAGCCAAACCTTCTCAAATTTTTACCAGGGCATGGTGAGGTCATACCATGGCACCATGCCAGGCGTCATGTTTTTTAAGCATTTATTTCATTTTTTCTATAGTTGAAAACCCAACAAACAAACATTTGTGGTTGACTATTGCAACACATTTCATCGAAATATCTGTCCATTCCTTGTAAAAGGCATGAGAATTTACTAAATGGCACGAGCATGGTTTTCCAGGCCGTTCTTTTGGACCCTTTCATGCACCGATTGTTTGAACTTGAATTATGTGCATTAATGCCTAGGAAATGCACATAATCCCCTAAATATGGCAAATGAACCCGGAAAAGTACCAAATTTGATCACGGTGATTTGCAGGTTGTATGTTCATCGTAGAAAAAAACTCATGGACAAAGGACAGAGGAAATTTGGACCCCCCCTTCAATCGTGATTCCCCCCTCGAAACCATGAAACTTCCTCGGTGATGGTTCGATTTTATGAAAGGCGTGCATCACGACATAAGGAAAACATTCTCCAATTTTTACCAGGGCATGGTGAGGCCATACCATGGCACCACGCTAGGCGTCATGTTTTCCAACCACGTGTTTCATTTTTTGTATAGTTGTTAACCTAGTAAATGACACGTCTATGGTTGACTATTGCCACACATTTCCTTGAAATATATGCCCATTCCTTGTAAAAGGCATGAGAATGTACTAAATAACACGAGCACGGTTTTCCAGACCGTTCTTGTGCACCTTTTCATTCACCGATTGTTAGAATTTGAATTATGCTCATTAATGCCTAGAAAATGCACACAATCCCCTAAATATGGTAAATGAACCCAGGAAACTTTCAAATTTGAACACGTTGCATTTGAGGCGGTAGGTTGATCATTGGAAAAAAGCTGAATGACAAACTAGGACGGAAATTTAGATTCCCCTTCAATCTTGGGGATTTCCCTCTCAAAAGCATGGAACTTCCTCGGTGATGGTTTGATTTATGAAGGGCGTGCATGACGACATAAGTCAATCCTTCTCAAACTTTTACCAGGGCATGGTGAGGTCATACCATGGCACCATGCGAGGCGTCATGTTTTTAAGCATTTATTTCATTTTTTTATAGTTGAAAACCCAACAAACAAACATTTATGGTTGACTATTGCCACACATTTCATCGAAATATCTGTCCATTCCTTGTAAAAGGCATGAGAATTTACTAAATGGCATGAGCATGCTTTTCCAGGCCGTTCTTGTGGACCCTTTCATGCATCGATTGTTTGAACTTGAATTATGTGCATTAATGCCTAGGAAGTGCACACAATCCCCTAAATATGGCAAATGAACCCGGAAAAGTGCCAAATTTGAACATGGTGATTTGCAGGTTGCATGTTCATCATAGAAAAGAACATGTGGACAAAGGATAAAGGAAATTTGGATCCCCCTTCAATCTTGGTGATTTCCCCCTCGAAACCATGAAACTTCCTCAGTGATGGTTCGTTTTATGAAAGGCGTGCATGACAACATTTTTACCAGGGCACAGTGAGGTCATACCATGGCACCACACCAGGCGTCATGTTTTCCAAGCATGTATTTCATTTTTGTATAGTTGTTAACCTAGTAAACGGCACATTTATGGTTGACTATTGCCACACATTTCCTTGAAATATCTGCCTATTCCTTGTAAAAGGCATAAGAATGTACTAAATAGCACAAGCAAGGTTTTCTAGACCATTCTTGTGCACCTTTTCATGCACCGATTGTTCGAATTTGAATTATGTGCATAATTAATGCCTAGAAAATGCACATAACCCCCTAAATATGGTAAATGAGTTTGGAAAAATGTCAAATTTGAACACATTGCATTTGAGGCGGTATGTTGATCGTTGGAAAAAAACTGAATGACAAACTAGGATGGAAATTTGGATTCCCCTTCAATCTTGGTGATTTCCCTCTCGAAAGCATTGAACTTCCTCGGTGATGGTTCGATTTATGAAGGGCATGCATGATGACATAAATCAAACTTTCTCAGCTTTTAACCAGGGCATGGTGAGGCCATACCATGGCACCATGGCAGCTGTCATGTTTTTGAAGCACATATTTCATTGTTCTGTAGTTGATAACCCAATAAATGACGTGTTCGTGGTTGACTATTGCCACACATTCCATTGAAATCTCTGCCAATTCCTTGTAAAAGGCTTGGGAAATTACTAAATACCACGAGTATGGTTTTTCCAGACCGTTCTTGTGCACCCTTTCATGCACCGATTGTTTGAATTTGAATTATGTGCATTAATGCCTACAAAATGCACATAATCCCCTAAATATTGTAAATGAACCCGGAAAAGTGTCAAATTTGAACACGGTGATTAGCAGGTTTGAGTTCATCGTAGAAAAAAACTCATGGATGAAGGACAAAGGAAATTTGGATTCCCATTCAACCTCGATGATTTACTATCGCACATGATTCATCTCCGTCGCCTCTGCGAACCGTGTGTGTTCACTCACACATGCAAAAGGAAAAAAGAAAACCCTCTGCCACTTCGTCCCCACTCACTCGCCATGGAATCCTCCGCAACTCTGCACCCTAAGCTCGAAGGCTGTTGGCGGCGGGCGTAGGTCGCGCTCCAAACGGCACCGGATTTCGTCCCTATCGCTTTCCGCCGCCTATCTGCACCGACATTCTAGACTCTGGTCGACTGAGGTCTTCTGCAGGATTGGCCTGGGGATTTTTCTCATGGAGAAGGTAATCAACTTAATTAGCAAAATATTGACTCATCTCTTATCGCAGTCCGTCCGTCGCTGTTAATCAATCGGCGTAAATCGTCGCGGAATCATTTTTGTTGTAGCTAATTCGTGGGTGTTCATTCATGTGTCCACAGTGCGAGCACAAATAGGGCAACTATGGTCGTGGCCAGTCGGAAACGAGGTTCTATCTCACCATTCCGGATGACTTCAGGGAGCGCTCGGTATGTTCAGTCTCAACCTACCACGGTTGGCATGGCCTAAATTTGTGAACATATCCCGTCTGTTGCTACATTATCTATATATTTGCGTCAGATCTTTGTTACATTATCTATTTTTAATTCTATATTTTTGTACTTTTCTTTCATCTATATATGGATCTGTTCTATCAGTTACTCCCATATATGCATCTTGCTCTTTTATTTCAATATATCTAATTTATGATTTTAATTTTCATTTCAAGCAGTACATCCCTTCCTTTGGAAGAATTGGAGTAGAAGGAAATCTTGGGCTTTACTTTGCTATGTCATATTGACAAAGTAGCATGGATTTACAATGACGGTTATCGAACTTGGTAAAGATGGTCACTCCTATTTTAATGCGGACCTTTGGAGAAAAATGTCTAAGTGTTATGAACTGAAAGCTGGCAATAAAATTCTATTGCGTGCACCACAGCCTTGTCTAATTAACACGGATGTTTACTTCCCCAACGTCATCAGCCGATCAAACTCTGATCGAGGTTAGTGTCCTTTCAACTTTCTCCATGCTGTCGTATTACTATTTAAGCAACCAGTTGATCACTATTTAAGCAACCAATTGTGATATGATATTCTGACTCCGTTCCTAGGCAGTAGCAAATTCTGTTTACCAATTTATGCGCACAATATATTCTTCTGCCATGTCTTGAATAAATAATACCTTTCCACCTTTTAAGCAAGATATGTTGGATGCAAAGTGAATGATCTTTATGTTACTAAGCGTACCAAATTTCATTGGAAGGACTTGAACATGTCATAAACTTTGTTGATAATCTGACAGAGATAGCATATCGTATGAACGATGGATTTTGGATGGGATTAATTAGACCTATGGTGCACACACTGAACAAGACCAATTATGTGCACAAAATGCTGGTAAAAAGTCTTATTTTAATGTTGATGCTCATAAACTATATATATCTTCAATGATATGTTACAATTGTTTTTTATTCTACATGTCAATAGAAATTGCCCCCTGTAGCAGTTCCTGGATTGATTTCCCGGCGTGGTCGAATTACACTTGTGCCTGCTAATAACGCCAAAGTGATTGCAAGGTACTACATTTCCCGCAGAAATGGAACCATTCAAATTAACAAGTTCTCGCTTCTCGTGGCAATGCATCCATATTGGAAAATTGGAGACACTGTTCTACTCATGCTCTACCAAGGCAAAGGAGGGCTCTTCCTTTTCATTGATGAGATGCCGAGTCGCCATGATCAAGCTGCTTGATAACCCACAAGTATAAGGGATCGCAATAGTTTTCGAGGGTAGAGTATTCAACCCAAATTTATTGATTCGGCACAAGGGGAGCCAAAGACTATTCTCAAGTATTAGCAGTTGAGTTGTAAATTCAACCACACCTGGGTAACTTAGTATCCGCAACAAAGTATTTAGTAGCAAAGTAGTATGATAGTAACGGTAACAGTGGCAAAAGTAATGATAGCAGTTTTGTAGTAATTGTAACAGTAGCAACGGTAAAGTAAATAAGCAAAGCACAATATGTGAAAAGCTCATAGGCATTGGATCAATGATGGATAATTATGTCGGATGTGATTCCTCTATAACATAGGGTGACACAGAACTAGCTCTAGTTCATCAATGTAATGTAGGCATGTATTCCGAATATAGTCATACGTGCTTATGGAAAAGAACTTGCATGACATCTTTTGTCCTACCCTCCCGTGGAAGCGGGGTCCTAATGAAAACTAAGGGATATTAAGGCCTCCTTTTAATAGAGTACTGGACCAAAGCATTGGCCCTTAGTGAATACAAGAACTCCTCAAACTACGGTCATCACCGAGAAGTATCCTGATTATTGTCACTTCGGGGTTGTCGGATCATAACACATAATAGGTGACTATAGACTTGCAAGATAGGATCAAGAACGCACATATATTCATGAAAACATAGTAGGTTCAGACCTGAAATCATGGCACTCGGGCCCTACTGACAAGCATTAAGCATAGCAAAGTCATAGCAACATCAATTTTAGAACATAGTCGATACTAGGGATCAAACCCTAACAAAACTAACTTGATTACATGGTAAATCATACAACCCATCACCGTCCAGCAAGCCTACGCTGGAATTACTCACGCACGACGGTGAGCATCATGAAATTGGTGATGGAGGATGGTTGATGGCGACGAATCCCCCTATCCGGAGCCCCGAACGGACTCCAGATCAGCCCTCCTGAGAGAGATTAGGGCTTGGCTGTCATGCCCAATATGCGACCCTATCCAAGAGGAACTCGAAGGTCCCACCAAGGATAGACCCGCATATTGAAACGCTTTTGCAAGGTGGATATCATTACATCAACATTACATAAATAGATGGGGATACATCCAAGAGGCATACAATGCCACGCGAATACAACAATACATCATACAAGAACAACATCCGACTACGGATGAATCATAAGCAGAAACTCAAACAATATCCACCCTGCTAGCCCAGGCTGCCGACCTGGAACCTATCCCCCGATCGAAGAAGAAGCAGAAGAAGAACTCCAAAACAAGCAAGCATCGCTCTCGCATCAAGATCATCGCACAACCTGTACCTGTAACTGTTGTTGTAGTAATCTGTGAGCCACGAGGACTCAGCAATCCCATTACCATGGGTATCAAGACTAGCAAAGCTTAATGGGAAAGGAAGGGGTAAAGTGGTGAGGTTGCAGCAGCGACTAAGCAAGTATGGTGGCTAACATACGCAAATGAGAGCGAGAAGAGAAACAAAGGAACGGCCGTCAACTAGCAAGGATCAAGAGGTGATCCTGAACCCCTACTTACGTCAATCATAACACAGAAACCGTGTTCACTTCCCGGACTCCGCCGAGAAGAGACCATCACGGCTACACACGTGGTTGATGCGTTTTAATTCGGATCTGGTGTCAAGTTATCTACAACCGGACATTAACAAATTCCCATCTGCCACATAACCGCTGGCACGGCTCTCAAAAGTTTATACCCTGCAGGGGTGTCCCAACTTAGCCCATGACAAGCTCTCGCGATCAACGAAGGAATAGACCTTCTCCCAGGAAGACCCGATCAGTCTCGGAATCCCGGTTTACAAGACATTTCGACAATGGTAAAACAAGACTAGCAAAGCCGCCCGATGCGCCGACAATCCCGATAGGAGCTACACATATCTCGTTCTCAGGGCAACACCGGATAAGTCAAGCTACGAGTAAAACCAGACTTCGAGTTTCCCCGAGGTGGCCCCGCAGGTTGCTCGTTTCGGACCAACACTTAGACAAGCACTGGCCCAGGGGGGGGGGGCTAAAATAAAGATGACCCTTGGGTTAATTACTCCCAAGGGAAAGGTAGGTGGTGGTGAGGCAAATGGTAAAACCAAGGTTGGGCCTTGCTTGGCAAGTTTTATTCAAAGCGAACTGTCAGGGGGGTCCCATAAATCACCCGACCGCGTTAGGAACGCAAAATCCGGGAACATAACACCGGTATGACGGAAACTAGGACGGCAAGAGTGGAACAAAACACCAGGCATAAGGCCGAGCCTTCCACCCTTTACCAAATATATAGATGCATTAATAATATAAGAGATATTGTGATATCCCAACATAAACCCTGTCCACCATGGAGCAATCTTCAACTTCACCTGCAACTAACAACGCTATAAGAGGGGTTGAGCAAAGCGGTAACATAGCCAAACAACAGTTTGCTAGGAATGGTGTCAAAGGTTAGAGGTTCATGGCAATTTGGGGAGGCTTGATGAGCAAAAGATAGGTAACGCAGCATAGCGATAGAACGAAGCAACTAGCATAGCAATGATAGTAGTGAGATCCAGGGTAGCGGTCATCTTGCCTGAAATCCCACAAGGAAGAAGAACGAGTCCATGAAGAAGATGAAGCCATGAAGACGAACCAAGCGTAGACGAACGCATCCTCACGATCGCAACGAAATGGGAACTATCGAGAAGAAGCACACAACATGGTAAACACACCACACATGAACAAGACATGATGCGCAACAAGCATGATGCATGACAAAGCTAGATGAGGCTACTCATGGCAAGAGATGATGCAAACAAGAACAACACATCAAGGCAAGTTTAAATGAGGCCGGGAACAACATATAACAATTCCGGTAAGTCCTCATATGCAAATTTCGAAATTGGTCCAGATCTAAATAAACCTTATGTTCAAGTTGTTAAACAGCAAGTTAAGATGCACCAAGATGATCTACACGAGATTCTAGTCAAGTTGCATATAAAGTTCATTAGATTTGGAGCTACGACCTAGAAGATGTGAGCAAAACAAGTTAAACATGGGATTTATGCAAAATGCACCCAAACATCAAGCAAACACACCAAAACAAGGATGCAACATGGTAATATGAAACTACATGCAAAATCAAGCAACTTTCATATAGAGCACACTCAAAACGGAGCAACGGTGCAACACATACACTCTATATAAGTTATAACAACAATCTATCCAAAACAGCAACTAGGCATATTACAAGCATCAAAAGAATATGCTACAGCACCCCAACATAATAACAAAAGGCATGGGAATGAAGTACTGGTAAAGCACTACAAAACATGAACACTGAGCTATCTCCAGAAACAACTAGAACATGCTCAAAAGGACATGGTAAGATTGCAAATAATAATAGTTTCAGACTTTAGCAGAAATAACATCAGGTTGCAATGTTTAGAGCTATCAAACAACATGTTACAGGAACTTATCATGGCAAACAAAGGCATGGCATGATACTACTAAATGCATAGATCAAAAGTCCCTTACTGACCATGAGCCAAAAAGGCATAGAAAATATGATGGCACCCATGTAAACATGGCAAATTATATGACAGATTCAAACATGGCAGGAACAACAATAAGTAGGCATGTTCGTGAGCTTGAACCACTCACCACAGAGCAATACATGGCATGGCAAGGCAACCAACAGTAATAAGACATGTTTATGAAGCTAAGCATGGTAAGAGCAAGTTCATAGGGTGCATGGATCACTAGGAAACATTCATGGAAACATGGAACTTAATGTTAACAGGTTGACAGCAACAATATCAAGCAACTTTGGAGCAAGATATGGTCAATCTACAGCAAGCTATAAATGCAACCAAGGGCATGGATGGATAGAGCAAGACATGTAGATCAAAACATGTTTATAGGACATCTCCAGATTATGCATAGAATGATTAGTAGAAGCATGTAAACATAGCAACAAAATATAACAGAATCTGTCAGGAAAACAGCAACAGCAAGTACCCTCCTTAACAAGCTTGATTCACTCACCACAAGTCATTGAATGACAAGATAAGCATATAATCATCAAGAAGACATGTTTATGTAACCAACCAAGGCAAGAACAAGACCATAGCATGCAAGGATCAATTATAGCAACCTTGGCTAAATTGAATAACAAGTAAACATTCTGCCAGGAAACATTTTGAAGCAAAAGTAGAGCATCAAAATTACATGCTAGACTACTCCATAATTGCAAACACGGGCATGAATGGATAGACAATAACCATATGTTAAAAACACCCTTACTGAAGCATCTCAAAATATGCATGGATCTCTCTGTAGCATCAAGTTTACGTGGGATCAAAATAACAGCAGAACAGGGACTAAAATCAGCAATATCACGAAGCCTAGTTTGCATGCTTGTGCTAGTCACCACATTGATCACAAAAATACATGGCATACACCCCTGGAAAGATGACATGGCATAGATCAAAACACATGTAGACATCAACCTCATAGGATGCACACATCAATCATGGCAAAAATGACAAATGAGCAAGTTATAATAGTTTCAGCAGGTTAACATCAACATGCACTCTTCCAACAGCTTTTCGGGCATCAAGATGAGCTCAAATGAAAATGATGCAATGGAATGAAATGAAGTACTCGTCGAGGCGAACAATTTGACATATTATACGCACGAAACGGAGCTACGGATGCAAAGATACAGCATGATGAACATGGCATGAAAATTACACAAAAACGGGGACTTAGTGAAAAATATACCTCCGCGAAAGTCAACGCGGGACGGAGGCGTGCGGGACGAGGAGATCTGGAATCGGGGGCACTGTTTGGTTGGAGGGATGGGTGGATCTCGTCCACCCCGACGAGATCTCATCGGAGAAGAACTCCGGCGAGCGGCGGGCGGCTCCGGCGAGGTCAGGACGGCCGGAGGGAGGACGCGGGCGGCGGACCCGGCCGGAGGCGGGAGCCGGCGAGGGCGGAGGTGGGCGCCGCGGCGGAGGCGGGCAGGCGCCGGCGGCGGCGCTCCGGGCTGGCAGCGCGGAGGAGCTTGCCCGGCCGGCGGCGAACGGCGGCGGGACGGCGCCAGGACGCGGGGCACGTCGGGCGCAGGCGCGGCGGGGAGCGGTCGGGCGCGGACGACGGGGAGGCGACGGGGAGCGGTGCGGGGCTCGGCGAGCGGCGCTCAGCGGCGGAGGGGCGCTCCGGTCACCGGAGCTGGAGGCGGCGGCCGGCGGGGATCAGGCGACGCGGTCGCGAGGCGGCGGGCGGCGGCGGCCCCGGCCAGCGCGGACGGCGGCGCAGGCGCGGGCCGGCGGCACGAGCGGATCGGGCCGGGCGGGTCCTGCCTGGGCCTCGGCGGGCCGCGGGAGGCGCAGTGGGCGGACGCGGCGACGTGGCGGCGTCGTATTGGACGGGGGGCGACGGGCGGACATGTCCGTCGGTGGAGGAGAAGGTGTCCGGCGGCGCGAGGGGAATTCCTAGGGTTTCATCCGCGAAAATGGAGGGGGAGGCACCTATATATAGGTAGAGGGAGCTAGGAGTGTCCAAATGAGGAGCGGTTTTCGGCCACGCGATCATGATCGAACGACCGAGAGCATGGAGGGGAGTTAGATGGATTTTGGGCCACTTTGGAAGGGGTGTTGGGCTGCAACAAAAGAGGCTTTTGCAGTTACCTGGTTAACCGTTGGAGTACCAAACGACCTCCAAATGGCTCGAAACTTGACAGGCGGTCTACCGGTGCTATACCAAGGCCGCTTGGCAAACCTCGGGCCATTCCGAGAAAGTTTAATACCCGCTCACAACGAGAGACAAAAAGGGGACGCCGGGGATCATAGGAGCGCCGGATTGCAAAACGGACAACGGGGAAAATGCTCGGATGCAAGAGACGAACGCGTATGCAAAATGAGATGCACATGATGACATGATATAAAATGCATATGATGACATGGCAAAGTGCAACACGCAAGCAAATGACAAGGCAACGACGGCGAATAACTGGCAGACACCTGGCGCATCGAATCCGGGGCGTTACAACACTCCTCCACTAACAAGAGATCTCGTCCCGAGATCTTAGGACCGAGACTGAAGAGAAAAAGGGATGAGGTGAAACAAGAATTCAAGAGAGGAAACAAAGAATCGAGATTACTCGAGAAGAAGAGAGGAATGATGAGAATGACAAGAATCGAAAGCTCACGGAATCAGATAGACTATGAAATCACTCGTTCTAACCGGAGTGGTTAGAATGAGAAAAGAAACGAATAAGACTGAAAGAATTTAGACATCACTCCAGCTCAAACATGGAGGCATAGAACACGAGCTAGAGAGGATGGGATGAAACTTGATGAACTCTTGAAGAATTAACTAAATCATGAAGAACCACCATGAAGAACTCCGGTACCAAAAGGATGATGAGATAAAAATGAAGGATGAAAGAATAAGATGAGCCTTGCGGTGATTTAGATGGAGTTTCCAACGAGATGGCCGATTAAATTGAACTCCGGAAAAGAAAAGATGAAAAGACTTGAAACTAGTATTTATTCATCAAGAACAAACTCCGAAGAAAGGGATTACCCACTTGGATGAAATAAGAATAAGATTTATCGTATGCTTATCCTTCACCAATTAATTGATGAGAAGCAATGGATTTAGCATACTACTTATTCTTCTTGAAAAGGAATTGAGAATTGACATATCGCAAACTTGAGAAGGTCTTCATGAATCACCAGTAGGTTTGGAAGAACGAATGGCTTAATATGATAATGAAGGAAAAAGAATCTTGAACGAACCACCGTAAGAATTCAAAAATGACTGATGAAAAAGAATGAATCACCGGGAAGAATTAGAAAAACAAATATGCTTGAGGGGGATTTAGATGCAAAAGAACAGGAAGAACTCGAGCTGATTAAAGAACACTTGAACGAAGCACCGGGATAAATAGAGAACGATAACTGGAATGATGGCCTCCGTTGAAAAGAAATGGGAAAACAACTCCTGAAATACTCTGGATGGGTAAGAAAGAATATCTGACAAACGGAATAATTCGAGAGGGTAACACAAATCTAGAACCACGAATCTTCGAGAGAACGGACACGATATAGAGGAACAACTCTTCTTCGGTCTTCAAATGACGACGAGAAACACCACCAAAATTACTGAGATACTCCGGGAGAATGAAAAGCAGAGAGGTTGAGCCAACAATCAAATGATTTGAAAAAGATCTTGGAAAAACATGTGACTAATGAAATTCATTCTTACATCACACTTGAAAAGAATTGAGAATAACTCCGGGGGAATTAGAAGAGTCAGGTAAGATCCTGGGAAAAGACCTGTGGGTTAGGGCCCACTTAAAAAAACACCGTTGAAAAAGGATTGTTGAACAGATAGATGATGCACCGGAACAATTGAGATATTTGAATGAGGTGGCAACCTCGAATTAATTGGAACACAGACGAATCTCCTGAGATATCTTCTGAACTCCGGAATGATAAACTGGCGAGAGGCGAACGAGCAAGGAAAAACATGATCCAAGGAAAGAATATGATCAACCCGAAAAAAACTTGAATTGCGTCCATCGAAAAAGAGATGAAGAATGATGAACGAAAAGAGAATTCACCGGTTGAAATAATTGAGGGAAGACTGAAGAGGCTCTACACGAATGGAATTGATGGTCGAGACAGACTCAGGCTCCGGGAAGAAGAGGGTGGGAGGGCGGGAAAACAAAGGCAACTTGGAAGGGGGAAACCGACGAATACCTTGAAGAGAAAACACCGGTTGAAATCATTGAGGAGAGAAAGCAAAGACTTTGCACGAGTAGGATGGATACTCGATTACGGGCTCTGGTTCCAAGAAGAAAAGGGGTGGGCGGGTGGGAAAAGAAAACAACTGAGGATAGAACTTGCGAAAACAGAGAGGGTCGAATCGACTTGACGAGAAATGCACCGGATGCAAGGAGCTGAGAAACAACGATCGAAAAACCAACTGCGTGAACCTAAAGAAAAATTTGAATGGGAAGAGGAGTAGTTCAAAACACCTACGTCAAGATTCCTCACCAGAGCGACGAAGGGGCTGAGGAGTAAAAAGAATTCCTACTCTCCGATATAACTAGACTCAGAAAAAGTTTTCTTCTAGACTCAACAACGGCCAAACTACACGATCAATCAAGGGGGCTCCTAGGGTCGGTCGAGGCTCTGATACCAACTTGTCACGCCCAATATGCGACCCTATCCAAGAGGAACTCGGAGGTCCCACCAAGGATAGACCCGCATATTGAAACGCTTTTGCAAGGTGGATATCATTACATCAACATTACATAAATAGATGGGGATACATACAAGAGGCATACAATGCCACACGAATACAACAATACATCATACAAGAACAACATCCGACTACGGATGAATCATAAACAGAAACTCAAACAATATCCACCCTGCTAGCCCAGGCTGCCGACCTGGAACCTATCCCCTGATCGAAGAAGAAGCAGAAGAAGAACTCCAAAACAAGCAAGCATCGCTCTCGCATCAAGATCATCGCACAACCTGTACCTGCAACTGTTGTTATAGTAATATGTGAGCCACGAGGACTCAGCAATCCCATTACCATGGGTATCAAGACTAGCAAAGCTTAATGGGAAAGGAAGGGGTAAAGTGGTGAGGTTGCAGCAGCGACTAAGCAAGTATGGTGGCTAACATACGCAAATGAGAGCGAGAAGAGAAACAAAGGAACGGCCGTCAACTAGCAATGATCAAGAGGTGATCCTGAACCCTTACTTACGTCAATCATAACACAAAAACCGTGTTCACTTCCCGGACTCCGCCGAGAAGAGACCATCACGGCTACACATGCGGTTGATGCGTTTTAATTCGGATCTGGTGTCAAGTTATCTACAACCGGACATTAACAAATTCCCATCTGCCACATAACCGCGGGCACGGCTCTCGAAAGTTTATACCCTGCAGGGGTGTCCCAACTTAGCCCATGACAAGCTCTCGCGATCAACAAAGGAATAGACCTTCTCCCAGGAAGACCCGATCAGTCTCGGAATCCCGGTTTACAAGACATTTCGACAATGGTAAAACAAGACCAGCAAAGCCGCCCGATGCGCCGACAATCCCGATAGGAGCTGCACATATCTCGTTCTCAGGGCAACACCGGATAAGTCAAGCTACGAGTAAAACCAGACTTCGAGTTTCCCCGAGGTGGCCCCACAGGTTGCTCGTTTCGGACCAACACTTAGACAAGCACTGGCCCGGGGGGGCTAAAATAAAGATGACCCTTGGGTTAATTACTCCCAAGGGAAAGGTAGGTGGTGGTGAGGCAAATGGTAAAACCAAGGTTGGGCCTTGCTGGACAAGTTTTATTCAAAGCGAACTGTCAGGGGGGTCCCATAAATCACCCGACCGCGTTAGGAACGCAAAATCCGGGAACATAACACCGGTATGACGGAAACTAGGACGGCAAGAGTGGAACAAAACACTAGGCATAAGGCCGAGCCTTCCACCCTTTACCAAATATATAGATGCATTAATAATATAAGAGATATTGTGATATCCCAACATAAACCCTGTCCACCATGGAGCAATCTTCAACTTCACCTGCAACTAACAACGCTATAAGAGGGGCTGAGCAAAGCGGTAACATAGCCAAACAACAGTTTGCTAGGAATGGTGTCAAAGGTTAGAGGTTCATGGCAATTTGGGGAGGCTTGATGAGAAAAAGATAGGTAACGCAGCATAGCGATAGAACGAAGCAACTAGCATAGCAATGATAGTAGTGAGATCCAGGGTAGCGGTCATCTTGCCTGAAATCCCACAAGGAAGAAGAACGAGTCCATGAAGAAGATGAAGCCACGAAGACGAACCAAGCGTAGACGAACGCATCCTCACGATCGCAACGAAATGGGAACTATCGAGAAGAAGCACACAACATGGTAAACACACCACACATGAACAAGACATGATGCACAACTAGCATGATGCATGACAAAGCTAGATGAGGCTACTCATGGCAAGAGATGATGCAAACCAGAACAACACATCAAGGCAAGTTTAAATGAGGCCGGGAATAACATATAACAATTCCAGTAAGTCCTCATATGCAAATTTCGAAATTGCTCCAGATCTGAATAAACCTTATGTTCAAGTTGTTAAACAGCAAGTTAAGATGCACCAAGATGATCTACACGAGATTCTAGTCAAGTTACATATAAAGTTCATTAGATTTGGAGCTGCGACCTAGAAGATATGAGCAAAACAAGTTAAACATGGCATTGATGCAAAATGCACCCAAACATCAAGCAAACACACCAAAACAAGGATGCAACATGGTAATATGAAACTACATGCAAAATCAAGCAAGTTTCATATAGAGCACACTCAAAACGGAGCAACGGTGCAACACATACACTCTATACAAGTTATAACAACAATCTATCCAAAACAACAACTAGGCATATTACAAGCATCAAAACAATATGGTACAGCACCCCAACATAATAACAAAAGGCATGGGCATGAAGTACTGGTAAAGCACTACAAAATATGAACACTGAGCTATCTCCAGAAACAACTAGAACATGCTCAAAAGGACATGGTAAGATTGCAAATAATAACAGTTTCAGACTTTAGCAGAAATAACATCAGGTTGCAATGTTTAGAGCTATCAAACAACATGTTACAGGAACTTATAATGGCAAACAAAGGCATGGCATGATACTACTAAATGCATAGATCAAAAGTCCCTTACTGACCATGAGCCAAAAAGGCATAGAAAATATGATGGCACCCATGTAAACATGGCAAATTATATGACAGATTCAAACATGGCAGGAACAACAATAAGTAGGCATGTTCGTGAGCTTGAACCACTCACCACAGAGCAATACATGGCATGGCAAGGCAACCAACAGTAAGAAGACATGTTTATGAAGCTAAGCATGGCAAGAGCAAGTTCATAGGGTGCATGGATCACTAGGAAACATTCATGGAAACATGGAACTTAATGTTAACAGGTTGACAGCAACAATATCAAGCAACTTTGGAGCAAGATATGGTCAATCTACAACAAGCTATAAATGCAACCAAGGGCATGGGTGGATAGAGCAAGACATGTAGATCAAAACATGTTTATAGGACATCTCCAGATTATGCATAGAATGATTAGTAGAAGCATGTAAACATAGCAACAAAATATAACAGAATCTGTCAGGAAAACAGCAACAACAAGTACCCTCCTTAACAAGCTTGATTCAGTCACCACAAGTCGTTGAATGACAAGATAAGCAAATCACAATCAAGAAGACATCTTTATGTAACCAACCAAGGCAAGAACAAGACCATATCATGCAAGGATCAACTATAGCAACCTTGGCTAAATTGAATAACAAGTAAACAATCTGCCAGGAAACATTTTGAAGCAAAAGTATAGCATCAAAATGACATGCTAGACTACTCCATAATTGCAAACAAGGGCACGAATGGATAGACAATAACCATATGTTCAAAACACCCTTACTGAAGCATCTCAAAATATGCATGGATCTCTCTGTAGCATCAAGTTTACATGCCATCAAAATAACAGCAGAACAGGGACTACAATCAGCAATATCACGAAGCCTAGTTTGCATGCTTGTGCTAGTCACCACATTGATCACAAAAATACATGGCATACACCCCTGGAAAGATGACATGGCATAGATCAAAACACATGTAGACATCAACCTCATAGGATGCACACATCAATCATGGCAAAAATGACAAATGAGCAAGTTATAACAGTTTCAGCAGGTTAACATCAACATGCACTCTTCCAACAGCTTTTCGGGCATCAAGATGAGCTCAAATGAAAATGATGCTATGGTGTGAAATGAAGTACTCGTTGAGGCGAACAATTTGACATATTATACGCATGAAACGGAGCTACAGATGCAAAGATACAACATGATGAACATGGCATGAAAATTACACAGAAACGCGGACTTAGTGAAAAATATACCTCCGCGAATGTCAACGCGGGACGAAGGCGTGCGGGACGAGGAGATCCGGGATCGGGGGCGCTGTTTGGTTGGAGGGATGGGTGGATCTCGTCCACCCCGACGAGATCTCACCGGAGAAGAACTCCGGCGAGCGGCGGGCGGCTCCGGCGAGGTCAGGACGGCCGGAGGGAGGACGCGGGCGGCGGACCCGGCCGGAGGCGGGAGCCGGCGAGGGCGGAGGTGGGCGCCGCGGCGGAGGCGGGCAGGCGCCGGCAGCGGCGCTCCGGGCTTGCGGCGCGGAGGAGCTTGCCCGGCCGGCGGCGAACGGCGGCGGGACGGCGCCGGGACGCGGGGCACGTGGGCGCAGGCGCGGCGGGGAGCGGTCGGGCGCGGACGACGGGGAGGCGACGGGGAGCGGCACGGGGCTCGTCGAGCGGCGCTCGGCGGCGGCGGGGCGCTCCGGTCGCCGGAGCTGGAGGCGGCGGCCGGCGGGGATCCGGCGACGCGGTCGCGAGGCGGCGGGCGGCGGCGGCCCTGGCCAGCGCGGGCGGCGGCGCAGGTGCGGGCCGGCGGCGCGAGCGGATTGGGTCGGGCGGGTCCTGCCCTGGCCCCGGTGGGCCGCGGGAGGCGCGGTGGGCGGACGCGGTGATGTGGCGGCGTCGTATTGGACGGGGGGCGACGGGTGGACATGTCCGTCGGTGGAGGAGAAGGTGTCCGGCGGCGCGAGGGGAATTCCTAGGGTTTCATCCGCAAAAATGGAGGGGGGAGGCACCTATATATAGGTAGAGGGAGCTAGGAGTGTCCAAATGAGGAGCGGTTTTTTGGCCACGCGATCGTGATCGAACGACCGAGAGCATGGAGGGGAGTTAGATGGATTTTGGGCCACTTTGGAAGGGGTGTTGGGCTGCAACAAAAGAGGCTTTTGCGGTTACCCGGTTAACCGTTGGAGTACCAAACGACCTTCAAATGGCACGAAACTTGACAGGCGGTCTACCGGTGCTATACCAAGGCTGCTTGGCAAACCTCGGGCCATTCTGAGAAAGTTTAATACCCGCTCACAACGAGAGACAAAAAGGGGACGCCGGGGAACATAGGATCGCCGAATTGCAAAACGGACAACGGGAAAAATGCTCGGATGCATGAGACGAACGCGTATGCAAAATGAGATGCACATGATGACATGATATGAAATGCATATGATGACATGGCAAAGTGCAACACGCAAGCAAATGACAGGGCAACGACGGCGAATAACTGGCAGACACCTGGCGCATCGAATCCGGGGCGTTACATTGGCGGCGGCTCCGTATCATAAAACGCGATGAAACTTTCTCTCTGATTTTTTTCTTTGCGAAAGCAAATATATGGAGTTGGAGTTGAGGTCGATGGACATCCAGGGGGCCCACGAGTTAGGGGGCGCGCCCAGGGGGAGGGGGGGCGCCCCCACCTTCGTGGACAGGGTGTGGGCCCCTGGCCTTGATTCTTTCGCTAGTATTTTTATATTTTCCAAAAATTTGCTCCGTGGATTTTCAGGTCATTCCGAGAACTTCTATTTCTGCACAAAAATAACACCATGGCAGTTCTGCTGAAAACAGGCCAGTCCGGGTTAGTTTCATTCAAATCATGCAAGTTAGAGTCCAAAACACGGGCAAAAGTGTTTGGAAAAGTAGATACGACAGAGATGTATCAACTCCCCCAAGCTTAAACATTTGCTTGTCCTCAAGCAATTCAGTTGATAAACTGAAAGTGATAAAGAAAAAAATTTACAAACTCTGTTTGCTCTTGTTGTTGCAAATATGTAAAGCCAGCATTCAAGTTTTCAGCAAAGATTATGAACTAACCAAATTCACAAGAACACTTAGGTCTCATGTTTACTCATATCAATGGCATAATCAACTAGTGAGCAATAATAATAAATCTCGGATGACAACACTTTCTCAAAACAATCATAATATGATATGACAAGATGGTATCTCGCTAGCCCTTTCTGAGACCACAAAACATAAATCCAGAGCACCTTTAAAGATCAAGGACTGACTAAACATTGTAATTCATGGTAAAAGAGATCCAGTCAAGTCATACACAATATAAACTAATAGTAATGCATGCAAATGACAGCGGTGCTCTCCAGTGGGTGATTTTTAATAAGAGGGTGATGACTCAAAATAAAAGTAAATAGATAGGCCCTTTGTAGAGGGAAGCAGGGATTTGTGGAGGTGCCAGAGCTCGATTTTGAAATAGAGATGAATAACATTTTGAGCGGTATACTTTCACTGTGAACATAACAACTATGAGATCTCGATATCTTCCTTGCTACACACATTATAGGCGGTTCCCAAATAGAATGGTAAAGTTTATACTCCCCCACCACCAACAAGCATCAATCCATGGCTTGCCTGAAACAATGAGTGCCTCCAACTAGCAACAATCCTGGGGGAGTTATTTTTAATTATTTTGATTTGATTTGATCTTTTTGATCATGGGACTGGGCATCCCGGTTACCAGCCATTTTCTCATGAATGAGGAGTGGAGTCCACTCCCCTTGAGAATAACCCACCTAGCATGGAAGATACAGACCACCCTAGTTGATACATGAGCTACTCGAGCATACAAAACAGAATTTCATTTGAAGGTTTGGAGTTTGGCACATACAAATTTACTTGGAACGGCAGGTAAATACCGCATATAGGAAGGTATGGTGGACTCATATGGAATAACTTTGGGGTTTATGGAGTTTGGATGCACAAGCAGTATTCCCGCTTAGTATAGGTGAAGGCTAGCAAAAGACTGGGAAGTGACCAACTGAGAGGGCGACAACAGTCATGAACATGCATTAAAATTAATCAACACCGAGTGCAAGCATGAGTAGGATATAATCCACCATGAACATAAATATCCTGAAGGCTATGTTGATTCTGTTTCAACTACATGCGTGAACATGTGCCAAGTCGAGTCACTCGAATCATTCAAAGGAGGATACCACCCTATCATACCACATCACAACCATTTTAATAGCATGTTGGCACGCAAGGTAAACCATTATAAGCTCCTAGCTAATTAAGCATGGCATAAGTAACTATAATCTCTAATTGTCACTGCAAACATTGTTATTCATAATAGGCTGAATCAGGAACGATGAACTCATCATATTTAAAAAAACAAGAGAGGTCGAGTTCATACCAGCTTCTCTCATCTCAATCAGTCCATCATATATCGTCATTATTGCCTTTCACTTGCACGACCGAACGGTGTGTATAATAATAATATTGCACGTGCATTAGACTAAGCTGGAATCTGCAAGCATTCAATTCAAGGGAGAAGACAAGGTAATATGGGCACTTGGTTAAATCAACAATCATGCATAATAGAGCCACTAAACATTTTTATTATGGTCTTCTCCTCTCGACCCCCAAAGGAAAGAAAACAAAATAAAACTATTTACATGGGAAAGCTCCCAACAGGTAAAAGAAGAACAAGAAATATTTTTGGGTTTTAATTTTAATTACTACTACAATCATGGAAATTAAACTAACTAATTTTTTGGTTTTTCTTAAGGTTTATCAAACACACAAGAAGAAAGCTAGAAAAAGAAATTAAACTAGCATGGATGGTACAATGAAAGAGTATGAGCACCGAAAACTAGAATGAGTGTGTGAACATGAATGTAATGTCGGTGAGAAATACGTACTCCCCCAAGCTTAGGCTTTTGGCCTAAGTTGGTCTATGATGGAGTCATGTACCTAGGGTAGGGTCATAGACCTGATCTAAGTACCCTACCCAAGGACACCCTTAGAAGAGACTACCTTCCAGTCGACCAAGGAGGACTTCACTCGACAGACTCGAAGGACTCGACCATGAAGACACACTCGACCACCAGAAGGTCAAGAAGAACTCTGTACCGTAATGGTCTGTAATTAAGTAGACTTTATGGTATTTAGGACACTTTATGTGAGGCGTTACCAGTAACGCCTAGACTTAATGTACTTTAAACCCCGCATTACTGAGGGCCGGAGGGGTCTGGCAGGCACTATATAAGCCACCCCCCTCCTCAGTGTAAAGGGTTCGCACCCCTGTAATCCATACACACATAATCCACTCGACCGCCTCCGGGCTCCGAGACGTAGGGCTATTACTTCCTCCGAGAAGGGCCTGAACTCGTACATCTCTTGTGCGTACAACTGCTCCATAGCTAGGACCTTGCCTCTCCATACCTACCCCCACTCTACTGTCAGACTTAGAACCACGACAGTTGGCGCCCAGCTTGGGGCATGTGTCTTAGCGATTTTTGGAGAAGTTGCGATTTTTCCGATTACTTTCATCATGGTTGTTGGTGGAGTTTTGGTCGAGGGTCACGAGATCCGTCTCGGCGCTCTCACCTTCGTCGCCGACGACTCCGCTTGGCTCCAGGAGGCTCCACTTGACGTTGATGCGCTCCCCGTCTGCGGTGCGACGCATTTTCGCACATGTGTCTACGGCGTTCTGCTGCGGCAACCGTCGACTCCATATCGGTCGACTCCCCTATCGACCACCCTCCCAGTCTCCCACCAGCGCAAGCGCTCTGGTCGGTCGAGACTCCAGCGGTGGGTGAGGCACGCGGTGGCACGCCAGACAGCCACCACCCAAGTTGCGGCAATCGAGCCCGACGAATCTCTCTACGGCCTGTTCAATCTGTCGATTGGCTCCGTAGAGACTGCATCCGAGTGTGATAGCAGTGATCCAGCGGCGGAGGTCTTGATGGTCAACGGGCCTCGCAGCCCTCCCGGTTTCCCTCGTGAGGACGGGGTAGACGGTGGAGGCGACCCCGCTCAAGTCCACGAAGAGTACCAGCCCGAGCCACTTAATTCCCTTCAGAGGGAAGAACTTCGCCGCAGGAACATGGATGCCCTGCATACTCCCATCGCAGGAGAAACCCCCGAGGCTCGCCCCTTGGAGGAGGCATGTTTGGCCAACTTGGCTGAACGCGCTCGTCTGGAGAACCTTCAGCGAGCACTCAACGAGCGCGCGCGGCAACGAGTTCCCAACGCCAATCGACGTCAACTCTTCCCGCCGACTCAGGTATATCGAACCCCGATTCAGAATTTAGCAGCTGCAACCCGTATAGCAGAGTCCATCCAGCCCTCTCAGTCGGAAGCTGGCAGAGGCATGATGCAGATCAGAGATTTGCTCCGGGCAGCAGGAGATCAGAATTCAGCCGTGTCGCAGTCACGCAACAGAATTCACAGTCGATCCGGCGCTGCGAATACGGTTCAGTCGGCTCACAGTCCCAGATTGCCTCTGCGGCGTGAAGGACGCGAGAATCGGCGAGACCAGTATGGTGACCGACATGATCGTGACGATAGGCGTCGAGTGCCCACTCCCCCCCCCCCCGAGGGATGGGTCTTACGCTCCTCAGCAGCAGGATGACAGGCGTCAACACAGTGTGGGGCGAAGAGCTCCAATCGACCCCCGGGAACCAGGCTTCGATGCGCGATCCATCATCGTGCAAGGCTTGGTCGACCGAAACAGAGCCCATCGGGGCGGCCCCGACAGAGATGCGCCCACAAGCATTCGAGTGCATGTTTCTAGTCCAGAATGTTTTAGCAGGGCTATCAGAGCCGCGGTGATTCCCCCCAACTTCAGGTTGGCAACTGGAGTAAGCAAGTTCACTGGTGAGCCTAAGCCTGAAACCTGGCTTGAGGACTACCGAGTGGCGGTTCAGATTGGTGGCGGGAATGACGAGGTGGCCATGAAGCATTTGCCCCTCATGTTGGAAGGTTCTGCCAGAGCATGGTTGAATTAGTTACCTCCTAGCAGCATTTACACTTGGGAAGATCTGTCCTGAGTGTTCGTCAGAACATTTGAAGGAACTTGCAAGCGACCAGCTGGATTGACAGAGCTGCAAGTCTGTGTGCAGAAGACGAATGAGACTCTCAGAGAGTATATTCAGAGATGGATCACTTTGCATCATACCGTGGAGAACGTGTCTGATCATCAGGTAGTCTGCGCCTTCAAGGATGGTGTTAAGAACAGAGAATTGAGTTTGAAGTTTGGTAGAACCGGAGACATGACCCTGAGTCGGATGATGGAGATTGCTACCAAGTATGCCAACGGCGAAGAGGAAGACCGACTCCGAAGCGGCAAGTACAAGCCGAGTCAGTCGGAGAAGGGAAACACCAGTCGGAAGCAGAAGCGGAAGGCCGAACCAGCAGCTCCTGGAGAGGCTCTGGCCGTGACTCAGGGCAAGTTCAAAGGGAAACCCAAAGGATCCTGGAACCCTAAGAAGGTGAAGGATAAAGAAGGAAATGACGTGATGGATATGCCGTGTCACATCCACACGAAAAAAGATGAAGAGGGTAATATCATCTACGCCAGTGTCAACTCCTGATCCGGCAGTTCCAAGGATAAGGAAAAGGAGTCGGACAAGGCCGAAGACAAGGAGGACAGTGAGGGAGGATATCCACATGTCAACTCCACTCTGATGATTTTTGCGGATGTGGAAAGCAAGAGCCGACTGAAGGTCATTAACCGTGAGGTGAACATGGTTGCCCCGGCGAAACCTAGTTATCTGAGATGGTCCCAAACACCCATCACATTCGACCAGTCTGACCACCCGACTCATATTGCCACCCCTGGGAGGCAAGCTTTGGTGGTCGACCCGGTTGTCGAAGGCACTCGGCTGACGAAGGTGCTGATGGACGGTGGTAGCGGACTGAACTTATTGTATGCGGACACGCTGAAGGGAATGGGCATTTCGATGTCCCGACTGAGCACCAGTAACATGAGCTTTCATGGAGTTATACCAGGAAAGAAAGCCGACTCACTCGGTCAAATAGCTCTAGATGTGGTGTTTGGTGATTCAAAGAATTTTCGCAAGGAGAAGCTGACGTTTGAGGTCGTGGATTTTCAGAGCGCGTACCACGCTATTTTGGGGAGACCAGCTTACGCATGGTTCATGGCTCGACCATGTTACGTCTACCTCAAACTGAAGATGCCCGGCCCCAAAGGAGTGATCACTGTCACTGGTGATCGGAAAAAGGCAGAAGAGTGTTTCCAGAAAGGCTCAAAGATTGCCGATTCCCAGGTGACAGCGGTCGAGTTTGAAGAATATAAGCAAAATGCAGATCCGAGTGATTTCCTGCGAGCCAAGAAGCCCGCCACAGAGTCTGCATTTCAGTCGTCCGGTGAGACGAAGCCTGTCCACATTCACCCGACCGACCCCAATGCAGCCCCGACCCACATCTCCACAACACTCGACCCGAAATAGGAAGAAGCGCTCATCCAGTTCCTCCGTGAGAACTGGGACATTTTTGCACGGAAGCCAGCTGACATGCCGGGTGTTCCCAGGGGACTGGCTGAGCATCATGTTAGAGTCGACTCATTAGCAAAACCAGTTAAAGAGCATCTTCGGCGGTCTGCCGTCCAGAAGAGAAAAGCTATTGGTGAGGAAGTGGCTCGACTGTTGGCGGCAGGATTTATCCGAGAGATATACCACTCCGAGTGGCTCGCTAATGTCTTCATGGTTCCTAAGAAGGACAATTCACTCCGAATGTGCATTGATTTCAAGCACATCAATCAGGCCTGCCCGAAAGATCATTTCCCTCTCCCTCGCATTGATCAAATTGTTGACTCGACCGCGGGATGCGAGAGATTGTCTTTTCTAGACGCCTATTCCGGGTACCATCAGATCCGTCTGTACGGACCCGATGAGATAAAAACATCTTTCATCACTCCATTCGGGTGCTTCTGCTATATCACCATGCCATTCGGCCTCAAGAATGCCGGAGCCACGTTTATGCGAATGACTCAGAAGTGCTTGCTCACTCAAATCAGTCGGAATGTGGAAGCGTATATGGATGATATCGTGGTCAAATCGCGAAAAGGTTCCGACCTGCTCACTGACCTCGCCGAAACATTTGCCAACCTCAGAAGGTATGATATCAAGCTCAATCCATCAAAGTGCACATTCGGAGTTCCTGGTGGCAAGTTACTCGATTTTCTCGTTCCCGAACGAGGGATCGACGCTAATCCAGAAAAGATCGGCACTATACTCCAAATGAAATGCCCCGTGCGAGTGCACGATGTCCAAAAGCTTACTGGATGCTTGGCCGCATTAAGTCGATTCATCTCACGACTCGGTGAAAAGGCATTGCCTCTTTACCGACTGATGAAGAAGGCAGACAAATTCGAGTGGACTCCAGAAGCTGATGCAGCGTTTGCCGAGCTAAAAGCTCTGCTCTCCACCCAGCCGGTGCTTGCTGCTCCAATCAGCAAAGAGCCTCTGTTGCTTTATATCGCAGCCACAGGACAAGTCGTCAGTACAGTACTTACGGTCGAGCGGGAAGAAGAAGGGAAAGCCTTCAAAGTTCAGCGCCCAGTGTATTATCTGTCTGAAGTTTTGACTCCATCCAAGCAGAGATACCCTCATTATCAGAAGCTTGTGTATGGGATATACATGACCACGAAGAAGGTTCCTCATTATTTCTCTGATCATTCCATCACAGTCGTCAGCGACGCTCCACTTTCAGAGATTTTGCACAACAGAGATGCAACTGGTCGAGTGGCGAAATGGGCGATTGAACTTCTTCCCCTTGATATCAAGTTTGAGGCAAAGAAAGCCATTAAGTCCCAGGCAATAGCAGATTTCCTCGCCGAGTGGATTGAACAGCAGCAGCCGACTGAAGTTCACTCGGAGCATTGGACCATGTTCTTTGATGGCTCTAAGATGTTGAATGGTTCTGGTGCTGGGGTTGTCCTGGTTTCCCCCAGAGGAGATAATCTCAGATATGTGCTCCAGATTCACTTTGATTCCTCCAACAATGAGGCAGAGTATGAGGCCCTCTTGTATGAGTTGCGCATGGCTATTTCACTCGGTGTCCGTCACCTTATGGTCTATGGCGACTTGGATTTAGTGGTCAACCAAGTGATGAAGGAGTGGGACGTGAGAAGCCAAACCATGACTGGATACTGCAATGCAGTGAGGAAGCTGGAAAAGAAGTTTGAGGGGTTAGAGCTCCATCACATACCCCGACAGAAAAATCAAGCGGTTGATGATCTAGCAAAGATAGGTTCCAAGAGGGAAGCCATTCCGAGTGGTGTGTTCTTGGAGCATATTCATACTCCGTCAGTTAAAGAAGATCCTTTCACCGAAGAAGCTCCGCAACCCAAGAGTGCCACAGATCCGACTGAAGTAGAAGTCCCAGCAGTGGTCGACTTGGTTATGGAGGTCTTAGTAGTCACTCCTGACTGGAGAGTTCCATATATCGCGTATATCCTGAGAAAAGAGCTCCCGGAGGATGAGGAAGAGGCTCGACAGATCGTCCGTCGATCCAAGGCCTTTACCGTAATCAAAGGACAGTTGTACAGAGAGAGCGCGACTGGAGTTGGTCAGAAGTGCATAACGCCAGAAGAAGGTCGAATCATCCTTGATGATATCCACTCGGGGACCTGTGGCCATCATGCGTCCTCTCGGACCATCGTGGCCAAAGCATACCTAGCCGGATTTTACTGGCCAAAGGCAAATGAGATGGCAAAGGAAATAGTGGACAAGTGTGAAGGATGTCAGTTCTACTCCAATATGTCACACAAGCTTGCGTCAGCTCTGAAGACCATACCACTCGTCTGGCCCTTCGCAGTATGGGGGTTGGATATGGTGGGCCCCTTGAGAACAGGTCGAAGCGGTTTCACGCATGTACTGGTGGCAGTCGACAAGTTCACCAAGTGGATTGAGGCTAAACCCATCAAGAACCTTGACGCCGGTACTGCTATTAGCTTCATCAGGGAACTGATATTCAGATATGGAGTCCCGCACAGCATCATTACAGATAATGGGTCGAACTTCGACTCGGAGGAATTCAGGGATTTCTGCACCTCTCAAGGCACACGAGTCGACTACGCTTCGGTCGCCCATCCGCAGTCGAATGGACAAGCAGAGCGAGCCAATGGCCTGATCCTCAAAGGGTTGAAACCCCAACTGATGCGTGATCTCAAGCATGCGGCTGGAGCATGGGTCGACGAACTTCCCTCAGTGCTTTGGGGACTGCGGACCACGCCTAATCGGTTGACCGTGAGAACTCCATTCTTCTTGGTCTATGGAGCTGAAGCAGTCTTGCCGAGTGATCTTCTCCACAATGCTCCTCGGGTTGAACTTTACAACGAAGCTGAAGCTGAACAAGCGTGGCAGGATGCAGTCGACCTTTTAGAGGAAGAAAGGGAGATGGCTCTGATCCGATCGACCATCTACCAACAAGACTTGCGTCGCTTCCACGCCAGAAACGTGAAGAGTCGAGCCTTCTAGGAAGGAGATTTAGTTCTCCGAGTGGATCAGCAGAAACAACACAAGCTTGCTCCTTCTTGGGAAGGACCCTTCATCGTCACCAAGGTCCTCCACAACGGGGCGTACCGTCTTTACAATGTCAAGCACAACATCGATGAGCCCCGAGCTTGGAACGCGGAGCTACTCCGGCCATTTTACACTTAAGTTTTTCACTCGGATGAGTTGTAATAAAAGTACTTCTGTAGTCCATGTTTTGCAAGATAATAGTGTCATAATTTCCCCAATAATTTTTGTCACTTTTATTTGTTCAGTAAAAATTTCCCCTCAGTGGGTGACTTAGCCGCGAATCCGTTTCACCTAAGTTTGTAAAAAAAATCCTTACCGAGTGGTGAGCCAGCCTCCCACTCGGGGGCTTAGCCGCGAATCTGTTTCGCCTAAGTTTGTAAAAAAAATCCTTACCGAGTGGTGAGCCAGCCTCCCACTCGGGGGCTTAGCTATAGTCCAAGTACTCGCCTAAGTTTCAATAAAATCCTACCGAGTGACAAGCCAGACTTTCACTCGGGGGCTTAGCTGCAGTCCAAGTACTCGCCTAAGTTTCAATAAAATCCTACCGAGTGGTCAGCCAGCCTCCCACTCGAGGGCTTAGCTGCAGTCCAAGTACTCGCCTAAGTTTCAATAAAATCCTACCGAGTGGTCAGCCAGCCTCCCACTCGGGGGCTTAGCTGCAGTCCAAGTACTCGCCTAAGTTTCAATAAAATCCTACCGAGTGACAAGCCAGACTTTCACTCGGGGGCTTAGCTGCAGTCCAAGTACTCACCTAAGTTTCAATAAAATCCTACCAAGTGACAAGCCAGACTTTCACTCGGGGGCTTAGCTGCAGTCTAAGCACTCGCCTAAGTACAAATACAACATGCGCTCGCAAGGAGGACGAGGTGCAGGTCGACTGCTACCCTCTCCTCTGAGCTACGCCACAAGTACAATGTGCGGTCACAAGGAGGACGAGGTGCAGGTCGACTGCGACCCTCTCCTCTGAGCTACGCCACAAGTACAATGTGCGGTCGCAAGGAGGACGAGGTGCAGGTCGACTGCGACCCTCTCCTCTGAGCTACGCCACAAGTACAACGTGCGGTCGCAAAGAGGATGAGGCACAAGTCGACTGCGACCCTCTCCTCTGAGCTACGCCACAAGTACAACATTAAAATCCCACCGAGTGAGGAGCAGACCTCCCACTCGGGGGCTTAGCTGCAGCCCCGTGCTCGCCTAAGGTATAAAAATCTTACCGAGTGAAGAGCAGACCTCCCACTCGGGGGCTTAGCTGCAGCCCAGTGCTCGCCTAAGGTATAAAAATCCTGCCGAGTGAGGAGCAGACCTCCCACTTGGGGGCTTAGCTGTAGCCCAGTGCTCGCCTAAGTTATAAAAATCACGCCGAGTGAGGAGCAGACCTCCCACTCGGGGCTTAGCTGCAGCCCAGTGCTCGCCTAAGTTATAAAAATCCCACCGAGTGAGGAGCAGACCTCCCACTCGGGGGCTTAGCTGCAGCCCAGTGCTCGCCTAAGTTTCAATAAAATCCTACCGAGTGGCGAGCGCACCTCCCACTCGGGGGCTTAGCCGCAGCCCAGTGCCTGCCTAAGTGAATTGAAGAATAAGTCGACTGCAGTAAGCATCTTGCTTTAAACCTGCAAAAGACATTTCGAGCCAAATGCAAGCGTATTCAAACATCGAATCCAAGTTCAGATAGATACCTAAAGGAACCGAAAGTGCTCAGGCACTAAGCCTGTTAAGGTTTATCGGTTACAAAATCACTCAGCATACCGAGGCAAATTTAAAGTGTCGAGCTCAAAGAAGTTTTTTTACCCCTCTTGTGGAGGGCTGGAAGGTGCAACAAACTCATCAAGATCAATTCCGTCCCCGATCCGAGTGGCGGCAGCGATGAAGGTCTCCATGAAGGACCTGAAGTCGTGTTTCTTGGTGTTGGCCACCCGAAGAGCCACCATCTTGTCTTCTCGCGCATCCTTGCAGTGGACTCGATCCAGACACAGAGCAACATCTGCACCGCACCTAGCAGAGGACTTTTTCCACTCCTGCACTCGACCAGGAACTGTGTTTAGTCGAGCCATCAGAGACTCGAGGTCGTTCTGGAGTGTCTCCCTGGGCCAGAGCGTGGTGTCAATGCGGGAAGTGGCGACCTTCAGCCTTGCAAGATAGTCAATGACAGCAGCAACACGAGACTCAAGCCGGAACACGTTCATGGCAACTTCATCATTCACCGGAGAGTTGATGGGTCCAGATTTCGTTCCAGCCGACTAGTTTCCTCTTCAAAGTTTTGGCAAAATTCTGCAAGTACAATCACTGAGTCAAGGCAATGGTCGAATGGAAAGATCACTGTAAAAATGATTGTTTAACGCAAAGGATTACCTTCGAGCATAAGGAACAACTTCTTGGCAAGTCCACTCAGAAAGGCCTCCAGATCATTCTTCTTCCCAGTCAACTGACTGGCCTTGTCGTTCAGGGCAGCTTTGTCACTTTTCAGTCGACTGACCTCCTTGTTGGCAATCGCAAGAGCATCTTTCAGATTAGTATTTTCTTCTTCAAGCTTGGTGACCGAAGCTAACTTCTCGTCAGCAAGCTTGATCTTCTCAGCTAGCTCAAGGTCTTTCTTCTTCTGGGCCTCCTTCACCTTGCCTGCAAAGTTACAGCAAGATCAGATTTTGAAACAAATGAAGGACAAAAGCAGTCGTCGAGGTCTCACCGAACGTACCTTTGGTCTCCTCCTTCGCCTTCGTCAGATTCTCCTGGACCAGCTTCAGATCCAGCTCGAGCTGGATGTGCTTGTTCTCCAGCTCGGTGTAACGAGCCGCAAGGTCGCAGGATTTCTGCGAAGAACCAATCGACAAAATGTCAAAGATAATTCACTTCCGAGTGGATAAGAGAAAATCATGTGTTTCTAAGACTACAGCCGAATACAAACATTCGACCGTAGTCTCGGGGACTACACCCAGTGGGTGCACTCAGCGTGCCCCCACTAGTTCTATTAAGATAGAGTCGACCAGTCGACCAAAAAAAATCCATTTGACTTAGTCGAATGACGGAAGAACCTAACTTATAAAGCCTATGGCCGACTGCCAGCAGTCGACCATAGCCTTGGGGACTACACCCAGCGGGTGCACTCAGCGTGCCCCCGCTAAACCGGAGTTTCAATCGACACACCCAGTGGGTGACTACTATGGATTCCGAAAAGAAAGATTTTCAGATAGCATATCCTAACAGAACAAGCGATGATCGACTGACCTGAACGTTGCTTTGAAGAGCAGAACTGGCGTTGTAGGCTGCCTGGCTTGCCTCCCGGATGGCCTTCACCTGCTCCATCATGACTCCCGCCTGGCGTATCGCTTCCTTTGCAGCACTGGCTTGGTCCTCTGGGACGTAGTGTGTCGAGAAGAGGGAAGGTTGTGCGGCACTCGACGACGCGGGGTGAGCACTCGTCAGCAGCACCGCGAAAGATACGGTGTGTCGAGTGGTGTTCTCCTCCTCCGTGACCAGAGTCTTGGGTGCCGTCACATCCTGGGCCACCCTGCCGGCAGACGCTTTCCTGCTCCTCCTGTGCTTCAGCGGTTCCTCATCGTCGTCGTCGTCGGGAAGGGTGATAACGACATTGGATGGAGCTACAGAAAGGAATCAGAATTAGAGACCAAGAGCCAATCGACTAAAAAACAGAATTAAGAGAGTGGTACCAGGTTTTGAGGTTGCAGCATCCTCCATCTCATGGTCGTCAGCCCTGGCTGAGGTATCGGAAGTAGCAGCACTACAATTCCAAAAATCACTCGGTTAACTCAAGAGTCGATCAAAGATAAACTCATATAAAACAAGAAGACTCAAGCAGCATTTTTACCCTGATATGGTGGGGATTGACACCTTCATCTTCGGCAGGACCTTGGTCGGCTTCGACGGTGCCACCCTGGATTGCTTCGAAGCCTTTTCAATCGGCGCTGGAGAAGTGGTCCGAGGGCGCTTGGTCGACTGCGCGACAGTCGCAAACCCCTTACCACGTTCAGTCGCAGGGTCATGGACAAGCTTCGACCGCCTTTCCGAGCGCGGTGGTGCGACCTCCTCCTCCTCCTCTTCTTCTTCGTCCTCCTCCTCCTCCTCATCATCATCATCTTCAGCAGCATACGAGTCCCACTCCTCCTGGCTTTCGCCCCCACTCGCTTCTCCCTCCTCAGTCGGAGTTTGTGCTCCATTGGGCATCGAGTACAGTTCGGTGAGGGTCTGTCAGGCATCAAGACAAAGATCAATCGACCAATTTACGGCGAAAACGGAATAAGTATGGCAAGAATACAATTGGAGACAAAGTAAACACACCTTGTCTGGAATGCTGGAATTGTCGAGTGGTGGAATCCTCCTGGCTCCACGAGGGTTATCTTTGTTCCCGGTGACCGCCGCCATCCACCTCTCCAGCGTGGAGTCGTCGACTGCTTCAGGATTGATCCGAGTTTCACCTTCAGTCCCGTAGTACAACCACATGCAATGGCCTCGGTACTGAAGAGGCTGGATACGCCGCCTAAGGAAAACCTCCAGGAGATCCATACCCGCCACTCCTTCCCGAACTAACTGGACTACACGCTCCATCAACATCTTCACGTCGGCTTTCTCCTTCGGGAGCACCTTCAGAGAGGAGGGTTTGTTGGCTCGGTCCATGGTAAACGGAGGGAGGCCACTCGACTGCCCCGGCGTCGACTCGCTCTGGCAGTAGAACCAAGTCGACTGCCAGCCTCTGACCGACTCGGGAAGCGTCATAGTTGGGAAGGTGCTCTTGTTCCTCATCTGGATCCCCAGACCTCCACACATCTGAATAACCTTGGTTTTGTCGTCATCTGGACTCGCCTTCTTCACGGTCTGAGAGCGACACGTGAATATATGCTTGAATAGACCCCAGTGCGGTCGGCAACCCAGAAAGTTCTCACACATGGATACAAAGGCAGCAAGGTAGGCAATAGAGTTCGGATTGAAGTGGTGGAGTTGCGCTCCAAAGAAGTTCAAGAAACCACGGAAGAAAACACTCGGCGACAAAGAAAACCCGCGGTCGACGTGGGTAGCCAGAAGAACACACTCACCCTCTTCCGGCTGGGGTTGCCACTCGTTCCCCGGGAGCCTTGCTGCTCCATGGGGGATCAGACCGTCGTTGGCCATGTCGGTGAGATCCTTCTCCGTGATGGTCGACCGGATCCAATCTCCTTGGACCAAGCTGTGCGGCAGACGAGATCTGGACGAAGACCCGCCCCGACTGGTTGTTCTCCCTTTCGCCTTCCCCGTCGCCGACGCCTTCTTCGCGTGTTCCAGCGCCGCCGTCTTCTCCTTCACCATGGCTACCGGTGAAGCGTACGAGGAGCGGTTGCGCGGAGGCGAGAGCGAGCGCAATGGGCGGAGGCAGGGAGAGCAGAGAGAGAATGGAGAGATACTGTTCAAAGACCCTCGCTGGGCGCCTTTATAAGATCACTTCCGAGTGGATGACAGGTGGGCCCGGGCAATCCAATCACATCCCGAAACAGTCGCGCGTACGCGATACGTGGCGAAAAAGGTGGCGCGAGAATTGAGGCGTCTATGCCCTATCCCATCCGAGCACCGTGGTCCGCCCCGCTTCGCGCGCTTCCCCAAATTTCGTATCCCACAAAATCCGATAACGGCAGATCGATCTGTCAGGCGCGAGATTTCCTGCAATCCGACGCTCGGGAATTGTTAAGTTCCAAAGGTCACTCGATGAAAGAAAAGAATGGATCAAGTCGACTGAAGAAAAGTTGCCGATTATCAACGAAGAGATTATTGGTCCAAGACAACACATATCCAGAACGCAAAAGCAGGTCGGAAATAATATCAACTCCTTCCTCACTCAAGCCTCAATCCATTCGGGGGCTAATGATGGAGTCACGTACCTAGGGTAGGGTCATAGACCTGATCTAAGTACCCTACCCAAGGACACCCTTAGAAGAGACTACCTTCCAGTCGACCAAGGAGGACTTCACTCGACAGACTCGAAGGACTCGACCATGAAGACACACTCGACCACCAGAAGGTCAAGAAGCACTCTGTACCGTAACGGTCTGTAATTAAGTAGACTTTATGGTATTTAGGACACTTTATGTGAGGAGTTACCAGTAATGCCTAGACTTAATGTACTTTAAACCCCGCATTACTGAGGGCCAGAGGGGTCTGGCAGGCACTATATAAGCCACCCCCTCCTCAGTGTAAAGGGTTCGCACCCCTGTAATCCATACACACATAATCCACTCGACCGCCTCCGGGCTCCGAGACGTAGGGCTATTACTTCCTCCGAGAAGGGCCTGAACTCGTACATCTCTTGTGCATACAACTGCTCCATAGCTAGGACCTTGCCTCTCCATACCTACCCCCCACTCTACTGTCGGACTTAGAACCACGACAGTCTATGCCCATGGATCGCGTCTACTCTCCCTGGTGTACCGAGGAGTGTCATCGTACTGCCACTGGCTGGCGAACTGTTCCGGATCCCACTGATAAGATGATGGACGATAAGGGTCCAGTGGTGGTTCCGGCTCAGGCTCTAGAGCTGATGTCTGGCCTCAATGCGCGTAAATGCACGCCGGCGAGACGAGGTAATGGCCTGCAGTTAAATCAAACAAAGAAGGCGCAGGCAAGATAATAGTCTCATTGTGTTTCTTATTAAATCTCCAGTTATACAGAAGCATATTATCATCACTGTTAACAATAAACTCATGTGCTACCATGCTCTTATAATCTAGAAAAGTAGGGGGCAACAGTTTTTCCTCTTTCTCATAATGCCTAATAGGTATCTCGAAATGTCTAGCAAGGGGTGCAGCATAGATACCTCCAAAGATGGGGCCCTTTGTACAGTTCAGGCTTAATCGTTTAGCAATAATGGCACCCATACGAAAAGAGTAATCACAGAATAAAGCATGGAACAAAATAATAATATCAGGAACACTAAGGTTTCCACAGTTTCCGCGACCAATTAAGCATCGACTAGCAAATATGGCAAAGTAGCGTAAAACAGGACAATGTATGCTAGTTATTCTTGCATCGGAAACCTTCCTCGATACCCCTATAGTAATAGTATCAATAAAACCATCCACATCTTTACGATGTGGTTCCTCTAAGCCGTCCTCGAAGGGTATTCTGCAAATCGCGCAAAAATTACGTAATGACATCTCCCTAGCCTCATCATATAAATGAAAATCTACTGAAGGGGGTGAATTCTTAGGATAATAGTAGAAGTTTTGCATGAAAGTATTGGTGAGTAAGAGATACTATTCGATCCGGTCATGGAGGAAGTCGGTGAGGCCCGCATTATCAGCCAAAGAATAAAAGTCTTCATAAATCCCGGCTGCCCTCAAGAAATTTTCACAAGGCCACTCACACGGCCTTACTTCCGCCACGCGAGGAAGATTATACTTGGCCTTTTCTTTCTCCTTAGATTGTTTATCCTTGGAGATTTGGCTAGAAGAGCCCCTCAGAAATCTCTTCATCATTTTCTGAAAATTTCTGAAATTTTAGTAACTCAAAATAAAAGTGAATCAAACTAAACAAGATTGATAGCAACTACTCCCACAAGTGCCTAGAGCCTATATCATGCATTAGAATTACTTGGCACCTCATAAATTTGGCATGCAAGCTCAAAAACAGGGTCACCTAGGCAGCAAAAACTTGCAATGAATAAAACACTAGAACAAAAACTAATTGGACCATTGGAGGAGTCACATACCAAGGAACAATCTCCCAAAGCAGTTTTGTGAATGGAGCTTTGAGCAAGGAGATCAAAAATTGCAGCAAAATGAGCTAGAACTCGTGCTTGAGCTGGATGGGGATTTTTTTTGGGAGGAAGATGAAGTGTGTGGGTGCACGAATAAGTGGAGGGGGGCTACCGTGGGCCCACGAGGCAGGGGGCGTGCCCTGTAGGGGTGGGCGCGCCCTGGACCCTCGTGGCCAGGTGCTTCCCCCCCTGTTGTGTTCTCAGTGCCTAAAATCCTCAAATATTGTAGAAAAATCATACTAAATTGGCAGGGCATTTGGAGAACTTTTATTTTTGGGGTATTTTTTTATTACATGGATAATACAGAAAACAGATGGAAAATACTATTTTTGCTTGATTTATTCTAAATAACAGAAAGTAAAAAGAGGGTATAGAAGGTTGTGCCTTCTAGGTTTATCCATCTCATGATCATCAAAAGGAATCCACTAAAAAGGTTGATCAAGTCTTGTTAACAAGCTCATTCCGAATAACATGGAACCGGAGAAATTTTGAATAACACTAGGTTACCTCAACGGGGATATGAACATCCCCAATAATAAGAATATCATATTTCTTCTTGGCAGTAGGAAGAGGAAATTCAAAACCTCCAATAATAATAGTTGGACTTTTTCCAATAGAATTGATGCTATGAACTTGAGGTTGTTTCCTTGGAAAGTGTACCGTATGCTCATTACCATTAACATGAAAAGTGACATTGCCTTTGTTTCAATCAATAATAGCCCCTGCAGTATTCAAAAAGGGACTACCAAGGATAATCATCATATTATCATCCTCGGGAATATCAAGAATAACAAAGTCCGTTAAGATAGTGACATTTGCAACCACAACAGGCACATCTTCACAAATGCCTACAGGTATAGCAGTTGATTTGTCAGCCATTTGCAAAGATATTTTAGTAGGTGTCAACTTATTCAATTCAAGTCTATGATATAAAGAGAGAGGCATAACACTAACATCGGCTCCAAGATCACATAAAGCAGTTTTAACATAGTTTCTTTTAATGGAGCATGGTATAGTTGGTACCCCTGGATCTCCAAGTTTCTTTGGTATCCCACCTTTAAAAGTATAATTAGCAAGCATGGTGGAAATTTCAGCTTCCGGTATCTTTCTTTTATTTGTATAATATCCTTCATATATTTAGCATAAGGATTCACTTTAAGCATAATAGTTAGGCGCACACGTAAGAAGATAGGTTTAATCATTTCAACAAAGCGCTCAAAATCCTCATAATCCTTTTTCTTGGATGGCTTAGGACGAAAAGGCATGGGTTTCTGAATCAATGGTTCTCTTTCTTTACCGTGTTTCCTAGCAACAAAGTCTCTCTTATCATAACGTTGATTCTTTGATTGTGGGTTATCAAGATCAACAACAGGTTCAATCTCTACATCATTATTGCTAGGTTGAGCACCAACATGAACATTATCATTAACATTATCACTAGGTTCATGTTCATCACCAGATTGTTTTTCAGCATCAGAAATAGAAATATCATTAGATTCTCAGGTGTTCCTACTACAGGTTCACTAGAAGCATGCAAAGTCCTATCATTTTTCTTTTTCTTCTTTTTAGAAGGACTAGGTGCATCTACATTATTTCTCTGAGAATCTTGCTCAATTCTCTTAGGGTGGCCTTCAGGATACGAAGGTTCCTGAGTCATTTTACCAGTTCTAGTAGCCACTCTAAAAGCAAAATCATGTTTATTATTTAATTCATCGAGCAAATCACTTTGAGCTTTAAGTACTTGTTCTGCTTGAGTGGTAACCATATAAGCATATTTACTAATGAGTTTAAGTTCACCTTTAACTCTTGCCATATAATCACTCAAGCGTCCAATCATGTAAGCATTACTCTTTAATTCTCTACCAACATAAGCATTGAAATTTTCTTGTCTAGCCATAAAGTCATAAAACTCATCTAAACATTGGCTAGGAAACTTAGTAGAGGGTATTTCAACTTTATCATATCCATAGAGAGAATTTACCTTTACTACCTGTGTCGGGTTATCAAAACAATGTGTTTCTTCAATAGGTGGTATATTAAGACCATGTATTTCTTCAACATGAGGTAAATTCTTAACATCTTCAGCTTTAATACCCATTTTCTTTCATAGATTTCTTTGCCTCTTGCATATCTTTAGGACTGAGAAATAGAACACCCCTCTTCTTCGGAGTTGGTTTAGGAATAAGTTCAGGAATTAGCTCAGAAGTTGGCTCAATTGGATCAGGAATTGGCTCAGGAAGAGTCCATTTATTTGCATTAGTCAACATATTATTCAATAATAATTCAGCTTGGTCGACTGTTCTTTCCCTGAAAACACAACCAGCACAACTATCCAAGTGGTCCTTGGAAGCATCGGTTAGTCCATTATAAAAGATATCGAGTATTTCATTTTTCTTAAGAGGATGATCAGGCAAAGCATTAAGTAATAGGAGAAGCCTCCCCCAATCTTGTGGGAGACTCTCTTCTTCAATTTGCACAAAGTTATATATATCCCTCGAGGCAACTTGTTTTTTATGAGCAGGGAAATATTTACCAGAGAAGTAATAAATCATATCCTGGGGACTATGCACACAACCAGGATCAAGAGAATTAAACCAAGTTTTAGCATAACCCTTTAATGAGAATGTAAATATCTTAAGGATATAATAGTAGCGGGACTTCTCATCATTAGTAAACAGGGTGGCTATATCATTTAACTTAGTAAGATGTGCCACAACAGTTTCAGATTCATTGCCATAAAAAGGATCAGATTCAACCAAAGTAATTATCTCAGGATCGACAGAGAATTCATAATCCTTATGTGTAACAAAGATAGGTGAAGTAGCAAAAGCAGGGTCATATTTCATTCTAGCATTTAGAGATTTCTGTTTCCATTTAGCTAGTAACTTCTTAAGATCAGATCTATCATTGCAAGCAAGAATAGCTATAGTAGTTTCTTCATCCATACCATAACCCTCTGGAACAACAGGCAATTCATACTTAGGGGGAGAACCCTCATCATCACTATCTTCAATAATTTCATCTTCAATTATTTCATTTTCTCTAGCCCTAGCAGGTTGTTCATCAAGAAATTCACCTAATGGCACAGTAGTATCAAGCACAAAAGTAGTTTCATCCTAAGTATCATGCATAGCAGAAGTGGCATCATCAATAACATGCGACATATCAGAATTAATAGCAGTAGCAGGTTTAGGTGTCGCAAGCTTACTCAAAACAGAAGGAGAATCTTGTGCAGAGCTAGATGTCAATTCCTTACCTTCCCTCGTAGTTGAGGGAAAAATCTTAGTTCTTTTGTCTTTGAAGTTCCTCATAGTGACCAGCAGATATAAATCCCAAGTGACTCAAAGAATAGAGCTATGATCCCTGGCAACGGCGCCAAAAAATAGTCTTGATAACCCACAAGTATAAGGGATCGCAACCGTTTTCGAGGGTAGAGTATTCAACCCAAATTTATTGATTCGACACAAGGGGAGCCAAAGAATATTCTCAAGTATTAGCAGTTGAGTTGTCAATTCAACCACACCTGGATAACTTAGTATCTGCAGCAAAGTAGTTAGTAGCAAAGTAGTATGATAGTAATGGTAACATTGGCAAAAGTAATGATAGCAGTTGTGTAGTAATTGCAACGGTAAAGTAAATAAGCAAAGCACAGTATGTGAAAAGCTCATATGCATTAGATTAGTGATGGATAATTATGTCGGATGTGATTCCTCATGTAATAGTTATAACATAGGGTGACACAGAACTAGCTCCAGTTCATCAATGTAATGTATGCATGTATTTCGAATATAGTCATACGTGCTTATGGAAAAGAACTTGCATGACATCTTTTGTCCTACCCTCCCGTGGCAGCGGGGTCCTAATGGAAACTAAGGGATATTAAGGCCTCCTTTTAATAGAGTAGCGAACCAAAGCATTAGCACTTAGTGAATACATGAACTCCTCAAACTATGGTCATTACGGAGAAGTATCCCGATTATTGTCACTTCGGGGTTGTCGGATCATAACACATAATAGGTGACTATAGACTTGCAAGATAGGATCAAGAACTCACATATATTCATGAAAACATAATAGGTTCAGATCTGAAATCATGGCACTCAGGCCCTAGTGACAAGCATTAATCATAGCAAAGTCATAGCAACATCAATCTCAGAACATAGTGGATACTAGGGATAAAACCCTAACAAAACTAACTTGATTACATGGTAAGTCTCATCCAACCCATCACCGTCCAGCAAGCCTACGATGAAATTACTCACGCACGGCGGTGAACATCATGAAATTGGTGATGGAGGATGGTTGATGATGACGACGACGATGAATCCCCCCTCTCCGGAGCCCCGAACGGACTCCAGATCAGCCCTCCCGAGAGAGATAAGGGCTTGGCGGCGGCTTCGTATCGTAAAACGCGATGAAACTTTCTCTCTAATTTTTTTCTCCGTGAAAGCAAATATATGGAGTTGGAGTTGAGGTCGGTGGACGTCCAGGGGGCCCACGAGGCAGGGGGCGCGCCCCACCCTTGTGGACAGGGTGTGGGCCCCCTGGCCTTGATTCTTTCGCCAGTATTTTTATATTTTCCAAAAAGTTGCTCCGTGGATTTTCAGGTCATTCTGAGAACTTTTATTTCTGCACAAAAATAACACCATGGCAGTTCTGCTGAAAACAGGCCAGTCCGGGTTAGTTTCATTCAAATCATGCAAGTTAGAGTCCAAAACAAGGGCAAAAGTGTTTGGAAAAGTAGATACGACGGAGACGTATCACTGCTTCCAGTGGATAGTTGTGGTTGTTGGCCCTCATCCTCTTAAAATGTGCTAGCTCTTACTATATATGTTAAGTATGTGGATATGGACCATATGTTTGTTGGCCCTTAGCCTCTTAAAATGTTATAGTTGTTACTATGTTAAGTATGTAGATATGGACCATATGGTTGTCAAAACCGTGTTACGAAGATCCTCCTTTTGTCGAATAGTGTAACCACTATATATATGTTACTCAAATGCTGTTACCCAAGTTCATAAATTTTCATGCAAAGTATTAGTATCGTACACAGTTCATTGAGTTTAAGCATGTGCCCGATGTCCAGAAGGCATTGGCATATTGATTGTCCATATTGCAAATTCACACACATGTTAACATAAGGAAACGTATGTGTAACATACTAATCATCGCACATGAGTACTCGCAGATGCATCGTGTGCGGTACTCCGCCACTGCAACGCAAGCAACTAGTTTGCATTTTTCAAAGTTTTTTGTACACACAGAATCGCACACGAAGTAACTGTATTGACCATCTGTGTTGTAATTTCTCATCGCAAACAGTTCATCGGAGTCGGCTGTTTGCCACATATCACACACATCTTGTTTACACGACTCGTTTGTGTTCTTTTGGCTCATCGCAAATAGTTCGTCCATGCGAACTGTATGCCGCATATCACACACATCTTGTTAAGTTGAACCATTTCTGTTGTGTTTCCTAATCAAAAACAGTTCGTCTGAGTTAACCGTATGTCGTATATTGCACACACATTAATATGGCTGCTCGTTTCTGTTGTTCTACCTCATCGCAAACAGTTCGAATGGATTAATCGTGTGTCCTGCATCGCACACACATTGTTATGGATGCCTGTTTCTGTTGTTCTGCCTCATCGCAGACAGTTTAAATAGATTAATCGTGTGTCCTGCATCGCACACACAACTAAAATCTGAACTGTGTTTGATGGATCCGCCATCACAAACGTTTTGCATCTTTTTTGATGGTTTTTTTACACCACTGTTTGTGATTATTGCATCGGACACAGTTTCGGCAAAGGGTCTCTGATCGAAGTGTCGCGTTAGCAGTATCCTGCAGTAGTGAATATATAAACAGCTTCACCGAGGTCTTTCATTGAGAAATTCTTATTCAAGTATCCTTTTATGCTATCCAGAAATTCTATATCATTTCCGATCAACAATATGTCATCCACATGTAATATCAGAAATGCTACAGAGCTCTGATAATCCCCAAGTGCAAGGAATCATCGTAGCAATTCCCAAAGGTGGAAGTGATAAGTATGGAGTGTCGAACCCACAAGGAGCTAAAGGTAAGATCAATATTCTCTCAAGCCCTATCTGCCACCGATACGACTCTACGTGCACTGAACGTTTGCTTCCAACTAGAAACAAGAAATAAAACTGCGTTGTGGGTATAAAGAAGAAGATAACTTTGTATGATATCGAAGAGCTAAAATATAAAAGTAGGTGATGTCATCATAAAGATAGAATATATTACTAAATAATATAAATAGCGAGTGTGGAATAATGGTGGATCGGTGTGCGGAATTGTCCTAAGCAATTGTTAACAAGATCGATAGTCATCATTGCAATTTCATATGAGGGAGAGGCATAAACTAACATACTTTTCCTACATGGATCATATGCTCTTATGATTGGAACCCTAGCAAGCATCCGCAAATACTAAAGATTCATTAAGGTAAAACCCAACCATAGCATTAAAGCATCAAGTCCCCTTTTATCCCATACGCAACAACCCCCTTACTCGGGTTTAAGCTTCTATCACTCTAGCAACCCACTATAAGTGAATCATGAACGTATTGCAATACCCTACAACGGGAATCCCTCACGCTTGCGCGACACAGAGGGCACCATAGGACAGCACCAAAGTAAAACATACAACTCGGACCAATCTAGATCATCAATCAACTCAAAGACAAAAGATATCCACTCAAAACATCATAGGATGGCAACACATCATTGGATCATAATATGTGGCATAAAGCACCATGTTCAAGTAGGGATTACAGCGGAGTGTGGGAGAGTGGACCGCGTAAAAGAGATGAGGATGGTGATGATGATGGTGATGTTGATGAAGACGATCACCGCGGCGATGATTCCCCTCCCGATGGCACTCCGGTGCCACCAAGAGAGAGGAGGAGAGGTTCTCCGCCTTGTGCTTCCTCCTCCATGGCTTTCCCCCTCTGGTCCTTGGCCTTCATGGAGATGATGGCCCCTCCGAGATTCCTCCATGGCCTCCGATGATGATGGCCCCCTCCGGCAGGGTGCCGGAGAGGTCCTAGATTGATTTCTCGTGGCTACAGAGGCTTGCGGCGGCGAACTTCCGATCTAGGTTAATTCCCGAAAGTTTCAGTATTTATAAGAATTTTTGGCATTGGTTTCATGTCAAGGGGGCCTCCGGGCTGTCCACGAGATAGGGGGGTGCGCCCCAGGGAGGGGGGCGCGCCCCCCTGTCTCGTGGGCAGCCTGGGACTCCCCTGGCCCAACTCCGATGCTCCGTGGTCTTCTTTTGGTCCATATAAAATCCTCAAAAATGGGCACATCAATTGGGCTCCATTTGGTATCCCTTTTCTGTAAAACACTAAAACAAGGAGAAAACAGAAACTGGCACTGGGCTCTAGGTTAATAAGTTAGTCCCAAAAATCATATAAAATGACATATAAATGCATATAAAACATCCTAGATGGATAATATAATAGCATGAATACCTCATAAATTATAGATACGTTGGAGACGTATCAGCATCCCCAAGCTTAATTCCTGCTCGTCCTCGAGTAGGTAAATGATAAAAGAAATAATTTATGAAGTGTGAATGCTAGTAGGTGCACAAGTTTGATCAATGATAATTTCAATCACCTTTTCTAGCATCAAAATGTGTCATAATAGTAGCTTATCCCATAAAACTTTTCATGATCAAGTAACAATCTATTCACAATGTCATAATCTCAGTCATTGAAGCAATTGCAATTTATCATAACATCAGAAAGAGTCAAGAATAGAGCCTTTCAGCAAGTCCACATACTCAACTATCATATAGTCTCCTACAATTGCTAACACTCACGCAATACTTGTGGTTATGGAGTTTCAGCCGGACACTAAGAAAGATAGGGGCTTATTGTGTTGCCTCCCAACGTATTCACCTTTAGGTGATGTCAACAATAATAGCCCATGCTAACTTACATCCAATTGGATATATAAATCATGATCTTTCAAACATGAAGAGCTTGCCAAAGGATAAAATGAAAAAAGGAAAGAGGTGAGGATCACCTTGACTCAAGCATAAACTAAAAACATAAAGTAAAAGATAAGCCCTTCGCGGAGGGAAGCAGAGGTTGTCATGCGCGTTTAGGGTTGATGCACAAAATCTTAATGCAAAAGAACGTCACTTTATATTGCCCCTTGTATGTGGACCTTTATTATGCAGTCCGTCGCTTTTATTACTTCCACAACAAGTTCGTACAAAGCTTATTTTCTCTGCACTAATAAGTCATACATATTTAGAGAGCAATTTTTATTGCTTGCACCGATGAGAACTTACTTGAAGGATCTTACTCAATCCATAGGTAGGTATGGTGGACTCTCATGGCAAAACTGGGTTTAAGGGTATTTGGAAGCACAAGTAGTATCTCTACTTGGTGCAAGGAATTTGGCTAGCATGAGGGAGAAAGGCAAGCTCAACGTGTTTGGAGGGTCAATGACAATATACTTTAACTGAGATGTCGGAAAACATAAACCATTATGTTGTCTTCCTTGTCCAACGTCGACTCTTTTAGCATGTCATACTCAATGATTGCTTCACAATCATAAAATATGTCCAAGATAATATATTTGTATGTAAACCTCTCTTTCCTTATTACTTAGTATTAATTGCAACGATGACCAAAACTACGTTTGCCAACTCTCAACAACTTTTATGCCTCATACTTTCTATGTGTGAAGTCATCACTAACCATGTTATAAGCATATGAAACATATAAAAATTCAGATTTACGACATTCAATTCATTCCCCCATTTACTCATAGGATATACATGAAGCACAAGAGTAAATGACAAACTACTCCAAAAGATATGAGTGAAGGACACTAAGTAGGCAAATAATTAACTAGCCATGGGAGGGTTCCTTTTCTATTCAAAATTTCAGATCCAATGATTTTATTCAAACAGCAAGTAAAGCAAAATAAAATGATATTGCAAGGATAGCACAACTCATGTGAATAAGCAAAAACTTAGGTTCAACCGATACTAACCGATAGTTGTTGAAGAAGAAAGGTGGGATGCCTAACGGGGCATCCCCAAGCTTAGATGCTTGAGACTTCTTGGAATATTATCTTGGGGTGCCTTGGGCATCCCCAAGCTCTAACTTTTATATCTCCTTAATTCCTCTCATATTATGGTTTCTCTTTTTACCAAAAGCTTCATCCACACCAAACTCAACAAGAACTCGTGAGATAGGTTAGTATAAACCAATGCAAAACCTTATCATTTTCTACTATAACAAAACACTAAAATTATTATTCAACATTGCATACTAAATGTCTCTGCATATTTAATACTCCTATCCTCAAATAGAATCATTAAACAAGCAAACATATGCAAACAATGCAAACATAACAGCAATCTGTCAAAACAGTACAGCCTGTAAAGAATGCAAGAGTACCAATACTTACCTAACTCCAAAAATTATGACAGAAAATTCCCACTGTAGTATATTTATCAGAGCTTATTATGAAAAAAATTTCAACATTATATCATGCTCTGACTTTTCTAGGGAATTTTTGCAACAGCGGTAAACTTTCTGTTTTCAAACAGCAACATGTATACTAGCAAAATAAGCATGGTAAAGGCTATCCTTGACATTTTTATTGAAACTAAAGATGCAAAACACTATTCTAAATAACAGCAAGCTAATACTAACAAAATAGAATGACGCTCCAAGTAAAACACATATCATGTGACGCATAAAAATATAGCTCCGAGTAAGATGTACCGATAGTTTTGAAGACGAAAGAGGGGATGCCTTCCGGGGGCATCCCCAAGCTTAGGCGCTTGAGTCTTCCTTGAATATTACCTTGATGTGCCTTGGGCATCCCCAATCTTAGGGTCTTTCCACTCCTTATTCTCCTCATATCGATATCTCACTCAAAACTTGAAAACTTCAATCACACAAAACTTAATGGAACTTCGTGAGATAGGTTAGTATGATAAAGAGTAAACCATGCACATTGGTACTGTAAAAGACAAGGTTCATAATTGTTTTCACATAATGCCTACTGTACCATATCATTTCTACAATTTATATTGAGAAATATAAGCCATAGAAACTAGAAAACAAGCAAACTATGCAATGAAAACAGAATCTGTCAGAAACAGAATAGTCTGTAATGATCTGAACAATAACTATACTTCTGCTACTCAAAATATTATGAAATAAATTGGTGGACGTGAGGATTTTGTCTATTAATCTTCTTCAAAAATAATCAACTCAAAAGCACTCTTCTGTAAAAAATGACAGCTAATCTCGTGAGCGCAAAGTTTCTGTTTTTTTACAGCAAGATCACATTAACTTTCACCCAAGTCTAACCAAAGGTCTTACTTGGCACTTTCTTGAAACAAAAAGCAATAAAACATGATTACTACAGTAGCTTAATCATGTGGGCACACAAAAACAGTAAGGATAAATATTGGGTTGTCTCCCAACAAGCGCTTTTCTTTAATGCCTTTTAGCTAGGCATGATGATTTCAATGATGCTCACACAAAAGATAAGAGTTGAAATACAAATAGAGCATCATGAAGAATATGACTAGCACATTTAAATCTAACTCACTTCCTATGCCTAGGGATTTTGTGAGCACACAATTTATAGGAACAAGAATCAACTAGCATAGGAAGGCAAAACAAGTATAACTTCAAAACTTTAAGCACATAGGGAGGAAACTTGACATTATTGCAACTCCTACAAGCACATATTCCTCCCTCATAATAATTTTCAGTAGCATCATGAATAGCAACTTTGTTCTCATACTCAATTGGAACCTCTTCCGAAATAGTGGAATACTAACTAAAGTTGACACTCTTCCAAATCCACTTTCATAAATATCGTATGGAGATTCAACACCCTCCAAGATAGTGGGATCACTAATTCCTAAAGTTGACACTCTTCCAAACCCACTTTAAATTATAGTATTATTCATACTCCAAAAGATATAAGTGAAGTTCATGGAGCATTCTACAATTAATATAGACTAGCCAATTATCCAAGCTCAAAATATATAAGTGAAGCGCACGAAGCATTCTATAGAACCATACTCAAACGATTTAAGTGAAGCACAAAGAGCAATTCTATAAGATCATACTTAAAAGATATAAGTGAAGCACATGAAGAATTCTATAAATCAATGAAGAGCTATCTCATACTAGCATGATTCTCAAAGAAAAACAAAAACACAAAGGGCACAAACAATGTGAACAAAACAAAAACCGAGGTATACCGATATTTGTCGAAGAAGAAAGATGGGATGCCAACCGGGGCATCCCCAAGCTTAGATGCCTGAGTATCCTTTGAAATATTTACTTGGGGTGCCTTGGGCGTCCCCAAGCTTGAACTCTTGTCTCTCTTTATTCTTCTCACATCGGTAACTCCTCGTTCTTCAAACACTTCATTCACAAAAACTTAAACAAAAACTTTGTGAGATCCGTTAGTGTAATAAAGCAAACTACCACTTTAGGTACTGTAATGAACTTATTCTTTATTTATATTGGTGTTAAACCTACTGTATTCCAACTTCTCTATGGTTCATACCCCCCAATACTAGCCATAGATGCATCAAAATAAGCAAACAACACACGAAAAACAGAATCTGTTAAGAACAGGACAGTCTGTAGTAATCTGGAAGTTTAGTAAACTTATGTAACTTCAAAAATTATGAAATAAATTTGACAATTTGAACAATTTGTACAGAAGTAATGTGCAAAAAGTTTCAGACCCATTTGACTTTCCAGTAAAAAATTTAAATTCATGCACTACAGCCAAAGTTTCTGTTTTTGTTTTGCACATAGTAAACAAGCAATCTAATCATCCTACAACCAAATCTTGGCACAAAATTTTTATAATACAAAGGATATATACATGGGGATAATTATTTACAGAGAAACTTCCATGAAAAATTCTACATTGTTTCCGTGAGCATGAACACAAGTGCTCAAGGTCGACCCTCACTTCTTCAATGCATAACTTTCCAATCACTTCTCTTTTTGAAAAACTTTTTTAGGCATCAAAGGCAAGTAAATATTTTTTTTTGGTATTTTCATTCTTTTTTAAAAAAATTGTATGTTTCACCCACAACTAAACAGAAACAAAAAGGAAAAACAAAATCTACTTAGTAAAGAAAGCAAACAAGTACACACGAGAACATCAACCCCACGCTATTGCTCCCCGGCAACGGCGCCAGAAAAGAGCTTGATAATCCCCAAGTGCAGGGAGTCATCATAGAAATTCCCAAAGGTTGAAGTGATAAGTATGGAGTCTCGAACCCACAAGGAGCTAAAGGTAAGATCAATATTCTCTCAAGCCCTATCTGCCACCGATACAACTCTATGTGCACCGAACGTTTGCTTCCAACTAGAAACAAGAAATAAAACTGTGTTGTGGGTATAAAGAAGAAGATAACTTTGTACGATATCGAAGAGCTAAAATATAAAAGTAGGTGCTGTTATCATAAAGTTAGAATATATTACTAAATAATATAAATAGCGAGTGTGGAATAATGGTGGGTCGGTGTGCGGAATTGTCCTAAGCAATTGTTAACAAGATCGATAGTCGTCTTTGCAATTTCATATGGGGGAGAGGCATAAACTAACATACTTTTCCTACATGGATCGTATGCTCTTATGATTGGAACCCTAGCAAGCATCCGCAAATACTAAAGATTCATTAAGGTAAAACCCAACCATAGCATTAAAGCATCAAGTCCCCTTTTATCCCATACGCAACAACCCCCTTACTCGGGTTTAAGCTTCTGTCACTCTAGCAACCCACTATAAGTGAATCATGAACGTATTGCAACACCCTATAGCGGGAATCCCTCAAGCTTGCGTGACACGGAGGGCACCATAGGACAGCACCAAAGTAAAACATACAACTCGTACCAATCTAGATCATCAATCAACTCAAAGACAAAAGATATCCACTCAAAACATCATAGGATGGCAACACATCATTGGATCATAATATGTGGCATAAAGCACCATGTTCAAGTAGGGATTACAGCGGGGTGTGGGAGAGTGGACCGCGTAAAAGAGATGAGGATGGTGATGATGATGGTGATGTTGATGAAGACGATCACCGCGGCGATGATTCCCCTCCCGATGGCACTCCGGTGCCACCAAGAGAGAGGAGGAGAGGTTCTCCCCCTTGTGCTTCCTCCTCCATGGCTTTACCCCTCTGGTCCTTGGCCGTCATGGAGATGATGGCCCCTCCGAGATCCTCCTCCATGGCCTCCGGTGATGATGGCCCCCTCCGGCAGGGTGCCGGAGAGGGCCTAGATTGATTTCTCGTGGCTACAGAGGCTTGCGGCGGCAGAACTTCTGATCTAGGTTAATTCCCGAAAGTTTCAGTATTTATAAGAATTTTTGGCATTGGTTTCACGTCAATGGGGCCTCCAGGCTGTCCATGAGATAGGGGGCTGTGCCCCAGGGAGGGGGGCGCGCCCCCCTGTCTCGTGGGTAGCCCGGGACTCCCCTGACCCAACTCCGATGCTCCGTGGTCTTCTTTTGGTCCAGAAAAAATCCTCAAAAATTGGCACGTCAATTGGACTCCGTTTGGTATCCCTTTTCTGTAAAACACTAAAACAAGGAGAAAACAGAAACTGGCACTGGGCTATAGGTTAATAAGTTAGTCCCAAAAATCATATAAAATGACATATAAATGCATATAAAACATCCTAGATGGATAATATAATAGCATGAATAATTCATGAATTATAGATACGTTGGAGACGTATCAAGCTCCCACTCACTTTCCTGTAAATACAAGCTTCACCATAAGTCTGTATAATACCATATGCTTTGATCTCCTCATCAAAGCTTATATTCCAACTCCGAGATGATTGCACCAGTCCATAGATGGATCGCTGGAGCTTGCACACTTTGTTAGCACCTTTAGGATCAACAAAACCTTCTGGTTGCATCATATACAACTCTTCTTTAAGAAATCCATTAAGGAATGCAGTTTTGACGTCTATTTGCCAGATTTCATAATCATAAAATGCGGCAATTGCTAACATGATTCGGACAGACTTAAGCATCGCTACGGGTGAGACAGTCTCATCATAGTCAACCCCTTGAACTTGTCAAAAACCTTTTGTGACAAGTCGAGCTTTGTAGACAGTAACATTAGCATCAGCGTCACTCTTATTCTTGAAGATCCATTTATTTTCTATGGCTTGTGAATCATCGGGCAAGTCCACCAAAGTCCACACTTTGTTCTCATACATGGATCCTATCTCAGATTTAATGGCCTCATGCCATCTGTCAGAATATGGGCTCATCATAGCTTCTTCATAGTTCATAGGTTCGCCTTGGTCTAATAACATGACTTCCAGGACAGGATTACCGTACAACTCTGGTGCGGATCATGCTCTGGTTGACCTATGATGTTCAGTACCAACTTGATCTGAAGTTTCATGATCATTATCATTTGCTTCCTCTCTAGTTGGTGTAGGCATCACGGGAACGAATTTCTCTGATGTACTACTTTCCAATTCGATAGAAGATACAATTACCTCATCAAGTTCTACTTTCCTCCCACTCACTTCTTTCGAGAGAAACTCCTTCTCTAGAAAGGACCCATTCTTAGCAACAAAGATTTTGCCTTCGGATCTGTGGTAGAAGGTATACCCAATAGGTTTTTTGGGTATCCTATGAAGATGTACTTCTCCGCTTTGGGTTTGAGCTTATTAGGTTGAAGCCTTTTCACATAAGCATCGAATCCCCAAATTTTAAGAAACGACAACTTAAGTTTCTAGCCAAACCACAGCCATACGGTGTCATCTCGACGGATTTAGACGGTCCCCTATTTAATGTGAATGCGATTGTCTCTAATGCATAACCCCAAAACGATAGTGGCAAATCGATAAGAGACATCATAGAATGCACCATATCTAATAAAGTACAGTTATGATGTTCGGACACACCATTATGCTGTGGTGTTCCAGGTGGTGTGAGTTGTGAAACTATTCCACGTTGTTTTAAATGAAGGACAAACTTGTAACTCAAATATTCGCCTCCGCGATCAGATCGTAGAAACTTTATTTTCTTGTTATGATGATTCTCCACTTCACTCTGACATTCTTTGAACTTTTCAAACATTTCAGACTTGAGTTTCATCAAGTAGATATACCCATACCTACTCAAATCATCCGTGAAGGTGAGAAAATAACGATACCCGATGCATGCTTCAACACTCATCAGACCGCATACATCGGTATGTATTATTTCCAATAAGTCATTAGCTCGCTTCATTGTTCCGGAGAACGGAGTTTTAGTCATCTTGCCCATGAGGCATGGTTCGCAAGTATCAAATGATTCATAATCAAGTGATTCCAAAAGTCCATCTGCATGGAGTTTCTTCATGCGCATTACACCAATATAACCTTAACGGCAGTGCCACAAATATGTTGCACTATCATTATCAACTTTGCATCTTTTGGCATCAATATTATGAATATGTGTATCACTACAATTGAGATTGATAAACCATTCATATTTGGTGCATGACCATAGAAGGTTTCATTCATGTAAACAGAACAACAATTATTCTCTGACTTAAATGAATAACCGTATTGCAATAAACGTGACCCACTCATATTCATGCTCAACACAAACACCAAATAACATTTATTTAGGTTCAACACTAATCCCGAAGATAGGGTGTGCGATGGTGATCGTATCAACCTTGGAATCACTTCCAACACACATCCCCACCTCGTCCTTAACTAGCCTCTGTTTATTCTGCAACTCCTATTTCGAGTTACTAATCTTAGCAACTGAACCGGTATCAAATACCCAGGGGTTGCTACGAACACTAGTAAAGTACACATCAATAACATGTATATCAAATATACCTTTGTTCACTTACCCATCCTTCTTATCCGCCAAATACTTGGGGTAGTTCCGCTTCCAGTGACCACTCCCTTTGCAGTAGAAGCACTCAGTTTCAGGCTTGGGTCTAGCTTTGGGCTTCTTCCCGGGAGTGGCAACTTGCTTGCCATTCTTCTTAAAGTTCCTTTTCTTTCCCTTGCCCTTTTCTTGAAACCAGTGGTCTTGTTAACCATCAACACTTGATGTTCTTTCTTGATTTCTACCTTCGCCGATTTCAGCATCACAAAGAGCTCGAGAATCGTTTTCGTCATCCCTTGCATATTATAGTTCATCACGAAGTTCTAGTAGCTTGGTGATAGTGACTAGAGAACTCTGTCAATCACTATCTTATCTAGAAGATTAACTCCCACTTGATTCAAGCAATTGTAGTACTCAGACATTCTGAGCACATGCTCACTGGCTGAGCTATTCTCCTCCATCTTGTAGGAAAAGTACTTGTCATAGGTCTCATACCTCTCGACACGGGCATGCAAATTTCAGCTCTTGGAACATCTCATATGCTCCGCGGCGTTCAAAAGGTTTTTGAAGTCCCGGTTCTAAGCCGTAAAGCATGGCGCACTAAACTATTAAGTAGTCATCATATCGAGCTTGCCAAACATTCATAACGTCTGCATCTGCTCCCGCAATAGGTTTGTCACCTAGCGGTGCACCAAGGACATAATTCTTCTATGCAGCAATGAGGATAATCCTCAGATCATGGACCTAGTCTGCTTTATTGCTACCATCATCTTTGAACTTAGTTTTCTCTAGGAACATATCAAAAATATAGGGGAGCTATATCACGAGCTATTGATCTACAACATAGATATGCAAAATTATTAAGACTAAGTTCATGATAAATTAAGTTCAATTAATCAAATTACTAATGAACTCCCACTTAAATAAACATCCCTCAAGTTATTTAAGTGATACATGATCCAAATCAACTAACCCATGCCCGATCATCACGTGAGATGGGGTAGTCATCTATGGTGAACATATCTATGTTGATCATATGTACTATATGACTCACGTTCGACCTTTCGGTCTCTAGTGTTCTGAGACCATGTCTGTACATGCTAGGCTCATCAAGTTTAACCCGAGTATTTTGCATGTGCAAAACTGTCTTACACCCGTTGTATGTGAACGTAGAGTCTATCACACCCGATCATCACGTCGTGCTTCGAAACGACGAACTTTGGCAATGATGCACACTCGGGGAGAACACTTTTATCTTGAAATTTAGTGAAGGGATCATTGAGGGAGTCCTGGACTAGGGGGTGTCCGGATAGCCGAACTATCATCATCGGCCGGACTCCAAGACTATCAAGATACAAGATTGAAGACTTTGTCCCGTGTCCGGATGGGACTTTCCTTGGCGTGGAAGGCAAGCTTGGCGATCCGGATATGTAGATCTCCTACCATTGTAACCGACTCTGTGTAACCCTAGCCCTCTCCGGTGTCTACATAAACCGGAGGGTTTTAGTCCCTAGGACACAACAACAACAATGACAACAATCATACCATAGGCTAGCTTCTAGGGTTTAGCCTTCTTGATCTCGTGGTAGATCCACTCTTGTACTACCCATATCATCAATATCAATCAAGCAGGAGTAGGGTTTTACCTCCATCGAGTGGGCCCGAACCTGGGTAAAAACATCGTGTTCCTTGTCTCCTGTTACCATCCGCCTAGACGCATAGTTCGGGACCCCCTACCCGAGATCCGCCGGTTTTGACACTGACATTGGTGCTTTCATTGAGAGTTCCTCTGTGCCGTCGCATATAGGCCGGATGGCTCCTTCGATCTTCACCAACGACGCAATCCAGGGTGAGACTTTTCTCCCCGGACAGATCTTCGTATTCGGCGGCTTTGCACTGCGGGCCAATTCACTTGGCCATCTGGAGCAGATCGAAAGCTACGCCCCTGGCCGTCAGGTCAGATTTGGAAGTCTAAACTTCACGGCTGACATCCGCGGAGACTTGATCTTCGATGGATTCGAGCCACAGCCGAGCGCGCCGCACTGTCACGATGGGCACGATTTAGCTCTGCTGCCGGATAGTGTCCTGGAGGCCGCACACGAGTCCGCTTCGATCCCTAATTCGAGGATGGGTGGCTAGACACCGCCTCGGGGGATGCAACCTCTACGGCGATGGAGCCGAATACTGACCTTGTCTCTTGTGAAGCTCGTGACTCCGAGGTGCCGGACTCCTCGCCGGACTCCGAACCTCCCGCGCCCCCTCCAATCGAATCCGATTGGGCGCCGATCATGGAGTTCACTGCTGCAGACATCCTTCAACACTCACCTTTCGGCGACATCCTGAATTCGCTAAAATATCTCTCATTATCAGGAGAGCCCTGGCCGGATTGCGGTCAGGACGGTTGGGATGCGAACAACGAAGAAATTCAAACCCCGCCCACCACCCACTTAGTAGCCACTGTCGACGATCTAACCAACATGCTAGACTTCGACTCCGAAGACATCGACGGTATGGACGATGATGCCGGAGACGACCAAGAACCAGCGCCTACTGGGCATTGGAAAGCCACCTCATCATATGACATATACATGGTGGATATCCCAAAGGATGGGAATGGTGAAGGAACGGCGGAGGAAGACCCCTCCAAGAAACAGCGCAAGCGCCGGCGTCAGCGGCGCCGCTCTAAATCCCGCCACAACAAGAATGGAGATTCCGGCACCAGAGATAATAACACCCCAGAGAGTGCCGAAGACAACCCCCTCCAGCAAGATTCAGCACAGGAGGACGGAGAAGCCAGCCCTCATGAGAGAGCGGAAGACGAAGAGGTAGAGGATGATAATTACATGCCTCCCTCCGGAGACGAGGCAAGCCTCGACGACGACGAATTCGTCGTGCCTGAGGATCCCGTCGAACAAGAGCGTTTTAAACGCAGGCTTATGGCCACGGCGAACAGCCTCAAGAAAAAGTAGCAACAGCTTAGAGCTGATCAAGATCTGCTAGCCGACAGATGGACTGAAGTCCTTGCGGCCGAAGAGCATGAACTCGAATGCCCCTCCAAAAGCTACCCCAAACGCAAGCTGCTCCCCCGATTAGAGGACGAGGCGTATAAACCTGCATCACCAGTGCATAATACGGCTGACCGACCACCTCGTGGCCGCGACAGAGAGGCCTCTAGGCCCTCCACTAAAACCTTACCCTGGCACCGCTCGAAAAGTACGAAGCCACAGGAGAATGCGCCGGACTTGCGAGACATATTGGAGGATAAGGCAAGACAATCAAGATCGATCTACGGATCGCGTGGGCGCCCCACGATGCGCGACGACGACCGCCGCGCCAGATACAGCAACTCCGTCCGGGCCGAACACAGTAGACAAAGCTCGCTCGAGCTACGTCATGATATAGCCCAATATAGAGGCGTCGCACACCCACTATGCTTCATAGATGAAGTAATGGATCATCAAATCTCCGAAGGGTTTAAACCCGTGAACATTGAATCCTACGATGGCACAACAGACCCTGCGGTTTGGATCGAAGACTATCTCCTTCATATCCACATTGCCCGCGGCGATGATCTTCACACCATCAAATACCTCCAACTCAAGCTTAAAGGACCAGCTCGGCATTGGCTTAATAGCTTGCCAGCAGAATCAATTGGGTGTTGGGGGGACCTGGAAGCTGCATTCTTTGATAACTTCCAGGGCACGTATGTGCGACCACCAGACGCCGATGACCTAAGCCACATAATTCAGCAGCCAGACGAATCGGCCAGACAATTCTGGACACGGTTCTTAACAAAGAAAAATCAAATCGCCGACTGTCCGGATGCAGAGGCCCTTGCAGCCTTCAAACATAACATCTGCGACGAGTGGCTTGCCCGGCACCTAGGACAGGAAAAGCCAAAATCCATGGCAGCCCTCACATCACTCATGACCCGCTTCTGCGCAGGAGAGGACAGCTGGCTAGCCCGCAGTAACAACCTTAGCAAAAATTTTGGCAGTCCGGATACCAAGGACCACAATGGCAGGTCGCGTCGCAACAAGAACAAACGCCGCGTTAACGGCGATAACACTGAGGATACGGCAGTCAACGCCGGATTCAGAGGCTCCAAACCCGGTCAGCGGAAAAAGCCATTCAAAAGAACTACGCCGGGTCCGTCCAATTTGGACTGAATACTCGACCGCTCGTGCCAGATACACGGCACCCCCGAAAAGCCAGCTAATCACACCAACAGGGACTATTGGGTATTCAAGCAAGCAGGCAAGATAATTGCCAAAAACAATGACAAGGGGCTGCATAGCGATGACGAGGAAGAGACCCGACCGCCGAACAATAGAGGACAGAAAGGTTTCCCCCCCACAAGTGTGGACGGTAAACATGATATATGCAACCCACATACCCAAGAGGGAGCGGAAGCGTGCACTCAGGGACGTATATGCGATGGAGCCAGTCGCCCCGAAGTTCAACCCATGGTCCTCCTGCCCGATCACTTTTGATCGAAGGGACCACCCCACCAGTATCCGCCACGGCGGATTCGCCGCATTGGTTTTAGACCCAATCGTCGATGGGTTTCACCTCACTAGAGTCCTGATGGACGGCGGCAGCAGCCTGAACCTGCTTTACCAGGATACAGTGCGCAAGATGGGCATAGACCCCTCAAGGATTAAACCAACAAAGACGACCTTCAAAGGCGTCATACCAGGTGTAAAGGCCAATTGTATAGGCTCAGTTACACTGGAAGTGGTCTTCGGGTCCCCGGATAACTTCCGAAGCGAGGAGTTAATCTTCGACATAGTTCCGTTCCACAGCGGCTATCACGCTCTGCTCGGACGAACCGCGTTTGCAAGGTTCAACGCGGTGCCGCACTATGCATACCTCAAGCTCAAGATGCCAGGCCCTCGAGGAGTCATCACGGTCAACGGAAACACGGAACGCTCCCTCCGAACGGAGGAACACACAGCGGCTCTCGCGGCAGAAGTACAGAGCAGCCTCTTAAGGCAATTCTCGAGTCCGGCCGTTAAGCGACCGGACACGGCTAAACGCGCCCGGAGTAACCTACAACAAGACCACCTGACACGTTCCGAGCACGCGTAGCAATGCGGCCCCAACCCCAGCCCTTGAAAAATTACAAGACTGGTCCTTCGTGTACATCATTACGCTCTGGAGATACCATGGGCATAGGGGGAGGGGCACGACCACGACAGGACCAGAATGCAGCTTAACCACACCAGGGGCTCCCAAGTGTGTCATTCTTTTTCCTTTTTATTTTTTTTCTTACCTACAGGACTCCATTCACCAGAGGCCCTGTCCGGCAGTAGACCTGCCGAACTCACGATGCAACAGCCAGGGAAGGAGAAAGGCTACGACGAGTATCCAGGTGGTCTCCATTACGAGCATTAAATCTATTTTATACACCATTCCGCAGCCTACCCCTGGAGGGGGACATGTTTAATAGTCCCATCCCTTGCTTGCCGCACTATTTGTATCATTCTGCATTCATGGCAGTATTTCTTGAATAAACAATGCAACGCTTTTTGCTTATAATTGCATTTCTTTCTTATACATATGTTCATTTATGACATGTCGCATCCGTACACTTTGGTACGGCTAAATACACCAGGGGCTTAAGTTCCCCACATTATGGTGTGATAAGTCCGAACACTTTCACAAGTGCGGCACCCCGAATTTATAACATTATATGCATCGGCTCTGAATCATGTCTTGGGTCAATAGTTGGGTTTGCCCGGCTCCCATGTTTTGGTACCTTACGTTCCGTTGTATCGGCTAAGGTAGTACTGGGAGAATCACTGCGATTGCGCCCCAGTTGAGCTGGGCGAGCGCCTCAGTGGAGAAAGCTAAAACTGACCGTCATGATAAGGCGAGAGCTGGTCGCTGTTCGAGAGGTTTTTTCGAGTCCCTAAAGACTTATGCCGCTTAGAGCGAGGAACCGGCTTCGTCCGGCCCAGGCGTGGATAGCGCCCCGAACTCGGTCTTCTGAACACTAGGGGCTTCGCCGAAATTTAAAATTATAGAATTCTATGGCTAAGTGAGAGTGTTCAAGCATTATAAGTCCGGTTGCCTCGTTCGTTGTGTTGAGCGCCTCCCTAGATGGACCCAAAAATGGGACCAAGAGCGCTCAAGTTTATCCCGAACACCCCAGCACTCGTGGCATGGGGGCTGAAGCCGACGACTTGCCATCTCTCAGATTTGATAAACGGCCGCACAGAAGGTAATATTTTAAATTAACAAGCGTTCCTTAGTGCATATGAACAAAGTTTTCAGCGCACAGGATAACAAAATGCGAGTCTACTCAAATATTACATCTTTGGAGCACTCACCCGCAATCATGCGGGCACCCTTCAGGACACTCTTATAATACATCTCGGGCGTGCGATACTCCTTGCCCGTTGGTGGCGCGTGTCACAAGCTTCTCAGCGTCCATCCTGCCCCAGTGCACCTTTGCACGGGCAAGGGCCCGACGGGCACCTTCAATGCAGGCGGAGTGCTTGACGACTTCAACCCAGGGACACGCATCCACCAGCCACCGCACCAGGCCGAAGTAGCTCCCAGGCATGGCCTCCTTGGGCCACAGCCGAACTATGAGGCCCTTCATGGCCTGTTCGGCCACCTTGTGGAGCTCGACCAGCTGCTTTAGCTGGTCGTTAAGGGGCACCGGATGTCCGGCCTCAGCATACTGAGACCAGAAGACCTTCTCCGTTGAGCTCCCCTCCTCGGCCCGGTAGAAAGCGGCAGCATCGGACATGCTGCGGGGCAGATCTGCGAACGCTCCTGGAGAGCTCCGAATTCGGGTAAGTAATAGGTAATTCACATTCACATGCTTGCCTTGCATGAAAAATGCCTTACCCGCCGCTATTTTCTTCAACGCCTCGATTTCCTGGAGGGCCTTGTGGGCTTCGGCCTTAGCGGCTTTGGCACTCTCAAGAGCCGACGCAAGCTCGGACTCTCGAGTCTTCGAGTCACGCTCCAAACTCTCGTGCTTTTCCACGAGAGCCTGGAGCTCTGGCTGTACCTCCGCCACCCGTGCCTCCTGCTTCTCTCGCTCGGCTCGTTCCGCAGCCACATTGCGTTCGGCTGTGGACACCGCCTCCTTCAGGGTTGCCACCTCGTTCGTAGCCCCTGGAGTACCCACGTTATCCTCGTTATTTCTCTTGCAACCAAATCCTTTTCTATAAGGTACAACTTTAATATGGTGTTACTCACCTTCCTTGTCCTCGAGCTGCTTCTTGGCATGGCCGAGCTCGCTCTCGGACCGCTCGAGGCTTTGCTTCAAGGTATTGACCTCCGCAGTCAGTGCGGCAGAGGTCAGCAGCGCAGCCTGCAATCCCATATTGACATATTTTTTAAGACTCCTGCGTATATATTTTTAGATCCTCAGTCCGGCTTTTCTTTCCGAACACCGAACCGAGCATCAGGGGCTACTGTCTATGTGGTATTATATTACATATCTTTAAATTCTTACCTCAAAGCCTGTCAGAAGGCTGCTGCAGGCTTCGGTCAGCCCGCTCTTGGCGAGCTGAACCTTCTGAATCACCGCACTCATGACAGTGCGGTGTTCTTTTTCGATGGAAGTGCCATTGAGCGCCTCCAGCAAGTTATCCGGCGCCTCTGGTTGGACAGAGGCCGCCGGTGTCACAGTCTTGCCCTTCTTACGAAGGGGCCGCTCGCCGGACTCTGGAACCACTGTAGGTTCCGGTGTGGAGTCCGGTGCAAAGTCCGGGAGGTTGCCCTGCGGCACCTCCGGGGCCTCCTCCTCCGGCGGGTCCCTTCCTGGGATCCCACCTCGACGTCGTCAGCGTCACGGGGGGTGGAGGCAGTCGGAAGAGAATCCATGTCCGACGTGCCCAAGGACCCGCTCGATGAAGCGGGAAGATCGTCCTTGGGCAGACTACAGGTTGTATGCGGCATTAGAAAGACACCGTGTGGCAAAAAGAAAAATTATAAATCATCTAGGAGTCCGGATACTTACGTCTTTCCAGGGGCTTGGCCCTTGAGGGCCACTCCTCGTCGCCATCGCCGACGTTGGCGGAACAGTCCGGGGGAAGGGTCCTTCCCTTCTTGTACCCTCCGGCCTCCCTCGTTGGGGAGGCCTTCCTCTTCTTCTCTCCCCCCGCTGGGGGAGAGGCCTCTTTCTTCTCCTCCTCGTCCTCGTGGGAGGAGTCCGCCTCGGAGTCATCGGACGATGAATCCGATACCACCTAACGCCGGGAACTCCTTCGGGTTCTAGTGGCCTTCTTTTTGGCCTTCTTCTCCGGCACCATGTAAAGTGCCGGGACCAGCAGCCCTGTCAAACGGATGTCCGCTGGGTCTTCTGGAAGGGGAGCCGGACAATTAACCTGTCCAGACGTCTTCTGCCAGGCCTGTTAAAGGTATTGGGAGTTTTAGATCCCGCATAGAGTCAAACTATGAAAAGCAAGTGTCCCATAAAGGATAACATATCTTACCTCGCCAGCCGGACGCTGCGTGCTGAATCCGCGATCTTCGGTAGCGGATGCGGGAGCTTCGGCGCCCTTGAACAGCACCCTCCAGGCAGCTTCGTACGTAGTGTCGAAGAGCCCGCTCAAGGTCCGGTGTTGTGCCGGATCAAACTCCCACAAATTGAAGTCTCGTTGCTGGCAGGGGAGAATCCGACGGACGAGCATGACCTGGATCACGTTGACAAGCTTGAGCTTCTTGTTCACCAGGGTCTGGAGACAGGACTGGAGTCCGGTCAGCTCCTCCGAACTACCCCATAGCAAGCCCTTCTCTTTCCAGGAGGTGAGCTGCATGGGGATGCCAGATCTGAATTCGGGGGCCGCTGCCCATTTAGGGTCATGCGGCTCAGTGATGTAGAACCACCCCGATTGCCACCCTTTGATGGATTCCACGAAGGCACCCTCGAGCCAAGTGACGTTGGGCATTTTTCCCACCATGGCGCCTCCGCACTCCGCTTGGCTGCCCTTCACAACCTTCGGCTTGACATTGAAGGTCTTTAGCCACAAGCTGAAGTGGGGCTGGATGCAGAGGAAGGCCTCACACACGACGATAAACGCCAAAATATTGAGGATAAAATTTGGGGCCAGGTCGTGGAAATCCAGGGTTTAGCCTCCTTGATCCCGTGGTAGATCCACTCTTGTACTACCCATATCATCAATATCAATCAAGCAGGAGTAGGGTTTTACCTCCATCGAGAGGGCCCGAACCTGGGTAAAAACATCGTGTTCCTTGTCTCCTGTTACCATCCGCCTAGACGCACAGTTCGGGACCCCCTACCCGAGATCCGCCGGTTTTGACACCGACAATCATCTTATAATGCTACCGCCATTCTAAGCAAAATAAGATGCATAAAGGATAAACATCACATGCAATCAAAATATGTGACATGATATGGCCATCATCATCTTGTGCTTTTGATATCCATCTCGAAAGCATCGTCATGATCTCCATAGTCACCGGCTCGACACCTTGATCTCCATTGTTGCGTCGGGGTCGTCTCGCCAACTATTGCTTCTACAACTATTGCTAAAGCATAGCGATAAAGTAAAGCAATTACATGGCACTTGCATTTCATACAATAAAGAGACAACCCAAAGGCTCCTGCCGGTTGTCGATATTACAAAACATGATCATCTCATACATCAACGTATATGACATCACGTCTTGACCATATCACATCACAAAATTCCCTGCAAAAACAAGTTAGACATCCTCTACTTTCTTGTTGCAAGTTTTACGTGGCTGCTACGGACTTCTAGCAAGAACCGTTCTTACCTACGGCAAAAACCACAATGGTGATTTATCAAGTTTGTTGTTTTAACCTTCTTCAAGGACAGACAGTGGTCAAATTCGATTCAACTGAAGTAGGAGAAACAGACACCCGCCAGCCACCTTTATGCAAAACAAGTTGCATGTCTGTCGGTGGAACCGGCCTCATGTACGTGGACATGTAAGGTTGGTCCTGGCCGCTTCATCTTACAATACCGCTGAATCAAAATAAGACGTTGGTGGTAAGCAGTATGACTATCACCGCCCACAACTCTTTGTGTTCTACTCGTGCATATCATCTACGCATAGACCTGGCTCAGATGCCACTGTTGGGAAACGTTGCATGGAAAACAAAAAAATTCTACCCACACGCGAGATCTATCCATGGAGATGCATAGCAATGAGAGGGGATAGTGTGTCTACGTACCATCGTAGACCATAAGTGGAAGCGTTTAATAACACGGTTGATGTAGTCGCACTTCTTCGTGCTCCAACCGAACAAGTACCGAACGTACGACACCTCCGCGTTCAGCACACGTTCAGCTCGGTGACGTCCTCTGCCTTCTTGATCCGGCAAGGCGGGGAGGAAGTAGATGAGTTCCGGTAGCACGACGGTGTGGTGATGGTGATGGTGAAGCTATCTCCGCAGGGCTTCACCTAAGCACTAGGAAAATATGACCGAGGGTGTAAACGGTGGAGGGGGCGCCGCACACGGCTAAAACAATGTTGTGTAATTGGGCTAGGCGCCCCCTCCCACATATATATAGGTGGGGGTGGAGGGAGAAGCTAGTAGGCACCCCCAAGTAGGCCGAATCCTACTTGGGGTCTTCCCCCAAGTGGCGCCCCTTCCTTATTTGGAGTGCGGGAGGAAGGAAGGAGGAGGTGGCGCCCCCCTTTCCTTCCTCTCCCGAGGAGGGAAAGGCGGGAGGGGCCACCTCTCCCCTTTCCTTCCCCCAGGGTCGGGCAGCCAAGGGAAGGGGCGCACCAGCCCCCTTGTGCGCTGGCCTGCCCCCCCTTTGGCCCATAAGGCCCATACACTTGTCGGGGGTGCCCGGAACCCCTTCCGGTGACCCGATGAGTACCCAGTGCACTCCAAAACTATTTCGGTGTCCGAATACCATCGTACTATATATCAATATTTACCTCTCGACCATTTTGAGACTCCTTGTCATGTCCGTGATCTCATTCGGGACTCCTAACAACATTCAGTCTGCAAATCATATAACTCATATAACACTATATCGTCAACGAACGTTAAGCGTGCGGACCCTACGGGTTTGAGAACTATGTAGACATGACCGAGACACCTCTCCAGTCAACAATCAATAGCCAAACCTGGATGCCCATATTGACTCCTACATATTTTACGAAGATCTTTATCGGTCGAACCGTTATGTCAACGTACGCAATTCTCTTTGTCCATCAGTATGTTACTTGCCCGAGATTCGATCATTGGTATCTTCATACCTAGTTCAATCTCGTTACCGGCAAGTCTCCTTACTTGTTCCGTAACACATCACCTCGTAACTAACTCCTTAGTCATTTGCTTGCAAGCTTATGATGTGTATTACCGAGAGGGCCCAGAGATACCTCTCCGATACTCGGAGTGACAAATCCCAATTTCGATCTATGCCAACTCAACAAACACCTTCGGAGATACCTATAGAACATCTTTATGATCACACAGTTACGTTGTGGCATTTGATAGCACACAAGGTATTCTTCCGATATTCGGGAGTTGCATAATCTCATAGTCGAAGGAATATGTATTTGACATTAAAAAGCAATAGCAATAAACTGAACGATCAATATGCTAAGCTAACAGGTGGGTCTTGTCCATCACATTATTCTCCTGATGATGTGATCCCGTTATCAAATGACAACTCATGTCTATGGTTAGGAAACCTTAACCATCTTTGATCAACGAGCTAGTCTAGTAGAGGCTCACTAGGGACATAATATTTGTTTATGTATCCACACATGTATTTAAGTTTCCGGTCAATACAATTCTAACATGAATAATAAACCTTTATCATGATTTAGGAAATATAATAATAACCATTTTATTATTGCCTCTAGGGCATATTTCCATCAGATGGCGGGTCGGGCAACGATGATGAAGGACAGAGGGATCTAGGGCAGCGGTGCTCAACGGAGACATTGGTGAAGCGGGCACCGACCAAAGGGATCCAGGGTGGCCATCCGCAGTGACGGCCCCGTGCATGCTTGGATCCAGTGTGGCGATCTTTAACTGTAGTTAAGTACTCCCTCTGTAAAGAAATATAAGAACGTTCAGTGATTTAACCGCTCTTATGTTTCTTTACAAAGGGAGTACGAGCTATGCACATGCAACTGTGGTTGCAAGCCTGTGCACTAGCGATGGAAGCGGATGGCGTCCGAATGTCCCGAAGCAAAAACTGCACCAATGTCATTACTGTAATAATCATGTTAGTTTAATTATTATTTTTGCTCATGGACCGTCACGGACACACGGACATCATCCGCTTACATCCTTGTACGGATGTGCCACATCAGTTGCCTACAGTGATTGGCATATAACTATAGTTTTTTTAACACATAATATTTTATTGATCTAGCAACAACATACATGTACAAATGTGAATTGCAGCACTGGAGATTGCACCGTTACATGAGCATTGAGGCATGTATCATTGCCTGAAGTTAAGCACCTAAAGCTAAATGTTCTATTCTTAAGCTTTAGTGCAAGTTTTGCCTGATGATGAGCTCGAAAATTGTAGTTCCTGGGAATATGATAGATCCTTGATGAGTTAAAGGCTGAAGAAGCTACTATGTAAGCTAGCTGTGGCCTGATGGTCCAGTGTCCTGGTGCAAGAATCGGGCTTTGAGCTGCCGTAGCCTTTGCCAACGTAGCACTATCTCAAGAAGGTGGCTCGCTGAAGCTGAAGCATCCCTGCAATTTGAGTTGCGAGCATCAAACTGAAAGCTTCAGCCAAAATGACTAAAGTCACTGGTGGGGAGACAGCCGATATACAAAGCTGAGAGCATCTTCCTTCGTTCCCCATCCGAATGAATATACCTAGTCCTGTAGGTGTCGGCTGTCCATCAGAACCTATAGTCCAAGAAGCATCTGAAAAGATAACATGCTCTGAAAAGCTGGTGATATTCGTGATGGTGCTTCCAGGAGATGGAGTCATCTGCTGGGGAACATGATCCTGCAGTCGTAAACCATGTTTTGCATCCACATGAGGATCGTTCAAATCACCTTCACTGCAAACCTGGAAAGAGGCTTCAAACTTAGGTTTACCTCCCTGTATAATTGCCATTGCCACTGCGTAAACCTGGGAAGGGTTGCAAGCTTTCCTACAGAAAACAGTCATTTCGAGTTTTCCAAATACACCACAGAAAAGTGTAGAGTGATTCAACACTCAGGTGAGGATGATGAGAATCAAGCACGCCCTTGTGTGGTCGATCGAATGTGCTAGTTACATACACTATGTAATAAAGACAAAAAAAGGTACCAATCAAATTGATTAAATCCGCTCTGCGTAAAATATGACCAATACTATTTAACAAAACATTTTTTCTTATATAAGTTCATTTTCATTTTACAGTGTTGGTCATGTATTAATTATACCAGTTAATTACTTTTTTTAGGGGTTTATAGTTGATCAGTTCTTTTTTGAGCGGGATATAGTTAGTCATTTTTTTGAGACAAATATAGTTAATCAGTTGAGATGTATGATACATCTAATGGATGGGCTGGGCAGATTAGCTCTTGGTAATTCTCATATTCTGGCCCATGTGAGTGTGTCCGCACGCATACGAAGGAGGCACGACACCCGTGCCGTGATAACAGGCACGGCAGAGGAGCCGCGTCCCCCTGCCCCCCCCCCCCCTAGGGCCGGCCCTCCTAGGCTTGACAGACTCCAGATCCAAGTTGGGGAAACTGAGTGTCGATGGTTCTTACTCAGAGGTAGAGCAACTCGGTGGAACTGGTAGTCTGGTATGATCTACAAAGGACATGGGGTGAGATTATATTCACTTCATGCCAGCTTCCATTTTCTTGCCATGATGTATTGGAATGTGAAGCTCTCATCGATTATTGAGGGAGTGGCATTAGCAAAATGATGGAGTGATCTCCCCCTAACCAATGAACCAGATTGCTTACAAGCGGTAAAGTTGATTCGAAGCACAACGATTGATCATTCGAGACATGTATTCCTAGTGCATGAAATGAAATAACTTTGTGAGGAGATCACAAAATTACTCACATATGCTTCGTAGTGCTGCCTGGCTTGGTTCTAGACCGAACGATGTACCCATCTTGAAGGTTACTTTACCAGAGAGTAAGTCCTATTGACCAAGAAGCGGAAAAAGCCGTCGGTACTTCTTAATGATGTACGTAAGCGGGTTATCCTGGCTAACAATCATGCCATGCTTAGATTTAGGGATTAGGAATTCTTATTGGGAAGTAGATTGGATTGGCATTCAAGTTGGAGCAGATCTTATTGGTTCAACTTAGGCATTGTTGTATCAATTAAAATAGCAATCTTCATCAAATAACCGCTAAGATTCTAGTTCAAAGATAGGAGCATTAAGCTCTAAGCACAACTTTCTATTAAGTATTGCAATCATTTGCTTTGAGTAATACAAGTCATTTAGGAAAAAGATTGCTACGAAGACTTGAGGCTAGGATTGATTGTTGGTAGTGAGGGGCTCTTCATGTAGAGATGAATATATTGTAATCAATGTTTCTTTTTTGCTATCATATATTGTAATCAAATGTCGAATATATCAAATATATCTTATCAATGCACTTCCTTTTTCCCTTCCTCGAAAATAAATATATATTTTTTCCTCAATAAAAAGGCACCACAGAAAAAAAATATACCGGTGAGGCGCTTGTGAAAAATCACAACCAAGGGCCTGGTCTGCATTTGCCAAAACTTCGAGGTCCATGTAAGAAAGAAAACTTTGCCAAACCACACCCAGCCGAGGAGGCATACCGGGGCAGCAGCTGATTCAACAATCCTCCACGGATCTTCTGCGCACACGCCCAGCTACAAACTGTGCCGCAGAGGAAGCCACCGGGCGCAAAGAATCCAAGGCGGTTTTCGGCGCGTCCGTGGGCTCCCCGCAAAACAGAGAGCGCGTGCCGCTCCCTCTAGCGGAGGCGGCTGCTGCTGTTCGGCGGCGATACCGGCGGCGGCCCCCTGCCCCCGCTTCTCCTTTTTATTCGCCGCCCCTCTCCACCGGCCAGCGCCAAACCTAGAGTTGACCACAAGAGTCCCTCAGAGAAAAAAAGAGTTGACAACCAGAGACCGGTGGCCAGGCTTTGCAGATGGAGAGGGTTGACGGAGGAGCGGGGCTGGGTGCGCGTGGGTCTGCGGCGGCGATGCTGGGCATGGAGATGCACCTCGTCCACCAGCCGCAGCCGCAGATCCACGCGGCCTCCTCGTTCCAGCAGCCGCCGGAGCACCTCCACCATGCCAACGGCGGCGGCGGCGGCGGCTTCCAGGTCCAGCACCACCAGGCCATGCCGGTGAGGCAGCAGCACCCGCAGCCGCCGTACGCGGCTTACGTGGCGCCGCCGTCGAGGGCGGTCAAGGCGCATGAAGAGGAGGAGATGGGCAACGGCGTCGGGAATGGCCGCGGCGTCGTGCAGCAGCCGAGGGCGGGGGCAGGGGCGGGGGCGGGGGCGGGCACGGCGGGGTGCCCGTGGTCCCGGATGAAGTGGACGGACGCGATGGTGCGTCTGCTCATCGCGGTGGTGTACAACGCCGGGGACGACGGGGAGGGCGTGTCTGCAGGAGGCAAGGCGGCGGCGTCGCACTCGCACGGGAAGGCGGGGGCGTCTGCGGCGGCGGCGCACGGAGGGCATGGGCCGCAGGCGGCGGCGCAGCAGAAGAAGGGTAAGTGGAAGTCCGTGTCCCGGGCAATGATGGAGAACGGCTTCGCGGTGTCGCCGCAGCAGTGCGAGGACAAGTTCAACGACCTCAACAAGCGCTACAAGCGAGTCGTCGACCTGCTCGGCCGCGGCACGGCGTGCAAGGTGGTCGAGAACCCCGCGCTGCTCGACGCCATGGGCGAGCTCACCGCCAAGGCCAAGGAGGAGGCGCGCAAGCTGCTCAGCTCCAAGCACCTCTTCTTCCGCGAGATGTGCACCTACCACAACCCCCCCGGCGCCGCCGCAGCAGCCTCGCACGGCACCGACGATGGAGCGGCCTGCTTCCACCACCCGCAGCCGGCGGCAGTGCCCGGCGCTGCCAACTCGTCCGCCGGCCGCCAGGTTGTGGCGATGGTGAATTCCTCCACGCGTTCTGAGGACGACAGCGAGGACGACGTCCTCAGCAGCAAAGAGGCTGAAGAGGAGGAGGACGACGACTACGACCTGGACGACGTGGAGGAGAAGGCGCCGGGCACCAACCGCCGCGGGGGCCGCGTCGACGACAGTAATGGCTTCCACAACTACGGCGCGCACAAGAACAAGCGCCGTCGCGGCGAGAGCAGCGTTGCTGCGGCCGGAGAAGACGGAGAAGAGGACGGGAACAAGCACGCCCACAGGAGGCCGTGCACCATGCAGGAGCTGCAGCGCGAGCTGGCCGCGGCGGAGGCCGGCGGCGACCAGCAGCAGCTGCGGCAGTGGATGCAGCGGCGCGCGCTGGAGCTGGAGAAGCAGCAGCTGGCGTACGAGGTCCGCGAGTACGCGCTGGAGAAGCAGCGCCACAAGTGGGAGCAGTTCAAGGCCACCAAGGAGTGGGACATGGAGCACGAGCGGCTGCGGATGGAGCGCCGGCGCGTCGACGGCCAGCGCATGCTGCTCGTGCTCAAGCAGAAGGAGTTCGACCTGGACCTCGCCGAGGCCTACAACAACTACTCGTCGTCCGTGGACCACCACCCGGGCGCCCAGACCCCACCGCCCGCCGGCTTCCATCAGCAGCCCGGCTCCAGCCCCTCCACCACAGGGCACCCCAACTAGCTAGGCAGGCAGGGCAGGACACAGGCTGCCATGCAGGACACCATGCATACATTAGATTTAGCTTTTCCCTTAGGCCACCATGCATACTCCATTTTTCCTTTTCCTTCGCCAGGATGCGTTACCTTTTCGCTTTCGATTCGTTGTAATCAGCAATAGCAGTGGAGCAATAACCTGTAAGATGTCTATGGTCTCTTGAGTTGAGAAGTTTCAGAATTCAGATGCCTATGGTCTCTTGTTGATTTGCCAGGAATAATCGTTGTGTCATGGAGCCTGTACTTTGTCACCGTTGTGAGCATGGGAGTATCTACCTCGATCGTGGATGTCCATGGGCATCTCCGAGGTGTCTGCACTCTGCACCAGCCCCATGGTCGGTGTGGTGCTGATCCCGAGCCACACGAGGGCACACCGAGGTCCAGGTCTTTTGCAGTGGCTCTACCTCATCCCCTTTCGCTGGTCAACTGCGTATCAATTCCGCGTCCGTTCCCTGCCTAATTTGGTGCTCTCTGTGATGGGTTCCTCTCTCAAACTTTCCTTTTCTACTGTTTGAATGTCCATGTACACTACTGGAATTTTCCTATAGACCGGGTGTTCGTCTCTTCGCCGAGAGCCAAAATATGGGCACTCGGCAGAGTACAGATGTCGAGACCCACACTTGGCAACCCTGACTTCACGGCAACTAGCTAACGTTGCCGACACGGGCTCACGGCGAACAAACAACGCACGGCAAACGGCACAGACGCCAAGAGCGCCACGTGGCATGCCCGTTCGAAACTGACGGCGCAGTCAAATTTTGTCACCTGTACCGAGAGCTATGATGATCCGCTCGGTAAAAACATGTCACAGAAGCATTCATACTTGACTTGTCTAGTTATTAGTAAAAGTTTCAAATTATTTGTTAAATCTTTAAAAAGAATAATATGACGTGTTGTCTTTACTGAGAGCTTCCTCGTATGGCTCGGACTGTTGACTGAAACCTTCGAAACTGACCAATGGGCCCGGGTGTCCCACATGGCAGTTGAACTTTTATCGAGTGTCACAACCCTCGAAAAAGAGTGGCACAACTGTAGTAGTAAAATGTTCAGGCGACCCCTTTTCCGAGAGGGGCCCTTAGAAAAGATTGGCACAACAATAGTTAAAGTGCTCAAGCGATCCCTTTTTTGAGAGCTACGCTCATGAATGTCTTTGTTTCCGAGTGTGGCTCTCGGAAATGTGTTCCATTGCTTCTGTTGTGAAGTTGTTTCTTATCTGATCCCTGCAATTGAAAACAACCAGACTGCACTTTTTGAATCTTCAGTGTATAAAATGCTATCATAATAAATGAATGTGGGAGCTTGTAGCTCCCTAGAAATTCATCAAGCAACACATCACACACATAGGCATAATTTAAAGTAGTTCACATAGGCCAATGTTTCGTACTAGTACACATCACACACAAGCTCGCAAATTCATACATAGGAGCACATCACATAGAAGTTCATACATAGGCCAATGGTATCATACTTACGGAAGTTCACTACTTGCAAAACACATGCACATCAGATAGAAGTTCACATCTTCATACAACATCTTGAGGAGGAGGGGCATCATCTCTAGCGGGTTAAGCTTCTGGAGGAGGAGGAGGAGGGGCATCATTTCCACCGCCTTGATATTGCATAAGAGCCTATAAGAGTAGAGTCAAGTGAGCATTGTTCGTCTCTATATAATGAATGGGACCAAATTTAGAGAATGTTCTACCTCTAGTTTTTTCTCGAACAACTTGAACCTTTCGTTCATTTCTGCTTTCTCCTTCTCTCTTTTCTCCTCCTCAGCCCAGCGCATTTGCTCCTCAACCTGCCACCTTTGCTCCTCTTCGGCAGCCTGTTGGTCCAATAAATCTTGTAATACAACATTAGGGTCATATAGGTTGCAAGGGTGCTATTTTGAGGCATGGACATAAATGAATGGTTATGATGCTAATCGTGAGACGCGTGATCTCACTTAACGCGGCAGTCGGGCGACTCCATATGGACGGAGTTGAGCTTGTGCTCGACATGCGTATCTCGTGGAGCTTGCGATGCGATGAGGTGGTGATCGCCCCGTTGCAAAGGAGGTGGAGGTCATGGCCCTTTTCCTAGCTCGCCAGCAATGATGAGCAGCTCTGAATCAAGTGGCTTGGACGTGGGTTCGGTGTCCTACCCGTGTGTCGGTGTCAAAACCGATAGACCGCGGGATAGGGGGTCCCGAGCTGTGGATCTCAGATCGAGAGTAACAAGAACGAAGGAGATGATGCTTACCCAGGTCCGGACCCTCTTAACGGAGGTAAAACTCTACATCCTCCTCTTGTTTATTATTGAGCTGGCTTTCGAGGCACGACTTAAAGACCGGCTTTCGAGGCTTGAGTCTTGCTTCAACGAAGCAGGCGTGATAGCCTATGGTTTATCCTGGCTCTATGTAGGACGGCTCTCACATGACATAAGCTGGCGTTTTAACCTTGATAAGTTTAGGGTCATAATAGATTGACTGTCAAGAGTACGTCGGGTCATCTTGGCGGATGAGCATCAAGCAAACAAACAGGTTTAACCATGATGGTTATGTTGGCATATGCCAGGCAAAGAGGGTTATTATGAGCTAAACTCGTTGAGTGGAAGCCCCCAAGTGACCTATTATCTATAAATAAAGACTCATGCACAATATATGTAGCGACCAGACCTCAAACAGTCTGATCTCTGTGCATCAGTGTCATCCCTGGATCGGTAATGCTGACACGCACAGTACTTGAAGGATTTATAACAGAGTAGCAATCACACACTATTACATGGAATGTCTCAAAAGAGAACATATTACAATCAATATGGCTTAATGCCATCTATAAACGATAACAGCGGGAGCCTTGGAAGATAAAGTGAGTCCATCAACTCCAACGGCATCACTGAGTGAAAGATCACGACCTAAGGCACCTTACTCGTCGTCTAAAAAGTCTGCAACATGAACGTGGCAGCCAGAAAACGGGTCAGCACATGGAATATGCTGGCAATGTAACACATAGAGAGTAATGAACAGAATAATGCTATCACTACATGCATATATGGCTGGTGGAAAGCTCTATGGTTACAGTTTTGCATAAAGCCATTTTTTCCCTACAACAAAGGAATAAATTTTATTTAACTATCATGGTGGTTGTTAAACATTGAGAAGGTTCCTCCAACTCAATCCCAATTAAGCATCATCATTAAACCCAATCAAAATTAAATTAAGTAACACGATGAGATCCACATGATAATCCAAGAACCAGATACTCAAAACGTCCATAACCAGGGACACGGCTAACTATGATTAGTTTGTACACTGTGTAGAGGTTTGCGCACTTTTCCCCACAAGACTCGAATACATCCATGGTCGGAGAAATGAGACACAGTCTTTCTAAAACAATAACTCTTTACTCTGGATGGACAGTTACACCTACTTTCCCCTACATCTGCTAGCCCACCACTGAAAGAGGTCTTGCAACGTACTCAACTATGCTAGAGCCCATAATAGCTTGTGGCTGCACTCGGAAGTTTCTAGCATGAATAATCTTATGATCCCTTTGAGCCTAGGTGGCGGTCCATAGGAGAATCACACGGTACCCCGGAATTTCCAAAAATACAGGCAACACTGGGTTCCCCAGGTGCCTCAATCCACCCAGATATGAATTAATGTAACCACCTTAAGTTAACCATTAATCACATCTATCATGGATACACTCACCCAATCCACGTCTAGAAGCATAGCATAGCAATATAAGCAAACGTAGAAGTAACTCCCAAAGGTTTGATAATAAATAGGACAATAGGTACTACCTCATCTACTTCCCAAAAACCCACATATTAATCAGGTCTTAACCATGCAATTGTTTGAGGATTGATCTAATGCAATAAAACTGGGTAGTAAAGTGGTATGATCAAAGTGTTACTTGCCTTGCTGATGATCCGTGAAACCTAGAGACTCGTAGTAGCACGCTTCGCACTCCGGGTACTCTATCGCAAACAAACAAGCATACAATAAGCACTCAACTAGAAGCACAGGTAAAGCTCAAATAAGAGATCTAACCAGAAAGTTCAACTTAAGAACTCCGGTTTGCAAAAAGAATCAAATCAAACAAAGCAACGAAACTCAAGCTGCGAAAAAAACAGGCTCCATTTACTAATCTGGACTTAAGTCAAATTTTACAGTATCAAAAACTTGTTTAAGTTGATTAAACAGAAAGAGGGCTTCGAGACGAAATTCTAGACGCTTGAATCGCCTCCGATAAACGAGCGAAAAGATAAACTAAAACAAAAAATCAGGGCAGAAATCGCGATCGAAAATAATCGCGGAAAACCGTGGAAAAAGAAAAAACTGACGAAGAGGCTAATGAACGGACGTTCGCTGTCTGCGGCTGAACGGTGAAACTCGTTCGTTAAAACGAACGAACGAGCGGGCGCTCGCTAAATAAATAAACCGAGAAAAAATAAAACCGATCTATTCTAAAAAACGAAACTAGGGTTTAAATAAAAACCGGTCGGTTTTTACCTAAACAAAAAAAAAAGGCGACAAAACGGATCGGATCGGCGGCGGCTCCAGTCGACGGGGCGGCGGCTCCGGCGAAGCGAGGCGGGGTGGTGCGGGGCGGCGACGACGGCGGTGTGCGGCGGCGGCGGCGGGGAAGTATTGGGGCGGCGGCGCAGATGGCGGCGGCGCTCGGGAGGCGGCGACGGCGGCTCCAGCTTGGGGCTCCAGGGGGGCCCCGGGTCGACTTTTAAAGAGGAGGGGGTGGCGGCTTGGAGGAGGGGGCGACGGCGGCGGAGTCGGCGGCGGCTCGGACTCCCTCGAGGAGTCCGACTCGGGGACGAAGGCGATGGCGGGGCGGAGTGGGCCGGCCCGGCTCGGCTGGGCCGTTGGCCCAGTCGGGCGCGTGAAGTTTTTTTTAAATAACGTTCTGCCGAGAATAAATCCTAGAAAATTAAATAAAAAACTAAAAATGCCAAAACAAATTTTCATCGTCAAAATAAAATATTTAGAACAAGATGAACATTTTCTTAGCCTAAAATATGCAATTTTGAAAACGTGCAATTTTTCTATTTCAAATAAAATTTTAATAAATTCCAAATAAAATATTAAATTGATTTTAATATTTTTCCTCTAAGATTTCACTTATTTTGGAGAAGTCATTTTATCTCCTCTCATATATTTTTATTTTAGAAATATTAGGAAAGAAAAATTATCAAAACCAATTGATCCCCTTTTCAAAATTTGAGAAAACTCAAATATGAAAATAATGAAATGCCCAACTCTCTCTGTAGGTCCTTGAGTTGCGTAGAATTTCTAGGATCAAGCCAAAATGCAATAAAATATTATATGCAATGATGCTCTAATGTATAACATTCCAAATTGAAAATTTGGGATGTTACAAACCTACCCCCCTTAAGATGAATCACGCCCTCAAGATTCGGGTTGGCTAGAAAATAGGTGAGGGTGATCCTTCCGTAGGTCTTCCTCTCGTTCCCAAGTGGCTTCATTTTCGGTATGGTGGCTCCACTGAACCTTGCAGAACTTGATAACCTTGCTGCGTGTAACCCGGCTAGCAAACTCGAGAATCTTGACTGGTTTCTCCTCGTAGGTCAAATCGCTATCCAACTGAATCGCTTCTAGTGGCACTGTATCTCTCAGTGGAATATCAGCCATCTTTGTGTGGCACTTCTTCAGCTGGGAAACGTGGAACACATCGTGAACTCCTGACAATCCTTCGGGCAACTCCAGTTTGTAAGCAACTTCTCCCATACGTTCCAAAACTTTGTATGGTCCCACAAAACATGGTGCTAACTTTCCCTTAAACTCCAAAACGCTTAACTCCTCGAAGTGGGGACACTCGAAGGTAAACTCTATCTCCGACTTCGTAAACTGTCTCCTTGCGTTTAGAATCCGCATAACTCTTCTGCCTGGATTGGGCTACCTTTAGTCTATCGCGAATCAGCTTAACTTTCTCTTCAGACTCTTTGATCAAATCTGGTCCAAACAACTAACGGTCTCCAACTTCATCCCATAACAACGGTGTCCTGCACCTCCTTCCGTGCAAGGCTTCGAAAGGGGCCATCTTCAAACTGGATTGATAACTGTTGTTGTAAGAGAACTCTGCATATGGCAAATTGTCGTCCCAACTAGATCTGTAATCTAGCGCACAAGCTCTCAGCATGTCCTCCAGAATCGGATTGACTCTCTCGGTCTGTCCATCTGTCTGTGGATGAAAGACTGTACTGAACTCTAGCCTGGTTCCCAAAGTTTCGTGCAACTGATTCCAGAACTTTGAGGTAAACTGGGTTCCTCTATCTGATACAATGGTCCTGAAACTCTATGCAGACATACGATCCTGGTCATGTATATCTTTGCCAACTTAGCACTAGTGTAAGTGGTCTTCACTGGGATGAAATGAGCTACCTTCGCCAACCGATTGACTACAATCCATATCGAGTCATAGCCTAAACGAGTCCTGGGCAATCCCATGATTAAATCCATGCCTAGCTTATCCCACTTCCATTCGGGTATCGGCAATGGCTGTAGCAATCCTACTGGCTTCTGATGCTCTGCCTTCACTCTCTGACATACATCACACACTGCTACATACTCCGCAATATCCTTCTTCATTCCGGTCCACCAGAAACTATCCTTCAAATCCAGATACATCTTGGTATTTCCTGGGTGAATCGAATACGGCGAATCATGGGCCTCCTGCAAAATCAACTTCCTGATCTCCGAATTATTAGGCACATATACGCGGTCTTCAAACCATAAGGTATCGTGCTCATATTTATGAAATCGCTTAGCTTTTCCTTTGCATATCTTTTCCTTTATCTCGGCAATCTCCTAGTTTGTCTTCTGAGCTTCCCTGATCTTATCCATCAAGGTAGACTAAATCTCCAATGCTGCTACATAGCCTCTCGGAACTATCTCCAAACATAGCTCGCGAAGATCCTCTGCTAATTCCTTGGGTAACTCTCCGGTTGTGAGTGTGTTGACATGGCTCTTGCGGCTCAACGCATCGGCTACTACGTTAGCCTTCCCAGGATGATAGTGCAACCTCATATCATAATCCTTGATGAGTTCCAACCATCTCATTTTTACTGAGATTCAACTCTTTCTGCGTGAAGATATACTTCAAACTCTTGTGATCCGTGTACACCTCACAATGGTTTCCGATAAAGGAAATGCCTCCATGTCTTCAATGCATGCACTACGACTGCTAACTCCATATCATGTGTAGCATAATTCAACTCATGGTGCTTAAGCTGTCGTGAGGCATAAGAAACAACTCTTCCCTCCTGCATAAGCACTGCTCCAAGTCCTCGACGAGAAACATCGCAATATACTTCATAATCCTTGCGCTGATCTGGCAGAATCAACACCGGTGATGTAACCAAATGTTTCTTCAACTCCTGGAAACTGGCCTCACATTCCTCAGTCCATTTGAATTTAATGTCCTTTTTCAACAACTCTGTCATAGGCTTTGCAATCTTTGAGAAATTCTCAACGAACCTCCGGTATTATCCTGCGAGTCCAAGAAAACTCCAGATCTCTCCAACTGACGTGGGTGCTTCCCAGTTTGTCACAATGACAACCTTGGTGGGGTCTACTGTTATTCCTTCTCCGGATATAACATGTCCGAGGAATCCAACTTCCTTCAACCAAAACTCGCACTTGCTAAACTTGGCATATAACTGATGTTCTCTGAGCTTTCCAAGTACCAAACGCAAATGCTCCTTATGCTCCTCTTCATTCTCCGAGTAGACCAAAATATCATCAAAGAACACCACAACGAACTTATCCAAAAACTCCATAAACACCTTGTTCATCATGTTCATGAAATAGGCAGGTGCATTAGTCAGACCAAATGACATAACGGTATACTCATATAGCCCGTACCTTGTGGTAAAAGCTGTCTTAGGTATATCCTGCTCTCCAATCTTCAACTGGTGGTATCCTGATCGCTAATCGATCTTGGAAAATACCTTAGCTCCTTGCAACTGATCAAACAGATCATTGATCATCGGCAGTGGATACTTGTTCTTGATTGTCACTTCATTCAATCCTCGATAATCAACAACCATCCTCAACGATCCATCCTTCTTCTCCACGCCAAGCACGGGTGATCCCCAAGGTGACGAGCTTGGGCGAATATAACCTTTATCCAGTAACTCCTTAATTTGCTACTTAATTTCCTCCAAATCCTTTGCGGGCATCCTGTACGGTCTCTTAGATATTGGCCCTGTGCCTGGCAAAAGCTCAATCAAAAACTCAATGTCTCTATCCAGTGGCATGCCTGGCAACTCTTCTATAAATACATCAGGGAAATCCTTCACCACTGGTACTTCCTCCTGTACAACTCCTGATAAGGAATTCACTTGAGTCCTCTTCGGCTCATGCTGGGATACATACTTAATCCTTCCTCCTTCTGGGTTGGTGAGCAAAATCGACTTACTGGCGCAATCGATGTTTCCTCCATACATCGATAGCCAATCCATACCCAGAATCACATCCAAACCTTGCGACTCCAAGATTATCAGATCTGAGGGGAAAACATGCCTACCTATGGTCAATGGCATCTGAAAACATCCTTGACTTGCCATATACTCCGCTCCTGGTGAGCTTACTAACATAGGTGTTCTAAGAACTTTGGTGGGCAGTTTATACTTATCCACAAATTCCCTTGATATGTATGAATGCGAAGCACCAGTATCAAAAGAACGATTGCAGTAAATGACTTAACTAAAAACTTACCTATTAATGCATCTGGCTGGGCTTCTACCTCCTCCATGTTAACGTGGTTCACCTGTCCCCTATTGAAAGGGTTGGGCTTCTTCCCAGAGCTTCCATTGCCATTTCCATTCTTTGCTTCTGGACATTCAGTGGCATAATGTCCAGACTTCTGGCACTTGAAACAGGTAATGTGGCTTAGATCCCTCTTGGCTGGTGTTGATGGGTTGGCACGGTTCTGACTGTTGCTTCCTCCATTCCCATTGCCATTCTTGGGGCCACTATGGTTGTGCGAACTCCCTCCATTGTGATTGTGACCTCCATGGTTATGCTGAAAAGGTCCTCCCGAGTTCGGGGTAAAATGGGGCTTCTGCTGAGCTCCAGAATTGTACTTCCGTTGTCCATACTTCCTCTTGGGGTTGTCAATCTGCTGCTGCTTCCCTTCAATCATGAGAGCTCTATATACCAACTCCTGGTAATTATTGAAGGTTGCCACCATCAACTGCATGCTCAGCTTATCATTCAGTCCTTCCAGAAACTTCTCCTGTTTAGCTGCATCCGTAGCAACGTCATCTGGGGCATAACGTGCTAACTTACTAAAATCATCCACATACTCGCCAACTGTACGTCCTCCTTGGCGCAAGTTGCGGAACTCACGCTTCTTCATGGCCATAGCTCCTGCTGAAACATGGGCAGTACGGAAAGCCTGCTGAAACTGGTCCCATGTGACAGGGTTGATGGGGTAAGTGGCTGTGAAAGTCTCCCACCATGATGCTGTGGGTCCATCAAGCTGATGTGCGGCAAAATGCACTCTCTCCGTAACTGTGCATCCTGCAGTGGTCAACTCCCTTCCAATCTTGCGGAGCCAATCATCTGCAACTATCGGCTCGGTGCTACTGGAGAACACCAGCGGGTTTAGCCTTAAGAAACGGGCTAAGTGGTCAACTAGCGGTGGTGGTGATGGGTTGTTGTTGTTGTTGGTGTCCCCCTGGTTCTGATTCTGGACTAGTATATGCATCAATGCATTCTGCTGTTGGATCAACTAAGTGAGCTCCGGTGGGAAAGCAAATCCATTGTCGCGTCTCGGAGGCATCTGAGGGTTGAGAAAACATGAGAATATAGAATAGAATGAGGTCTAGAGGGAAAACACTACCCATATGCACATGAGACAAACACAAACATATCACTTCAATCAATTCACACAAGGGCATACAACGGTCTAACTATCGTTACAAAAGTGCTGAACTATGCTATATACATGGGGGAATACTACTGCTGATATGGTGGTCGACTAGAAAATTTGATCGGTCGAAGACTCCATGATATCTGCTCCAGCTTCATCAACATAGTCATCATTACTATCGCCAGGGTCTGAGTCGGTGTCGTCGATGATGATGTATTTCTCCGGGCAAGTGGAATCATCGACATCTCCTCCTGGCGTGGGGTCTCCCATGAATACTCCGATATTCTTTATCAGGTCGTCGTTCTTCTCCAATAATGTTGTAATTTCCTCCTCATATTCATCACGGGTAGACTTGAGTTCTTCTTCCAGCTCCGTGATCCTAGTCATTGTCTTCTTCAGATCTATCATGTTTGCGCACATCTAGTTCTCCTGGCGACGAATGTGCTGGTTTAACTCCTGGATAAAAGCTGCAATAGATCTATCCTTCCGGGTGCTGATCATCTCCCATTGCTCGTCTCGGCGCCCACAAATCTGGTAGATAGTATCCTTGAGATCCTTATGGTACACTTCTTCAATCCGTCCCATGGTGATGTGGGCTGCCATGCTCTTTCCTAGACTCCAGGTTGGTGCATCAAAGGAAAACTCTATGGGCTCGGTGACTGGCATGAACGTCCTTCCTGGAACTTGAACTCGAATCATCCAACATTCCTCTTCTGGTAAAGTGGAGTTGTAGGTCCCGATGAAGCTTGGTATTCCGATGTACAGGTACCTAGTAACTTCCTTCAAGTGGCGTCCAAAAAGTGTATCTTCATACGGACTTGTTCCTTGCATCCGCCATCCTAAAGAGTAGAAAAGGGAGAGGAGTTAGAAATGAGAAGAGAGTAGTGATCTATGGCTTTAGCTTCGTGGTCGTGTCCTACAGTCAGCGTGTGCTCTGATACCATCTTGTAGCGACCAGACCTCAAATAGTCTGATATCTATGCATCAGTGTCATCCCTGGATCGGTAATGCTGACACACACAATACTTGAAGGATTTATAACAGAGTAGCAATCACACACTTATTACATCGAGAACTTATTACAATAAATATGGCTTAAGGCCATCTATAAACGATAACAACAGAAGGCTTGGAAGATAAAGTGAGTCCATCAACTCCAACGGCATCACTGAGTGAAAGATCACGACCTAAGGCACCTTACTCGTCGTCTGAAAAGTCTACAACATGAACGTTGCAGCCCGAAAACGGGTCAGCACATGGAATATGCTGGCAATGTAACACATAGAGAGTAATGAACAGAATAATGCTATCACTACATGCATATATGGCTGGTGGAAAGCTCTTTGGTTACAGTTTTGCATAAAGCCAATTTTCCCCTACAACAAAGGAATAAATTTTATTTAGCTATCATGGTGGTTGTTAAATATTGAGAAGGTTCCTCCAACTCAATCCCAATTAAGCATCATCATTAAACCCAATCAAAATTAAATTAAGTAACATGATGAGATCCACATGATAATCCAAGAACTAGATACTCAAAACTTCCATAACCGGGGACACGGCTAACCATGATTAGTTTGTACACTCTACAGAGGTTTGCGCACTTTTCCCCACAAGACTCGAATACATCCATGGTCGGAGAAACGAGACACAATCTTCTTGAAACAATAACTCTTTACTCTGGGTGGACAGTTACACCTACTTTCCCCTACATCTGCTAGCCCACCACTGAAAGAGGTCTTGCAACGTACTCAACTATGCTAGAGCCCATAATAGCTTGTGGCTGCACTCAGAAGTTTCTAGCATGAATAATCTTATGATCCCTTTGAGCCTGGGTGGCGGTCCATAGGAGAATCACACGGTACCCCGGGATTTCCAAAAATACAGGCAACACTGGGTTCCCTGGGTGCCTCAATCCACCCAGATATGAATTAAAGTAGCCACCTTAAGTTAACCATTAATCACATCTGTCATGGATACACTCACCCAATCCACGTCTACAAGCATAGGATAGCAATATAAGCAAACGTAGAAGTAACTCCCAAACGTTTGATAATAAACAGGACAATAGGTACTACCTCATCTACTTCCCCAAAACCCACATATTAATCAGATCCTAACCATGAAATTGTTTGAGGATTGATCTAATGCAATAAAACTAGGTAGTAAAGCGGTATGATCAAAGTGTTACTTGCCTTGCTGATGATCCGTGAAACCTAGAGACTCGTAGTAGCACGCTTCACACTCCGGGTACTATATTGCAAACAAACAAGCATACAATAAGACCTCAAGTAGAAGCACGGGTAAAGCTCAAATAAGAGATCCAACCAGAAAGTTCAACTTAAGAACTCTGGTTTGCAAAAATTATCAAATCAAACGAAGCAACAAAACTCAAACTAGCCAGAGTCAGAGTTGGCCACGTTCATATTATCTCTAGTCGCTGCTTTGTGAGAGCTGTGCTCCCTTGTAATCTCTAAACCCTCCCCATTCATATGTAGCTCTTGTATGTAGGCTAACTGGACTGTACTGAGACTGTACTAACCCCCTTAACTATTTAAATTTAAAGTCAGTGGGATCCTCTCCAACTGTCATCAGTTCTAAAAAAACGGAACTCAAACTGTGAAAGAAACAGGCTCCGCTTACTAATCTGGACTTAAGTCAAATTTTACAGTAGCAAAAACTTGTTTAAGTTCATTAAATAGAAAGACGGCTTCAGGAAGAAACTCTAGGCGCTTGAATAGCCTGATTCCGATAAACGAGCGAAAAGATAAACTAAAACGAAAATCAGGGCAAAAATCGCGAGCGAAAATAATCGTGAAAAACCCTGAAAAAAGAAAAAACGATGAAGAGGCTAACGAACGGATGTTCGTTTCTGCGGCTAATCGGTGAAACTCGTTCGTTAAAACGAACGAACGAGCGGACGCTCGCTAAATAAATAAACCAGAAAAAAAATAAAACCGATCTATTCTAAAAAAGAAACTAGGATTTAAATAAAAACCTGTCGGTTTTTACCTAAACAGAAAAAAACCGGCGGCGAAACGGATCGGATCGGCGGCGGCTCCGGTCGACGGGGCGGCGGTTGCGGCAAGGCGAGGCGGGGTGGTGCGGGGTGGCGGCGACGGCGATGTGCGGCGGTGGCGGGGAAGTGCGGGGGTGGCGGCGTAGATGGCGGCGGCAGCTAGGTGGCGGTGCTCGGGATGCAGTGGCGTCGGCGGCTCCGGCTTGGGGCTCCAGGGGGGCCCCGGGTCGGCTTTTAAAGAGGGGGGGTGGTGGCTTGGAGGAGGGGGCGACGACGGCGGAGTCGGCGGCGGCTAGGACTCCCTTGAGGAGTCCGGCTCGGGGACGAAGGCGACGGCGGGGCGGAGTGGGCCGGCCCAGCTCGGCTGGGCCGTTGGCCCAGTCGGGCGCGCGAAGTTTTTTTTTAAAATAACGTTCCGCCGAGAATAAATCCTAGAAAATTAAATAAAAATCTTAAAATGCCAAAACAAATTTTCATCGTCTAAATAAAATATTTAGAACAAGATGAACATTTTCTTGGCCTAAAATATGCAATTTTGAGAATGTGCAATTTTTTTATTTCAAATAAAATTGCAATAAACTCCAAATAAAATATTAAATTGATTTTAATATTTTTCCTCTAAGATTTCATTTATTTTGGAGAAGTCATTTTATCTCCTCTCATATATTTTTATTTTAGAAATATTAGGAAAGAAAAATTATCAAAACCAATTGATCCCCTTTTCAAAATTTGAGAAAACTCAAATATGAGAATAACGAATTCCCCAACTCTCTCCGTAGGTCCTTGAGTTGCGTAGAATTTCTAGGATCAAGCCAAAATGCAATAAAATATGATATGCAATGATGATCTAATGTATAACATTCCAAATTGAAAATTTGGGATGTTACAATATATTGGATGAAACGGCAGAGGGGTCGAGTTTCGGGTATGCCGACTTTATTAATATTTATCATAAAATATATATACACATATGTATGTACAAAGCCTGGAGCCAATGGCTCTAAGTGTAGTAAGGACGAAGATGGGAAATATTTCAAGGACTGTTGGTCTCCTCCTCAGATGTATGTGATTTATTGTGCTCAGGTATGTCAATCAGATAATATGACCCATTATTGAGGTTCTTGCTGATGACAAAAGGTCCTTCCCAAGTAGGTGAGAGCTTATGCATACCGGCTTGTCCTTGGATCAACCGGAGCACTAAGTCGCCCTCCTGGAAAGTACGAATATGAACTCTACGGCTATGATAATGACGTAGGTCTTGTTGATATATAACAGATCATGCTGGAGCAAGATCACGTTCCTCTTCCAGGGCATCAATAGAATCCTATCGAGCTTGCTCATTATCTGCTTCTATATAAGCCGCCACCTTGGGCGAGTCATGACGGATGTCACTTGGTAAGACGACTTCTGCTCCATAAACCATGAAGAAGGGCGTATAACCCGTTGATCTGTTTGGAGTAGTCTGTATACTCCAAAGGATTGAAGGAAGCTCCCCAACCCAACAACCCGGAGTACGTTGTAAAGGAACCATAAGCCTTGATTTGAGACCCTGCAAGATTTCCTGGTTTGCACGCTCTGCTTGCCCGTTGGACTGAGGATGTGCTATAGAGGCTACATCAAGCCGGATGTGCTCTCTTTGGCAAAATTGTTCCATTGCTCCCTTGGACAAGTTAGTTCCATTGTCAGTGATTATGCTGTGTGGATAACCAAAATGAAAAATCAACTTCTTGAGGAACTGAACTACTGTAGCTGCATCACAATTGCTTATTGGCTCCGCCTCAACCCACTTGGTAAACTTATCAATAGAAACCAAAAGGTGAATCTTTTTATCCTTGGACCGTTTGAACAGCCCAACCATATCACAAGCCCCCGGACAGCAAACGACCAAGTGATTGGAATAATCCAAAGTTCTTGAGCAGGAACATGAGCTTGACACGCAATATTCTAGCAGCCATCACACTTACGTACTATGTCCTCAGCATCTGCATGAGCCATGAGCCAGTAAAAACTGTGTCGAAACACTTTTTCCACCAAGGATCTTGAGTTGGCATGATGACCACAATCACCAAAGTGAATTTCATTGAGAATCTCTCATCCTTCTTCAGGGGAAACACATCGTTGAAAAAATCCTGTGATGCTCCTTTTGTGCAACTTGCCATCGACAATATCCATGGACTTGGAACATCGAACAATATATCGAGCGACAAGTTCATCCTCAGGTAACTTGCCTCGTGCTAAGTAGGCCAAATACGGTATCGCCAGTTCGTAGTAGGTCACACTATGAGTCAACAATAAGAATAACCTGACTAATAAACAACCTTAGTTCACTGAGGAAGAAGTTGGTTGATCTTGATGTGGTCACGGGAGGGTCACAATGGTATGCCTGATAATGATGAGATGATCATGTGAGGATCACAATGGTATTCTTGATAATGATGAGATGATCTTGTGAGGATCACAATGGTATTGTTGCTAATGATTGAAGTGATCCCGTGACCACCACTACAAAAAAATACACTTCCGTGATGATACCTGTTTGTCATAGTAGGTCATGTTTTCTGTCATGCATGTACATCCATGACGATTTTATGACAGAATCAAGATAGTCATACCTGTGCTGTCGTAGAAGTGTTCCATGACATTACCAAAATTATCATCACGGAAGTGGCCATTTCCATGATGATAAATTGCGTGTCATAGAAGTGGTTTCGTCAAGGGTGACCGACACGTGGCATCCACCATAACGGCTCGCCATTAAGCTATCGGGTCCGGTTTTGGATCTGATAACCCATTAACAGCCCCGGCCAATGTGGATTTTCCACGTGTAAAATCATCATTGGCTGGAGGAAACACGTGTCGGCTCACCGTTGGGACAGATGTCATCCACTCATTGGACCGAAGGCGCCTATGATATGTCGACACATGGCACGGCCCAACAGAGGCCCATTCCTGTGAAAAGGCCGACCCATTTGACTTGGTCAAAAGGTGGTGGGTCGGCCCACGGAAAGCCTGTTAATGATCTGTTCGCCTATAGCCCATTTACAACCCGCTAACCCAGGGCCCGTTACGACCTATTCGAATTAGGCCCAGTAGCATCATCTGGGCCGTCCAATATGATTCCAGCCCATTTTAACTTCCGGACCATGTATGGCCCATGAAATCTTTCGGCCCATATGAGGCCCTTTGCAACTCTTGGCCCATTAACGGCCCGTGGTGAAACTGGCCCGTAATGAACAGTGTATCACTTTATACCCATTAACGTCCCATTATTCCATTGGGACGTTTCCGGCCCATGTTATCTTTCGGCCTTCTCAGGGCCCATTTATTCTTGGGCTCATTTCCATCATTCGGTTACTTACGGCCCATTATTGTGATTTTCTGCTTGTGGGCCAAATTTAGCCCGTGGTTACAGTCGCCCGTTTGTGGCTCGTTAATACGTTGGGCCGTCCCATAGCGTCATCAAATATGACCTATTAATGAAGGCCCGTTATGGTCGGCCCATGAATAGACGATTCCAACTATAGCCCGTTTATGGCCATAATGCGGTCTGTTATTGGCCCATGTTTGGCCAATCGATCATACGACCTGTATAAGGACCATTGATGATACGGCCCGTAGAAGGCCCATTGTGTCTACGACCCGTAGAAGGCCCATTGTTTCTACGCACCATAGAAGGCCCTTTGTTTCTATGGCCCGTAGAAGGCCCATTGTTTCTACGGCCCGTAGGAGGCCAAGTGTCACTACAGTAAATATGTAGCCCATGGTTATTGTGGCCTAGTTTTAAAAATTAGGTTATTGCGGCCACTAGCAAACCGCAAAAAAAGAACTGCACTCACTACAAGCAAACAAATAAACAAGACAAGAAGGAAATAAATAAGCAAGCAACTTATGCTAGGCTATCATGGCTATTACACATATTAAATCCACTAGGCATCAAAGTTTGCCACCAGTGCAAATATAGGGAACAAAGCAGCATATCATATATACTGGTTGTCAAAGTTGGTGACTAGTGCAAATAAACGCCGCAGCAAAACAAGTCTAGAACTGAAACCACTTCAGAAGAGCTCAAGAAACAATATCCTGGGTACCCATAATGCTGGCAAGATGCTTAGAAAGCTTATTAACTTTCTCTTGTTTGGCGCTTAAATCCTCCAGCACTTGCTATTGCACCAGAAAGTATGCATCTGAATTCTGCAGGGACTTCCTCAGTCCTTCGGCTTCCTGTCGCATAACATCTGATCGATGTCTTTCAACTTGAATTTGAGACTCAAGAAGCCGAACTGATTCAGGCAGCGAGTTCAAAGAGCTGGTGCTAGCAGTAGTAGCCAGTCACTCGAACACTACATCAAGACAGGACTTTAGGGTTGTCTCAGTGTCTTCAGTATAGTTTTTATCAGCTTTCTTGGAGACCAACAGGGACGTCTCACTATCTTGAACCTTATCTGCACTACTTCCTTTACCATTGCATAACGGGGTACTCTTCTCCAATATTTTATCCGCATTCTAAAAGAGAAACAAACAAACACATCACAGGTTTACAATGTAGTATATGAAACTCATTTAGGTAAACCAGTTCAGTAGTAAGGGGGGAGTCCTACTCCCGGTGGGAGTAGGACTCCTCCAGGCGCACCCCTAGGGGGCCGGCCGCACCTCCCCCTCCCTCCTTTATATACGGGGGCGGGGGGCACCCCATAGACACACAAGTTGATCTACTGATCGTTCCTTAGCCGTGTGCGGTGCCCCCCTCCACTATATTCCACCTCGGTCATATCGTCGCGGAGTTTAGGCGAAGCCCTGCGCCGGTAGAACATCATCATCGTCACCACGCCGTCGTGCTGACGGAACTCATCTCCGGAGCTCGGCTGGATCGGAGGCCGGAGATCGTCATCGAGTTGAACGTGTGCTGAACTCGGAGGCCCCGTACGTTCGGTGCTTGGATCAGTCGGATCGTGAAGACGTACGAATACATCAACCGCGTTGTTCTAACGCTTCCGCTTACGGTCTATGAGGGTACGTGGACGGACACTCTCCCCTCTCGTTGCTATGCCATCACCATGATCTTGCGTATGCGTAGGATTTTTTTTTGAAATTACTACATTCCCCAACAGTGGCATCCGAGCCTAGGTTTTATGCGTTGATGTTATATGCACGAGTAGAACACAAGTGAGTTGTGGGCGATACAAGTCATACTGCTTACCAGCATGTCATACTTTGGTTCGGCGGTATTGTGAGATGAAGTGGCCCGGACCGACATTACGCGTACGCTTACGCGAGACTGGTTTCACCGTTACGAGCACTCGTGCTTAAAGGTGGCTGGCGGGTGTCTGTCTCTCTCACTTTAGCTGAATCGAGTGTGGCTACGCCCGGTCCTTGCGAAGGTTAAAACAGCACCAACTTGACGAACTATCGTTGTGGTTTTTGATGCGTAGGTAAGAACGGTTCTTGCTAAGCCTGTAGCAGCCACGTAAAATTTGCAACAACAAAGTAGAGGACGTCTAACTTGTTTTTGCAGGGCATGTCGTGATGTGATATGGTCAAGACGTGATGCTATATTTTATTGTATGAGATGATCATGTTTTGTAACCGAAGTTATCGGCAACTGGCAGGAGCCATATGGTTGTCGCTTTATTGTATGAAATGTAAACGCCCTGTAATTGCTTTACTTTATCACTAAGCGGTAGCGATAGTCGTAGAAGCAATAGATTGCGTAACGACAACGATGCTATGATGGAGATCAAGGTGTCGCGCCGGTGACGATGGTGATCACGACGGTGCTTCGGAGATGGAGATCACAAGCACAAGATGATGATGGCCATATCATATCACTTATATTGATTGCATGTGATGTTTATCCTTTATGCATCTTATCTTGCTTTGATTGGCGGTAGCATTTTAAGATGATCTCTCACTAAAATTATCAAGAAGTGTTCTCCCTGAGTATGCACCGTTGCCAAAGTTCGTCGTGCCCAGACACCACGTGATGATCGGGTGTGATAAGCTCTACGTCCATCTACAACGGGTGCAAGACAGTTTTGCACACGCGGAATACTCAGGTTAAACTTGACGAGCCTAGCATATGCAGATATGACCTCGGAACACGGAGACCGAAAGGTCGAGCGTGAATCATATAGTAGATATGATCAACATAGTGATGTTCACCATTGAAAACTTCTCCATCTCACGTGATGATCGGTTATGGTTTAGTTGATTTGGATCACGTGATCACTTAGATGACTAGAGAGATGTCTGTCTAAGTGGGAGTTCTTAAGTAATATGATTAATTGAACTTAAATTTATCTTGAACTTAGTACCTGATAGTATTTTGCTTGTCTATGTTTGTTTGTAGATAGATGGCTCGTGCTGTTGTTTCGTTGAATTTTAATGCGTTCCTTGAGATAGCAAAGTTGAAAGATGATGGTAGCAATTACACGGACTGGGTCCGTAACCTGAGGATTATCCTCATTGCTGCACAGAAAAGTTACATCCTGGAAGCACCGCTGGGTGCCAGGCCTGCTGCTGATGCAACTGACGACGTTAAGAACATCTGGCAGAGCAAAGCTGATGACTACTCTATTGTTCAGTGTGCCATGCTTTACGGCTTAGAACCGGGTCTTCAACGACGTTTTGAACGTCATGGAGCATATGAGATGTTCCAGGAGTTGAAGTTAATATTTCAAGCAAATGCCCGGATTGAGAGATATGAAGTCTCCAATAAGTTCTACAGCTACAAGATGGATGAGAATAGTTCTGTCAGTGAGCATATACTCAAAATGTCTGGGTATAATAATCACTTGATTCAACTGGGAGTTAATCTTCCGGATGATAGCGTCATTGACAGAATTCTCCAATCACTGCCACCAAGCTACAAGAGCTTTGTGATGAACTATAATATGCAAGGGATGAACAAGACTATTCCCGATCTCTTCGCGATGCTAAAAGCTGCGGAGGTAGAAATCAAGAAGGAGCATCAAGTGTTGATGGTCAACAAGACCACTAGTTTCAAGAAAAAGGGCAAAGGGAAGAAGAAGGGGAACTTCAAGAAGAACAACAAGCAAGTTGATGCTCAAGAGAAGAAACCCAAGTCTGGACCTAAGCCTGAAACTGAGTGCTTCTACTACAAGCAGACTGGTCACTGGAAGCGGAACTACCCCAAGTATTTGGCGGATAAGAAGGATGGAAAAGTGAACAAAAGTATATGTGATATACATGTTATTGATGTGTACCTAACTAGAGCTCGTAGTAGCACCTGGGTATTTGATACTGGTTCTGTTGCTAATATTCGCAACTCGAAATAGGGACTACGGAATAAGCGAGCACTGGCCAAGGACGAGGTGACGATGCGCGTGGGAAACGGTTCCAAAGTCGATGTGATCGCGGTCGGCACGCTACCTCTACATCTACCTTCGGGATTAGTTTTAGACCTGAATAATTGTTATTTGGTGCCAGCGTTGAGCATGAACATTATATCTGGATCTTGTTTGATGCGAGACGGTTATTCATTTAAATCAGAGAATAATGGTTGTTCTATTTATATGAGTAATATCTTTTATGGTCATGCACCCTTGAAGAGTGGTCTATTTTTATTAAAACTCTATAGTAGTGATACACATATTCATAGTGTTGAAACCAAAAGATGCAGAGTTGATAATGATAGTGCAACTTATTTGTGGCACTGCCGTTTGGGTCATATCGGTGTAAAGCGCATGAAGAAACTCCATACTGATGGACTTTTGGAATCACTTGATTATGGATCACTTGGTACTTGCGAACCGTGCCTTATGGGCAAGATGACTAAAACGCCGTTCTCCGGAACTATGGAGTGAGCAACTGATTTGTTGGAAATCATACATACTGATGTTTGTGGCCCAATAAATGTTGAGGCTCGCGGCGGGTATTGTTATTTTCTCACCTTCACAGATGATATGAGCAGATATGGGTATATCTACTTGATGAAACACAAGTCTGAAACATTCGAAAAGTTCAAAGAATTTCAGAGTGAAGTGGAAAATCATCGTAACAAGAAAATAAAGTTTCTACGATCTGATCGTGGAGGAGTGTATTTGAGTTACGAGTTTGGTGTACACTTGAAACAATGTGGAATAGTTTCGTAACTCATGCCACCTGGAACACCACAACGAAATGGTGTGTCCGAAAGTCGTAATCGTACTTTACTTGATATGGTACGATCTATGATGTCTCTTACTGATTTACAGCTATTGTTTTGGGGTTATGCTTTAGAGACGGCCGCATTCACGTTAAATAGGGCACCATCAAAATCCGTTGAGACGACACCTTATGAACCGTGGTTTGGCAAGAAACCAAAGTTGTCGTTTCTTAAAGTTTGGGGCTGCGATGCTTATGTGAAGAAACTTCAACCAGATAAGCTCAAACCTAAATCGGAGAAATGTGTCTTCATAGGATACCCAAAAGAGACTGTTGGGTACACCTTCTATCACAGATCCGAAGGCAAGACATTCGTTGCTAAGAATGGATCCTTTCTAGAGAAGGAGTTTCTCTCGAAAGAAGTGAGTGGGAGGAAAGTAGAACTTGATGAGATAACTGTATCTACTCCCTTATTGGAAAGTAGTTCATCACGAGAACCGGTTCCTGTGACAACTACACCAATTAGTGAGGAAGCTAATGATAATGATCATGAAACTTCAGATCAAGTTTCTACTGAACCTCGTAGGTCTACCAGAGTAAGATCCGCACCAGAGTGGTACGGTAATCCTATTCTGGAAGTCATGTTACTTGACCATGATGAACCTACAAACTATGAGGAAGCGATGATGAGCCCGGATTCCGCAAAATGGCTAGAAGCCATGAAATCTGAGATGGGATCCATGTATGAAAACAAAGTATGGACTTTGGTTGACTTGCCCGATGATCGGCAAGCCATTGAGAATAAATGGATCTTTAAGAATAAGACTGACGCTGATGGTAATGTAACTATCTATAAAGCTCGACTTGTTGCAAAAGGTTTTTGATAAGTTCAAGGAGTTGACTACGATGAGACTTTCTCACCCGTAGCGATGCTTAAGTCCGTTCGAATCATGTTAGCTATTACTACATTTCATGATTATGAAATTTGGCAAATGGATGTCAAGACTGCATTCTTGAATGGATTTCTAGAAGAAGAGTTGTATATGATGCAGCCGGAAGGTTTTGTTGATCCAAAAGGTGCTGACAAAGTGTGCAAGCTCCAGCGTTCCATTTGTGGACTGGTGCAAGCATGTCGGAGTTGGAATAAACGCTTTGATAGTGTGATCAAAGCATATGGTTTTATACAGACTTTTGGAGAAGCCTGTATTTACAAGAAAGTGAGTGGGAGCTCTGTAGCATTTCTAATTTTATATGTAGATGACATATTATTAATTGGAAATGATATAGAATTTCTGGATAGCATAAAGGGATACTTGAATAAAAGTTTTTCAATGAAAGACCTCGGTGAAGCTGCTTACATATTGGGCATCAAGATCTATAGAGATAGATCAAGACGCTTAATAGGACTTTCACAAAGCACATACCTTGAATTTTTTTTGAAAAGGTTCAAAATGGATCAGGCAAAGAAAGGATTCTTGCCTATGCTACAAGGTGTGAAGTTGAGTCAAACTCAATGCCCTACCACATCAGAAGATAGAGAGAAAATGAAAAATGTTCCCTATGCTTCAGCCATAGGCTCTATCATGTATGCAATGCTGTGTACCAGACCTGACGTATGCTTAGCAATAAGCTTGGCAGGAAGGTACCAAAGTAATCCAGGAGTGGATCACTGGACAGCGGTCAAGTACATCCTGAAATACCTGAAAAGGACTAAGGATATGTTTCTCGTATATGGAGGTGACAAAGAGCTAGTCATAAATGGTTACGTCGATGCAAGCTTTGACACTGATCCGGATGATTCTAAAGCGCAAACCGGATAAGTGTTTTTATTAAACGGTGGAGCTGTAAGTTGGTGCAGTTCTAAACAAAGCGTCGTAGCGGGATCTACATGTGAAGCGGAGTACATAGCTCCTTCGGAAGCAGCAAATGAAGGAGTCTGGATGAAGGAGTTCATTTCCGATCTAGGTGTCATACCTAGTGCATCGGGACCAATGAAGATCTTCTGTGACAATACTGGTGCAATTGCCTTGGCAGAGGAATCCAGATTTCATAAGAGGACCAAGCACATCAAGAGACGCTTCAATTCCATTCGGGACCAAGTCCAAGTGGGAGACATAGAGATTTGCAAGATACATACGGATCTGAATGTTGCAGACCCGTTGACTAAGCCTCTCTCACGAGCAAAGCATGATCAGCACCAAGACTCCATGGGTGTGAGAATCATTACTATGTAATCTAGATTATTGACTCTAGTGCAAGTGGGAGACTGAAGGAAATATGCCATAGAGGCAATAATAAAGTTATTATTTATTTCCTCATATCATGATAAATGTTTATTATTCATGCTAGAATTGTATTAACCGGAAACATGATACATGTGTGAATACATAGACAAACATAAAGTCACTAGTATGCCTTTACTTGACTAGCTCATTAATCAAAGATGGCTATGTTTCCTAACCATAGACATGTGTTGTCATTTGATTAATGGGATCACATCATTAAGAGAATGATGTGATTGACATGACCCATTCCGTTAGCCTAGCACTTGATCGTTTAGTATATTGCTATTGCTTTCTTCATGACTTATACAAAGTTCCTGCAACTATGAGATTGTGCAACTCCCATTTACCGGAAGAACACTTTGTGTGCTACCAAACGTCACAACGTAACTGGGTGATTATAAAGGTGCTCTACAGGTGTTTCCGAAGGTACATGTTGGGTTGGCATAATTCGAGATTAGGTTTCGTCACTCCGATTGTCGGAGAGGTATCTCTGGGCCCTCTCGGTAATACTCATCACCTAAGACTTGCAAGCATTGTAACTAATGAGTTAGTTATAAGATGATGTGTTACAGAACGAGTAAAGAGACTTGCCGGTAACGATATTGAACTAGGTATTGGATACCGACGACCAAATCTTGGGTAAGTAACATACCGATGACAAAGGGAACAACGTATGTTGTTATGCGGTTTGACTGATAAAAATCTTCGTAGAATATGTAGGAACCAATATGGGCATCCAGGTCCCGCTATTGGTTATTGACCGAGAATGGTTCTAGGTCATGTCTACATAGTTCTCGAACCCATAGAGTCCGCACGCTTAACGTTACGATGACAATTTTATTATGAGTTTATAAGTTTTGATGTACCGAAGTTTGTTCGGAGTCCCGGATGTGATCACGGACATGACGAGGAGTCTCGAAATGGTCGAGACATAAAGATTGATATATTGGAAGCCTATGTTTGGACATCGGAATGGTTCCGGGTGAAATCGGGATTTTACCGGAACACCGGGGGGTTACCGGAACCCTCCCGGGGGATAATGGGCGTTAGTGGGCTAAGAGGGAGAAGAGGAGGGCCGGTAAGGGCAGGCCGCGCGCCCCCTCCCCCCTAGTCCGAATAGGACAAGGAAGGGGGGGCGGCGCCCCCCTTTCCTCTTTCCCCTCCCCCCTTTCCTTCTCCACCAAGGCAAGAGGGGGAGTCCTACTCCCGGTGGGAGTAGGACTCCTCCAGGCTCACCCCTACGGGGCCAGCCGCACCTCCCCCTCCCTCCTTTATATACGGGGGCGGGGGGGGGGGGAGGGGGGCACCCCATAGACACACAAGTTGATATACGGATCGTTCCTTAGCCGTGTGCGGTGCCCCCCTCCACCATATTCCACCTCGGTCATATCGTCGTGGAGTTTAGGCGAAGCCCTGTGCTGGTAGAACATCATCATCGTCACCATGCCGTCGTGCTGACGGAACTCATCTCCGGAGTTCGGCTGGATCGGAGGCCGGAGATCGTCATTGAGCTGAACGTGTGCTGAACTCGGAGGCCCCGTACGTTCGGTGCTTGGATCGGTCGGATCGTGAAGACGTACGACTACATCAACCGCGTTGTGCTAACGCTTCCGCTTACGGTCTATGAGGGTACGTGGACGGACACTCTCCCCTCTCGTTGCTGTGCCATCACTATGATCTTGCATGTGCGTAGGATTTTTTTTTGAAATTACTACGTTCCCCAACAATGGGATTTATGCGCTACAATTAGTAATCCATCCGGTTATGTCATCGTAAGAAAGAATGGTCAAAGCAACTGTGCCCCGAAGGTCACCGCATAGCTACCAAATGAGGAGGCAGACACAACCCCTAGACAGAGGCGGACCCCAATGATGAAAAGGCACGAGTTGGATGGTTGCCACCACGCCGACTAACGCCACCACTATCAAGATCTCGCGGAACAAACATGACCCACGAGAAGACCACAAATCCTCTCTCTATTGCACCGCTATGGAGATCATTTTTGGTGGACACATCAACTATCTCTCCCATTGCTTCTCCAAAGAAACATCTCTCCCGTTGCAACGCACGGGCATATGTGCTAGTCTATACCTACTAATAAAGCAAGGTGCGTTTCTTCCATATTTTCATCCGTTCACCGTCGAAAATATTTTTTCGTATCCGAGGTGGTACTAAATTTTTGTGCATCTACTAGAAAAGACAAAAAATTTCTCCAGAATTCCACAATTGGGTCGGGCACACTCCAACCCAACAAAGCCAACCCAGTAATTATCCTGCCCATGCGTTAAAAAGACCTTATTTGTTGCACACGGCGACAAAAAGTTGAAGGAACACACAGGTCGCCCAAGACTGGGCGGCCCATTTCAACTAAATATTTAAACCTTCGTAATAAAGGGACCTTCATGCCTGATTATGCTTGTGAAAGAGGATTTATGCACCGCAATTAGTGATCCATCCGGTTACACCTTTGTAGGAGACTGGTTGAAGCAACCGTGCCCCGATGGTCGTCACACATCCACCAAATGAGGAGGCATCCACAACCCCGAGATGGAGGCAAGGACCCAAAAGAAAAAGGCACGAGTTGGGTGCTCATCACCACACCTACCAATCCCACCACTATCAAGATTTCACGGGCCTAACATGTCCAGTGAGAAGACCGCAACTCCTTGCTGTCTCGCCTACCGTTGTGAGACCATTTTTTGGACACAATCGATTATCTTTTCCATTGCTTGTCGTAAATAAAATATCTCTCCCGTTGCAACACACAGGCATATGTGCTAGTAAATTCCTATATAAATACGAACTACAGGTACATATGATCTCAAATTCAAATATATGTATCCATTTTATGTTGAATTAAAATCAAAGTACATGTATGCTCTAGCTAGATGTTCGGAATCTAAACCATGTATGGTATACTACGTATAATGTGTTTAACACGCACAACACACACACACACACAAACACCATTTAGACTAGTAAGGTACACGTGCATTGCACGCATGAGATTTGTTAACCAAATTATGAATAAATACCACGTTATAGCATGTGATCTTTGAGTCATATATGCATGATGTAGATGTTCGTTTAATTCTTATATTTCATTTCATTCAAAATCATCTAGTTTTTATAAGAAAGCTTATCTATTTTAAGATTCATGGATGTGTGTTGTAAGTCATAAAGTAAACATAAATAATGGCTAATCATGTAGAAAAACATTTGGGCAATTCTGACATGGAAGATTCTAGAACAAAGAAGCGCTTGTGTTTTGAGGTTTGTGCATTATGCTTAAGTTCAACCATGGAGTCTTCTAGATTGTACATGTGGCAAAATCTGGTGGAATCTAGATGATATCCAACGGCCAGTAGTGCTCAAATTTGCCATCTCTGCACCATCAGATTGGCCTCATCTAACGACCATCTTTCACAGTTAAAGTTATCCACACACTATATAAAAAATATAAAATATAATATATAGATATAGGGGTATAGATATAGATATGTGATGCGAAAGCCACCCATCATCTCCAATTAGAATAGTTTGTCCATGCACAGATGCAATGTGGCCAAACGTTGTCTGCCATCGGTATCTCAAATTCAAATCAGTGTGACCTTGTTCAATGTGTATACAGTACAACATGCTCGTTTCCAAACCACACCGCGCATATCTCCGTTATATTCATGCATGCATGGGTTTCAAACATCATGATCTCTTATTCAAATATTTGAATTCAACTTTACATTGATTGTTACCTCACCTAGTCTTTTATACCCACACAGTCGCCTTCTCTTTATAATTGTACCACTAACTTTCTCTCGTGCATGCATGCACACACACTACAAGTCGGCATTATCCATCGCACACATGCAATTTTTTCTTCAGGTCGGTCTCCCATGAAGGCACACACACACACATACCTCCCCCTCTCCATCATATCGGGCATTCTTTATCTCTCACGTGCATGCGCAACGACCGATGTTCCTCTATGTGTGTGTATATATAGCTAGGTCTTTCACAGTTTTCCGCACAAACCGATCAATCTATATATCTAGTGATGTCTCATCCTCTTTCCCATGTCCACATCGATCAATCTATACCTTTCTATATAGGATTACATAGCTAATACACCCACATTAATTATATATCCAACGTCCCCCTCTCATCATCCATGCCTTCCGCTTCATCTCTCAGATGCGCGCATAGTGGTGAAGACAGGGGGCAGCAAGGGCCCTGCCCCCCTATAACATCACTATATTTTGAGGCTAATATGAATGTGATCATTAGGTAATTGCTGGTAAAATGATTTAAGTTGATGAATTGGCCCTCCTCGTAAAGGATTAGCAATGCTTGGCCCCTATCTCATTTATTTTTCATGGCTCTGCCATTGCACGCAACAGCGCACGTTCTCGCCCCCTCTCCTTAAATATCGATCTCGCGCTTGTGCACTCCTTCATAGTCTCCCTCCACTTGGCCCCTCGCACCATCTTCTAGCCCCCCACCGGATTTTTCCACATGTACAATCTAGCAGACTCCATGGTTGAACTTAAGCATAATGCACAAACCTCAAAACACAAGTGCTTCTCCTTTCTTCTAGAATCTTCTGTATCATAACTGCCCAAACTTTTTTTCTAGTTGAATTGCCATTATTTGTTTTTACTTTATGCTTTACAATGCACAATTCCATGAATCATAAAATAGATTAAGGGCTTCTTTGATTCAAAGGATTCTCAAAGGAATTTTGGAGGATTCTAATCCTCTAGAATTTTTCCTATCTTGGTTGATTGATTCGTAGGATTGTAAACCATAGGAATTATTCCATAGGATTCATTTTCACTATATTTCATAGGAAACATCTCATCCACTCAAACCTCTTTTAAATAATCATGTGTTTCTTCTATGCACAATCAAACACTTGTACAATCCTGTAGGATTGAAGACGACATTCCACTCTAATCCCATGTTTTTCCTATTCCCGCGTTTTGGAAATCCTACGAATCAAAGAGGCCCTAGCTTTTTTATAAAAACTAATTGATTTTGAATGAGATGAACTATAAGAATTAAACGAAGGTCTACGTCAGGCATATATGACTCGGAGCTTACATGCTATAGTGTGGTATTTATTCATAATTTGGTTGCCAAATCTGATCCGTGCAATGCACGTGTACCTTACTAGTACTTCGAGTATGTGCAAAACACGTAAATTAGAATTCCAATGGCACGCTACACAGTCTCTCTCTTATATTTCATGAATCCACGTGGCACATGTGGAGGCGTTGTCGCGACCTCCTTGTGTGGATTGATCACAGTGACGTGCTGCTAGTTCCAGAAGAATGTACTCGTTCTCTCTGAGCCACACTAGCGGTACATGCACAAAGCGAAGATGTGCACACACTTGATAACTCACAAGTGTAGGGGATCGCAACAGCTTTCGAAGGTAAAGTATTCAACCCAAATTTATTGATTCGACATAAGGGGAGCCAAAGAATATTCTTGAGTATTAGCAGTTGAGTTGTCAATTCAACCACACCTGGATAACTTAGTATCTGTAGCAAAGTATTTAGTAGCAAAAGTGGTATGATAATAAAAGTAACAGTAGCAAAAGTAATGTTTTTGGGTTTTGTAGTGATTGTAACAGTAGCAACGGAAAAGTAAATAAGCGAAGAACATAGGGTGATATAGAACTAGCTCCAATTCATCAATGTAATGTAGGCATGTATTCCGTAAATAGTCATACAATCTTATGGAAAAGAACTTGCATGACATCTTTTGTCCTACCCTCCCGTGGAAGCGGGGTCCTAGCGGAAACTAAGGGATATTAATGCCTCCTTTTAATAGAGAATCGGAACAAAGCATTAGCACATAGTGAATACATGAACTCCTCAAACTACGGTCATCATCGAGAAGTATCCCGATTATTGTCACTTCGGGGATGTCGGATCATAACACATAATAGGTGACTACAGACTTGCAAGATAGGATCAAGAACACAGATATATTCATGAAAACATAATAGGTTCAGATCTGAAATCATGGCACTCGGGCCCTAGTGACAAGCATTAAGCATAGCAAAGTCATAGCAACATCAATCTCAGAACATAGTGGATACTAGGGAACAAACCCTAACAAAACTAACTTGATTACATGATAAATATCATCCAAACTATCACCGTCCAGCAAGCCTACGATGGAATTACTCACGCACGGCGGTGAGCATCATGAAATTGGTGATGGGGGATGGTTGATGATGACGACGGCGACGAATCCCCCTCTCCGGAGCCCCGAACAGACTCCAGATCAGCCCTCCCGAGAGAGATTAGGGCTTGGTGGTGGCTCCGTGTCATAAAACGCGATGAAACTTTCTCTCTGATTTTTTTCTACCCGAACGTGAATATATGGAGTTGGAGTTGAGGTCGGTGGAGGTCCAGGGGGCCCACGAGATAGGAGGGCGTGCCCTAGGGGAGGGGGGCGCCCCCCTGACTCGTGGACAGCATGTGGGCCCCCTGGTATTGATTCTTTCGCCAAAAAATCATATTAATTCCAAAAAGTGCCTCCGTGGATTTCCAGGACATCCGAGAACTTTTCTTTTCTACACATAAAACAACATTATGGCAGTTCTGTTGAAAACAGCGTCAGTCCGGGTTAGTTTCATTCAAATCATGCAAGTTAGAGTCCAAAACAAGGGCAAAAGTGTTTGGAAAAGTAGATATGTTGGAGACGTATCAACTCCCCCAAGCTTAAACCTTTGCTTGTCCTCAAGCAATTTAGTTGACAAACTGAAAGTGATAAAGAAAAACTTTTACAAACTCTGTTTGCTCTTGTTGTTGTAAACATGAAAAGCCAGCATTCAAGTTTCAGCAAATATTATGAACTAACCATACTAACAATAACACCTAGGTCTCACAATTACTCATATCAATAGCATAATCAGCTAGCGAGCCATAATAATAAAACTCGGATGACAACACTTTCTCAAAATAATTATGACATGATATAACAAAATGGCATCTCGCTAGCCCTTTCTGAGACCGCAAAACATAAATGCAGAGCACCTTTAAAGATCAAGGACTGACTAAACATTGTAATTCATGGTAAAAGAGATCCAGTCAAGTCATACCCAATATAAACCAATAGTAATGAATGCAAATGACAGTGTGCTCTCCAGCGGGTGCTTTTCATAAGAAGGGTGATGACTTAACATAAAAGTAAATAGATAGGCCCTTCGAAGAAGGAAGCAGGGATTTGTAGAGGTGCCAGAGCTCGATTTTAAAATAGAGATTAAATAACATTTTGAGCGGCATACTTTCACTGTCAATGCAACAACTATGAGATGGCTGTATCTTCCATACTACATGCATTATAGGCAGTTCCCAAACAGAATGTTAAAGGTTTATACTCCCCCAACCACCAACAAGCATCAATCCATGGCTTGCTCGAAACAATGAGTGCCTCCAACATACAACAACCCTGGGGGAGTTTTGTTTAATTATTTTGATTTGCTTTGATCTTTTTGGATCATGGGACTGGGCATCCCGATTACCGGCCCTTTCTCGTGAATGAGGAGCGGAGTCCACTCCTCTTGAGAATAACCCACCTAGCATGGAAGATATATGCAGCCCTAGTTGTAACATGAGCTGCTCGAGCATACAAAACAGAATTTCATTTGAAGGTTTGGAGTTTGGCACATACAAATTTACTTGGAATGGCAGGTAAATACCGCATATAGGAAGGTATAGTGGACTCATATGGAACAACTTTGGGGTTTAAGGAGTTTGGATGCACAAGGAGTATTCCCGCTTAGTACAGGTGAAGGCTAGCAAAAGACTGGGAAGCGACCAACTGAGAGAGCGACATTAGTCGTAAACATGCACTAAAATTAATTTACACCTAGTACAAGCATGAGTAGGATATACTCCACCATGAACATAAATATCATGAAGGCTATGTTGATTTGTTTCAACTACATGCGTGAACATGTGCCAAGTCGAGTCACTCAATTCATTCAAAGGAGGATACCATCCCATCATACCACATCATAATCATTCTAATAGCATGTTGGCATGCAAGGTAAACCATTATAACTCATAGCTAATCAAGCATGGCACAAGCAACTATAATCTCTAAATGTCATTGCAAATATGTTTACTTCATAATAGCTGATTCAGGAACTATGAACTCATCATATTTACAAAAACAAGAGAGATCGAGTTCATACCAGCTTTTCTCATCCCAATAAGTCCATCATATATCGTCATTATTGCCTTTCACTTGCATGACCGAACGATGTGTATAATAATAAGAGTGCATGTGCATTGAACTAAGCTGGAATCTGCAAGCATTCAACTCAAGAGAGAAGACAGGGTAATATGGGCTCTAAGTTAAATAAACAATCATGCATATGAGCCACTAAGCATTTTCAATATAGTCTTCTCGACCCCCAAAAGAAAGAAAAGAAAATAAAACTATTTAGACGGGAAAGCTCCCAACAAGTAAGAAGAAGAACTAGAAATCTTTTTGGGTTTTCATTTTAATTGCTACTACAAGCATAGAATTTAAACTAACTATTTTTTTTGGTTTTTCTTAAGTTTTATTAAACACACAAGAAGAAAACTAGAAGAAGAAATTTAAACTAGCATGGATAATACAATGAAAGAGTATGAGCACCGACGACTAGTGTGTGAGCATGAATGTAAAGTTGGTGAGAAATACATACTCCCCCAAGCTTAGGCTGTTGGCCTAAGTTGGTCTAGTACCAAGGACCGCTGCTACTCTCCCCGGTGTAATGAGAGGTGTAATCAGGATACCACTGGCTGGTCATCTCCGGATCCCACTGGACAGATGATGCACGATAAGGGTACAACTCAGATTCCGGCTCAGGTTCAGGTTCTGGAGTAAAAGCTTGAGCTTGATGATTGTTCACTGCTTCCGGCGTGACAAGACGATTTTCTACAAGCAAATCAAAAAAAAGAGGCACAGGCAAAATAGTAATCTCAAAGTATTTCTTATTAAATCTATGTTTATACAAGAGCATCTTCTCTTCATTGTCAACAATAAACTTGTGTGCTACCATGCTCTTGTAATCTAAGATGTGAGGAGGTAATTTTATCTCATCCTCCTCATGGTGCCTAATGGGTATCTGAAAATGTTTAGCAAGACATGCAGCATAGATACCTCCAAATATGGGGCCTTTTGTACGATTCAGGGCTAGCCGTTTAGCAATGACGGCACCCATACTAAAAGTATTGTCCCCAGGCAAGCATGTTGAAGAATGATAATATCAGGAACGCTCAAGTTTCCACTATTTCCACGACCAATCAGGCATCTACTAGCAAATATGGCAAAGTAGCATAAAACAGGAAAGTGTATGCTGGAGACCTTTGCCTCAGAGCCCTTCTTTGGCTCCTCTACAACAATAGTATTAACAAAGCCACCCACATCTTCACGATGGGGTTCCTCTAATTCTCCCTCATAAGGTATCCTACATATCGCGGAAAAATGACGTAAAGACATTTCTTTGAATTCATCATATAAATGAAATGATACTGTAGGCGGAGACTTCTTAGGATAATCATAAAAGTTTTGCACGAAAGTATTGGTAAGTAAGAGATACTGATCGATTCGGTCGTTGATGAAACCGGTGAGGCCTGTAGTCTCGATTAGAGCATAAAAGTCTTCATGAATTCCAGCTTCTTTCAAGAAATCCTCACATGGCCATTCACACGACCGTACTTCCGCTAAGCGAGGAAGATTATACTTGGCTTTTTCCTTCTCTTTATCTTGTTTTTTCCTTAGAGCTTTGGCTAGAAGAGCCCCTCAAAAGTTTCCTCAACATTTTCTGAAAATTTCTGAAATTTTAGTAACTTTAAAATAAAAGTGAATAAAACTAAACAAGATTGGTAGCAACTACTCCTACAAGTGCCTAGAGCCTATATCATGCATTGGAATTGCTTGGGACCTCAAAAATTTAACATGCAAGCTCAAGAACATGGTCACCTATGCAGCAAGAATTTGCAATGAATAAAGCACTAGAACAAAAACTAACTGGACCAATGGAGGAGTCACATACCAAGCAACAATCTCCCAAAGAAGTTTTGTGAATGGAGCTTTGAGCAAGGAGATCGAAAATCGCAGCAAAATGAGCTAGAACTCGTGCTTGAGCTGGATGGGGATTTTTTGGGTAGAAGATGAAGTGCGTGCGTGCTGGCATAAGTGGAGGGGGGCCACCAGGGGCCCACGAGATAGGGGGCGCCCTATAGGGGGGTGCCCTCCACTCTCGTGGCCTGGTGCTTGCCCCTCCTGCAGTGTTTTCAGTGCCTAAAATCCTCAAATATTCCAGAGAAAATCAAACTAAATTTGCAGGGCATTTGGAGCACTTTTATTTTCGGACCATTTTTTAATTCACGGATAATTCAGAAAACAGACAGATAATACTATTTTTGCATTATTTATTCTAAATAACATAAAGTAAAAAGAGGGTACAGAAGGTTGTGCCTTCTAGTTTCATCCATCTCGTGATCATCAAAATGAATCCACTAACAAGGTTGATCAAGTCTTGTTACAAACTCATTCCGAATAACACGGAACCGGAGAAATTTCGAATAACACTAAGTTACCTCAACGGGGATATGAAAATCCCCAACAATAAGAATATCATACTTTTTCTTGACAGTAGGGAGAGGAAATTCAAAACCTCCAATAATAATAGTTGGAACTTTTTCAATAGAATTGATGCTATGAACTTGAGATTGTTTCCTCGGAAAGTGTACCGTATGCTCATTACCATTAACATGAAAAGTGACGTTGCCTTCGTTGCAATCAATAACAGCCCCTGCAGTATTAAGAAAAGGTCTACCAAGGATAATAGACATACTATCGTCCTCGGGAATATCAAGAATAACAAAGTCCGTTAAGATAGTGACATTTGCATCCACAACAGGCACATCCTCACAAATACCGACAGGTATAGCAGTTGATTTATCAGCCATTTGCAAAGATATTTCAGTAGGTGTCAACTTATTCAATTCAAGTCTACGATATAAAGAGAGAGGCATAACACTAACACCGGCTCCAAGATCACATAAAGCAGTTCTAACATAACTTCTTTTAATGGAGCATGGTATAGTTGGTACACCCGGATCTCCAAGTTTCTTTGGTATTCCACCCTTAAAAGTGTAATTAGCAAGCACGGTGGAAATCTCAGCTTCCGGTATCTTTCTTTTGTTTGTGATGATATCCTTCATATACTTAGCATAAGGATTTACTTTCAGCATATTAGTTAAGCGCATACGTAAGAAAATAGGTCTAATCATTTCAGCAAAGCGCTCAAAATCCTCATCATCCTTTGACTTGGATGGTTTAGGAGGAGAGGGCATGGGTTTCTGAACCCATGGTTCTCTTTCTTTACCGTGCTTCCTAGCAACAAAATCTCTCTTATCATAACGTTGATCTTTGATTGTGGGTTATCAAGATCAACAGCAGGTTCAATCTCTACATCATTGTTTTTGCTAGGTTGAGCATCAATATGAACATTATCATTAACATTATCACTAGGTTCATGTTCATCACCTGATTGAGTTTCAACATCAGAAATAGAAATATCATTGGGATTCTCAGGTGTGTCTACAGTAGGTTCACTAGAAGCATGCAAAGTTCTATCGTTTTTCCTCTTCTTCTTTTTAGAAGAACTAGGTGCCTCTAAATTATTTCTCTGAGAATCTTGCTCAATTCTCTTAGGGTGGCCTTTAGGATACAAAGGTTCCTGAGTCATTCTACCAGTTCTAGTAGCCACTCTAACAGCAAAGTCATTTTTATTATTTAATTCATCAAGCAAATCATTTTGAGCCTTAAGTACTTGCTCAGCTTGAGTAGCAACCATAGAAGCATATTTGCTAACGAGGTGAAGTTCATCTTTAACTCTAGCCAGATTATCGCTTACACGTCCTATCTCGAAAGCATTATTCTTTAACTCTCTACCAACATAAGCATTAAAACTTTCTTGTCTAACCATAAAGTCATCAAATTCATCTAAGCATGGGCTATGAAATTTAGTAGAGGGGATTTCAACTTTATTATATCTATAGAGAGAATTTACCTTTACTACCCGTGTCGGGTTATCAAGACAATGTGGTTCTTCAATAGGCGGTATATTAAGACCATGTATTTCTTCAATAGAGGTAAATTCTTAACATCTTCAGCTTTAATACCTCTTTCTTTCATTGATTTCTTTGCCTCTTGCATATCTTCAGGACTGAGAAATAAAACACCTCTCTTCTTCGGAGTGGGTTTAGGAATAGGCTCAGGAGTTGGCTCAATTGGTTCAGGAATTGCTTCAGGAAGAGTCCAATTATTTTCATTAGTCAACATATTATTCAATAATATTTCAGGTTCGTCGACTATTCTTTCCCTGAAAACACAACCGGCACAACTATCCAAATAGTCCTTGGAAGCATCGGTTAGTCCATTATAAAAGATATCAAGTATTTCATTTTTCTTAAGAGGATGATCAGGCAAAGCATTAAGTAACCGGAGAAGCCTCCCCCAAGCTTGTGGGAGACTCTCTTCTTTGATTTGCACAAAATTATATATTTCCCGTAAGGCAGCTTGTTTCTTATGAGCAGGGAAATATTTAGCAGAGAAGTAATAAATCATATCCTGGGGACTACGCACACAACCAGGAGCAAGAGAATTATACCAAGTCTTAGCATCACCCTTTAATGAGAATAGAAATATCTTAAGGATATAAAAATAGCGAGACTTCTCATCATTAGTAAACAGGGTGGCTATATCAATCAACTTGGTAAGATGTGCCACAACAGTTTCAGATTCAAGGCCATAAAAAGGATCAGATTCAACTAAAGTAATAATCTTCAACTAAAGAAATAATCTTAGGATCAACAGAGAATTCATAATCCTTATCATTAACACAGATAGGTGAAGTAGCAAAAGTAGGGTCAGGTTTCATTCTAGCATTAAGAGACTGCTGCTTCGATTTAGCTAATAATTTCTTAAGATCATATCTATCATTGCAAGCAAAGATTTCCCTAGCAGCTTCTTCATTCATAACAAACCTTTAGGAACAACAGGTAATACATAATCATTGGGGGAACCTTCATCATCACTATCATCAATAATAGGTTCTTCAGTAATATCATTCCCCCTAACTCTAGCAAGTTGTTCATCAAGAAATTCACCTAGTGGCAAAGTAGTATCAAGCACAGAAGTAGTTTCATCATGCATAGCAGAAGTGGCATCATCAATAACATGCGACATATCATAATACATAGCAGTAGCAGGTTTAGGTGTCGCAAGCCTACTAATAACGGAAGGAGAATCTAGTGCAGAGCTAGATGGCAGTTCCTTACCTCCCCTCATAGTTGAGGGCAAAATCTTGGTTTTAGCGTCTTTCAAGTTCTTCATAGTGGTCAACAGATATAAATCCCAAGTCACTCAGTGAATAGAGCTATGCTCCCCGGCAACGGCGCTAGAAATTAGTCTTGATAACCCACAAGTGTAGGGGATCGCAATAGCTTTCGAGGGTAAAGTATACAACCCAAATTTATTGATTCGACACAAGGGGAGCCAAAGAATATTCTTGAGTATTAGCAGTTGAGTTGTCAATTCAACCACACCTCGATAAGTTAGTATCTGCAGCAAAGTATGTAGTAGCAAAAGTGGTATGATAATAAAAGTAACGGTAGCAAAAGTAATGTTTTTGGGTTTTGTAGTGATTGTAACAGTAGCAACGGAAAAGTAAATAAGCGAAGAACAATATGTGAAAAGCTCGTAGGCAATGGATCAGTGATGGATAATTATGACGGATGCGATTCCTCATGCAATAGTTATAACATAGGGTGATATATAACTAGCTCCAATTCATCAATGTAATGTAGGCATGTATTCCGTAAATAGTCATACGTGCTTATGGAAAAGAACTTGCATGACATCTTTTGTCCTACACTCCCGTGGAAGCGGGGTCCTAGCGGAAACTAAGGGATATTAAGGCCTCCTTTTAATAGAGAACCAGAAGAAAGCATTAGCACATAGTGAATACATGAACTCCTCAAACTACGGTCGTCACCGAGAAGTATCCCGATTATTGTCACTTCGGGGTTGTCGGATCATAACACATAATAGGTGACTATAGACTTGCAAGATAGGATCAAGAACACACATGTATTCATGAAAACATAATAGGTTCAAATCTGAAATCATGGCACTCGGACCCTAGTGACAAGATTTAAGCATAGAAAAGTCAAAGCAACATCAATCTCAGAACATAGTGGATACTAGGGATCAAACCACTACTAGGAAAAGGCATGCTAGTGGCGCACCGAATTTGCCTTCTAATGGCACACTACTGGTGCGCCACTGGGATCACGCCATTAGAATTAAATTCTAATGGCGCACTACTGGTGCGCCATTAGTATTTGGTGTTCTAATGGCGCACCACGTAGTGCGCCATTAGTATAGCCTGCAGTGCGCCATTAGAATGCCTCCCAGGGGCCATAAGTACAAATGTGCTTTGGCATTCTAATGGCGCACCAGCTGCTAATGCGCCATTAGTGTGATGATCACAGTGCGCCATTAGTGTCTTGTGTGGTGCGCCATTAGTATGAATATTAGGTTTTATTTTTTTTGCTTTTTTGATTTTTGCACAGGTTACAAAATATATTATTGCATAGAATATAGACAGCAGCACACAGCAACATCAGATTCATCAAATACAATAGAAGATTAGTCTCCAAATACAATTCATCATATTAGTCTCCGGATTCAAAAGACCGGACAAAGATAAAACATTACAAGTCTCAAGACCACGAGTATCGAGTTTGCCTTCACATTACAAGTCGATATCGATCATCTAAACTACCATCACATAGAAGAGAGCTGTGGTCATCACGATGAGCATCATCGCGATCAAACTGGTCTTCATCCGGTTCCTCCAACGCTCCCTCCTCTCTCCCGCTAGATAGCGGGCGTATCTAGATTCGGCCTCCGCCCTAGTGGTGTACCCTTTGTAACTGTTACCACTGAAATGGTGAACCTGTCTCTGACACTCCTCCCAGTCATCGTAGACTCCGGGAACCTTACCCTTGTACACGACATACGACGGCATCTCTATGCACAAGCCAAACAACAGACAATACATAAGCAATGTGTAAGTATGCAACAAAAGGATCGGAAGAGAAAAGCAAGACATTAATAGCACGATTCATGGTCCTACTAATAAATAGCATCGATTACATCTAAGTTGAACAACCGTCCAAACCAAAGAGACATACGAATTCATTAAAGTTTAATTACAACATGAAGCCAATCAATGTTTCAGAACTACACATCACTACTTTCGACTCGACTCATCGGACAGGAGCGTGGATGAAGCCGCCGTCTGTCGCGATGGTCATGAAATCGCGGTCGTTGTCACCCTGCATTTGTAGCATTCCATTTATCTCATTGTTGGACGGTTGATATCTGAGGAAGAACTGCCCCGACGTATGAAGGACATCTTGATGGATGATGTCCGCAAAGTCCTTCTGGATGCGAAAGAATTCTTGTCTGAGGTCCACGTCCTGGACTGCCGACAAGCTCGCGGCCCAATCTTTGAGATTATCTGGTAGCAGAAGGTAATGATGATCCCTTACGATCGCCCGCATGTGATGGAGGGCATAGTAGGCATACTTCTGACCGCCAGGCGGCTGCTTGACGCAGCAGAACTTCGTATTGTGTGAGAAGATGTGCTTGCCGTACTTACGAACTGGCTTGGTGAAGGTGCCTCCAGATTGGGCGTAGCCGGGGAGAACATCATCAAGAACTTTCTTCACATTTGTGTAGTCTATCATGGAGTTACGGTTCGGGTCGAAATACGTGGCCATGGAATATTTCGGGCTTAAGAGGATGAGTGTGCAATGTGTGTCACTGCACAGAACACGGAATGTTAGAAAAAAAAGAACGATCGAAATCTAAGAAATCATATGTTACGGGGCGGTTAAGGGATGACTTACTCGGGAAAGTAAGGCACAAGGAAGTTATCCTTATCTGCGTTTGCCAGAATGACGCCTTCGAGGTGTGAACTCGCAACTTGGCGGTCCCCAGCGCTGCTGAAGTGCTTGGCACGCATGTAGAAGGGGTCGACTATCACGATGTCCGGGGTATTGTCTCTAATGATCCGCATCTGCATGCTCAGCGAAAACAGCTGAACGAAGGTGTAGTGCAACGGATGAAGGTTAAACATAGCAAAGATGTCATCAAACCGCAGGACGATCATACCCCCGATGTCGCCATCCACAAAGCCCTTGCTCTCTGGCACCTTGGCCACGAAAACCGGGTATGCCACATCCTTCTCTCTGAGACGCCGCTTCTCCAAAATCAGAACACTGTCGTGCAGACTCCGCATAGCACCGGTTGCATCATTCAGCATATTTGGCGGTAGCATCGCCCTACCCGCCACATGCACCCTCCTCGAGATATCCTTAGGTGAAGGTGGCCCGTCCTGAGCACGGATCGAACTCGGTGCCGGCTGGCTCGCACCGGCGCCCTTGTTAGTCTTTCGTTTCCGGCCCTTCTTCTTGATCTCCTGTAATGGGACCGAGTTCTGCTCACAGACCGCCTTCTTCAGCGTGTTGGGGCTGATAATATTTCGCGCCTCAGCTATCTGAGGCTCGGTGAAGACGGGAGCTGGAGGCGTGTCCTGAGAACTGAACGCCAGACGACGCTTGTTGCAATTGGATTTCTCCGCCGTACCAGCTAGATCGCGGTGGTCTTGGCTGGGTTCTTGAGAAAGAGGCCCGCAGAACTCGTCAGCGTACCCATGTTCGGCAAAGTACTTGTCAACTTTGGTAAATGTACCGTCGTCGTTGTCGTCGCCGTCCGGATCCTGTGCCATAGGGCTGTCCGGATCCTGTGCCATAGGGATGTCCGGCAGGTCCGGTAGCGTTGCGGCGTTCTTGCCATGGCTTGGCGCCGACACGACTGGCGGTCTTGTCTGTGGGGTGGTGTCCCCCGCCCCCAAACGAATCTGGATCTTCGGCCATAGCAGGGGCCAGTTTACGCAGGTGCCGAGGGTCATCTCATCTTCTTCGTCGGCCCTAGCGGGTCGAATCGGAGGTAACAGCTCGTCGCAGCCTGGCAGCACCCGGACCACTTCAACCCTATACATTGTGGTTGGCATCGGATTACCGTGGAACATGGGGTTGCCCGGTTGAACGATTCTGCCCTTGGCGACATCGACCAACTCGGCGCCCACGAAGTGCAAAAGAGTGCAAGGAACGTCGGCGGTGCCCTGCGAAAACATGTATAGGGCATCAGGGATGCCCAGTCAAAGGCAAGGAGATGAAGTCATCGGCCGAGAGGCTTAGTTACCGTGATGCCGTCGAGCTCGGCTAATGTCGAGGCATCGCCAACGGCGGGCGTGCAACTGACGGAGGGGGCGCTTGCTGGCGAGGTGCCGGTCGGCGTACACCCGGGTGCATTAAGCTCCAATACCCGTGCCGGTGCCGGAGACACGAATACCGCCTCCGCCGGAGACACCAATGGCGCCGCCGCCGGAGACACCAATGGTGCTGCCGCCGGAGACACCAATGGCGCCGCCGCCGGAGACACCAATGGTGCCGCCGCCGCGCTGTGCGAGTTGCTGGCCGTGAAGCTGGGAAACGGGGGAGGCCCCTTTTGGCCGCCCGCAATCCACGTCGTCAGCCCATGAATCAACGTAGGCACCATGGCATTGAGCTTCGTTCCCAGCTGTTGTTCCACTTGCTCTTGGACAAGCTCCGGAATCCGCACCACTTGTGCCTTGAGTGCTTCAACCTCGCGCGTCTGGCTTTCCGAGCTGGCCTTTTTCTCCTTCCGCACACCAGCGGTATAGTATGACCCCCATTTTGTGGACAAGCCTTTGCCGGCCACACGACCAGCTGACGTCGGCTTATCGAGCTTATCCTTCTTTTTCATTACGTTTAACGCCCTATTTAAAGGGGTGTCGAAAGGGGAGCTCTTAGACGACCCCGCGCTACTGCTTTCATTGTCCTGCGAAAGGAACATGAACCATTTAGAAATATTGGGGATTAATTAGAGTGCAACCATATGGAGCTAATTACGCGGGGGTGTATTCCTTACCAGAACAAGCTCAAGCGCCCTGGTCTTCGGATCCGTGGTAAGCTCCTTTGTTATCGGGTCCTCCTTGTACCGGGCCCTGACATAGTTCCTGGTCTGCTTGTCACCGCTGTATTTCTCGAAGCGGGGCGGTAGGCCTTGCTCGGCACGCTCCGCGTCCTCCTTGTCCCATATAGGCTCTGCCACTCTATAACCGCCGGGACCGAGTTTGTGTTCCCCTAAGTTCAACTCCCGCATTTCTTTCCCCCACTGACTTGATTCGGAGGTTGTGGGGCTCTGGCACTTGATCTTGAACTCCTTGTACTCATCTTCGCTCATCAAATGATATTTCGCCTTGATCTTGTCATAACTATCACCTTTATCAATCATTCTCTTCACCGCGCTTCTCCAAGTAGACAGGGCCGTGCTCATCTTCGTGAGGGCGGCATTGTTCACTCTATTCCCTGAGAGGCGTGTGTTTTCAAATTCGGCGGGGAACTTGTATCGTTCGTGCAGCTTCGTGAAGAGGAGGTTGCGCAAATTCCCTGGGTCCTTATGCCTAAGGTTCTCGGTGTTGATCGAGACGGTGTTCCGGAGAATGCACCCGAGCTGAACCGCGTACCCCTTGACTATATGTTTGGGCTCCGTTGGATTACCGTCGGAGTCCACTTGAGTGAATTCCTCCTTGATAGTGCGGAGCGCATTCGGGCGCCGGTCCTTCCTTTGCTTCTTCGGTTGGCTGCCATCTGTGTGTGCGCCGCCACCATCTGTGTGTGCTCCGCCATCATCAGTGGTGGAATCCTCAGCGGCACCATCAGTGGTGTCATCCCCGACGCCACTAGGGGTTGTGTAATCAGGATCGGTGTCTTCCGCGGCATCATCATAGCGGTGAGGTTGTTCCTCCATCTCTTGGGACAGCTCCCAGAATTGCTTGCCGCCCGAACCACCAGCCTCATCGTTGTGGGCCATGTTTCTCTCTAAATAGGAAAAAAGTTTGGTCAAAAAGATGGTTATTGTCAAGGAACAAGATCATGGTCTCATGATTTACGGTTTGTCGACACCGAGGCACCCTAAAAGCCTAAGCTTTCATCATTTAGGTTCTCATCGACACCGAGGCATCCGGGGCAGCCAAGTTAAGTTTTCATCATTTAGGGTTTATCGATGCCGAGGCACCCTAGGTTGGGCCTAATCACTTGGCTCTATTGCCACCTATGTTGGGTTTATCATCTAGGGTTTATCGATGCTAAGGATAATTCTAAGTTGGGCCTAATCACTTGGCTCTATTGCCACCTATGATTTAATGCAGCAAGAATGGCAGGGCAGTTGATCCTACTTAACTAAGTACTAAGATAGCCCGGCCCATGCATTAGTCGCAAGTACCCCATATGTCCTATTTTTAGCAAAGTCATGCTAAAATTCACGGAAAATTTTAGCATGACCTTTGCTGAAAATAGGACATATGGAGTACCCGAATTTGCCGGAACGGAAGTTAATCGACATTCCGGCAAACTCAAGGGCCTCTCGGGGTACAGCAGCAGCATCACAAGTTGACAAAATTTCCAAGTAGTACAGCAGCAGCATCACAAGTAGTACCAATGAACATATAGTCCAGCACATTCTGAATTTCGATAAATGACAGCAAGTTAACTCATGCTGACAGCAACAAACTTATAACAACATAAATGAAATTGCAGTTCCAAGTGGGTATGCGAAATAATAAAACCAGATAAATGATTATCTTCGCTCCACTTAACAAAAATAAAGAAATGATTTCTTTCAATACATCTGGTAAGCTGCACACTGTCTAATATGTGTCATAAATGACAAAGCTGCACACTGTCTAATATGTGTCATAAATGACACTAAGATCTCATTACACTCTACATATGCAGCATCTATAGAAAGAGGCCATCAGTAATAATCGGGTACTGTCACAAAAATCATGCAAGGCACATCTTCTGTATCAAGGAGAAAATAAGCAGATATTTGGCTAGGTCTTTCGGTACTGTTCAAAGGCACTTGTCTGTTGGAGTAATCCAAAGTGAGTTGTGTTTAATCAAGAAAGTACTACTAGTTATATGTGTGCAAGGTTATTGTGATGGATCAGGGAAGAAGTTCTGGAACTTGTTTTACCTGCAGCCTATGTGGGTTCAGAAGGTAGCGAAATGTTATTGAAATGTTGAATTTGTTCTGGAGATTGCAGGTACAGTTACATGGATATTGCTCTTCATGATTTATACTCAAACATCAATGATCAATGATTAATGATTTATACTCCAGCAATTCCAGGAATGATTTTAGGATATTAGTCTAGATTAGGAGTTTTAAATCGAGTACTCCATCAGATTGGGATACTACTCTAGATTAGTGTAGCCACTATCTAACAAAAAATTTCAGAACTGAATTTCAGAGTACTCTAAATGTTGTGTGCCCTAGTATTTCTATGTTCCCTTGCATTTCTATAACATTTAGTAGCATGACAATTTTATCATGTTGAAAAAAATTCAGTAACATGAATTTGGCTAAGCCAAGCATGATCTTGCTTGCATTGCCGCCTTTGCTACATGAAGCAATAGGGTAGGTTCAGTTTCACTGAATTTTTGAAACTATACATCATTTGCTGAATTTTTGCTCTACATCACTTGCTCTTTGTAAATTATTGCATATATCCAGTGACTGAATTTTTGAAACTATAGGTGAACCTCTTCAGGAAACGCAAAACAGTTAACTGAAACTGTCTAAAATAGTTAAATCCACTTGATGCTTAGCTAATGCAGGCCAACAGAATGAAATGAACAACGAATTTGTTCTCTGAAATACATGCAGGCCAACAGAGAGGATGTTCTTACAAGGGAGCAAGAAGCCTGCCGCCATGGCCCTAGGGTTTGCAGGTGAGGGGGTGGAGGAGAAGGGAGGAATCACCTGGGGAAGGGGATGGAGGAATGGAGGAAGATGCCGGCGTTGAAGCTCCGGCAGCGGCTCCTCCACTCGCCTGTCTCTGCGTCTCGGCTTGGGCGGAGGACGTCGAGGGCGCGGGCGCGGGCGGAGGGGGGACGGCGAGGGCGCGGGCGCGGGCGGAGGGGGGACGGCGCGGGCGCGGGCGCGGGCGGAGGGGGGACAGCGCGGGCGCGGGCGCGGGCGGAGGGGGGACGGCGAGGGCGCGGGCGCGGGTGGAGGGGGGGCGGTCGTCGTCTCCTCTGGCTCGGCGCGGGGGCGGGCGACGGCGCGGGGGCGACGGCGCAGGGGCAAAGTTAGGTCGAGTGGGGGGGATCTGGCGAGGGAGGGAGAGAGGCCAGAGAGGAATAGGTGGATGGAAGCTTTCTAATGGCGCACCACACGCCGGTGCGCCATAAGTACGACTGTTCTAATGGCGCACCACCCCTCGGTGCGCCATTAGAATGTTGTTTTAATCTAGCCCAGTAGCCATATCTACAGCCCAACCCTATCTACAACAGAACCCACCCACTAGCCCGACTGGTCAGCACGCAGCACACACACCAGGAGGTCCTGGGTTCGATTCCCAGGATCCCAAATATTTTTTATGCATTTTAAATGGTGTTTTTTATATTTATTTGTGTTTAAATATGTTCAAACTTGTTTAAATCATAACAGTAATATTTTTTATGCATTTTAAATGCTGTTTTTTATATTTATTTGTGTTTAAATATGTTCAAACTTGTTTAAATTATAACAGTAATATTTTTTATAAAAATAGTAAAAAAAATTTAAAAAATATGTTCAAAAAGTGCGGGTGCGGGGGGCCGGGTGCTCCGGCGTGGAGCGGGGGAGGGTTGCGATGGGTGGAGCTAGCGGGGGAGGGTGCGGGTGCGATCGAGATGGAGGGGGATCGAGATCGAGATGGAGGGGGAATCGAGATCAAGTGTCCTCATGAATTCAAAAAGTGCCCATGAAATTTAAAAATATTCATGATATCAAAAAGTGCCCATGAAATACAATCGAGAAATGAAGACTACGATTTAAATACAATCGGTCTTAGCTAGCTATCTGTTCACAATCTTCTTGCCCTTCTTTTTCGCAAACAGAGTTCTTCTGTGGAACGGACGTCCTTTAGGTAGGGTGGTCCTGCTTCTTCTTGTGGTGTGTGCTGCTACTTCATCGTCGTCGTCATGTTTGATCTTCAGGTCGCCGTACTTGTCGAAGTCTTGCTCATTGGCTACTCCATCCCTTCCGATGATCTTCCTTTTGCCTCTCCTCACGACAACACGACTGGGCTTTGGCGGGTCGGTAATGAAGAAGCATTGGTCCACTTGGGAAGCCAGTACCCATGGCTCATTTTTCGCGGCGACGTTTGCGCGCGCGGTCTTGGATTTGGCTTCGGGTACAACCATGGTGGTGAAATACCGGTCTTCTTTTATGACGTTTTTGGCCCATCTGACACGGAACATCGGGACCTTCTCTCCAGCGTAGCTCAGCTCCCAGATCTCCTCGATCCTTCCGTAGTATCTGTCCTTGTCGTTACCGGTGTAGGATTCCATCGTTACCCCAGAGTTCTGATAACCATCGCTCTTCATGTCCTTGTCCTCGGTGTAGAATGTGTAGCCGTTGATATCGTACGCCTCATAGGTCATCAGGTTGTGCTCGGCGTCCTGTGACAAGGCGAATATGAGTTGTTCTTCCGCGGAAGAATCCTCATGTAAAGGGTACGACAGAAGCTTCTGCTTGAACCAACGCGTGAAACATGAGTTGTGCTCTTTGAGTATATCTCCGTCCGTCCTCTGTTGGCCTCGGTCATTGTATGTCTTCTTAATAAAGGTTTTGTGCTCTACCACCCAAGGATCGACCACGTCTATGTGTTGTAGCGCGACTAGGTTTGCTCTTTCAAAGTCGGCGAGTCGACCCTCGAAGTCGACATGCATTTCGCGGCGACCCTCATGGTGACCCCATCCAGCAAGCCTGCCGAGGTGCCTGTTGACGGGCAGACCAACGGGGTTCTCGATGCCTAGATAATTCGTGTAGTAGGAGATGCACTCTTCGGTCAGAAAGCCCCTGGCTATGCTTCCCTCTGGACGTGACATGTTGCGAACGTATCCTTTGATGACACCATTCATCCTTTCGAATGGCATCATGCTGTGCAGGAACGTCGGCCCGAGTTGGATGATATCCTCCACTATATGGACCAGCAGATGCACCATAACGTCGAAGAATGCGGGCGGGAAGTACATCTCAAGCTCGCATAGTATCACCACGATCTCTTCCTGTAGCCTTCTGAGTTGCCTCACGCCAATCGACTTCCGAGAGATGACGTCGAAAAAGTTGCATAGGCCAAATAGCGTTTCACGGACGTGCGCGTCCATGATCCCACGGATTGCAACTGGAAGTATCTGCGTCATCAGCACGTGACAGTCGTGAGACTTCATCCCGCTGAACTTCTGCTTTGCTGGGTCTAGGTATCTGCTTATCTTCCTCGCATAACCGTCTGGAAGTTTTACTCCTAGGAGGCAGGTGAAAAACTGCTCGATCTCCTCCTGACTTAGAGTGAAGCACGCGGGAGGGTAGTCATTTCCGGTCTTCTTGGCCTTTTTGCCTTTGCGACGACTTTCCGTGTCCTGCTTCGCCTCATCATCATCATCATCATCATCATCATCATTAGCGTGAAGCTCCTGCCTGATGCCCATTGATTTCAAGTCTGCCCTTGCTTTCGGCCCATCTTTGGTCCTCTCTGGCATGTTGAGCAGGGTACCAAGCAGACTCTCGCACACGTTCTTCGTGATATGCATGACATCAAGGCTGTGAGGCACACGGTGGATCTTCCAGTACGGCAAGTCCCAGAAAACAGACCTCGTTTTCCATACCTTCAGCAGCGGCTCTGGCGCCTTTCGCATCTTTCCCGGCAGTGGGAAGTCTTTCCAATTTTTCAACAGCTTGTCTATTTCCTCGCCGCTCCTCGTACACGGGCGTTTTCAGGGTTCGGTTTCACCATCGAACAGATCCTTGCATTTCCTCCACGGGTCATCGTCGCGAAGCCACCTTCGATGTCCCATGAACACGGTTTTCAAAGACCCGGGATCTCTATCTAGCTGGCGATACGTTGTGTCATCCATGCACCTTACGCATCCAGAAAATTCGTGGACTACCTGCCCCGCGAGATATCCGTAACCGAGATAGTCGTGCACCGTCGTGAGCAGTGCGGCTCTCATAGGGAAATATTCTTTCTCTGCGGCGTCCCACGTATTGGCTGGCATTTTCCACAGCGTGTCTAGCTCCTCCTTCAGCAGCCCTAGATACAGATTGATGTCGTTCCCTGGTTGTTTCGGCCCTTCAATTAGCATACTCATGTGAATGTACTTCCTCTTCATGCACAACCAGGGGGGAAGGTTGTACATCCACACAAACACAGACCAGGTGCTATGTGTGCTTCTCTGGCTGCCAAACGGATTGACTCCATCGGTGCTCGCGCCCAGCACGATGTTCCTTGGATCCTTCCCAAATTCTGGGTCTTCGAAGTTCAACGCTTGCCACTGGCTCGCATCCTTAGGGTGACTCAGCATCTTGTCTTTTTTATCTATCTCCGGATCATTTCCGTCATCTTCCCGCTTCTTCTCCTCCCTATCCGCGTGCCAACGCAGGAGCTTTGCTACCTTAGGGTCCGCGAAATACCGCTGCAGACGAGGAGTGATCGGAAAGTACCACACCGATTTTCGAGGAGCTTTCTTCCTCTCCTTGTATCGAGTGACGCCGCACACCGGACATATGGTAGACTCCGCATGCTCGTCCCGATAAATGATGCAATTGTTCATGCACACATGGTATTTCACGTGCGGTAAATCCAGAGGACACACGATTTTCTTCGCCTCCTCGAAACTGATCGGGCACTTGTTCCCCTTGGGAAGACGTTCGTGCCAGAATGACATGTTCTCGTCGAAGCATGCGTCGGTCATTTTGTGTTTTACCTTCATCTCCAGAGCCATGAGCGTTACTTTCAGGCGGGTATCCTCGGGCCTGCATCCTTCATACAATGGAGTAACCGCGTCTATCTCCAGTTGATCCAGCTTGGCTTTCTCTCGAGCGGCAGCTCTTGCGTTATCCGTCCGCTTGAGAAGCAGCTCTTGAATATGAGGATCCTGCACCCAGCCTCCATCGTCGTCTGCTCCGACATCTTCATCTTCATGATCATGCCCTTCGTCTTGATCTTCCTCATCATCATGTACGACATCTTCTACATGATGACTGTGTACAGCATCACCGTCGTGATCATGTCCTGGAGATTCTTCGTCTTCTCGCCCGCCCTCGCCGCGGTGGTACTTGTCTTGTTGCCCTTCCTCATTTCTTGCCCGGCCCCGGCCATGGACGACTTGATAGTCATCTTCATCACCTTGCCACCGATAGCCATCCATGAAACCACGCAAGAGCAGGTGGTCCCGCACCTGCCCGGAATCCGGGTCCGCAATAAGGCTCTTCAGCTTGCATCTTCGACATGGTCATCTTATCTCCGTCTCGTTCTTTTGAAGCATCTCGGCCTTCGCGGAGCTCAAAAACCTATTCACGATGCCTTCAGTCATCGTGCGGACCATGGTCGCCTGCGGGGTAGAGCAAAACGATATGTTAGAACCAAGAAAAAATTTGGCATGACCTTCCCTAAAAATAGGACCAAAAAGAATGCATAGTGCCAAAATTCTCGCTGAAACGGAAATGAATCAAAACATTCCGGCAAAATATTGGCAACTATCGCATATTTCAAATACCGGTACCTTCAAACACAAACATATATGCAACACCACAAACACTTGCAACACCACAAACATACATAGATCTAGCTAGGCCACAAAAAGTGCATGTGCACGTTGTTGGAGCGAGCTAGGGAGAAAAAAAAGTAGATCTATATCATGAAGATAGCTTTCCCTTACTTACCTATCAAAAAAAAGGTAATTTCACCACTTAATTTTGTTGAATCTATGGTGGAAATGAGGTGAGGAGGAGGAGATGGCCGAAAGCTTGGAGAAGGAGGTGGATGGAATGAAGTGGGGAAAGTGAGTGGGTAGGTGTGGGCTGTCCAAAATATCTTGTTGGTCCCAGGTTACTAATGGCGCACCGTCTGCTGATGCACCATTAGTAACCCTGGTTACTAATGGCGCATCAGCAGACGGTGCGCCATTAGTAGTTTTGCAAAAAAAAGAATAAAACAAAATTTACAGTAATGGCGCACTGCCTGCTTGGTGCGCCATTAGTAGTTATAGATAGTAATGGCGCATTATGGACCAGATGCGCCATTAGTATGTATGGGAAATGGAAAAAAAATAATAATTCATACTAGTGGCGCACCCTGTTTACGGTGCGCCATTAGTGTCTTCCACACTAATGGCGTATCAGAAACAGGTGCGCCATTAGTATATAGTAGTGGCGCACTGCTTCCACGGTGCGCCATTAGAATCAATCCTATCTATAGCCCTTTTCCTAGTAGTGAACCCTAACAAAACTAACTTGATTACATGATAAATCTCATCCAACCCATCACCGTCCAGCAAGCCTACGATGGAATTACTCACGCACGGCGGTGAGCATCATGAAATTGGTGATGGAGGATGGTTGATGATGACGATGGCGATGAATCCCCCTCTCCGGAGCCCCGAACAGACTCCAGATCAGCCCTCCCGAGAGAGATTAGGGCTTGGCGGCGGCTCCGTGTCGTAAAACGCGATGAAACTTTCTCTCTGATTTTTTCTCCCGGAACGTGAATATATGGAGTTGGAGTTGAGGTCGGTGGAGGTCCAGGGGGCCCACGTGATAGGAGGGCGCGCCCTAGGGGGGCGCCCCCTGTCTCGTGGACATCCTGTGGGCCCCCTGGTATTGATTCTTTCGCCAAAAATTCTTATTAATTCCAAAAAGTGCCTCCATGGATTTCCAGGACATTCCGAGAACTTTTCTTTTCTACACATAAAACAACATCATGGCAGTTCTGCTAAAAACAGCGTTAGTCCGGGTTAGTTTCATTCAAATCATGCAAGTTAGAGTCCAAAACAAGGGCAAAAGTGTTTGGAAAAGTAGATACGTTGGAGACGTATCAGCACGCCACACACACACTCATTCCCTCGCATGCACACGCGGGTACATGGGCGGACACATTTTTGTATGAAGATCCACCCCATGTGATAATTTGACGCTTGTAAAGTCCTTCACTTCATTGATGGTCAATTAATACAGCGCATGCAAATTGAGTGGACGTGAGGGCGGAAGAAAGACATTACTACTCCACTACGCGCATGCGAGTAGTTAAATCATGAGTTGCTAGTACTTCCATTGGTCTCCTTCGCATTTTGTGCCAATTTTTGACCATATTTGTAAGTAACATAATATGTATGCATGTCATAAAAAGTGGCACAAAAAAGGGGCCAATAAACCAGGACGCAGGCAGCATGATCAACTTTTGCCAGGGCTACTGTTGGTGGCCTTCGTATTTAAATATGGACGGAGTTGAGTATTACTATCTTTATCTTAGCCTCGTAGGGCTCTCCCAGCGCCTAGGCTCGCCTCGCCACCGGATCCCGCCATGGATAATCCCTTAGATCCTAGGATCCCGCGGGCTGCCCTCTCGCTGCGGCCCGCGGCACTGCCACCTTTGACCAAAACCCACATGTGTTTTAGAGGAGATCCATTGCTCTAGAATCACAGATCGGTGGCGTCGGAGGACATGCCAGGGTTGCGTTTCAGGTGGTGGGCAGCAAGGGAAAATCGGATAGGAAGCGTCACATCGATTGGAGAGAAGTTCCAAGGAGTTGCGCCTGGCGCAACACAAGGTGGAGGTGCAAGTCGATCTCAGGGGAAAGATGTTGAGGGATGTCAGCATCTGGCAGCATCGTGTTGATTTCGAGCTAGGGCTAATGGCAGAGATCATATTCACGGAGTCAAATGCGGAGGAAAGAACGCGCATGCTTGCGCAATGGCATGAGCAGCCAATGCAACTGTTCAAATGGGCGGTAGGAGAAGCCAAATCCTGGGACCAGTTGCTGCGGCACCGCTGGGCATGCATCATAGGCGAGGTGAGCTGCCCTCCTTCCCCGCCAGCGATGCAGTGAACTTGCAATGCCATGTCGGTTTGCAACCTTGACAATCATTCCATCTATATGTATTGTATTCCTGTGAAAATACTTGGTCGTTTGAAAAAAGATGGTAATTGATTTATCACTAGTTTTAGAATGCTTGGTAGTGACAATCAACCGAAGCCACAACCAGAAGTCTCCATCGAGTAATACTTTACGGTCGGTCGCACTAACAGATGGTCGGACCCGCGTCTCACCGAAGGGACACGCATCGGCTTGGTCTGACATGTAGGACCAGCTACATCACTGATTTGTGCGACTGCATTTGAGCACTGTAGTACTCCCTCTATCTCAGTTTACAACTCTTACACGTGTACCTAGGTCGTTAATTTGACCAACTTAATAAGAGGCATAGATTACAAAAAATATATCATTACAAACTTCAAATATTCTATTTTTAATGATATATTTTTTATGTTAAACAATTTATTTTATATAAGTTACATTGATGACCTAGATACACGTGCAAGCGTTGTAAACTGAGATAGAGGGAGTACTTGAAATTTATGTTCCACTAAACTCATCGGGAGCCGTTTCGGTCCTTGAAACCAAAACCATCAATTAATCTTTACCTTGTTCCCATCACATACGAAAGCGCTAGTGCTACAATTAAGTGCAAGCCTGCTCAGACCTACTAGTATGTACCAAACCTGAACGTGTTCCCACTATGCAGGTTTTAGTACTAGTGCTAGTACTTTGGTTATAAAAAGGGGAACTACCTAACTGAAAATTACTCTACCTTCCTCCTCATAAGTCCTTCTTCTTCGTCCGTCCTTGCCATGGCCGGTATGCAGAGCTCTAGGTCGAGAACTACTCGTAACAAGGGAGCGGCAATCAAGGCTGCGAATAAAAAGGGCTCGGCGCCACACAGAGACCTCGAAAGATCTCTCACGGGCAGGCGATGGCTCCCAGGAGCGCCCTAGCCGCGAAGGCGAACATGCCGAGCTGGCCGTGCTGGAGTCGTTATCCCTCAAGGGCATGCCAGATAAGCTCAATAAGCACCTCAATAAGCAGAAGGAGTTCATCCACGGCTTGGTGGAGCTGCTGAAGGAAAGCCTCGATGACATGCCCGCTGAGCTCAATGAGCAGCAGGAGTTGACCACCGGCTTGGTGATGCTGCTGAAGAAGAGCATTGCCTCGGAGAAGAAGGCGACCGACGAAATCCTGCAACTTCAGGAGGACAAGGCGAAGCTCTGCCACGAGCTCGACCTGCTGAAGGAGAAGAACGCCGGCTGGAAGAAGCTGCATGAGAATTCGATGAAGACGCTGCAGGCCCTCATCATGGAACAGAAGGAGGAGTTGGCGAAGGTCCGCATCAAGCACCCGGCTGCTGTCAAGGTACGCAATGCGGCCGTGGAACAGATGATGAAGGCTCGCGTTGAGAAATCCCGCGTCATGGACAGACTGAAGAAGATGGTGGAGGAGATTCGCAAGGAGATGGAGGTCGTGGAGGCGATGAAGAAGCAGTTATGACTCCACGGCCAGCAACCCTTCATGTAGTGTGAGCAGCGCCCTAGACTTGTATGTGCGTCTTCCTTCTTTTTTTGGGGTGATAATCTTCCTTCTTCTTTTGCTCCTGTGTTTCTTCTTTTGCTTCGGGTGTTTCGCCGCTCTACGAGGCATGAATAGAACAATTGTAACAATGAGATGACTAGCAAATTAGATCATTTTTATTTCCATATGGCACTGGGCTGCCGTGTTTCGTGCTCCTCCATCGTAGTACTACTCCAGTGGAAAACTTGAGTATACCGCATGGTTCTTTGCTCCTCGTTAGGTGGTCGGCACATTTATAGGAGCAGTCAAATCACAAGGCCCCGCCTTCCAGTAGTAATGAGCCAATCACAAATGCCCTCGCGCTCTCATGAAACCGACCAAGCTAAACTGCCCCGCCCTCTAGCCTTTTAAAAAATGTATACTTTTGTACAGTGGTAGTATTGATGGTTTGCACCATGGAGCAAAACTAACAAGATGAAATTAAAGAAAAAAGGTGGTACATATAGAGAGCGCTCGTTGTCAAACTATGCATATAGTACTATTAAAAAAGCTAGTACATTCTTAAATGGGGTGCTAAATTCTTTTAAAGAAATTAGCATACATATTTAATTCTTGGGTTCTTATTATTTATGCCACTAGTTGTGTAACACTATTCAGTTTTGCCATTTAGATACATTATAACTGTGCTTCTTTCTAGCCCTCTCAGGCCATTAGTGTTTTCATCCGTTGGATCATCAGTTTGGGTTATCTTCGGCCGTCTGATTGCTCCTAATCCCACGGCTGCTCGCTTAGTTCGCTACGAACGAGCAGTTTCCGTCATGGGCCGCTGCATCAGTTACAATTTCGGACGCCTAATGTTAATTTGGGCCTAACAGGCTTCTACCACTCTATCCGTGCAACCGAGGCCTCTACGTGACACTCTGCTTCAGGACACAACCCTCGCGTGGCAGAGGCAGCGACTCTCATGTCGACCGCCCAGTCTTGGTGACGGACCAACCGACCGACGGCGTCTCATGCTGGCTACGCTTTGGGTCCAAACGAGATGGGGCGCCTCGCCGGACGACCGCATGGGGTCCGTTTGTCCGTATACTGTTCACTCCACAGGGCGGTTGCTGCTGGATGGGGCGGCGAATAGTCGGCTGTCGATTCGACTTTATCACCAATGATTCATTGACAAATTAATCAGAGCCTAATGGCAATCGATGAGATAATTACAGGTCAGTTATGAATGTTGATTCACGATTTTCCTTTAATTACGCAGGCAAGCTGCTCCTTCCGCACTCCCCTCGCTTCCGCGAACCATCCTCCGGGAACAATGGGTGATGCACTGATGCTTAGATCTCTAATTCCTTCCAATCCTCTCTCCTTCCTACATCCTTTCTCCCCCAATTCTTCATCTAATTCTATAATTTGTTTTTTAATCTATTCTTTCTGCTCACAAACATGTTCTCTAGGTTGACAAATTTCAGATCCGTTCTGCAGGATTAGAAGCTTTAGACATTACCAATTTGGAAAGTAATGCATGAACTAGGAAATTTTGAATTACACAAGCAGATTTTCCTATTACCGGTATATGTGTTCCTTCTCGTAACAGGCTGATTCATCCCCTCCCCTCACAGATTCTCCACAAGATACACTTTGAGTGGCTAATCTTTGAGTTTGTTAGCCTCTTAAGCTAATGATTGTATGCCATTTCCAATTGCTTCTACAACTATGAGCGTACAACATTATGAACAGATGAAAGCTATTTGAGGACATCAGTTTAAGCTGTATTTTGAATGCTTTGTTTTAGTGAAATTCATCCTGTCATCATTATTAATCAAATATTGTTTTACTTTACATGTACAGGGGATTTGATAAGACTGCAACTTTTACCAGTCGCAAAATCTGCGACGACTAACAAACTGCGGTATCCTTTTTTACCTACAAAGATTTATGTTGCTCAAATGATGTTCGACCACTTCTCTGATTGTGAATGGGGAAAATAACTTATACAGTTGGTCATACTGTTGTTCAAAATTGCATCTAACATTTTGTGTAAACTAGGGGATTCATTTCTGTCTTAAATTTCAAACAAAGTTTCTTTACTTGTCTGAGATACCTGCGGATGACACTTTGGTGAGGGCTACCTCCAAGCTAAAGATTAATCGAGCCATTTTAGGAGAGAATCCATTGAATTAAACAGGTCAGATACTATTCACGGATGGAGTAGGTCTTCTATTTTATCAATTGTATCTATGAGCATATAGAGCAACGTATGTGATACATAGTTGTAAATCATTTTCATTTTACCAGCAAATATCTGCTTAGTTGACTTTACTATTCTGGTTAGTTTACAAATTATCATACCAAATGTGATGCAGAGGATGAAGTGTTGTGCATTGTTTCTGATGTCTGCTACCCTCTCTTCATAGGTGAACCTTCCTTTCATTAGTGATAGCTATAGTAGCTCGCATTGTTGGATGAAATTACTTTATTAAAAGATAACAGGGTGATTTATGGGGCATGAAAAATAGATGGCATGCTTCGTAGTATGGACCATTAAGATATGTTATGGCACTGAAGAGAACCACCAACATTCGATGACGACTCCGCAGACATGTTGTGCTTGAAGCACTCCATAGAAAAGCATTGATCGATCATAATAAAATTATATGGACGAGTTCATCACAAGTATTTGTTTGCTCATACAATTTTCAGCCTTTAGTAATTATTTAATTTATCTGTTCTAGTTGTGCAAGCCATGTATTACTTATAAGAATTTTTGTGAAGTATTTGTTTGCTTTAAAAAATATAGTCCAATTGTTATTGCTTATGTTGCAGCCATGGCAAGGCCGGGGCAATAGAGATGGCCTGTGCAAGATAAGCAGGTGCAACGAGGAGAGGAGTTGCCATTATACATAGATATGTAATCTGTTCATTTTTCTCTCGTCATTTTTTATCTGGTCTCCTTCCTCTAAATGTAGTTGCCTGGAATTTCTTGCCTTCATGTTAAAACAAGATATACTTGGAGTTAAGTATGATTTGCAATTTCGTGACAAACCACTCATTAGACCTAACTGAGTGTCTTCGCATAACTACAGAAATTCCTACCATTCTACAACAAAAATGGACGGACGCGGCAACGCGCGTCATAATGATCTAGTTAGAAGTTACAAGTACTCAAAAATGCCATCGATCCGTGAGATGCCTGCTCAAAAATGCAATTAGATAACTCAAAAATGCCATCGTTAAGTTAGATGTTTGCTCAAAAATGCCATTAGACATTGTTATTTTCATGTCAAATCCGTTGACCATGTTAAATGACAAATATAAGTCGATTCTCAAAATGATAAGTGTGGCCCCGCTTGTCAGGAGTAACCAAGTGAATAATTTTACAGGAAAATAAGAACGATGTTGGGATCAAGTAGGCCCCACACTTTTATTTTACTGTAATGAGACAGAGGGAGACCTGGCATGTTGGTCCATCGGTATTTATGTCATTATAACATGGCAAAAGAGATTTGAGTCACAATAATGGTGTCTAGCATAACACACCCCTCAAATAAAACTAAGCACCCTGAAATTCTTTGACAAAACTAAGCTCCCTGAAATTCTTTGACAACTAAACTGCTGGCTATATGATGTTGGCCATATATATTGTACGTATATAATGTGAAGATACAAGTAGTAGTACTATACCAACTAAAAGATGAACTGTAAGAAATATAACAAGAAGAAACATAACATAGTTCTGCTGGGGACTCAGCACAAGACACCTCTCAAATAAAACTAAGCACACTTGAAATTAAACTAAGCAACTAATCCGGTAGACACTGCATCAGAACGTCTACAATAACGAATTTTACTAGGCCGCCCTTGAGGAAGTTCTTAAATTCCTCGCACTCAACGTCGGCATGGCATATGTGGTAGACCAAGCATAAGTCATGCACGCAAACCTGGATCATGGCGGGCATCATCTTCTCTTCCTCCTTTAGATTCTTCTCTTTATCCAGGGTTGTGGTGTACTCAACATCTAGCCCAGCGACCCACTCATCATTTGAGTTCTCGAACATGTGTCTGAAGCGAGCAAGGCACCCTTTCACCATCGTGGAAGAACGGGTGTAGATGACGTCGAACTCATCGTCGGTGATGGTTCTAACCTTGTACTCACCGCTGATCATGGAGATTTGGGACGCCATGGATTTGGGAGGAGGGTTAGGATTAGTGGAACTGCCGTAATGTGAAAGGGCGAGACGACTAGGAGCGAACTATTGTAATGTTAAAGGAAGTCCGGGGACGAGTAGGAGCGAACTGCCAGCGGTTTTTCGATTGTAAAAATGTTGAGTGGGGCGTGTGAATGGCAGGGTAGTGGCTTGCCTGGTGGATAAATGGATTCATGCACAGTACTATGGGGGATCAATTAGATGTCATGTCTACTCGACGCCCAATTAAATGGCTTTCGATGGCATGTCAAGCGTCGGGAAAATTACAGGTGATACGAAGCTTTCCATTCTCCCATGATACGGGCTTCCGAGAGCCCTTGGATCCGAGATCGAACGGTTGCATGGTGTGATTCTAGACCTATGGGTGAATATCCTATCCTGGAGGGTTATTCTGTAAATTTTTAGCAACTTAGCATGCGACCGTTCGATGTCAGATCCAAGGGCTGCCAGCAGCCCGTATCATGGTCGTGCCTACCATGACCATCGCCTTGCTCGCGTGGTCGCGCCCTTGGAGATTTAACACGGTGCCTTAGGCTATCTGATGATGGCATGTCATACATAGTCATCACTTAGTCACTCATACTACAACAAGGTTAGCTATAAGGTTGCCTATAAGAGTATTTTTTTACTTCTCTCTATCTCTTTCTTCATAGTATTTATTGCATTTGCCAAGGAGTGACCTCTTCCAATGAAATGGTGCTTAAATGAGGTCCTAAGGGCATTAAATGGCTTAGCAACTCAAGTGCCCAATGCATAGGTTCTTTGTTTTTTGTTGCTAAGTTTGCTTCATTTAATTAGCTATAGACTCAAAATTGTCTTTTCACCTGGGTACGCGCACTTAGCACCGTTTCTTCCTTGGGTCACCAAACTAGTCACTCTCTTCTTAATTAACTTGCCTCATTAGACTTTTTGCCTATGTGGTAGGCTTAGCACCTTTAGGAGCAAGTAAGTACAATAGTGGGCTATAAGCCCGCTTTACATGGCAGTTTTGCATATGTGGAGGAAAGTGGCAAGGAAAAGGTGGAGCAGTGGGAGAGGCACCTATATGGAGGTGGTCAAGAAGTGGGAGACTCATGCCAGTCGTAGCGCCGCAGTTAAAATGATAATGGCAAGTCAAATCATGGCGCCCCACCTGTCCAATAGTAACTCGCTGTCAAATCACGCAACCATACATTTGCAGCAGCCTACTCCCTCATCTTCTCGTGTCTCTGTCGAACCGACTAGGCGGAACTGCCACACCTACCGCGCGGGAATAGCCCCGCCCTCGAATTTTAAATAAGTACAGTATACTAATTTTGTATCCATGGGTTGCGCCATGGAGCAAAGCCTCAAGAAAACAGCGGTACACATGTACGAAGTATACAACACGCCCGTCGCGTTCGCATCGCACCCCAGACGGTCGGTCGGTCTGGCACGCCGCTCTCCGAATGGAACACGTGTCATATTACGTTTGCACACACATGTGGGACCGCAATTGAGAACCGAGCATAGGCACACTCCCCGGCCTCACAAGTCGGGTGAGTTAATAGAAGAGAGAGACAAGCGATAGTACTAGAGAAGTGTTGTACATACGTTGGTGCCTCGACGATCCCTGCAAGACACGGAAGATTAGTTCGTCCATGCATGTGACCAGACTCCAGCAGACACGCTTGGATTGGCTATCATCTACATATTGTGCAGGTTGTATTGTACATGGCTGTAGTTCTGGTGAGAAATCTAAAAAAAGGTTTCTTGTCATCTTGCAAAATTAGGTGTCATGTGCTTCGGATCACTGCGAGGGTTAAACAGCGACAACTGAGTTCCTCCAAGGGGCTAGTCATTTGGGGTACATGCACGAAGACTACTCGGCTGCCATCTAGGTCAAGCCGGCTATGTTAATTAGGACATCTATCGATGGACCCCTTTTCTACGAGTTTATCTTTAATTTGAGCTTTGATCGTTTTCTAGTTTGTCCGTCGGGATTCATGCTGTCTCCTTTGGGCAGTGAGGTTATGATTTCTTGTCATGTGGCATTTTTTCGTGTTATATGTTATAATACGGTGCTTCAGATCAAAATGAAGAGAACTGCGCCTCCGGGGCATGTGCATGAAGACTTCTCGACAGTCATTGACGAGGTCAAGCCGGCTCCGGTAGACAAAAGAAAACTAGTACTCCACTATACAGGCAGGAGCCTCCGTGCTGGCTTGCTAGTGTTGCTCTCCTCACACTGTCTCATTCTCTCCAGATCTAAACACGATAGTGGTGGCCCCACTCTCTCTATCTGCTCATCGCTGGTCACAGATCCAGCCGGATCCTCTCCGTCGGGGAAGGTGAGAAGGTGCAACGTTCACGCGGTCGTCCTCAGCGACGGCTCTTACCCACTGCCGGCGCGTCCTGATCAGCGTGCCTTGCCATTCTCTCCCAAGCACCGCTGGCTAGGGAGGACCTCCGACCCCTTCTTCGTCGTTGCCGTAGTGTGGGCTGATCCGGCCTCCCGATGCCCACCTAGCGACACCCCGGCGACCCTCGGGTATAACTTCCTTCAAAACCGGCCTTGCTCTACTTCCCGAGCTCTTGACATCGCTGGATTTGTATCTTTTACTATTTCTCAGGCCCCCTCGTAGATAGGATCGATGGCTGTTCGAAAACCACCAAAATTTTTACTGTTAAGAGGTAAAACTAGTTCATGCACTCGAATCTAGTACTACTTGGTTCAAACAAGGAAGAAAAGGGTGGGGGTGGGGGAGATTTGTTAGATGAATCTAGGACTTGGTCGAAAGAGGAAATAATGGCTGGCTATCCAACGCAGTACAAACGCAGTATAAACTCAATATAAACCCGATCTATTGGTTGAAAAAGGAAAGAAAGTGGGGACTAGGGGACAAGTCAACGGAGTAAGTCCAGCACTAGATTTGCTAGCCTACACAGTATAAGGTGGCTATACCGAGCAAAAATGGGACCAACCCAGATATCTTGTTCTGGTGTTTGTTGCCCCGAGCCACTCTTATGTAATGCCACTGGTAAAATGTAGCAGTCGCACTGTTAAAAGTAAGGATGCTTTAAACCAATGTTGTTTTCAATGTAATGCCTCCAGTAATATGAATCAATGGCACTTTTTTCATGTCATGCTAAATTTCTCGTTAAGATAAGTTGCTTCTTTTTGTTAGAAATGCAACTGTCCTGGTCCGCCTACTCTCCCGTGCCCAAATACCGACTATGTAGCAGCTGTGAATGTAATGTTGCTGGTAAATGAAGCAATGGCACCATTAAAGTAATGTCATATTTAACGGTTGTCATAATTAATCCTAATGCCCACACTAATATCTAGCAATGCTGCTGCTTTAGAAATTGCTACTGTCCTTGTAGGATTACCATTCAGATAAGGAACATGCTTCTTTTCATTTGATGCATGTTTCATCACTTGCTAGTCACCCTCCTTTCCACCTTTTTTGTGCAAACAGAGATATATATTTCACGCTTGATCTTAGTTGAACTGCACAAATTATATCCAAATTATAGTTGAACATTCTAGGATCTTCACAACCAACCTTGATGTTGCTCAATTTTATTGCAACTAATGAAGAAGAAGCTCTGTGGGCTTCGTTTTCTGATGGAAATGGAACCGGGGCTGGAACCCTTTTCTTAAAAAGAAGAAGAAGAAGCTGCTAGCTCATGGGACATTGCTTCATTTTAGGTGAATTGCACCAAAAGGCCCCATGAATTGAATCATCCATGTTGGTGACTAGTATCATCCCTTCTACGATGGCGTTCACTGCAGATATGGTTCCCATCACGAGGTATGTTCCTTTTTGGTCTGACCGTTTGCCAAAGATACTGCATGTTGTGTCTGCTCTTGTGCTACTGTTTTGGCACTGCCATGATAAAGAAGTAATGTTATTATGTTGCACCTTAATCTAGTGGCCCTATTAATTTGAGGCAACGTTTTGGCACCGCTAGTGCCACTGATTTTTTTTATATATCGAAAGAGGGGGTTTCCTCCGATTTCATTAGAGAAACCCAACCATAGAGAACCATTATCCGACAACATCTCAGTGTAAACAGGTGTTGGTGTCAAAACCATCGGATCTCGGGTAGGGGGTCCCGAACTGTGCGTCTAAGACTAATGGTAACAAGAGGCGGGGGACACAATGTTTACCCAGGTTCGGGCCCTCTCTATGGAGGTAATACCCTACTTCCTGCTTGATTGATCTTGATGAATATGAGTATTACAAGAGTTGATCTACCACGAGATCGTAATGGCTAAACCCTAGGTGTCTAGCCTATGAAGATATGATTGTTGTGGCCAAACCCTAGAAGTCTAAACCCTCCGGTTTATATAGACACCGGGGAGGACTAGGGTTGTACAAAGTCGGTTACAGAGAAAGGAGTCTACATATCCGAATCGCCAAGCTTGCCTTCCACGCAAAGGAGAGTCCCATCCGGACACGAGACAAAGTGTTCTATCTTGTATATTCATAGTCCATCAGTCCGACCAAAGTGTATAGTCCGGCTGTCCGAGGACCCCTTAGTCCAGGACTCCCTTAGTAGCCCCTGAACCAGGCTTCAATGATGATGAGTCCGGCATGCAGATTGTCTTCGGCATTGCAAGGCGGGTTCCTTCTCTGAATACTTCAAAGTAGATCTCGAACACAAGAATCGTGTCCGGCTCTGCAAAACAAGTTCTACAAACCACCGTAGAGAGTATAATATTTATGAGTCCAATTCGCTGACAATTTTGGTAGTACGACATGACATCATTACTCTGCCATTTTTTTGAATCATTTTCTAGCCTGCTGCCCCATGTTTTGGGGGCGAGTTTTATTGGCACGTCTTGTCAAAGCAGAGATCATGTCCCCTTATTACGGGATTTTCATCTACATGGGCGTGGGTAACCCAACTGTTCTGTTGGCATAATTCCTCGGGAATAGGCAGGTTTCAAGGCCACGGAGGGGGCGCTTGATTTTCGTCGCCTTTATAAAGGGGTTAAGGCCTGTCCTTTTTTCTTCCATGCTAGTTCTTTCCTTCACCCCCACCTCAAGTTCCAACACCCAAGGGTCAATCCAGTCGCTTCGATCTTCTAGCCATGTCCGGACCCGGCATTCAGGGCCAGTGGATGGCCTCTTCTGTCACAGAGGAAGACATCTCGAAGCTCAGGGAGGCAAGAAACTTGACTGTGGAAATCTACCACTGGCTTCCTGCTCTAGGGCAGGTTATTCCTACTCCCAGATCCAATGAGAGAGTCGTGTTTATCTCTCACTTCCTTCGAGGGCTTGGGTTTGCTCTCCATCCCTTCGTTCGAGGGGTCATGTTTTATTACGGGCTAGATTTCCATGATCTAGCCCCGGACTCCTTCCTCCACATCTCAGCATTCATCACCACATGCGAGGCCTTCCTCCGTATTTCCCCACACTTCGGCTTGTGGCTTAAGACCTTTAAGGTGAAATCGAAGGTAATTGACGGAAAACAAGCGGAGTGCGGAGGCACTTCAATAATCAAGCTTATCAAGTCCACTTGGCCAAAGGGCTCCTTCGTAGAATCTTCTGACTTATGGCAACGAGAGTGGTTTTACATCACCGAACCCCGCGGTACAGAGCGGGTAGCTGCTCCTGCGTTTCGGTCCGGCCCTCTGCCACAGCTCGCATCATGGATTAACAAGGGGCTGGACTGGGGATCTACAAATGAAGTGCGGACACTACAAAGCCGCATCTGGAACCTTACTAAGACGGACACCGATCTCATCGATGTAATCCAAGTAATGTTAGTCCGCCAGATCCTACCCTGTCAGCGACGCCCTCTTTGCATGTGGGAATTTAATGCGGAAGGTTCATGAACTCTTCAGCACCTCTCTGGCATGATGCTCAGAGAGATGTGGAAATTGTTCTTCGGCGCACGAAAACAGTGGCCGGATAGTACAGAAGACATCGGTCTTGTCTGCAACCATCCGGATACTCCGGTAAGTACTCGACCCCTGAACACGATTTAGTCAAATTATTTATGACAATGTACTGATAAAAATCTATCCGGGTAGGGATGGCTAAAGAAGGGGAGAGAACCAGGTGTTTGGCTCCACTTCCCGAAGATACTGTCCATCCGTTATTAATAAGGATGCTGGCTCCGGTGCCATATCAAGTGCTGGCGGGGAAAGATAAAGAGGAGGACGAAGAGGCCCTAGGCAGCATCCACTCTGGAGGCTCACCAGGCAATTCGTCCGGGGAGATTAGAACTCCCGCGTCCAAAGGTGGAAGGGAAGGGTGAACTGACATCCCTTCTCCCCATGGGAAGAAAAGGGCCACTTCCGAAGACTCGAAGAGAGAAGCTTGTAAGCGGGGGAAGGTATCCCAGTCAGGGGGTGATGTTGACACGTAGTCACCCCGCAAAGATAGGCCATCAGCCGCATCGTAAGTGAATCCGAGTGTTTTAAACATGCCCCATTCTTTCCTGGCTATAAGGGTAATATTTTAAACTCATGTTTGCAGTCCAGCATGCAGTCCTCCTCAACAGTCTTCCTCTTCAGGGGATCTACTTCTGGAGATGATGGAGAGCGAGACACCTCCATTGATCTCCCTGCCTGATAAGGCAGACGACGCAGAGGTGTCGTCCCGGAGGATCCTTCCTGATCTGCAAGTGGCGCAAGGGACAATGAGGACCGGGGTCAAAGGTAATACCTCGGCCGCCCAAGGTCTGGGTTGTGCGGCCCTTACAGGGAACAACAAAAGTCCCGGACTATCAAACGTCCAAGGGACGCCGGATGCATTGATGGACATTTTGCAACATGCCTCTGTCTCAGAGGAACATCGTGTTGGGGAACGTAGTAATTTCAAAAAATTTCCTACGCACACGCAAGATCATGGTGATGATATAGCAACGAGAGGGGAGAGTGTTCATCCACATACCCTCGTAGACCGTAAGCTGAAGCGTTAGCACAACGCGGTTTATGTAGTCGTACGTCTTCACGATCCGACCGATCCAAGCACCGAACGTGGAATATGGTGGAGGGGGGCACCGCACACGGCTAAGGAACGATCCGTAGATCAACTTGTGTGTCTATGGGGTGCCCCCCCGCCCCCGTATATAAAGGAGCAAGGGGGGAGGCCGGCCGGCCCTTGGGGCACGCCAAGGAGGGGGAAGTCCTCCTCCTAGTGGGAGTAGGACTCCCCTTTCCTAGTCCAACTAGGAAGGAGGAAGGGGAAGGAAAGAGGGGGAGAGGGAGAGGGAAAGAGGGGCCGCGCCCCCCTCCCCTAGTCCAATTCGGACTCCCCATGGGAGGGGGCGCGCCACCTCCTGGGCTGCTGCCCTCTCTCTCCCCTCAGGCCCACTAAGGACCAATACTTCCCCGGGGGGTTCCGGTAACCCCTCCGGCACTCCGGTTTTCTCCGAAATCACCCGGAACACTTCCGGTGTCCGAATATAGTCGTCCAATATATCAATCTTTATGTCTCGACCATTTCGAGACTCCTCGTCATGTCCATGATCACATCCGGGACTCTGAACAAACTTCGGTACATCAAAACTTATAAACTCATAATAAAACTGTCATCGTAACGTTAAGCGTGCGGACCCTACGGGTTCGAGAACTATGTAGACATGACCTAGAACTATTCTCGGTCAATAACCAATAGCGGGACCTGGATGCCCATGTTGGTTCCTACATATTCTAGGATGATCTTTATCGGTCAAACCGCATAACAACATACGTTGTTCCCTTTGTCATCGGTATGTTACTTGCCCGAGATTTGATCGTCGGTATCCAATACCTAGTTCAATCTCATTACCGGCAAGTCTCTTTACTCGTTCTGTAATGCATCATCCCGTAACCAACTCATTGGTCACATTGCTTGCAAGGCTTATAGTGATGTGCATTACCGAGAGGGCCAAGAGATACCTCTCCGACGATCGGAGTGACAAAACCTAATCTCGAAATACGCCAACTCAACATGTACCTTTGGAGACACCTGCAGTACTCCTTTATAATCACCCAGTTACGTTGTGACGTTTGGTAGCACCCAAAGTGTTCCTCCGGTAAATGGGAGTTGCATAATCTCATAGTTACAGGAACATGTATAAGTCATGAAGAAAGAAATAGCAACATACTAAACGATCAAGTGTTAGGCTAACGGAATGGGTCATGTCAATCACATCATTCTCCTAATGATGTGATCCTGTTAATCAAATGACAACTCTTTTGTCCATGGCTAGGAAACATAACCATCTTTGATAAACGAGCTAGTCAAGTAGAGGCATACTAGTGACACTATGTTTGTCTATGTATTCACACATGTATTATGTTTCCGGTTAATACAATTCTAGCTTGAATAATAAACATTTATCATGATATAAGGAAATAAATAATAACTTTATTATTGCCTCTAGGGCATATTTCCTTCACATCGTACCTTGATGGGTACGGTGTTGGAAAGAGTTCGGTCCGCAAAAAGCAGATTGAATGAAGCCTTTTCTAGCCTACTAAGAGGCTTCGAGGTATGTAGTGTAATTTCAATTATATTCTGAGTGAAAATTGCACCTATGTATAGATAGTAGCCCCTGAGACTCTGGTTGACATCCAAAGGAATGCGATCAGAGGATCGAAAATATATGCCCAGGAAATGATATGACTAATTGCAACACAGGTTGTTACATCCATGGGGACTGCCCAAGCTATCGAGGTAGCACATTTGAAGTAGAAAGTTGATGTGGCAGATGATGACATCTCGCTTATTAATAGGTGGCTCGACGAGGCACAAGGTATGTCTCTAGGGCACTCAGTACATGCTAGTACTGTGAAATGAGCATGATACTGAAAAATTGTATATGCATAACTGCAGACAGTGCCGCCGCAGTTGAGACCCTTCGGGCGGAACTTGCCCGGGCCAAGGAGCAAGCCAGGATAGTAATGCGGCTGCCGAAGATGTAGTCGCCGAATTAAAAGTCGAGCAGACTGCTCGGCATCAGTGCGAGGAGAAGATATCTACCATGGCACTTGAGTTGAAGAATGCCACTAGCCGATGCCACGATCTTGAGAAAGATAACAAAGCCAAAGCGGCCGATCTGGACAAGGCCTTACAAGAGACGAAGGAAGCCCAGTCTGAGTCTAGAGCAGTTCGGGAGGTGATCCGACAAGCTGGGGAGATCACGGCTGGTAAGCCCTTTTTATTGCAAACTAAGTTTGGCGATCCGAACTATGTGCCGCTGAATTAACAGTGGAGTTCTCCGGACCCCTTTATGGACCTGCCGAAGAGTGCTGCCGATGCGAATCAGTTTTTCCTCATGCAAGAAAAAAGGACATGCAACGGAAAAGTTGTTTTCGTTGCAATTTGACACGCCAAAGTGTCCACTGTTGAACGAACAGATGGCCTAGTGGGCCGAGCTCCACAAGATGTCCGGCACTGCCATGAAGGACGTCATAGCCCGAGTGTGGCCAAATGAGCCCGTTACGAATAGTTATTTTGGTTTGGTGCAGCAACTTGTTAATGCGGTGCCACGTATCGATGCTGTGAAGTGGTCAACGTGCATAGAACGTGCACGGATGGCCCTTGCCCGTGTCAAGATATACTCGGCAAAGATGATGGCCACCGATATTGCAGCGCAGAGTCCGCCCGAAGGCAAGGACCTTAACATGCCAGAACATTACTTTGAAGATGTCCTAGAGGGTGCCCTCTTAATAGAGGGTTAGTGCTCGAAAAATATTATGTTCAAGTAAAGTGTATCAAAATTGTAATAACAATATTATGATATATTTAAGGCTATGTTTTTATACTTTTGCCCGAAAAGTTTTAGTGCCTCCTCTGCGACCGTCTTTCTAATATATATACAATCTGAAAGTTTGCAGTCGTCGGCTTCATCCCCCTCGCGTATAACGCCGGGGTGTTCGTAAAAGCATTTGATCACACTTGACCCAACGTCTTGGTCCGTTAAGGAGGTGTTAGTTCGGTGAACTAGGAAATCGGACTATAGAGCTTTAACACTTTCACTTAGCCAGAGGAGTTTGACGGTGGGGCTACTATATAGCCCTTGATATGTCCGCGGTTATCCAAATACGGTGCGTTTACATACGTGACCAGGGTAACGGTCCTTCGTTTAATACAGAGGGAATCCCGAAGATTTCGATGAGTCATCGAGTGGTTGACCAACTCTCGCCGCATCATGACAGTCAGTTTCCGGCTTTCTCTACTGAGGTGCTCATCCGGGCTAGCCGGGACACAATCGCAGTAGTTCTCCCTTTACTACCCTAGCCAATATAGTGCAACGTAAGGTAGTAAGCACAGGAGCCGCGCAGCCCAATGATACGTCTCCAATGTATCTATAATTTATGAAGCATTCATGCTATTTTATTATCTGTTTTGAATGATTACGGGCTTTATTATACACTTTTATATTACTTTTGGGACTAACCTATAAACCGGAGGCCCAGCCCATATTGCTGTTTTATTGCCTGTTTCAGTATTTCGAAGAAAAGGAATATCAAACGGAGTCCAAACGGAATGAAACCTTCGGGAGCGTGATTTTTGGAACGAACATGAACCGGGAGACTTGGAGTACAAGCCAGGGAAGCTTCGAGGAGGCCAGGAGATAGGAGGGCGCGCCCACCCCCCTGGGCGCACCCCCTGTCTCGTGGGCCCATCGTGGCTCCCCCGACCGACTTCTTTCACCTATATATTCCCATATACCCTAAAACCATCAAAGACGAAGATAGATCGGGAGTTCCGTCGCCGCAAGCCTCTGTAGCCACCAAAAACCTCTCGGGAGCCCGTTACGGCAGCCTGCCATAGGGGGAACCCATCACCGGTGGCCATCTTCATCATCCGGGCGCTCTCCATGACGAGGAGGGAGTAGTTCACCCTCGGGGCTGAGGGTATGTACCAGTAGCTATGTGTTTGATCTCTCTCTCTCTCGTGTTCTCTCTATGGCACGATCTTGATGTATCGCGAGCTTTGCTATTATAGTTGGATCTTATGATGTTTCTCCCCCTCTACTCTCTTGTGATGAATTGAGTTTTCTACTTGAAGTTATCTTGTCGGATTGAGTTTTTAAGGATTTGAGAACACTTGATGTATGTCTTGCCGTGCTTATCTGTGGTGACAATGGGACATTCACGTGATCCACTTGATGTATGTTTTGGTGATCAACTTGTGGGTTTCGCCCATGAATCTTTGCATAGGTGTTGGCACATGTTTTCGTCTTGACTCTCTGGTAGAAACTTTGGGGCACTCTTTGAAGTACTTTGTGTTGGTTGAATAGATGAATCTGAGATTGTGTGATGCATATCGTATAATCATGCCCACGGATACTTGAGGTGACAATGGAGTATCTTGGTGACATTAGGGTTTTTGTTGATTTGTGTCTTAAGGTGTTATTCTAGTATGAACTCTATGATAGATTGAACGGAAAGAATAGCTTCATGTTATCTTACTACGGACTCTTGAATAGATAGAACAGAAAGGATAACTTTGAGGTGGTTTCGTACCCTACCATAATCTCTTCGTTTGTCCGCTATTTGTGGCTTTGGAGTGACTCTTTGTTGCATGTTGAGGGATTGTTATATGATCTATCTATGTTATTATTGTTGAGAGAACTTGCAGTAGTGAAAGTATGAACCCTATGCCTTGTTTCCTATCATTGCAATACCGTTTACGCTCACTTTTATCACTAGTTACCTTGCTGTTTTTATATTTTCAGATTACAAAAACCTATATCTACCATCCATATTGCACTTGTATCACCATCTCTTCGCCGAACTAGTGCACCTATACAATTTACCATTGTGTTGGGTGTGTTGAGGACACAAGAGACTCTTGTTATTTTGTTGCAGGGTTGCTTGAGAGAGACCATCTTCATCCTACGCCTCCCACGGATTGACAAACCTTAGGTCATCCACTTGAGGGAGACTTTCTACTGTCCTACAAACCTGAGCACTTGCAGGCCCAACAACGTCTACAAGAAGAAGGTTGTGTAGTAGACATCAAGCTCTTTTCTGTCGCCGTTGCCGGCGAGGTGAGTGCTTGAAGGTATACCTTTAGATCTTGCAATCGAATCTTTTTGTTCCTTGTTTTATCACTAGTTTAGTCTATAAAAGAAAACTACAAAAAATGGATTTGAGTTTGCCCCATGCGCTTCATCTTTTTAATATATTTCGTTAGTATGATGAAAAGGAAAATTGTGCTCAAGTGCTAGAAGAAGAATTACATAGAATGCTTGGCATGAAATATGTGAATGATGAGCATGATTGCAATGTTGTTAGAATTCCTTGAATATCCATGATGCTAATGATATGCAAAGCCACAAGCTTGGGGAAGCTATGTTTGATGAATATGCTATTTTTTGTCCCCCATGTTTTGATGAGCAAATTTATTATGATGATAGCATGCCTCCTATTTATGATGGTTATATTGATGAAAGTGGGTTTGGAAGAGTGTCATCTTTCGGAATTAGTCATCCCACTATTTTGGAGGATGTTGAATCTTATTATGATGAATATGAAAGTGGATTTGGAGAGGTCATGACTTTATTTAGTGATGATTCCACTATTTCGGAAGAGGTTCCAATTGATTGTGAGAACAAAGTTGCTATCTATGATGATTATTGTGATGACTTGTATGCTATTGAGTATAATGATAACCATGAAACTTGTCATCTTGAATTTAGTTTTCAATTGGATTATGCCTCACATGATAATTATTTTGTTGAGTTTGCTCCCACTACTATTCATGAGAAGAAATTTGCTTATGTAGAGAGTAGTAAAAATTCTATGCTTGTAGATCATGAAAAGAATGCTTTAGGTGCTGGTTATATTGTTTAATTCATTCATGATGCTACTAAAAATTATTATGAGGGAGGAATATATGCTTGTAGGAATTGCAATAATATCAAGTTTCCTTTCTATGTGCTTAAAATTTTGAAGTTATGCTTGTTTTGCCCTCCAATGCTAGTTGATTATTGTTCCCATAAGTTGTTGACTCACAAAATACCTATGCATAGGAAGTGGGTTAGACTTAAATATGCTAGTCATATGCTTCATGATGCTCCCGTTATGTTTCAATTCTTATCTTTTATGTGAGAATCATTGTCATCATCATGCCTAGCTAGAAAGGCATTAAAGAAAAGCGCTTGTTGGGAGACAACCCAATATTTATCCTTACTGTTTTTTTGTGTACACATGATTTTGCTACTGCAGTAATCATGATTTTATAGCTTTTGTTTCAATAAAGTGCCAAGTAAGACCTTTAGGATAGCTTACGGTGATAGTTGTGTTGATCCTGCTGAGAATCAGAAACTTTTGCACCCAGTAAATTAGTTTTTATAATTCACAGAAAGGTGATTTTGATCTGATTCTTTTTGCTCTTGATTTTTACACAAATTTCTTAGGACTTCTTAATTTCTTAGGAATTTTGGAGTTCCATAAATATACGTTTGATACAGATTACTACAGACTGTTCTGTTTTTGACAGATTCTGTTTTCTATGTGTTGTTTGCTTATTTTGATGAATCTATGAGTAGTATCGGAGGGTATGAACCATAGATAAGTTGGAGTACAGTAGATATTACACCATTATGAATTGATAATGAGTTCATTACAGTACCTAAGTGGTGGTTTTATTTTCTTATACTAACGGAGCTTACGAGTTTTCTGTTGAGTTTTGTGTTGTGAAGTTTTCAAGTTTTGGGTAAAGATTCGATGGACTATGGAATAAGGAGTGGAAAGAGCCTAAGCTTGGGGATTCCCAAGGCACCCCAAGGTAATATTCAAGGACAACCAAGATTCTAAGCTTGGGGATGCCCGGATGGCATCCCCTCTTTCTTCTTCGTTCATCGGTAACTTTACTTGGAGCTACATTTTTATTCAACACATGATATGTGTTTTGCTTGGAGTGTCATTTTATTTTGTTAGTACTTGATTTATGCTGTTTAGTATAATGTTTTGCATATATATTTTCAATAAAAATGTCAAGGATAGCATTTACCATGCTTATTTTGCTAGTATACATGTTGCTGTTTGAAAACAGAAAGTTTACCGCTGTTGCAAAAATTCCCTAGAAAAGTCAGAGAATGGTGTAATGTTGAAACTTTTTGAATAACGAGATCTGATAAAGCTTCTACAGCATACTAGTTTTATCATAATTTTTGGAGTTAGGGAAGTATTGCTACTCTTGCATTCTTTACAAACTGTACTGTTTTGGCAGATTGTTGTTATGTTTGCATTGTTTGCATTGTTTGCATATGTTTGCTTGTTTAATGATTCTATTTGAGGATAAAAATGTTAAATATGCAGATGCATTTAATATTAAATGTTGAATAATAATTTTAGTGATTTGTTACAGTAGAAAATGATAAGGTTTTGCATTGGTTCATACTAACCTATCTCACGAGTTCTTGTTGAGTTTGGTGTGGATGAAGCTTTTGATAAAAAGAGAAACCATGATATGAGAGGAATTAAGGAGACACAAAATCTCAAGCTTGGGGATGCCCAAGGCAACCCAATATAATATTCCAAGAAGTATCAAGCATATAAGCTTGGGGATGCCCCGTTAGGCATCCCACCTTTCTTCTTCAACAATTATTGGTTAGTATCGGTTGAACATAAGTTTCTGCTTCTTCACATGAGTTGTGCTATCCTTGCAATGTAATTTTATTTTGTTTTGCTTGCTGTTTGAATACAATACCAAGATCTGAAAATCTTAAATGAGAGAGAGTCTTCACATAGTTACATAATTATTTAGCTACTCATTGATCTTCACTTATATCTTTTTGGAGTAGTTTGTCTTTTACTCGTGTGCTTCACTTATATCCTATGAATAAATGGTTGAATAAGTTCAGTGTCATAAATATCAAATTATATATGTCTCATTTGCTTATCCCTTGGGGAGTAATGACTTCACATCTAATAAGTAGAGGTTGTAAATGTATTGAAGGTTAGCAAGCATTGTATTGGTCATTTGAACAATTCATGAAAGAATATTGAAGGTATAATTGTGAGCACTCATTAAGTATGACATGCTAAAGAGTTGATGTTGGACAAGGAAGACAACGTAATGGGTTATGTTTTCTCACATCTCAGTTAAAGTATATTGTCATGGATCATTCAAACTTGTTGAGCTTGCCTTTCCCCCTCATGCTAGCCAAAATTCCTTGCACCAAGTAGAGATACTACTTGTGCTTCCGAATATCCTTAAACCCAGTTTTGCCATGAGAGTCCACTATACATACCTATGGATTGAGTAAAATCCTTCAAGTAAGTTGTCATCGGTGCAAGCAATAGAAATTGCTCTCTAAATATGTATGATTTATTAGTGTGAAGAAAATAAGCTTTATACGATCTTGTTATGGAAGCAATAAAAGCGACGGACTGCATAATAAAGGTCCATATACAAGTGGCAATATAAAGTGACGTTCTTTTGCATTAAGATTTTGTACATCCAACCTTAAAAGCGCATGACAACCTCTGCTTCCCTCTGCGAAGGGCCAATCTTTTACTTTATGTCTTTTACTTTATTCAAGAGTCAAGGTGATCTTCACCTTTCCCTTTTTCATTTTATCCTTTGGCAAGCACCTCGTGTTGGAAAGATCCTGATATATATATATATATATATATATATATATATATATATATATATATATATATATATATATATATATATATATCCAACTAGATGTAAGTTAGCATGAACTATTATTGTTGACATTACCCAAAGGTGAATACGTTGGGAGGCAACACTATAAGCTCCTATCTTTCTCAGTGTCCGATTAAAACTCCTTAACCATTAGTATTGCGTGAGTGTTAGCAATTGTAGAAGAATATATGATGGTTGAGTATGTGGAGTTTGCTAAATCAAAGCTCTGACATAGACCCTTCCTGAAAATAAGATGAATTGCAATTGTTTGATGACTAAGAATGAAGTTTGCTAGTTTATGGTCTATGCTTTAACATGTGAATAGCTTGTTACTTGATCATGAGATGTCTTATGAGATGAACTACTGTTATGACTTATAATCATGCTAGAAAAGGTGATTGAAATTATCACTGATCAAACTTGTGCACCTGCTAGCATTCACACTTCATAAATTCTTTCTTTTATCATCTACCTACTCGAGGACGAGCAGGAGTTAAGCTTCGGGATGCTGATACGTCTCCAACGTATCTATAATTTATGAAGCATTCATGCTATTTTATTATCTGTTTTGAATGATTATGGGCTTTATTATACACTTTTATATTACTTTTGGGACTAAACTATTAACCAGAGGCCCAGCCCATATTGCTGTTTTATTGCCTATTTCAGTATTTCGAAGAAAAGGAATATCAAACGGAGTCCAAATGGAATGAAACCTTCGGGAGCGTGATTTTTGTAACGAACATGATCCGGGAGACTTGGAGTACAAGCCAGGGAAGCTTCGAGGAGGCCAGGAGATAGGAGGGCGCGCCCACCTACCCTGGGCGCGCCCACCTGTCTCGTGGGCACCTCATGGCTCCCCCGACCAACTTCTTTCGCCTATATATTCCCATATACCCTAAAACCATTGAAGATGAAGATAGATCGGGAGTTCCGCCGCCGCAAGCCTCTGTAGCCACCAAAAACCTCTCGGGAGCCCGTTCCGGCACCCTGCCAGAGGGGGAACCCATCATCGGTGGCCATCTTCATCATCCCGGGGCTCTCCATGACAAGGAGGGAGTAGTTCACCCTCGGGGCTGAGGGTATGTACCAGTAGCTATGTGTTTGATCTCTCTCTCTCTCATGTTCTCTCTATGGCACGATCTTGATGTATCGTGAGCTTTGCTATTATAGTTGGATCTTATCATGTTTCTCCCCCTCCACTCTCTTGTGATGAATTGAGTTTTCCTCTTGAAGTTATCTTGTCGGATTTAGTTTTTAAGGATTTGAGAACACATGATGTATGTCTTGCTGTGCTTACCTGTGGTGACAATGGGATATTCACGTGATCCACTTGATGTATGTTTTGTTGATCAACTTGCGGGTTTCGCCCATGAACCTTTGCATAGGGGTTGGTACACGTTTTCGTCTTGACTCGCTGGTAGAAACTTTGGGGTACTCTTTGAAGTACTTTGTGTTGGTTGAATAGATGAATCTGAGATTGTGTGATGCATATCGTATAATCATGCCCACGGATACTTGAGGTGACAATGTAGTATCTAGGTGACATTAGGGTTTTGGTTGATTTGTGTCTTAAGGTGTTATTCTAGTATGAACTCTATGATAGATTGAACAGAAAGAATAGCTTCATGTTATTTTACTACGGACTCTTGAATAGATAAAACAGAAAGGATAACTTTGAGGTGGTTTCCTACCCTACCATAATCTCTTCGTTTGTTCTCCTCTATTAGTGGCTTTGGAGTGACTCTTTGTTGCATGTTGAGGGATTGTTATATGATCTATCTATGTTATTCTTGTTGAGAGAACTTGCACTAGTGAAAGTATGAACCCTATGCCTTGTTTCCTATCATTGCAATATCGTTTACGCTCACTTTCATCATTAGTTACCTTGCTGTTTTTATATTTTCAGATTACAAAAACCTATATCTACCATCCATATTGCACTTGTATCACCATCTCTTTGCTGAACTAGTGCACCTATACAATTTACCATTGTATTGGGTGTGTTGGGGACACAAGAGACTCTTGTTATTTGGTTGCAGGGTTGCTTGAGAGAGACCATCTTCATCCTATGCCTCCCACGGATTGATAAACCTTAGGTCATCCACTTGAGGGAAATTTGCTACTGTCCTACAAACCTGTGCACTTGCAGGCCCAACAACGTCTACAAGAAGAAGATTGTGTAGTAGACATCACCCAATTATTGACCAAAGACATAATTTGGAGCTGATGCATATAAGGCCAAACTCGCGACGCCGAACACTCCCTATAGGTTTTTGGACTTTACAATATACACCGGGCTGACTATAGCCCCTGGTGATAGACCCATGGTATCAAGGCACATGTGGCAATCCGACATGGGGGAAGAGCGTGGGTGGTGAGAGCATAAATCTCAAAACACAGTACAAACCGGGCTGCTTCTATAACATCCACTTTAGTACGGTGAGCCGTATGTTTACAGATGATGCCTGTATATTTCTTGGACATTTTCTATGCCAGGAAAGTATAAAAAAACAAGAGATAAAAAAAGGTTTACATAGGGTCTTAATCTAAAAAAGAAACCTTAATGCGGGGCCCTGCTGCATGTCTGCGCCTTTATCTCCGTTGTGAAGTGTCCTTGAAGGGTATAGTATGATGGCCATCTGTAAAAAAAGGAAAAAGGAACCAGGTAAAAGAATCTGGTGTGGCCGTAAGTAAAGGTGGTTCGTTTTAATGAACCGTGAAGGATAACTTCTAGGGTCCGAATAGGGTCAAGCCGAACTATGGACCTTTTGTGTGCAGAGTGCCCCCAAAGCCGCCCAAGGAATTTTGAGTATATCTCCTTATGGGGCGGCCGATGGGGGCGTAGCTGCTAATCGAGCTCAGGTTTATCCGAGCTTCCGCATTGAGGTGTGCGTCGGACACATTTAGCTGTGTATGCGGTCTTGACGACCGATGAGCTGTTCGGCTTGAATAGGCCGTTTTGTGCTTCGACTGCTAGAGCCGCCATGTATTCCTCTGTGCGAAGAGAGCGCTCCATATTTCCACTGACCGTAATGAAGCCACGAGGTCTAGGCATTTTGAGTTTTCCATGAGCATAATGCGGGACTGCATTAAACGGGCGAAGGCCGTTTTTCCGAGTAGTGCATGATAGCCGCTTCGGAACAGAGCAATGTCGAAGATTAGTTCTTCGCTTTGAAAGTTGTCCGGAGAGCTGAATACAACATCCAATGTTAGAGAGCCCATGCAGCGGGCTTCCACACCCGGTATAACTCCTTTAAAGGTAGTGTTGCTTGGCTTGATTCTTGACGGGTCTATTCCCATCTTGCGGATAGTGTCCTGATATATCACATTGAGACTGTTGCCGCCGTCCATGCGGACGCGAGTGAGGTGGTATCTGTCGATTATTTTGTCGAGCACTAGGGCAGCCGAACCTCCGTGGCGGATACTAGTCGGGTGATCCCTACGATCAAAGGTGATCAGACAGGCCGACCATGGGTTGAACTTGGGGGCGACGGGCTCAACGGCGTAGACATCGCGGAGTGCGCGCTTGCGCTCCCACTTTGGGATATGAGTGACATAGATCATGTTCACTGTTTTGATCTCCGGTGGGAATTTCTTCTGTCCCCCCATGTTCGGCTAGCGAGGTTCGTCCTCATCTTTGCTCTGAGGTCCCTTCCCTTTGTGTTCGGTGTTGAGTTTGACGGCCTGCTTGAAGACCCAACATTCTCTGTTGGTATGATTAGCTGGTTTAACGGTAGTGCCGTGGATCTGGCAGGGCCTGTCTAGGATTTTGTCCATGTTGGATGGATTGTCCTTGTTGCCTTTAAATGGCTTCTTCCGTTGATCGGGTCTTGATCCCTTGAATCCGGCGTTTACCATTGTACTGTCTGGGATTTCTTCATTGTTCCGACGTTTGTTTTTGTTGCGTAGTAGTTTTCGATTGCCATCCCTGACCTCAGAGGTGCCGGGATCACTGGTGTTGTGCTACCTCTTGAGCACTGCGTTGGATTTCCCCGAAGAGGATAGGATGATGCAACAAAGTAGCGTAAGTATTTCCCTTAGTTTTTGAGAACCAAGGTATCAATCCACTAGGAGACCACACACAAGTCCCTCGTACATACACAAAACGATAGCAACTCGCAAGCAACGCTTAGGGGTTGTCAATCCCTTCACGGTCACTTACGAGAGTGAGATCTGATAGAGATGATAAATAATATTTTTGGTATTTTTGATAGATAGATGCAAAGTAAAAAGTAAAAGGCAAAGTAAAAGCAAAGCAAGTAAATAAAGTGATAGAGATTGATATGATGAGAATAGACCCTGGGGCCATAGGTTTCACTTGTGGCTTCTCTCAAGAGCATAAGCATTCTATGGTGGGTGAACAAATTACTGTTGAGCAATTGACAAAATTGAGCATAGTTATGAGTATATCTAGTCAATGATCATGTATATAGGCATCACGTCCAAAACAAGTATATCAAAATGATTCTGCATCTACTACTATTACTCCACTCATCGACCGCTATCCAGCATGCATCTAGAGTATTAAGTTAAAAATAGAGTAACGCCTTAAGCAAGATGACATGATGTAGAGGGATAAATTCATGCAATATGATAAAAACCCCATCTTGTTATCCTCGATGGCAACAATACAATACGTGCCTTGCAGCCGTTTCTGTCACTGGGTAAGGACACCGCAAGATTGAACCCAAAGCTAAGCACTTCTCCCATTGCAAGAACTACCAATCTAGTTGGCCAAACCAAAAAGGATAAATCAAAGAGACTTGCAAAGATAACTCAATCATACATAAAAGAATTCAGAGAAGAATCAAATATTTTCCAAAGATAATACTGGATCATAAACCCACAATTCATCGATCTCAACAAACACACCGCAAAAAGAAGATTACATCGAATAGATCTCCATGAGAGAGGGGGATCATAAACCCACAATTCGTCGGTCTCAACAAACACACCGCAAAAAGAAGATTACATTGTATAGATCTCCACGAGAGAGGGGGAGAACATTGTATTCAGATCCAAAAAGAGAGAAGAAGCCATCTAGCTACTGGCTATGGACCCGAAGGTTTGAAGTAAACTACTCACACTTCATCAGAGGGGCTATGGTGATGATGTAGAAGCCCTCCGTGATGGATGCCCCCTCCGGCGGAGCTCCGGAACAGGCCCCAAGATGGGATCTCGTGGATACAGAAGGTCGCAGCGCTGGAATTAGGTTTTTGGCTCCTGTTCTGATCGTTCAGGGATACATAGGTATATATAGGAGGAAGGAGTATGTCGGTGGAGCATCAGGGGGCCCACGAGGTAGGGGGCGCTCAGGGGGGGGGGCGCCCTCCACCCTCATGACCGCCTCTGGCTCTTCTTGGAGTAGGGTCCAAGTCTCCTGGATCATGTTCGGTTGGAAAATCACGTTCCCGAAGGTTTCATTCCGTTTGGACTCCGTTTGATATTCCGTTTCTTCGAAACACTAAAATAGGCAAAAAAAACAACAATTCTGGGTTGGGCCTCCGGTTAATAGGTTAGTCCCAAAAATAATATAAAAGTGGAAAATAATGCCCAATATAGTCCAAAACCGTAGATAAAGTAGCATGGAGCAATAAAAAATTATAGATACGTTGGAGACGTATCAAGCATCCCCAAGCTTAATTCTTGCTCGTCCTCGAGTAGGTAAATGATAAAAAAGAATTTTTGATGCGAAGTGATACTTTGGCATAATTTCAATGTAAATCTTCTTAATTGTGATATGAGTATTCAGATCCGGAAGATTCAAGACAAAAATTCATATTGACACAAAAATAATAATACTTCAAGCATACTAATCAAAGCAATCATGTCTTCTCAAAATAACATGGCAAAAGAAAGTTCATCCCAACAAAATCATATAGTTAGGCTATGCTTCATTTTCGTCACACAAAGATGTTCCCAACTTCTATACCCCCGATGACAAGCCAAGCAATTGTTTGATACTTAAATAATCTCAAACTTTTTCAACCTTCACGCAATACATGAGCGTGAGCCATGGATATAGCACTATGGGTGGAATAGAATATGATGATGGGGATTGTGTGGAGAAGACAAAAAAGGAGAAAGTCTCACATTGACGAGGCTAATCAACGGGCTATGGAGATGCCCATCAATTGATGTCAACATGAGGAGTAGGGATTGCCATGCAACGGATGCACTAGAGCTATGAATGCTCAACAAAAGAAAACTAGTGGGTGTGCATCCAACTCGCTTGCTCATGAAGACCCAGGGCATTTGAGGAAGCCCATCGTAGGAATATACAAGCCAAGTTCTATAATGAAAAATTCCCACTAGTATGAAAAGGACAACTTTATGAGCAAGGTGCTACTTTGAAGCACAATATATATGAGAATCACTACATGAAGAACAAGGTGCTACTTTGTAGCACATGTGTGGAAAAAGAGATAGTAGCATTGCCCTTTTCTTTTATTTTCTTTTTTTGGGCCTTTCCTTTTTTTTGGCCTTTCTCTTTTTTTATTTGGGCAATGCTCTAATAATGATGATCATCACACTTCTATTGATTACAACATAAGTATTACAACTCGAAACTAGACCAAGATATGACTCTATATGAATGCCTCCGGCGGTGTACCGGGATGGTTCAATGAATCAAGAGTGACATGTATGGAAAATAATGCATGGTGGCTTTGCCACAAATACGATGTCAACTACATGATCATGCAATGGCAATATGACAAAAGTAATGTATGTCATGATCATGATGATCATGATGGTGGAAGTTGCATGGCAATATATCTCGGAATGGCTATGGAAATGCCATGATAGGTAGGTATGGTGGCTGTTTTGAGGAAGATATAAGGAGGTTTATGTGTGATAGAGCGTATCATATCACGGGGTTTGGATGGAATAGGTCTTCTATTTTATCAATTGTATCTATGAGCATATAGAGCAACGTATGTGATACATAGTTGTAAATCATTTTCATTTTACCAGCAAATATCTGCTTAGTTGACTTTACTATTCTGGTTAGTTTACAAATTATCATACCAAATGTGATGCAGAGGATGAAGTGTTGTGCATTGTTTCTAATGTCTGCTACCCTCTCTTCATAGGTGAACCTTCCTTTCATTAGTGATAGCTATAGTAGCTCGCATTGTTGGATGAAATTACTTTATTAAAAGATAACAGGGTGATTTATGGGGCATGAAAAATAGATGGCATGCTTCGTAGTATGGACCATTAAGATATGTTATGGCACTGAAGAGAACCACCAACATTCGATGACGACTCCGTAGACATGTTGTGCTTGAAGCACTCCATAGAAAAGCATTGATCGATCATAATAAAATTATATGGACGAGTTCATCACAAGTATTTGTTTGCTCATACAATTTTCAGTCTTTAGTAATTATTTAATTTATCTGTTCTAGTTGTGCAAGCCATGTATTACTTATAAGAATTTTTGTGAAGTATTTGTTTGCTTTAAAAAATATAGTCCAATTGTTATTGCTTATGTTGCAGCCATGGCAAGGCCGGGGCAATAGAGATGGCCTGTGCAAGATAAGCAGGTGCAACGAGGAGAGGAGTTGCCATTATACATAGATATGTAATCTGTTCATTTTTCTCTCGTCATTTTTTATCTGGTCTCCTTCCTCTAAATGTAGTTGCCTGGAATTTCTTGCCTTCATGTTAAAACAAGATATACTTGGAGTTAAGTATGATTTGCAATTTCGTGACAAACCACTCATTAGACCTAACTGAGTGTCTTCGCATAACTACAGAAATTCCTACCATTCTACAACAAAAATGGACGGACGCGGCAACGCGCGTCATAATGATCTAGTTAGAAGTTACAAGTACTCAAAAATGCCATCGATCCGTGAGATGCCTGCTCAAAAATGCAATTAGATAACTCAAAAATGCCATCGTTAAGTTAGATGTTTGCTCAAAAATGCCATTAGACATTGTTATTTTCATGTCAAATCTATTGACCATGTTAAATGACAAATATAAGTCGATTCTCAAAATGATAAGTGTGGCCCCGATTGTCAGGAGTAACCAAGCAAATAATTTTACAGGAAAATAAGAACGATGTTGGGATCAAGTAGGCCCCACACTTTTATTTTACTGTAATGAGACAGAGGGAGACCTGGCATGTTGGTCCATCGGTATTTATGTCATTATAACATGGCAAAAGAGATTTGAGTCACAATAATGGTGTCTAGCATAACACACCCCTCAAATAAAACTAAGCACCCTGAAATTCTTTGACAAAACTAAGCTCCCTGAAATTCTTTGACAACTAAACTGCTGGCTATATGATGTTGGCCATATATATTGTACGTATATAATGTGAAGAGACAAGTAGTAGTACTATACCAACTAAAAGATGAACTGTAAGAAATATAACAAGAAGAAACATAACATAGTTCTGCTGGGACTCAGCACAAGACACCCCTCAAATAAAACTAAGCACACCTGAAATTAAACTAAGCAACTAATCCGGTAGACACTGCATCAGAATGTCTACAATAACGAATTTTACTAGGCCACCCTTGAGGAAGTTCTTAAATTCCTCGCACTCAACATCGGCATGGCATATGTGGTAGACCAAGCATAGGTCATGCACGCAAACCTGGATCATGGCGGGCATCATCTTCTCTTCCTCCTTTAGATTCTTCTCTTTATCCAGGGTTGTGGTGTACTCAACATCTAGCCCAGCGACCCACTCATCATTTGAGTTCTCGAACATGTGTCTGAAGCGAGCAAGGCACCCTTTCACCATCGTGGAAGAACGGGTGTAGATGACGTCGAACTCATCGTCGGTGATGGTTCTAACCTTGTACTCACCGCTGATCATGGAGATTTGGGACGCCATGGATTTGGGAGGAGGGTTAGGATTAGTGGAACTGCCGTAATGTGAAAGGGCGAGACGACTAGGAGCGAACTGTTGTAATGTTAAAGGAAGTCCGGGGACAAGTAGGAGCGAACTGCCATCGGTTTTTCGATTGTAAAAATGCTGAGTGGGGCGTGTGAATGGCAGGGTAGTGGCTTGCCTGGTGGATAAATGGATTCATGCACAGTACTATGGGGGATCAATTAGATGTCATGTCTACTCGACGCCCAATTAAATGGCTTTCGATGGCATGTCAAGCGTCGGGAAAATTACAGGTGATACAAAGCTTTCCATTCTCCCATGATACGGGCTTCCGAGATCCCTTGGATCCGAGATCGAACGGTTGCATGGCGTGATTCTAGACCTATGGGTGAATATCCTATCCTGGAGGGTTATTCTGTAAATTTTTAGCAACTTAGCATGCGACCGTTCGATGTCAGATCCAAGGGCTGCCAGCAGCCCGTATCATGGTCGTGCCTACCATGACCATCGCCTTGCTCGCGTGGTCGCGCCCTTGGAGATTTAACACGGTGCCTTAGGCAATCTGATGTTGGCATGTCATACATAGTCATCACTTAGTCACTCATACTACAACAAGGTTAGCTATAAGGTTGCCTATCAGAGTATTTTTTTACTTCTCTCTATCTCTTTCTTCATAGTATTTATTGCATTTGCCAAGGAGTGACCTCTTCCAATGAAATGGTGCTTAAATGAGGTTCAAAGGGCATTAAATGGCTTAGCAACTCAAGTGCCCAATGCATAGGTGCTTTGTTTTTTGTTGCTAAGTTTGCTTCATTTAATTAGCTATAGACTCAAAATTGTCTTTTCACCTAGGTACGCGCGCTTAGCACCGTTTCTTCCTTGGGTCACCAAACTAGTCACTCTCTTCTTAATTAACTTGCCTCATCAGACTTTTTGCCTATGTGGTAGGCTTAGCACCTGTAGGAGCAAGTAAGTACAATAGTGGGCTATAAGCCCGCTTTACATGGCAGTTTTGCATATGTGGAGGAAAGTGGCAAGGAAAAGGTATAGCAGTGGGAGAGGCACCTATATGGAGGTGGTCAAGAAGCGGGAGACTCACGCCGGTCGTAGCGCCGCAGTTAAAATGATAATGGCAAGTCAAATCATGGCGCCCCACCTGTCCAATAGTAACTCGCTGTCAAATCACACAACCATACATTTGCAGCAGCCTACTCCCTCATCTTCTCGTGTCTCTGTCGAACCGACTAGGCGGAACTGCCCCACCTACCACGCGGGAAAAGCCCCGCCCTCGAATTTTAAATAAGTACAGTATACTAATTTTGTATCCATGGGTTGCGCCATGGAGCAAAGCCTCAAGAAAACAGCGGTACACATGTACGAAGTATACAACACGCCCGTCGCGTTCGCATCGCACCCCAGACGGTCGGTCGGTCTGGCACGCCGCTCTCTGAATGGAACACATGTCATATTACGTTTGCACACACATGTGGGACCGCAATTGAGAACCGAGCATAGGCACACTCCCCGGCCTCACAAGTCGGGTGAGTTAATAGAAGAGAGAGACAAGCGATAGTACTAGAGAAGTGTTGTACATACGTTGGTGCCTCGACGATCCCTGCAAGACACGGAAGATTAGTTCATCCATGCATGTGACCAGACTCCAGCAGACACGCTTGAATTGGCTATTATCTACATATTGTGCAGGTTGTATTGTACATGGCTGTAGTTCTGGTGAGAAATCTAAAAAAAGGTTTCTTGTCATCTTGCAAAATTAGGTGTCATGTGCTTCGGATCACTGCGAGGGTTAAACAGCGACAACTGAGTTCCTCCAAGGGGCTAGTCATTGGGGGTACATGCACAAAGACTACTCGGCTGCCATCTAGGTCAAGCCGGCTATGTTAATTAGGACATCTATCGATGGACCCCTTTTCTACGAGTTTATCTTTAATTTGAGTTTGATCGTTGTCTAGTTTGTCCGTCAGGATTCATGTTGTCTCCTTTGGGCAGTGAGGTTATGATTTCTTGTCATGTGGCATTTTTTCGTGTTATATGTTATAATACGGTGCTTCAGATCAAATTGAAGAGAACTGCGCCTCCGGGGCACGTGCATGAAGACTTCTCGACAGTCATTGACGAGGTCAAGCCGGCTCCGGTAGACAAAAGAAAACTAGTACTCCACTATACAGGCAGGAGCCTCCGTGCTGGCTTGCTAGTGTTGCTCTCCTCACACTGTCTCATTCTCTCCAGATCTAAACACGATAGTGGTGGCCCCACTCTCTCTATCTGCTCATCGCTGGTCACAGATCCAGCCGGATCCTCTCCGTCGGGGAAGGTGAGAAGGTGCAACGTTCACGCGGTCGTCCTCAGCGACGGCTCTTAACCACTGCCGGCGCGTCCTGATCAGCGTGCCTTGCCATTCTCTCCCAAGCACCGCTGGCTAGGGACGACCTCCGACCCCTTCTTCGTCGTTGCCGTAGTGTGGGCTAATCCGGCCTCCCGATGCCCACCTAGCGACACCCCGGCGACCCTCGGGTATAACTTCCTTCGAAACCGGCCTTTCTCTACTTCCCGAGCTCTTGACGTCGCTGGATTTGTATCTTTTACTATTTCTCAGGCCCCCTCGTAGATAGGATCGATGGCTGTTCGAAAACCACCAAAATTTTTACTGTTAAGAGGTAAAACTAGTTCATGCACTCGAATCTAGTACTACTTGGTTCAAACAAGGAAGAAAAGGGTGGGGGTGGGGGAGATTTGTTAGATGAATCTAGGACTTGGTCGAAAGAGGAAATAATGGCTGGCTATCCAACTGGTCTCTAGCTCTAATAGGGAAATAAAGGGAAACGCAGTACAAACTCAATATAAACCCGATCTATTGGTTGAAAAAGGAAAGAAAGTGGGGACTGGGGGACAAGTCAACGGAGTAAGTCCAGCACTAGATTTGCTAGCCTACACAGTATAAGGTGGCTATACCGAACAAAAATGGGACCAACCCAGATATCTTGTTCTGGTGTTTGTTACCCCGAGCCACTCTTATGTAATGCCACTGGTAAAATGTAGCAGTCGCACTGTTAAAAGTAAGGATGCGTTAAACCAATGTTGTTTTCAATGTAATGCCTCCAGTAATATGAATCAATGGCACTTTTTTCATGTCATGCTAAATTTCTCGTTAAGATAAGTTGCTTCTTTTTGTTAGAAATGCAACTGTCCTGGTCCGCCTACTCTCCCGTGCCCAAATACCGACTATGTAGCAGATGTGAATGTAATGTTGCTGGTAAATGAAGCAATGGCACCATTAAAGTAATGTCATATTTAACGGTTGTCATAATTAATCCTAATGCCCACACTAATATCTAGCAATGCTGCTGCTTTAGAAATTGCTACTGTCCTTGTAGGATTGCCATTCAGATAAGGAACATGCTTATTTTCATTTGATGCATGTTTCATCACTTGTTAGTCACCCTCCTTTCCACCTTTTTTGTGCAAACAGAGATATATATTTCACGCTTGATCTTAGTTGAACTGCACAAATTATATCCAAATTATAGTTGAACATTCTAGGATCTTCACAACCAACCTTGATGTTGCTCAATTTTATTGCAACTAATGAAGAAGAAGCTCTGTGGGCTTCGTTTTCTGATGGAAATGGAACCGGGGCTGGAACCCTTTTCTTAAAAAGAAGAAGAAGAAGCTGCTAGCTCATGGGACATTGCTTCATTTTAGGTGAATTGCACAAAAAGGCCCCATGAATTGAATCATCCATGTTGGTGACTAGTATCATCCCTTCTACGATGGCGTTCACTGCAGATATGGTTCCCATCACGAGGTATGTTCCTTTTTGGTCTGACCGTTTGCCAAAGATCCTGCATGCTATGTCTGCTCTTGTGCTACTGTTTTGGCACTGCCATGATAAAGAAGTAATGTTATTATGTTGCACCTTAATCTAGTGGCCCTATTAATTTGAGGCAACGTTTTGGCACCGCTAGTGCCACTGATTTTTTTTATATATCGAAAGAGGGGGTTTCCTCCGATTTCATTAGAGAAACCCAACCATAGAGAACCATTATCCGACAACATCTCAGTGTAAACAGGTGTTGGTGTCAAAACCGTCGGATCTCGGGTAGGGGGTCCCGAACTGTGCGTCTAAGACTAATGGTAACAGGAGGCGGGGGACACTATGTTTACCCAGGTTCGGGCCCTCTCTATGGAGGTAATACCCTACTTCCTGCTTGATTGATCTTGATGAATATGAGTATTACAAGAGTTGATCTACCATGAGATCATAATGGCTAAACCCTAGGTGTCTAGCCTATGAAGATATGATTGTTGTGGCCAAACCCTAGAAGTCTAAACCCTCCGGTTTATATAGACACCAGGGAGGACTAGGGTTGTACAAAGTCGGTTACAGAGAAAGGAATCTACATATCTGAATCGCCAAGCTTGCCTTCCACGCAAAGGAGAGTCCCATCCGGACACGAGACAAAGTGTTCTATCTTGTATCTTCATAGTCCATCAGTCCGGCCAAAGTGTATAGTCCGGCTGTCCGAGGACCCCTTAGTCCAGGACTCCCTTAGTAGCCCCTGAACCAGGCTTCAATGATGATGAGTCCGGCACGCAGATTGTCTTCGGCATTGCAAGGCGGGTTCCTTCTCTGAATACTTCAAAGTAGATCTCGAACACAAGAATCGTGTCCGGCTCTGCAAAACAAGTTCTACGAACCACCGTAGAGAGTATAATATTTATGAGTCCAATTCGCTGACAATTTTGGTAGTACGACATGACATCATTACTCTGCCATTATTTTGAATCATTTTCTAGCCTGCTGCCCCATGTTTTGGGGGCGGGTTTTATTGGAACGTCTTGTCAAAGCAGAGATCATGTCCCCTTATTACGGGATTTTCATCTACACGAGCGTGGGTAACCCAACTGTTCTGTTGGCATAATTCCTCGGGAATAGGCATGTTTCAAGGCCACGGAGGGGGCGCTTGATTTTTGTCGCCTTTATAAAGGGGTTAAGGCCTGTCCTTTTTTCTTCCATGCTAGTTCTTTCCTTCACCCCCACCTCAAGTTCCAACACCCAAGGGTCAATCCAGTCGCTTCGATCTTCTAGCCATGTCCGGGCCCGGCATTCAGGGCCAGTGGATGGCCTCTTCTGTCACAGAGGAAGACATCTCTTAGCTCAGGGAGGCAAGAAACTTGACTGTGGAAATCTACCACTGGCTTCCTGCTCTAGGGCAGGTTATTCCTACTCCCAGATCCAATGAGAGAGTCGTGTTTATCTCTCACTTCCTTCGAGGGCTTGGGTTTGCTCTCCATCCCTTCGTTCGAGGGGTCATGTTTTATTACGGGCTAGATTTCCATGATCTAGCCCCGGACTCCTTCCTCCACATCTCAGCATTCATCACCACATGCGAGGCCTTCCTCCGTATTTCCCCACACTTCGGCTTGTGGCTTAAGACCTTTAAGGTGAAATCGAAGGTAATTGACGGAAAACAAGCGGAGTGCGGAGGCACTTCAATAATCAAGCTTATCAAGTCCACTTGGCCAAAGGGCTCCTTCGTAGAATCTTCTGACTTATGGCAACGAGAGTGGTTTTACATCACCGAACCCCGCGGTACAGAGGGGTAGCTGCTCCTGCGTTTCGGTCCGGCCCTCTGCCACAGCTCGCATCATGGATTAACAAGGGGCTGGACTGGGGATCTACAGATGAAGTGCGGACACTACAAAGCCGCATCTGGAACCTCACTAAGACGGACACCGGTCTCATCGATGTAATCCAAGTAATGTTAGTCCGCCAGATCCTACCCTGTCAGCGACGCCCTCTTTGCATGTGGGAATTTAATGCGGAAGGTTCATGAACTCTTCAGCACCTCTCTGGCATGATGCTCAGAGAGATGTGGAAATTGTTCTTCGGCGCACGAAAATAGTGGCCGGATAGTACAGAAGACATTGGTCTTGTATGCAACCATCCGGATACTCTGGTAAGTACTCGACCCCTGAACACGATTTAGTCAAATTATTTATGACAATGTACTGATAAAAATCTATCCGGGTAGGGATGGCTAAAGAAGGGGAGAGAACCAGGTGTTTGGCTCGACTTCCCGAAGATACTGTCGATCCGTTATTAATAAGGATGCTGGCTCCAGTGCCGTATCAAGTGCTGGCGGGGGAAGATAAAGAGGAGGACGAAGAGGCCCCAGGAAGCATCCACTCTGGAGGCTCACCAGGCAATTCATCCGGGGAGATTAGAACTCCCGCGTCCAAAGTTGGAAGGGAAGGGTGAACTGACATCCCTTCTCCCCATGGGAAGAAAAGGGCCACTTCCGAAGACTCGGAGAGAGAAGCTTGTAAGCGGGGGAAGGTATCCCAGTCAGGGGGTGATGTTGACACGTAGTCACCCCGCAAAGATAGGCCATCAGCCGCATCGTAAGTGAATCTGGGTGTTTTAAACATGCCCCATTCTTTCCTGGCTATAAGGGTAATATTTTAAACTCATGTTTGTAGTCCGGCATGCAGCCCTCCTCAACAGTCTTCCTCTTCAGGGGATCTACTTCTGGAGATGATGGAGAGCGAGACACCTCCATTGATCTCCCTGCCTGATAAGGCAGACGACGCGGAGGTGTAGTCCCGGAGGATCCTTCCCGATCTGCAAGTGGCACAAGGGACAATGAGGACCGGGGTCAAAGGTAATACCTCGGCCGCCCAAGGTCTGGGTTGTGCGGCCCTTACAGGGAACAACAAAAGTCCCGGACTATCAAACATCCAAGGGACGCCGGATGCATTGATGGACATTTTGCAACATGCCTCTGTCTCAGAGGAACATCGTGTTGGGGAACGTAGTAATTTCAAAAAATTTCCTACGCACACGCAAGATCATGGTGATGATATAGCAACGAGAGGGGAGAGTGTTCGTCCACGTACCCTCGTAGACCGTAAGCGGAAGCGTTAGCACAACGGGGTTTATGTAGTCGTACGTCTTCATGATTCGACCGATCCAAGCACCGAACATACGGAGCCTCCGAGTTCAGCACACGTTCAGCTCGATGACGATCTCCGGCCTCCGATTCAGCAAAGCTCCGGAGATGAGTTCCGTCAGCACGATGGCGTGGTGACGATGATGATGTTCTACCGGCGCAGGGCTTCGCCTAAACTCCGCGACGATATGACCGAGGTGGAATATGGTGGAGGGGGGCACCGCACACGGCTAAGGAACGATCCATAGATCAACTTGTGTGTCTATGGGGTGCCCCCCCGCCCCCGTATATAAAGGAGCAAGGGGGGAGGCCGGCCGGCCCTTGGGGCACGCCAAGGAGGGGGAAGTCCTCCTCCTAGTGGGAGTAGGACTCCCCTTTCCTAGTCCAACTAGGAAGGAGGAAGGGGGAAGGAAAGAGGGGGAGAGGGAGAGGGAAAGAGGGGCCGCGCCCCCCTCCCCTAGTCCAATTCGGACTCCCCATGGGAGGGGGCGCGCCACCTCCTGGGCTGCTGCCCTCTCTCTCCCCTCAGGCCCACTAAGGACCAATACTTCCCCGGGGGGTTCCGGTAACCCCTCCGGCACTCCGGTTTTCTCCGAAATCACCCGGAACACTTCCGGTGTCCGAATATAGTCGTCCAATATATAAATCTTTATGTCTCGACCATTTCGAGACTCCTCGTCATGTCCATGATCACATCCGGGACTCCGAACAAACTTCGGTACATCAAAACTTATAAACTCATAATAAAACTGTCATCATAACGTTAAGCGTGCGGACCCTACGGGTTCGAGAACTATGTAGACATGACCTAGAACTATTCTCGGTCAATAACCAATAGCGGGACCTGGATGCCCATATTGGTTCCTACATATTCTAGTAAGATCTTTATCGGTCAAACCGCATAACAACATACGTTGTTCCCTTTGTCATCGGTATGTTACTTGCCCGAGATTTGATCGTCGGTATCCAATACCTAGTTCAATCTCGTTACCGGCAAGTCTCTTTACTCATTCTGTAATGCATCATCCCGTAACCAACTCATTGGTCACATTGCTTGCAAGGCTTATAGTGATGTGCATTACCGAGAGGGCCAAGAGATACCTCTTCGACGATCGGAGTGACAAAACCTAATCTCGAAATACGCCAACTCAACATGTACCTTTGGAGACACCTGTAGTACTCCTTTATAATAGTCAATTAGAGGCATAACCATCTTTGATAGACGAGCTAGTCAAGTAGAGGCATACTAGTGACACTATGTTTGTCTATGTATTCACACATGTATTATGTTTCCGGTTAATACAATTCTAGCATGAATAATAAACATTTATCATGATATAAGGAAATAAATAATAACTTTATTATTGCCTCTAGGGCATATTTCCTTCACATCGTACCTTGATGGGTACGGTGTTGGAAAGAGTTCGGTCCGCAAAAAGCAGATTGAATGAAGCCTTTTCTAGCCTACTAAGAGGCTTCGAGGTATGTAGTGTAATTTCAATTATATTCTGAGTGCAAATTGCACCTGTGTATAGATAGTAGCCCCTGAGACTCTGGTTGACATCCAAAGGAATGCGATCAGAGGATCGAAAATATATGCCCAGGAAATGATATGACTAATTGCAACACAGGTTGTTACATCCATGGGGACTGCCCAAGCTATCGAGGTAGCACATTTGAAGTAGAAAGTTGATGTGGCAGATGATGACATCTCGCTTATTAATAGGTGGCTCGACGAGGCACAAGGTATGTCTCTAGGGCACTCAGTACATGCTAGTACTGTGAAATGAGCATGATACTGAAAAATTGTATATGCATAACTACAGATAGTGCCGCCGCAGTTGAGACCCTTCGGGCGGAACTTGCCCGGGCCAAGGAGCAAGCCAGGATAGTAATGCGGCTGCCGAAGAGGTAGCCGCCGAATTAAAAGTCAAGCAGACTGCTCGGCATCAGTGCGAGGAGAGGATATCTACCATGGCACTTGAGTTGAAGAATTCCACTAGCCGATGCCACGATCTTGAGAAAGATAACAAAGCCAAAGCGGCCGATCTGGACAAGGCCTTACAAGAGACGAAGGAAGCCCAGTCTGAGTCTAGAGCAGTTCGGGAGGTGATCCGACAAGCTGGGGAGATCACGGCTGGTAAGCCCTTTTTATTGCAAACTAAGTTTGGCGATCCGAACTATGTGCCGCTGAATTAACGGTGGAGTTCTCCGGACCCCTTTATGGACCTGCCGAAGAGTGCTCCCGATGCGAATCAGTTTTTCCTCACGCAAGAAAAATGGACATGCAACGGAAAAGTTGTTTTCGTTGCAATTTGACACGCCAAAGTGTCCACTGTTGAACGAACAGATGGCCTAGTGGGCCGAGCTCCACAAGATGTCCAGCATTGCCATGAAGGACGTCATAGCCCGAGTGTGGCCAAATGAGCCCGTTCCGAATAGTTATTTTGGTTTGGTGCAGCAACTTGTTAATGCGGTGCCACGTATCGATGCTGTGAAGTGGTCAACGTGCATAGAACGAGCACGGATGGCCCTTGCCCGTGTCAAGATATACTCGGCAAAGATGATGGCCACCGATATTGCAGCGCAGAGTCCGCCCGAAGGCAAGGACCTTAACATGCCAGAACATTACTTTGAAGATGTCCTAGAGGGTGCCCGCTTAATAGAGGGTTAGTGCTCAAAAAATATTATGTTCAAGTAAAGTGTATCAAAATTGTAATAACAATATTATGATATATTTAAGGCTATGTTTTTATACTTTTGCCCGAAAAGTTTTAGTGCCTCCTCTGCGACCGTCTTTCTAATATATATACAATCTGAAAGTTTGCAGTCGTCGGCTTCATCCCCCTCGCGTATAACGCCGGGGTGTTCGTAAAAGCATTTGATCACACTTGACCCAACGTCTTGGTCCGTTAAGGAGGTGTTAGTTCGGTGAACTAGGAAATCGGACTATAGAGCTTTAACACTTTCACTTAGCCAGAGGAGTTTGACGGTGGGGCTACTATATAGCCCCTGATATGTCCGCGGTTATCCAAATACGGTGCGTTTACATACGTGACCAGGGTAACGGTCCTTCGTTTAATACAGAGGGAATCGCGAAGATTTCGATGAGTCATCGAGTGGTTGACCAACTCTCACCGCATCATGACAGTCAGTTTTCGGCTTTCTCTACTGAGGTGCTCATCCGGGCTAGCCGGGACACAATCGCAGTAGTTCTCCCTTTACTACCCTAGCCAATATAGTGCAACGTAAGGTAGTAAGCACAGGAGCCGCGCAGCCCAATGATACGTCTCCAATGTATCTATAATTTATGAAGCATTCATGCTATTTTATTATCTGTTTTGAATGATTACGGGCTTTATTATACACTTTTATATTACTTTTGGGACTAACCTATAAACCGGAGGCCCAGCCCATATTGCTGTTTTATTGCCTGTTTCAGTATTTCGAAGAAAAGGAATATCAAATGGAGTCCAAACGGAACGAAACCTTCGGGAGCGTGATTTTTGGAACGAACATGAACCGGGAGACTTGGAGTACAAGCCAGGGAAGCTTCGAGGAGGCCATGAGATAGGAGGGCGCGCCCACCCCCCTGGGCGCACCCCCTGTCTCGTGGGCCCATCGTGGCTCCCCCGACCGACTTCTTTCACCTATATATTCCCATATACCCTAAAACCATCAAAGACGAAGATAGATCGGGAGTTCCGTCGCCGCAAGCCTCTGTAGCCCCAAAAACCTCTCGGGAGCCCGTTACGGCAGCCTGCCATAGGGGGAACCCATCACCGGTGGCCATCTTCATCATCCCGGCGCTCTCCATGACGAGGAGGGAGTAGTTCACCCTCGGGGCTGAGGGTATGTACCAGTAGCTATGTGTTTGATCTCTCTCTCTCGTGTTCTCTCTATGGCACGATCTTGATGTATCGCGAGCTTTGCTATTATAGTTGGATCTTATGATGTTTCTCCCCCTCTACTCTCTTGTGATGAATTGAGTTTTCTGCTTGAAGTTATCTTGTCGGATTGAGTTTTTAAGGATTTGAGAACACTTGATGTATGTCTTGCCGTGCTTATCTGTGGTGACAATGGGACATTCACGTGATCCACTTGATGTATGTTTTGGTGATCAACATGTGGGTTTCGCCCATGAATCTTTGCATAGGTGTTGGCACATGTTTTCGTCTTGACTCTCTGGTAGAAACTTTGGGGCACTCTTTGAAGTACTTTGTGTTGGTTGAATAGATGAATCTGAGATTGTGTGATGCATACCGTATAATCATGCCCACTGATACTTGAGGTGACAATGGAGTATCTTGGTGACATTAGGGTTTTTGTTGATTTGTGTCTTAAGGTGTTATTCTAGTATGAACTCTATGATAGATTGAACGGAAAGAATAGCTTCATGTTATTTTACTACGGACTCTTGAATAGATAGAACAGAAAGGATAACTTTGAGGTGGTGTCGTGCCCTACCATAATCTCTTCGTTTGTCCGCTATTTGTCGCTTTGGAGTGACTCTTTGTTGCATGTTGAGGGATTGTTATATGATCTATCTATGTTATTATTGTTGAGAGAACTTGCAGTAGTGAAAGTATGAACCCTATGCCTTGTTTCCTATCATTGCAATACCATTTACGCTCACTTTTATCACTAGTTACCTTGCTGTTTTTATATTTTCAGATTACAAAAACCTATATCTACCATCCATATTGCACTTGTATCACCATCTCTTCGCCGAACTAGTGCACCTATACAATTTACCATTGTATTGGGTGTGTTGAGGACACAAGAGACTCTTGTTATTTTGTTGCAGGGTTGCTTGAGAGAGACCATCTTCATCCTACGCCTCCCACGGATTGACAAACCTTAGGTCATCCACTTGAGGGAGACTTTCTACTGTCCTACAAACCTGAGCACTTGCAGGCCCAACAACGTCTACAAGAAGAAGGTTGTGTAGTAGACATCAAGCTCTTTTCTGTCGCCGTTGCCGGCGAGGTGAGTGCTTGAAGGTATACCTTTAGATCTTGCAATCGAATCTTTTTGTTCCTTGTTTTATCACTAGTTTAGTCTATAAAAGAAAACTACAAAAAATGGATTTGAGTTTGCCCCATGCACTTCATCTTTTTAATATCTTTCGTTAGTATGATGAAAAGGAAAATTGTGCTCAAGTGCTAGAAGAAGAATTACATAGAATGCTTGGCATGAAATATGTGAATGATGAGCATGATTGCAATGTTGTTAGAATTCCTTGAATACCCATGATGCTAATGATATGCAAAGCCACAAGCTTGGGGAAGCTATGTTTGATGAATATGCTATTTTTTGTCCCCCAAGTTTTGATGAGCAAATTTATTATGATGATAGCATGCCTCCTATTTATGATGGTTATATTGATGAAAGTGGGTTTGGAAGAGTGTCAACTTTCGGAATTAGTGATCCCACTATTTTGGAGGATGTTGAATCTTATTATGATTAATATGAAAGTGGATTTGGAGAGGTCATGACTTTATTTAGTGATGATTCCACTATTTCGGAAGAGGTTCCAATTGATTGTGAGAACAAAGTTGCTATCTATGATGATTATTGTGATGACTTGTATGCTATTGAGTATAATGATAACCATGAAACTTGTCATCTTGAATTTAGTTTTCAATTGGATTATGCCTCACATGATAATTATTTTGTTGAGTTTGCTCCCACTACTATTCATGAGAAGAAATTTGCTTATGTAGAGAGTAGTAAAAATTCTATGCTTGTAGATCATGAAAAGAATGCTTTAGGTGCTGGTTATATTGTTTAATTCATTCATGATGCTACTAAAAATTATTATGAGGGAGGAATATATGCTTGTAGGAATTGCAATAATATCAAGTTTCCTTTCTATGTGCTTAAAATTTTGAAGTTATGCTTGTTTTGCCCTCCAATGCTAGTTGATTATTGTTCCCATAAGTTGTTTACTCACAAAATACCTATGCATAGGAAGTGGGTTAGACTTAAATATGCTAGTCATATGCTTCATGATGCTCCCGTTATGTTTCAATTCTTATCTTTTATGTGAGAATCATTGTCATCATCATGCCTAGCTAGAAAGGCATTAAAGAAAAGCGCTTGTTGGGAGACAACCCAATATTTATCCTTACTGTTTTTTTGTGTACACATGATTTTGCTACTGCAGTAATCATGTTTTTATAGCTTTTGTTTCAATAAAGTGCCAAGTAAGACCTTTAGGATAGCTTACGGTGATAGTTGTGTTGATCCTGCTGAGAATCAGAAACTTTTGCACCCAGTATATTAGTTTTTATAATTCACAGAAAGGTGATTTTGATCTGATTCTTTTTGCTCTTGATTTTTACACAAATTTCTTATGACTTCTTAATTTCTTAGGAATTTTGGAGTTCCATAAATATACGTTTGATACAGATTACTACAGACTGTTCTGTTTTTGACAGATTCTGTTTTCTATGTGTTGTTTGCTTATTTTGATGAATCTATGAGTAGTATCGGAGGGTATGAACCATAGATAAGTTGGAGTACAGTAGATATTACACCATTATGAATTGAGAATGAGTTCATTACAGTACCTAAGTGGTGGTTTTATTTTCTTATACTAACGGAGCTTACGAGTTTTCTGTTGAGTTTTGTGTTGTGAAGTTTTCAAGTTTTGGGTAAAGATTCGATGGACTATGGAATAAGGAGTGGAAAGAGCCTAAGCTTGGGGATTCCCAAGGCACCCCAAGGTAATATTCAAGGACAACCAAGATTCTAAGCTTGGGGATGCCCGGATGGCATCCCCTCTTTCTTCTTCGTTCATCGGTAACTTTACTTGGAGCTACATTTTTATTCAACACATGATATGTGTTTTGCTTGGAGTGTCATTTTATTTTGTTAGTACTTGATTTATGCTGTTTAGTATAATGTTTTGCATATATATTTTCAATAAAAATGTCAAGGATAGCATTTACCATGCTTATTTTGCTAGTATACATGTTGCTGTTTGAAAACAGAAAGTTTACCGCTGTTGCAAAAATTCCCTAGAAAAGTCAGAGAATGGTGTAATGTTGAAACTTTTTGCATAACGAGATCAGATAAATCTTCTACAGCATACTAGTTTTATCATAATTTTTGGAGTTAGGGAAGTATTGATACTCTTGCATTCTTTACAAACTGTACTGTTTTGGCAGATTGTTGTTATGTTTGCATTGTTTGCATTGTTTGCATATGTTTGCTTGTTTAATGATTCTATTTGAGGATTAAAATGTTAAATATGCAGATGCATTTAATATTAAATGTTGAATAATAATTTTAGTTATTTGTTACAGTAGAAAATGATAAGGTTTTGCATTGGTTCATACTAACCTATCTCACGAGTTCTTGTTGAGTTTGGTGTGGATGAAGCTTTTGATAAAAAGAGAAACCATGATATGAGAGGAATTAAGGAGACACAAAAGCTCAAGCTTGGGGATGCCCAAGGCAACCCAATATAATATTCCAAGAAGTATCAAGCATATAAGCTTGGGGATGCCCCGTTAGGCATCCCACCTTTCTTCTTCAACAATTATTGGTTAGTATCGGTTGAACATAAGTTTCTGCTTCTTCACATGAGTTGTGCTATCCTTGCAATGTAATTTTATTTTGTTTTGCTTGTTGTTTGAATACAATACCAAGATCTGAAAATCTTAAATGAGAGAGAGTCTTCACATAGTTACATAATTATTTAGCTACTCATTGATCTTCACTTATATCTTTTTGGAGTAGTTTGTCTTTTACTCGTGTGCTTCACTTATATCCTATGAATAAATGGTTGAATAAGTTCAGTGTCATAAATATCAAATTATATATGTCTCATTTGCTTATCCCTTGGGGAGTAATGACTTCACATCTAATAAGTAGAGGTTGTAAATGTATTGAAGGTTAGCAAGCATTGTATTGGTCATTTGAACAATTCATGAAAGAATATTGAAGGTATAATTGTGAGCACTCATTAAGTATGACATGCTAAAGAGTTGATGTTGGACAAGGAAGACAACGTAATGGGTTATGTTTTCTCACATCTCAGTTAAAGTATATTGTCATGGATCATTCAAACTTGTTGAGCTTGCCTTTCCCCTTCATGCTAGCCAAAATTCCTTGCACCAAGTAGAGATACTACTTGTGCTTCCGAATATCCTTAAACCCAGTTTTGCCATGAGAGTCCACTATACATATCTATGGATTGAGTAAAATCCTTCAAGTAAGTTATCATCGGTGCAAGCAATAGAAATTGCTCTCTAAATATGTATGATTTATTAGTGTGAAGAAAATAAGCTTTATACGATCTTGTTATGGAAGCAATAAAAGCGACGGACTGCATAATAAAGGTCCATATACAAGTGGCAATATAAAGTGACGTTCTTTTGCATTAAGATTTTGTACATCCAACCTTAAAAGTGCATGACAACCTCTACTTCCCTCTGCGAAGGGCCAATCTTTTACTTTATGTCTTTTACTTTATTCAAGAGTCAAGGTGATCTTCACCTTTCCCTTTTTCATTTTATCCTTTGGCAAGCACCTCGTGTTGGAAAGATCCTGATATATATATATATATATATATATATATATATATATATATATATATATATATATATATATATATCCAACTAGATGTAAGTTAGCATGAACTATTATTGTTGACATTACCCAAAGGTGAATACGTTGGGAGGCAACACTATAAGCTCCTATCTTTCTCAGTGTCCGATTAAAACTCCTTAACCATTAGTATTGCGTGAGTGTTAGCAATTGTAGAAGAATATATGATGGTTGAGTATGTGGAGTTTGCTAAATCAAAGCTCTGACATAGACCCTTCCTGAAAATAAGATGAATTGCAATTGTTTGATGACTAAGAATGAAGTTTGCTAGTTTATGGTCTATGCTTTAACATGTGAATAGCTTGTTACTTGATCATGAGATGTCTTATGAGATGAACTACTGTTATGACTTATAATCATGCTAGAAAAGGTGATTGAAATTATCACTGATCAAACTTGTGCACCTGCTAGCATTCACACTTCATAAATTCTTTCTTTTATCATCTACCTACTCGAGGACGAGCAGGAGTTAAGCTTCGGGATGCTGATACGTCTCCAACGTATCTATAATTTATGAAGCATTCATGCTATTTTATTATCTGTTTTGAATGATTATGGGCTTTATTATACACTTTTATATTACTTTTGGGACTAAACTATTAACCAGAGGCCCAGCCCATATTGCTGTTTTATTGCCTATTTCAGTATTTCGAAGAAAAGGAATATCAAACGGAGTCCAAATGGAATGAAACCTTCGGGAGCGTGATTTTTGGAACGAACATGATCCGGGAGACTTGGAGTACAAGCCAGGGAAGCTTCGAGGAGGCCAGGAGATAGGAGGGCGCGCCCACCTACCCTGGGCGCGCCCACCTGTCTCGTGGGCACCTCATGGCTCCCCCGACCAACTTCTTTCGCCTATATATTCCCATATACCCTAAAACCATTGAAGATGAAGATAGATCGGGAGTTCCGCCGCCGCAAGCCTCTGTAGCCACCAAAAACCTCTCGGGAGCCCGTTCCGGCACCCTGCCGGAGGGGGAACCCATCATCGGTGGCCATCTTCATCATCCCGGGGCTCTCCATGACAAGGAGGGAGTAGTTCACCCTCGGGGCTGAGGGTATGTACCAGTAGCTATGTGTTTGATCTCTCTCTCTCTCGTGTTCTCTCTATGGCACGATCTTGATGTATCGTGAGCTTTGCTATTATAGTTGGATCTTATGATGTTTCTCCCCCTCCACTCTCTTGTGATGAATTGAGTTTTCCTCTTGAAGTTATCTTGTCGGTTTTAGTTTTTAAGGATTTGAGAACACATGATGTATGTCTTGCTGTGCTTACCTGTGGTGACAATGGGATATTCACGTGATCCACTTGATGTATGTTTTGTTGATCAACTTGCGGGTTTCGCCCATGAACCTTTGCATAGGGGTTGGTACACGTTTTCGTCTTGACTCGCTGGTAGAAACTTTGGGGTACTCTTTGAAGTACTTTGTGTTGGTTGAATAGATGAATCTGAGATTGTGTGATGCATATCGTATAATCATGCCCACGGATACTTGAGGTGACAATGGAGTATCTAGGTGACATTAGGGTTTTGGTTGATTTGTGTCTTAAGGTGTTATTCTAGTATGAACTCTATGATAGATTGAACAGAAAGAATAGCTTCATGTTATTTTACTACGGACTCTTGAATAGATAAAACAGAAAGAATAACTTTGAGGTGGTTTCCTACCCTACCATAATCTCTTCGTTTGTTCTCCGCTATTAGTGGCTTTGGAGTGACTCTTTGTTGCATGTTGAGGGATTTTTATATGATCTATCTATGTTATTCTTGTTGAGAGAACTTGCACTAGTGAAAGTATGAACCCTATGCCTTGTTTCCTATCATTGCAATACCGTTTACACTCACTTTCATCATTAGTTACCTTGCTGTTTTTATATTTTCAGATTACAAAAACCTATATCTACCATCCATATTGCACTTGTATCACCATCTCTTTGCCGAACTAGTGCACCTATACAATTTACCATTGTATTGGGTGTGTTGGGGACACAAGAGACTCTTGTTATTTGGTTGCAGGGTTGCTTGAGAGAGACCATCTTCATCCTACGCCTCCCACGGATTGATAAACCTTAGGTCATCCACTTGAGGGAAATTTGCTACTGTCCTACAAACCTGTGCACTTGCAGGCCCAACAACGTCTACAAGAAGAAGATTGTGTAGTAGACATCACCCAACTATTGACCAAAGACATAATTTGGAGCTGATGCATATAAGGCCAAACTCGCGACGCCGAACACTCCCTATAGGTTTTTGGACTTTACAATATACACCGGGCTGACTATAGCCCCTAGTGATAGACCCATGGTATCAAGGCACATGTGGCAATCCGACATGGGGGAAGAGCGTGGGTGGTGAGAGCATAAATCTCAAAACACAATACAAACCGGGCTGCTTCTATAACATCCACTTTAGTACGGTGAGCCGTATGTTTACAGATGATGCCAGTATCTTTCTTGGACATTTTCTATGCCAGGAAAGTATAAAAAAACAAGAGATAAAAAAAGGTTTACACAGGATCTTAATCTAAAAAAGAAACCTTAATGCGGGGCCCTGCTGCATGTCTGCGCCTTTATCTCCGTTGTGAAGTGTCCTTGAAGGGTATAGTATGATGGCCATCTGTAAAAAAAGGAAAAAGGAACCAGGTAAAAGAATCTGGTGTGGCCGTAAGTAAAGCTGGTTCGTTTTAATGAACCGTGAAGGATAACTTCTAGGGTCCGAATAGGGTCAAGCCGAACTATGGACCTTTTGTGTGCAGAGTGCCCCCAAAGCCGCCCAAGGAATTTTGAGTATATCTCCTTATGGGGCGGTCGATGGGGGCGTAGCTGCTAATCGAGCTCAGGTTTATCTGAGCTTCCGCATTGAGGTGTGCATCGGACACATTTAGCTATGTATGCGGTCTTGACGACCGATGAGCTGTTCGGCTTGAATAGGCCGTTTTGTGCTTCGACTACTAGAGCCGCCATGTATTCCTCTGTGCGAAGAGAGCGCTCCATATTTCCACTGACCGTAATGAAGCCACGAGGTCTAGGCATTTTGAGTTTTCCATGAGCATAATGCGGGACTGCATTAAACGGGCGAAGGCCGTTTTTCCGAGTAGTGCATGATAGCCGCTTCGGAACAGAGCAATGTCGAAGATTAGTTCTTCGCTTTGAAAGTTGTCCGGAGAGCTGAATACAATATCCAATGTTAGAGAGCCCATGCAGCAGGCTTCCACACCCGGTATAACTCCTTTAAAGGTAGTGTTGCTTGGCTTGATTCTTGACGGGTCTATTCCCATCTTGCGGATAGTGTCCTGATATATCACATTGAGACTGTTGCCGCCATCCATGCGGACGCGAGTGAGGTGGTATCTGTCGATTATTTTGTCGAGCACTAGGGCAGCCGAACCTCCGTGGCGGATACTAGTCTGGTGATCCCTACGATCAAAGGTGATCAGATAGGCCGACCATGGGTTGAACTTGGGGGCGACGGGCTCAACGGCATAGACATCGCGGAGTGCGCGCTTGCGCTCCCACTTTGGGATATGAGTGACATAGATCATGTTCACTGTTTTGATCTCCGGTGGGAATTTCTTCTGTCCCCCCGTGTTCGGCTAGCGAGGTTCGTCCTCATCTTTGCTCTGAGGTCCCTTCCCTTTGTGTTCGGTGTTGAGTTTGACGGCCTGCTTGAAGACCCAACATTCTCTGTTGGTATGATTAGCTGGTTTAACGGTAGTGCCGTGGATCTGGCAGGGCCTGTCTAGGATTTTGTCCATGTTGGATGGATTGTCCTTGTTGCCTTTAAATGGCTTCTTCCGTTGATCGGGTCTTGATCCCTTGAATCCGGCATTTACCATTGTACTGTCTGGGATTTCTTCATTGTTCCGACGTTTGCTTTTGTTGCGTAGTAGTTTTCGATTGCCATCCCTGACCTCAGAGGTGTCGGGATCACTGGTGCTGTGCTACCTCTTGAGCACTGCGTTGGATTTCCCCGAAGAGGATAGGATGATGCAGCAAAGTAGCGTAAGTATTTCCCTCAGTTTTTGAGAACCAAGGTATCAATCCACTAGGAGACCACACACAAGTCCCTCGTACATACACAAAACGATAGCAACTCGCAACCAATGCTTAGGGGTTGTCAATCCCTTCACGGTCACTTACGAGAGTGAGATCTGATAGAGATGATAAATAATATTTTTGGTATTTTTGATAGATAGATGCAAAGTAAAAAGTAAAAGGCAAAGTAAAAGCAAAGCAAGTAAATAAAGTGATAGAGATTGATATGATGAGAATAGACCCTGGGGCCATAGGTTTCACTTGTGGCTTCTCTCAAGAGCATAAGTATTCTATGGTGGGTGAACAAATTACTTTTGAGCAATTGACAGAATTGAGCATAGTTTTGAGTATATCTAGGCAATGATCATGTATATAGGCATCACGTCCAAAACAAGTATATCAAAATGATTCTGCATCTACTACTATTACTCCACTCATCGACCGCTATCCAGCATGCATCTAGAGTATTAAGTTAAAAACAGAGTAACGCCTTAAGCAAGATGACATCATGTAGAGGGATAAATTCATGCAATATGACAAAACCCCATCTTGTTATCCTCGATGGAAACAATACAATACGTGCCTTGCAGCCGTTTCTGTCACTGGGTAAGGACACCGCAAGATTGAACCCAAAGCTAAGCACTTCTCCCATTGCAAGAACTACCAATCTAGTTGGCCAAACCAAAAAGGATAAATCAAAGAGACTTGCAAAGATAACTCAATCATACATAAAAGAATTCAGAGAAGAATCAAATATTTTCCATAGATAATACTGGATCATAAACCCACAATTCATCGATCTCAATAAACACACCGCAAAAAGAAGATTACATCGAATAGATCTCCATGAGAGAGGGGGATCATAAACCCACAATTCGTCGGTCTCAACAAACACACCGCAAAAAGAAGATTACATTGTATAGATCTCCACGAGAGAGGGGGAGAACATTGTATTCAGATCCAAAAAGAGAGAAGAAGCCATCTAGCTACTGGCTATGGACCCGAAGGTTTGAAGTAAACTACTCACACTTCATCAGAGGGGCTATGGTGATGATGTAGAAGCCCTCTGTGATGGATGCCCCCTCCGGCGGAGCTCTGGAACAGGCCCCAAGATGGGAGCTCGTGGATACAGAAGGTTGCAGCGCTGGAATTAGGTTTTTGGCTCCTGTTCTGATCGTTCGGGGATACGTAGGTATATATAGGAGGAAGGAGTATGTCGGTGGAGCATCAGGGGGCCCACGAGGTAGGGGGCGCTCAGGGGGGGCGCCCTCCACCCTCATGACCGCCTCTGGCTCTTCTTGGAGTAGGGTCCAAGTCTCCTAGATCATGTTCGGTTGGAAAATCACGTTCCCGAAGGTTTCATTCCGTTTGGACTCCGTTTGATATTCCGTTTCTTCGAAACACTAAAATAGGCAAAAAAACAACAATTCTGGGCTGGGTCTCCGGTTAATAGGTTAGTCCCAAAAATAATATAAAAGTGGAAAATAATGCCCAATATAGTCCAAAACAGTAGATAAAGTAGCATGGAGCAATCAAAAATTATAGATACGTTGGAGACGTATCAAGCATCCCCAAGCTTCATTCCTGCTCGTCCTCGAGTAGGTAAATGATAAAAAAGAATTTTTGATGCGAAGTGATACTTTGGCATAATTTCAATGTAAATCTTCTTAATTGTGATATGAGTATTCAGATCCGGAAGATTCAAGACAAAAGTTCATATTGACACAAAAATAATAATACTTCAAGCATACTAATCAAAGCAATCATGTCTTCTCAAAATAACATGGCAAAAAAAGTTCATCCCAACAAAATCATATAGTTAGGCTATGCTTCATTTTCGTCACACAAAGATGTTCCCAACTTCTATACCCCCGATGACAAGACAAGCAATTGTTTGATACTTAAATAATCTCAAACTTTTTCAACCTTCACGCAATACATGAGCGTGAGCCATGGATATAGCACTATGGGTGGAATAGAATATGATGATGGGGATTGTGTGGAGAAGACAAAAAAGGAGAAAGTCTCACATTGACGAGGCTAATCAACGAGCTATGGAGATGCCCATCAATTGATGTCAACATGAGGAGTAGGGATTGCCATGCAACGGATGCACTAGAGCTATGAATGCTCAACAAAAGAAAACTAGTGGGTGTGCATCCAACTCGCTTGCTCATGAAGACCTAGGGCATTTGAGGAAGCCCATCGTAAGAATATACAAGCCAAGTTCTATAATGAAAAATTCCCACTAGTATGAAAAGGACAACTTTATGAGCAAGGTGCTACTTTGAAGCACAATATATATGAGAATCACTACATGAAGAACAAGGTGCTACTTTGTAGCACAAGTGTGGAAAAAGAGATAGTAGCATTGCCCTTTTCTTTTATTTTCTTTTTTTGGGCCTTTCCTTTTTTTGGCCTTTCTCTTTTTTTTATTTGGGCAATGCTCTAATAATGATGATCATCACACTTCTATTGATTACAACATAAGTATTACAACTCGAAACTAGACCAAGATATGACTCTATATGAATGCCTCCGGCGGTGTACCGGGATGGTTCAATGAATCAAGAGTGACATGTATGGAAAATAATGCATGGTGGCTTTGCCACAAATACGATGTCAACTACATGATCATGCAATGGCAATATGACAAAAGTAATGTATGTCATGATCATGATGATCATGATGGTGGAAGTTGCATGGCAATATATCTCGGAATGGCTATGGAAATGCCATGATAGGTAGGTATGGTGGCTGTTTTGAGGAAGATATAAGGAGGTTTATGTGTGATAGAGCGTATCATATCACGGGGTTTGGATGCACCGGCGAAGTTTGCACCAACTCTCAAGGTGAGAAAGGGCAATGCACGGTACCGAAGAGGCTAGCAAAGGCAGAAAGGTGAGAGTGCGTATAATCCATGGACTCAACATTAGTCAAAAGAACTCATATACTTATTGCAAAAATTTAGAAGTCATCAAAAATCAAGTACTATGCGCATGCTCCTAGGGGGATAGATTGGTAGGAAAAGACCATCGCCCGTCCCCGAACGCCACTCATAAGGATGCACAAGCCAGGTACACTTCATGTTTCAAATTTGTTACACAACTTTAACCATACGTGCATGCTACGGGACTTGCAAACTTCAACACAAGTATTTCTCAAATTCATAATCACCCAACTAGCAAGACTTTGATATTATCACGTCCATATCTCAAAACAATTATCAAGCATCAAACTTATCTTAGTATTCAATTCACTCAAAAGAAAGGTTCACATATCTTGAACACCAAGTATATTAACATTAAGCAAATTACCATGCTATTAACAACTCTCAAAATAATCTAAGTGAAGCATGAGAGATCAATAGTTTCTTTAAAACAAATCCACCACCGTGCTCTAAAAGATATAAGTGAAGCACTAGAGGAAAAATTATCACGCTCAAAAGATATAAGTGAAGCACTATGAGCAAAACTATCAAGCTCAAAAGATATAAGTGAAGCACATAGAGTATTCTAACAAATTTCAAATCATGTATGGCTCTCTCAAAAGGTGTGTACAACAAGGATGATTGTGGTAGACTAACAAGCAAAGACACAAATAATACAAGACGCTCCAAGCAAAACACATATCATGTGGCGAATAAAAATATAGCTCCAAGTAAATTACCGATGGAAGTGGACAAAAGAGGGGATGCCTTCCGGGGCATCCCCAAGCTTTGACTTTTTGGTGTCCTTGGATTATCTTGGGGGTGCCATGGGCATCTCCAATCTTAGGCTCTTGCCACTCCTTGTTCCATAATCCATCGAAAGAATTCACCCAAAACTTGAAAACTTCACAACACAAAACTCAACAGAAATCTTGTGAGCTCCGTTAGAGAAAGAAAACAAAAGACTACTTCAAGGTACTGTAATGAACTCATTCTTGATTTACATTGGTGTTAAACCTACTGTATTCCAACTTCTCTATGGTTTAGAAACTATTTTACTAGCCATAGATTCATCAAAATAAGCAAACAACACACGAAAAACAGAATCTGTCAAAAACAGAACAGTCTGTAGCAATCTGTAACTAACGCAAACTTCTGGAACTATAAAAATTCTAAAAAAAATAGAAGTCCTGGAAATTTTTTTATTGAACATCAGAAAAAAGAATCAACGCAAAAACAAGTTCCGGTGATTTAACAAAATTATATTCGTGCGTGCAAAGTTTCTGTTTTTCAGCAGAATCAAATCAACTATCATCGTAGGTTATCCTATAGGTTCTACTTGGCACAAATACTAATTAAAACATAAAAACACATCTAAACAGAAGGTAGATGGATTATTTATTCCTAAAAAGAAGCAAAAACAAAAAACACAAAATAAAATTGGGTTGCCTCCCAACAAGCGCTATCATTTAACGCCCCTAGCTAGGCATAAAAGCAAGGATAGATCTAGGTATTGCCATATTTGGTAGGCAATCCATAAGTGGCTCTCATGATAGATTTGTATGGTAATTTTATTTTCTTCCTAGGGAAGTGTTCCATACCCTTCTTTAAGGGAAATTGGAATCTAATATTCCCTTCCTTCATATCAATAATTGCACCAATCGTTCTAAGGAAAGGTCTACCAAGAATAATAGGACATGAAGGATTGCAATATATATCAAGAACGATAAAATCTATGGGCACATAATTCCTATTTGCAACAATAAGAACATCATTAATTCTTCCCATAGGCTTTTTAATAGTGGAATCCGCAAGATGCAAGTTTAGAGAGCAATCATCAAAATCACGGAAATCTAGCAAATCACATAAAGTTTTGGGGATAGTAGAGACACTAGCACCCAAATCACACAAAGCATGAAACTCAAAATCTTTAATTTTAATTTTAATAGTAGGTTCCCACTCATCATAGAGTTTTCTAGTGATAGAAACTTTCAACTCAAGTTTTTCTTCATAAGATTGCATCAAGGCAACAACAATATGTTCGGTAAAGGCCTTATTTTGACTATAAGCATGAGGAGAATCTAGCACGGATTGCAACAAGGAAATACAACAATCAAAGAGCAATTTTCATAATTAAATTCCTTGAGATCCAAAATAGTGGGTTTAGCAACATCACGGTTTTTATTTATTTCAATCCCGCTTTCATCAATTTCATCATCAAGATCTAGAAACTCCGAATTGTTAGAACGCCTTCTAGATAAAGGATGATCATATTCAGATTCATCAAGATTCATATTGCAAAACAAAGATTTAATGGGGGACACATAAATAACTTTTAGATCTTCATCTTGATTTTCATAGGAATTGGAAGAACACGCTTTAATAAAGGCATCTTTGGAAGCACGCATCCTAGCGGTTCTTTCCTTGCACTCATCAATGGAAATTCTCATGGCTTTGAGAGACTCATTGATATCATGCTTAGGAGGAATAGATCTAAGCTTTAAAGAATCAATTTCAAGAGAAATTCTATCAACGTTCCTAGCCAAATCATCAACTTTAAGCAATTTCTCTTCAAGTAAAGCATTAAAATTCTTTTTGTGAATTCATAAACTCTTTAACACTACTCTCAAATTCAGAGGGAATCTTATTAAAATTTCCATAAGAGTTGTTGTAGGAATTTCCATAATTATTAGAAGGATTACTAGGATAAGGCCTAGGATTAAAATTCCCTCTATAGGCGTTGTTTCCAAAACTATTCCTACCAACAAAATTCACATCCATAGATTCATTATTATTCTCAAGCAAAGTAGGCAAAGGCATATCATTGGGATCAAGAGGGGTATTTTTAGGAGCAAACATCTTCATAAGTTCATCCGTCTTTTCACTCAAAGCATTGATTTCTTCTATAGCATGCACTCTTTTACTAGAAGATCTTTCGGTGTGCCATTGAGAATAATTAGCCATAATATTATCAAGCAATTTGGTAGCATCTCCGAACGTAATTTCCATAAAAGTGCCTCCTGCGGCCGAATCTAAAAGATTTCTAGAAGCAAAATTCAATTCGGCATAAAAATTTTGTATGATCATCCATAAATTCAAACCATGAGTAGGGCAATTGTGAAGCATTAATTTCATTCTTTCCCAAGATTGGGCAACATGCTCATGATCAAGTTGTTTAAAATTCATAATATCTTTCCTAAGAGTGATGATCTTAGCGGGAGGAAAATACTTAGAGATAAAAGCATCTTTGCACTTGTTCCAAGAATCAATACTATTTTTAGGCAAAGATGAAAACCAAACTTTAGCACGATCTCTAAGTGAAAACGGAAATAAATTCAATTTGACAATATTGTTATCCGTATCTTTCTTCTTTTGCATATCACACAAATCAACAAAATTGTTTAGATGAGTAGCGGCATCTTCACTAGGAAGGCCGGCGAATTGATCTTTCATAACAAGATTCAACAAAGCGGTATTGATTTCACAAGACTCATCATTATTAAGAGGAGCAATCGGAGTACTAAGGAAATCATTATTATTGGTATTGGAGAAATCACACAATTTGGTATTATCTTGCGCCATGGCAACAAGTAATCCAACACACAAGCAAAGAGAAAGGCAACGAGAAAAGGCAAACGGGAAAGAGAGGAGGAGATTGGGAAAGAGAGGGCGAATAAAACGGCAAGGGTGAAGTGGGGGAGAGGAAAACGAGAGGCAAATGGCAAATAATGTAATGCGAGAGATAGAGTTTGCGATGGGTACTTGGTATGGTTGACTTGCTTGCGTGAGCCTCCCCGGCAACGGCGCCAGAAATTCTTCTAGCTACCTCTTGAGCACTGCGTTGGATTTCCCCGAAGAGGAGAGGATGATGCAGCAAAGTAGCGTAAGTATTTCCCTCAGTTTTTGAGAACCATGGTATCAATCCAGTAGGAGACCACGCACAAGTCCCTCGTACCTACACAAAACGATAGCAACTCACAACCAACGCTTAGGGGTTGTCAGTCCCTTCACGGTCACTTACGAGAGTGAGATCTGACAGAGATGATAAATAATATTTTTGGTATTTTTGATAGATAGATGCAAAGTAAAAAGTAGAAGCAAAGAAAGTAAATAAAGTGATAGAGATTGATATGATGAGAATAGACCCGGGGGCCATAGGTTTCACTAGTGGCTTCTCTCAAGAGCATAAGTATTTTACGGTGGGTGAACAAATTACTGTTGAGCAATTGACAGAATTGAGCATAGTTATGAGTATATCTAGGCAATGATCATGTATATAGGCATCACGTCCAAAACAAGTAGATCGAAACGATTCTGCATCTACTACTATTACTCCACTCATCGACCGCTATCCAGCATGCATCTAGAGTATTAATTTAAAAATAGAGTAACGCCTTAAGCAAGATGACATGATGTAGAGGGATAAATTCATGCAATATGATAAAAACCCCATCTTGTTATCCTCGATGGCAACAATACAATACATGCCTTGCAACCCTTTCTGTCACTGGGTAAGGACACCGCAAGATTGAACCCAAAGCTAAGCACTTCTCCCATTGCAAGAACTACCAATCTAGTTGGCCAAACCAAAAAGGATAATTCGAAGAGACTTGCAAAGATAACTCAATCATACATAAAAGAATTCTGAGAAGAATCAAATATTTTCCATAGATAATACTGGATCATAAACCCACAATTCATCGGTCTCAACAAAGACACCGCAAAAAGAAGATTACATCGAATAGATCTCCACGAGAGAGGGGGAGAACATTGTATTGAGATCCAAAAAGAGAGAAGAAGCCATCTAGCTACTAGCTATGGACCCGAAGGTCTGAAGTAAACTACTCACACTTCATCGGAGGGGCTATGGTGATGATGTAGAAGGCCTCCGTGATGGATGCCCCCTCCGGCGGAGCTCCAAAACAGGCCCCAAGATGGGATCTCGTGGATACAGAAGGTTGCGGCGGTGGAATTAGGTTTTTGGCTCCTGTTCGTTCGGGGATACGTAGGTATATATAGGAGGAAGGAGTACATCGGTGGAGCGTCAGGGGGCCCACGAGGTAGGGGGGCGCGCCCTCCACCCTCATGACCGCCTCTGGCACTTCTTGGAGTAGGGTCCAAGTCTCCTGGATCACATTCGGTTGGAAAATCATGTTCCCGAAGGTTTCATTCCGTTTGGACTCTGTTTGATATTCTGTTTCTTCGAAACAATGAAATAGGCAAAAAACAACAATTCTGGGCTGGGCCTCCGATTAATAGGTTAGTCCCAAAAATAATATAAAATTGGAAAATAAAGCCCAATATAGTCCAAAACAGTAGATAAAGTAGCATGGAGCAATCAAAAATTATAGATACGTTGGAGACATATCATGCTGCTACAGGCTAACCAGCTGTCTTCACCCATGCAAAAAGCGGGTCATGAGTGTAGTTAAGGCAGCCATTGCCCTTGGCTTTTCCTGGCCGAGGTGTCTAGCCAGCCATTCGTCCTGGACACTGTGTTTGAAGGCCCTAAGGCTTCGGCGTCCAGACAGTCGACAATTTGGTTCTTCTTAGTGAGAAACCTGTTCCAAAGCTTACGGGCTGATTCTCTAGTTTGTTGAATTATGTGACTTAGATCGTCTGCATCCGGAGGCCGGACATAGGTCCCTTGGAAATTGGCCCAGAAAGCACCCTCAAGTTCTTCCCAGCTTCCGATGGAGGTTTCGGGGAGGCTTTTCAGCCAGTGCCGAGCTGGTCCTTTTAGCTTGATGGGTAAATATTTAATGGCGTGGAGATCATCTCCGCGAGCCATGTGGATGTGAAGAATAAAGTTTTCTATCCAAACCGTGGGGTCCGTCGTTCCATCATATGCCTTGATGTTTACAGGTTTGAACCCTTCTGGAAAATCGTGTTCTAGCACCTCATCGGTGAAGCACAGGGGGTGTGCGGTGCCCCTGTATCTGGCTGTGTCGTGGATTGGGTCCGACGGTTGTAATGTTCGGTATTGGTTCCAAGATGGTAAATGGCCGGCGTATTTTGTTTGATAATCATGGTCCCGTGTAGGAGCACGTTCCCTAGATCCGTAAATGGACCTGGTTTTGTCAACCTTTTTGTCCAGGTCATCACGTAGATCGTGTTTCTGGTCCTGGGCCACGACCCTCCTTCCTTTGCGGGGAGGGGGCGCGGGCTTGTGTATGGCATTACTAGCCGCCCTGTCTCGACCATGAGGTGGTCGGTCCGGCCTGCCGGTCGTACTATATTTCGGCGGTTTGGGCGCGATAGCCTCGTCGTCGAATTCGAGCAGCAACTTACGTTTCGGATAGCTCTTTGCCTGGCGATTACCGCCATATTTTTCCTCAGTGTCTAGCACTTCGTTCCATTTGTCATTGAGTGTATCCTGTGCGGCTTTAAGCCGCTGCTTCTGCTTCTTCAGGATCCTTGCAGTGGCGATAGGCCTTTGGTGGAGGCGTTCTTGTTCTAATGGTTCTTCTGGGATGATGAACTCGTCGTCGCCCAGGCTGATCTCCTCTTCAGAGATGGGTTGATAATTGCTATCTTCGGCATCACTGTGGTCGAACAACATTTCCGGGCTGTGTTTTCCGTCCTCTCGCACGCCCTGCTCCAACATTGGGTCTGCGGGGTCCTCAGCTTGTTTCAGATTACCATCATCGTCCGTGACAATGTTGTTGTTTTTTCCTTTTGCCGGATCGAGGTCGACGCTTGGGACGCCGGTGTTTAGGAGGTTCATCGACAGGTTTGCTGTTATCGCCGTCGGCCTCATTCTCCTTTGGTGTGTCCACCATGTATATATCGTATGACGATGTAGCTGTCCACTACCCTAAAGGTGGTGGTTTTTGTGCCTGCTCTTCTCCGGCATCGTCGACCATACCGTCAATGTCTTCGAAGCCGTAATCGAGCGTGTCGGTTAAGTCCTTGATAGTGGCAATGAAGTGGGTGGTGGGTGGGGAACGAAGTTCTTCGTTGTCCGCTTCCCACTCGAGCTGGACATAGTTCGGTCAAGAGTCCCCCAACAAGGAGAGGGACTTCAATGAGTTTAATATGTCGCCAAAAGAAGAGTGCTAGGAGATGTCCGCGGAGCTGAACTCCAAGACCGGCGCCCAACCAGGTTCGATGGACGCAGATGCACGCGGTCTGGAGCCAATGGCCGGAGACGAGTCCGAGGTTCCGGAAACACAAGCCCAGCCTGATGTCGGGTCTGTGTGCGGCTCGAGCGCCGCTGAGCCTGCGGCCTCCGCGACGGGGTTGAGCTTCCCGTCTTCAGACGATGTAGTCCGCTTCGGCTCTAGGGCCAGGGCAGTCACAGGCGCCATCTCTTGTGCGTGGCCAGATGATAGATCTGGGTCATGTTCATCGTGGTGGCCAAGTACAACTGTCATGGGCTCGAATCTGTCGAAGATCAAGTCTTCGCCGATGTCGGCCACAAAATTCAGGCTTCGAAATCTGACCCGATGGCTAGGGTTGTAGCTGTCGATCTGCTCTAGATGGCCAAGCGAGTCGGCCCGCAGTGCGAAGCCGCCGAATACAAGGATCTGTCCGGGGAGGAAGATCTCCCTCTGGACTGCATTGTTGTAGATGATTGATGGAGCCATCAAGCCTATCTCCGACGTCATAGCGGAACTCTCAATGAAAGCACCAATGTCGGTGTCAAAACCGGTGGATCTCGGGTAGGGGGTCCGGAACTGTGCGTCTAAGGCTAATGGTAACAGGAGGCGGGGGACACAATGTTTACCCAGGTTCGTGCCCTCTCTATGGAGGTAATACCCTACTTCCTACTTGATTGATCTTGATGAATATGAGTATTACAAGAGTTGATCTACCACAAGATCGTAATGGCTAAACCCTAGGAGTCTAGCCTATGAAGATATGATTGTTGTGGAAAAACCCTAGAAGTCTAAACCCTCCGGTTTATATAGACACCGGGGGGGACTAGGGTTGTACAAAGTCGGTTACAGAGAAAGGAATCTACATATCCGAATCGCCAAGCTTGCCTTCCACGCAAAGGAGAGTCCCATCCGGACACGGGACGAAGTCTTCTATCTTGTATCTTCATAGTCCATTAGTCCAGCCAAACTATATAGTCCGGCTGTCCGAGGACCCCTTAGTCCAGGACTCCCTCAACGGGCAGTTATGCAACTACTACTAGAACATACTGAGTACTAGGAGGAGACAAGTTCGCCACATAAGCTATGCAGGTAGGGCGACGTAGCACCATCTCGACGAAGTTTGGATTACAACCCAAATGCTACCATAGAAACATCAGGGGGGAAGATAGGGACTAAAAGAGCCAGCTTCAGCATCCCAGTCTAAGCACCCCCGGCCTCCATCCTTGCGATGCACGGTACACCTCGTTTGCCACCTGCTCGACCCTAGTGTTACTAATAAAATGAAGTAATAATACAGTTAAAATAGAGCGACTGTCCTCTCTATCATTTCATTTCCGATGTAGATAAAGAAATCGCTTCTCTTTGTTAGTCCCATTGTTAATGTTTAAGCATTTCTACAAACTGGGGTGCTTAATTTTGGTTGATCTGCACAAAAATAGAGATTGGAATGTCTCAAGGCCCCTCCTTGTACTATTGTTGTACATTGATTGTTCATCACTGGCAGAAGGTGTATCGGGAAGACTTGGGTCGATTTCCAGTATGAGGCGTGCCGTATGAGGCGTCGCAGGGCCCATCTCGCCCTCGTAGCATGATATACTATGATACTATCGCAATATTTTCTTCTATTTATTAGTGTATGTTTCATCAACTAGTGTCACTATAGTGTAATCACACTTTTTCACTATCTGTGCAAACAGGGTTATTCAGCTGCATTTTTGTGGAACTGCACAAATGTACGGATGGAACCGGCATATATGCAGAGCGCATGGTATGCCAAGTAAAAATTACCGACACCAACCATGCTCCATGCACGCATTGGCATCCACCACCACCAATGGGATGTGTGGCGTTCTCTATGGACAGATCTTTCTCGGCAGCAAATCCTCTAACCAAATACTAGTATCTTATATTGGTAGTTTTCTAGGAAGTACTCTTTTCTGAAAGAAGCACCAATCTATTTTTCTTTATTTGTACGCAGTGTCACAACTTTGACCCAAAGGTCCAGAGCTATTTTAGGGTGATTGGCGTAGTACTCGGAGACTGATTGTAAGCATGATTTTCATTAGTTGTCACACTGATTGTAAGCATGAGCAAATGGAAGATTAGGTTAGTGCGAAGCTTACCTTAAACCCTACCGCCGCCATTGGAACGAGGTGAGCATCGAGGGAACCATGGAGAACGGTGGGGAAAAGCGACGTCGTGCCATCCGACCACCTCTTGCGGTGGGAGAACGAATACTCCTGTGGCTATGTAACATCCCAATTTCAATTTGGATGTTATACATAGATCATATGCATATGATATTTTGTTCTTGCATTTGGTTTTGATCCTAGAAATATTAAGAAACTCAAGGACCCAAGGAGAGAGTTGGAGGTTTCACAAAATTCATATTTGAATTAATTTCAAATTTGAAGAAAAGGATCAATTTGGTTTTATATTTTTCTCTCCAATTATTTCCAATATTAAAAATAAATGAGAGAAGATAATATGACTTCTTCAAAGTAAGAGAAATATTGGAGAAAGAATTTTAAAATCAAATTATGATTTCTCTGGTATTTTATTTGCTATTTTATTTGAATTAGAAAAATATGCATTTTTCAAAATTGCATTTTAGGCCAGAAAAATGTTCATTTTGTTCTAAATATTCTATTTAGACGTGAAAATTGTTATGGCATTTTTAGAAATTTATTTTATATTTTATTAGGATTTTCTTCTTCACGAGAAACTTTTTTTAAAAAAACTTTCGGACCGCACTAGGCCTTGGCCCAGCCGGCCCGCTCGCCACCGCCTTCCCCGCCGTGCCCGCGATCTCGAGCCGCCCCGCGTCGCCCCTCCCCCAAGCCAGCGCCCCCTCCCCCCGGCACACCTAAAAATGCCGCCGCCGCTTTTGCCTCCTGCCACCGCTGCCGAGCCGCCGCCGCCGTCGCAGCGCCGCACTACACCGCTGCCGCGGAGCCCCGCCGCCCAACACCGCCCCGCCTCGCCGGATCCCGACGCCGACACCACCGGTTTTCGCTCGTGAACCGGTAAAACTGCGAAAGCCGTCGCTGTTTTAAAAAAACCATAGTTCGGTTTTTCTTGTTTTAGATTGGTTTTCGTCCGGTTTAGTTTATTTAGCGGACGCTCGTCCGTTCGTTCATTTTAACGAACGTTATTCGCCGGATAGGTTCAGGGAGCGAACGTTCGATCATTAGTCTTGTCTTTTTATTTTATTTTTGGCCAGGGACTTATCCGCGATTATTTTTATCGTGATTTAGCCCCTGATCTTCAAACTAGTATAACTTTTTACTCGTTTATCAAAATTAGATGAAACCAACGCCAAAATCTTTTTCCTGAAGCCCTCCTTCCAGTTAATCAACTAGAATATGATTTTGGTACAGTAAGATTTGACTTTAGTACAGATAGTAAATGATCTTGTTTTGTTCGTGTTTTGTGTTTCGTTGCTCCATTTATGTTGAATCTTTTTGCAAATCGTAGCTAATCACATGTACCTACTGTTAAGATCTAATTCACATGTTAATATTGTTGTTAGGTTTTGACTCTTGTTAGTTTAAAGCGTTTGCTTGTTTTGTGTTTGATTTGGATCTTTTCTCGAGTTTTCTCGTGTTTCGTTTGAGTGATTGCTTATGAGTGCTATCGTTTGTCTATGCTAGATTAACCGGAGTGCGAAGCTTGTTAGTACGAATCTCTAGAGTTCGCAGATCGTCAGCAAGGCAAGTTAGACTTTGATCATACTCTTTTATACCCAGTTTTTACTATGCATTAGTTCTGCCCCACAAATACTTGCATTGGTAGGATTGGGAACATGTGGTTTTGGTTGTAGTGTTTGAGGTAGGAACCTAATACCTTTTGATCACCCCGGGAATATAAGTTATGCTTATTATTGCTTGCCATGCTCGTTGACGGGGATTGGATCGTGATTCACACATGGAAGTTGAGAGTTATTTTAATTGGATAAATATTAAGGTGGCAACATTCATACACATCTGGGTGGATTGGTTGAGGCACCTGGGGAACCTAGTGTTGCCTGTTTTTGGAAATCCCGGGGTTACCGTGTGATTATCCTATGGATTGCCACCCAGGCTCAAAGGGATCATAAGATTATTTCATGATAGAAACTTCCATGTGCAGCCACAAGCCATTATGGGCTCTGGCATAGTTGAGTAAGTTGCGTGAGCTCTTGAAGAGGTAGACTAGCAGATGTAGAGGGATGTAGGTGGTACTGTCTACCCAGAGTAGAGAGTTAATGTTTCTGAAAGAGTGTGTCTTGGTCATCCGTTTCTCAAACATCATGTAGTGCGAGAAATTCAATGGAGGAGATCGAGTCTTGTGGGGAAAAGTGCGCAAACCTCTGTAGAGTGTATAAACTAATCATGGTTATTCGTGTCCCCGGTTATGGAGGTCTTGAGTATATAGTACTTGAATCTATTGATGTGATCTCAACACGTTACTTTAGTTAATTATGATGTTGGATTAATGATGATATTTTTAATTGGGATTTGAGTTGGGGTTACCTTCTCAAATAATGGGCAACATGGGAGTAGTTAAATAAATTTATTCCTTTGTTGTAGGGAAAAACTAGCTTTATGCAAAACCATGAAACTTACAGCCTCCACCAGCCAAATATTGCATGTAGAAATAGTCCTTGCATTATAATTGCTTTACAATGTAACTATGCCAGCATATTCCATGTGCTGACCCATTTCGGGCTGCAACGTCTTATGTTACAAACTACTCGGACAACGAATAAGGTGCGATAGGTCGTTGTTTTGCAGTCAGCTATCCGTTGGAGTTGATAGACTCATTTACCTTCGAAGCTTCTGCAATTATCTAGTTTAGATGGCCTTCAGATGATTTATTTATGTAATCATACTCTTTATGGGGAATCGATGTAATAAGTGTTTGATTGAAACTCTGTTATAATTCCTCGAGTACTGTGCGTGTCAGCATTACCGATCCAGGGATGACACTGATGCATAGAGACTTGACCGTTTGAGGTCTAGTCGCTACAGGCTCTGGCTGGCTCTGCACCCTCATGAACGGCACATCGTACTCGATCCATTCGTTATCCTCTGGGTGCTCGACCTTTGGCCTGTACGCCCACCATCTCCGCCTGACTTTTGCCTCGGGCGAATCTGGCTACTCCATCACATAGAGGAGATACTCGATGAACTCGAAGGACTACAACGTGACTGCCGCTAATGAGTACATCGCCGCCCTCATTGCCGCTGTCTTGCTCTTTCGCATACACTGCCACATGGCCCTCATCGTCCTCACAATCTCCCACTCATTGTGAAACCAAGTAAGGATCTCCTTCAACCTGGGTAACTTTGCCTGGTCGCCACCAGTGAACTGCCTGATTAGCTGTTTCATCCTCTCCATACATGTCCTTCTGAGTAGTCTGGTGCTAGCTTTGGAAGATGGGAGGAGAGACGGTGTTCTTGCAATAGAGAAGAGGGAGAGGCGAGACGGTGGTTTTGGAATGGAGATGATGGAGAGGAGAGGGGGTGGTTTTGCAATGGAGAAGAGGGAGAGGCAAGACAGTGGTTTTGGAATGGAGATGATGGAGAGGAGAGGAGGTGGTTTTGCAATGGAGAAGTGGGAGAGGAGCGTGCGACAGCGATTTAGGATTGGACGAGAGGGCCGGCGTGCTATGACTGGATCAAAATAAAAATCAATTTACCCTTCAATTAAGAAAGCGACCCCACATTAACTAGTCTCCCTTTTATTCTGGGTCATAATTGACCATGATTTTCACAAATAAAATATATATTATGCGTTGCAAAAATAATATAATTTGAAAGTACATTTAGATACGAACCAAACGATATAATTTTTGGTGACATGCATTCACATTTTGCTTGTCAAATACAGTACATGGTCAAACTTTGACCCAAAATACTCAAAACAAAAAAAATACTTCCAAGACCAGCGCCGCTCTTCCACTCTTCTCCTCTTAAACCACCGCCACTGCTCTCTTGTTCCAATCTAAATCTAGCGCCGCTCCTCTCCTCTTCCATTTCAAAACCACCGCCCCTCTTCTTTTGTTCCAATTCAAAACCAGCGTCCTCCTCTCCTATTCTAATCCAAAACCAGCGCTGCTCCTCACCTCTTCCATTCAAAAACCACCGCCGACGAGTGAAGGTGCTGTGGAGAAGTATATCGATGGAGGAGTACAACCAATATGTCAGAATCACAGACGGCGACCCTGTGAAGCATGCTATGATGTTGGAGATACAGTCTTGGTTTGACAACAAGGACCAACTAGCAGCGACGGTGACATCCATGGCCAAATGATTGCAATGGAGCGAAAAGGCAGCGATACTCCCGGATGGAGTCGCGCGGGAGTACATAGAGCTGCTCCTCTGGGCCATGGAGCAAACAGATTCACCAAATCCGATAGTGAGGGAGAGGTGGTGGGAGTATCAATCCCAGATGGAGCATCCACAAGAGATTGAAGGATCGAGCATCTACAGGGTTCCGTTTGTGAGGGTGTCATGCCATAGCGAGCCGGTGGAGTCTTCGTCGACCAAACCCAACTTCAAGAGGAGAAAAGCAGTTGGCCCGATGATGCTTCCCCGCCATCCTCTCCCTCGCCGTTCACATCGTCTCACGGGGCGGTTGTTTGCCGCCGAGGAATAGGAAGGGACTGCCCCCCCCCCCCCCGCCCAATAGTCAGGCAGGTTGTGAATTGTCAGGAGGAGCTTAGGGTTGTCAGTATTTGCAGGTTGTGAATTGTGTTATGTGTTGTATATTTGAGTGTACTTTCAGATATGAATGCCTTTTGAATTATAGATTTGCAATATTGAGCTTATGAAGAATTTTATGAATTCTAGATATCCATTGTTGGCACATAAAAAATGTAGTTTCATAGGAGTATAAAAGTGCAGACAATGTGATTCTCGGAGAAGAAACTGCAAGTCAGTTTCAGATAAGAAACTTCAAGTTCAGTTTCACATAAGAAACTGCAACTTCCAGAGGCAGAGCATTTATATTAATACGGCCTTTTCAAACAGGGTTAACATCATGTTGGAAGTTTTATTCATGGTCGAAAATGGAACTACCAGCTAGTTAACATCATGGTGATCAACATTCATGCATAGCACATCTTCATGTGATGCACAGTCACAAAGATATGTTATTTTCAAAATGCCCACACAATGTCGAGTGTGCGAGAAACAGAGAAAACAAGGGACGAAGTTTTGGCAAGTGTTGGACGTGGTGTGTGTAGAGGCGGTCAGTCAGGACCCACCAGGTCAATGGCCATATGCAAGCAAGTGCCTCCTCGAAAAAATACTCTCTCCTAATGCTTTACTGACGCTAGGGCCCACGGGTTTGTCAGCATAGTTACATTTTTTAGGTGCTTCAACATAGTTACTATAGGAGATAAATTCACAACGAAGCCGAGGAGCTGGCAGGTATCATTTATTATCACTGGGGTAGCAAGTATCAGCTGGGTTTTGGGCTGCCCCCTCTAGGCTTTCTTTTTTAACATGCGCAGCCCACGACATGTCGGTTTGTATTTTCTTGAGGGCCGTCATGTATCGACCGGCCTATGGATCTCCCATCCGAGGTTTTATTTTTCCTGAAACATCGGCAGCCCAATTTATGTATTTTTTTGAAGAAAACGCAGAGGTCTATTCTATTTTTCTATATAAGAATAGGAACGCCTTGGTCCAACTTATGTTTCCCTTCTGACTATATTATATATATTTAATTTATTTTATATGTTATTATATATTATTATTATTGTCATCATATATTTAACATATAGTTACATATGTAAGAAAACAATATCCCACATCTTATTAACTTATAAAAATAATTTCTTAACAATAAAATCCTGGATTATTTTGGCAACGAAAATCCTGGTGATTGTGTACAAAAGCATGGTAAGATTTAAGGACCAATGTAATAATAAATCACTTATTATTTAAATATATTTATTACAAAATGCTCAGCCCCTGTTTATTTTTTGATAAAATTGTTGTGCCCAACCCAACATTATAATTAGAATCAACCCAGCAAAAATCGTGTATTTAGAGAAAGTGCAAATGGCCTATAATTTTTAGGAAAATTAATGGGCCGCATGGACGCTACATTATTTGTTCACCCAGCCCAGCTAATGGACTGTAATTCTAAAAAAAGAGATCAAATTGACTGTAAATTCTGAAAAAATGGGTTGAATACGTGCCACATTTTTGGAGGCTGAAATGTGGGCCAATAGGTCAAAGCCAATGCAAGTCATTGTCAACTTAGTCAACAAATGATTCTGACATCGTTAGCCATTGGATTTACATCCAACGACCGACATCCATCTTCAATCTCTCGTCTTCTTCCTCCAGCGCCGCCGGGATCACCTGCTCCCGCCTCGTGCTGCTAGCAGCTCTGCTTAGCACGCTTCCTGGTCGGCAAGTTCAAGCCGGATCTGCCTCCTCGCTATGACGGCACTGCTGACCCTACGGAGTTCCTGCAGCTCTACGAGCTGGGCATCGAAGCGGCCAACAGAGAAGAAAAGGTCATGGCGAACTGGTTTCCCATGGCGCTCAAAGACGGTGCCCGCACCTGGCTCCTGAACCTGCCTCCCGGCACGATCTCCTCCTGGGACGAGATGCGCACCCGCTTCATCGCCAACTTCCAGGGCACTCGCAACCGTCCTCCAGTCATGGGTGACCTGCGCCGCATCAAGCAGCAGCCTGGAGAGACCCTGCAGAAGTACATCCAGCACTTCAAGCGCTCGCCTCAATATTCCCAAGGTGACCGAGGAGGCCATCATCTCAGCATTCTCTGACGGTGTCCGCGACGTCAAGATGAAGGAGGAGCTAGCCATCCACTAGGACCTGTGCACATCTCTGGAGTTGTTCAACCTGGCGACCAAGGGCGCAAGCGCTGAGGAGGGACGCCTCTCCCTTCTCGAGCTTCCAGCTGCTAATCCTAAAGAGAAGAAAGCCAAGGCCAAGGACGTGAAGCGCAAAGGAGCAGTTGTGCTCGCAGCAGAGCCACACACGAAGCGTGGCAGGGACCAGCCGGAGTCGTCTAAGGGCAACCGGTACTGCGTGTACCATGACCTCCACACACACAACACCAATGAATGCCGAGAGCTCAGGGCCGTGCGAGAAGGACGTGTTGGTCGACGCCCCGAGCGCAACGATCGGGGCTACGACCAAGGCGGAGGAAGAGGTGGAGGACGATGGGACGACCGAGGAGGACTGCTGGCAGGACCAGCCTCGCGAGGGGGCTTGGAGGGATCAGCCTCGCAAGGATCGCCCGCAGGGCAATGCAGGCCTTCCTCCTCTACCGCCACCGCCAAGAAGGAATGACGACCATCATCAGGGCGAGGGGGCTGGGGGCTTCCAGGAGTCGCGCGCTATTGCTTGCATCCTGGGCAGTGCCCAGGCCCCAGCCTCTCAGCGCATCTTCAAGGAGTTTGCTCGCGAGGTGAACGCAGTCCTTCCCAAGCTCGAGGCCACGCACCCTCTCAGGTGGTCCACGTGCGCCATCATGTTCAGCTCAACGGATCAACTCAATTGTGCGGCTACAGTTGGTGTCCTCCCCATGCTTTGTTCCCCAGTCATCAGCAACGTGCAAGTTACCAGGACCCTCATGGATGGCGGTGCGGGACTCAATGTCCTATCCGTCGAGACGTTCAACAATCTCCAAGTGCCATATGATCAGCTTCAGCCAACCAAGCCTTTCTCAGGAGTCACTGACGGCTCCACCACTCCAATAGGGCAGGTCCGCCTCCCTGTCACCTTTGGACAATGCAAGAACTACCAGACCGAGCTCATCGACTTCGATGTTGCCCACATTCTCCTGCCATACAAAGCCATCCTCGGGTACCCAGCCCTAGCCAAGTTCATGGCAGTGACTCACCACGGATACAATGTCCTCAAGATGCCGGGAAGCGGTGGAGTCATCACAGTCCCCTGTGAAGAGAAGGATGCGGTGTGCTCTCTCGAGTGTGCCTTCCAAGCCGCATCAGTTGAGGACCTAGAGAGCAAGAGCGGGAACCTTCCCGAGGCAGCTCCCAAGAAGAAGAAGACATCACCCAGCTCAAGGCCTCAGGAGGCAAGCACCTCTGGAGGCACCGCGCCAGTATCTGCGCCCGTCCAAGGGGCTCCTCCCTCCGTCGCATAGGAAGGCACGCCCAGCGCCCTCCTCGGGCAAGGCTTGGGGGCTCTCACCTGGAGGGCCTCTGACTTTCCCAAGCTCATGAGGGAGGCACTCGGGCCCCACTTGGAGGCGTGCTTCGCGGCACGTTTCCCTCGGGAACGCATGAAGAAAGGAGGGCCCAACCCTCAGGAGTTCATCACCAAGGCCATTTAGGAACTGCAGGAATCAAGAGTCATGCACGGCGATCGCCGCCTAGCCGGTGTGGCTCCCCATCCAGGCGAGGATGGTGGGCTGCGCATCTGCATCAACTACCCAGGGCTCAATCGAGTCGCGTCTCAGGAGCGTTTCTGGCCTTCACGCGTGGGACGTTGCAAGGGTCCACCTCACAGCTATGTTTGCATGCCTTTCGGCCTACCAAACGCGGCTGCTGCTCAACAGCCCCTGATGAGGAGCATTCTGGAGGCTCAGGTGGCCAGGCACCGCATGTTCCTAGAGGAGATGGAGATGGACCTTCAGGAGCCGCCCAGACCTCCAGAGCCTCCCGAGGCTCAGGGCTCCGAAGGCTCGCGAGGATTGGCTTCTTCACCGCACGTCGTCATCTACTCCAACACCCGCTCTGCAATGATATCAGGTGACATCTGTTGAGTTTCATTTCTGCTGGGAGCGCCCTCAGGGCTGCATCATTCCCAGGTCGCATGGGTCCGTCCCTGCGGCATGTATCCGTTCTGCTTATGTCTTTAGCTTACCTTGTTGGGGGCGCCCCTCGGGCTGCATCATCCCCAAGCCGCTCGGGCCTGACCTAGTGGCATGTGTCTTTCCTGCATCTACCTAAGTTGGTTTGCTTTTTCATGCTTAACCCGCCTGTGATAATCGCCTGCTCGATTGACACCTACCCTTGGAGCCGCTCGCTCTGGCACGGCGCTTGTGCATGGGTCCGTCCCTGCAACGTCGACAAATCTGAGTGGTCGAGCTCTGGTTGCGGCAGCCCCGTAAGGCGCTACCTCACCAGGCCCTCAGTGCCCTCATCACTCCCTCGGAGCAACCAATGGCTGGCCGGCAATCGTCATGGCAATCTTTGCTTCCCTCATGTTGGTTTACAGGGTCTACCTAAGGAATAGCATGGGGAAAGCCGTTGCGAGCTCTCTCTCTCTCTCCCTTACCCGTGCGATCCGCTCGTGCGTTAAAAGGGGGGCTCCTGAGCATCACGACTCAGGAGCTCTTACTGGCTCTCCAGCCCTCACCCCTGCCCTTGACCACGGCATCGCGACCTAGCATACCAGCGGCGGCTGAGCTCGCTCGAGGGCCGGGACCTGAGGACATAGAGCATGAAGGAGAGTGCGGGGAAGGGACGAGAAGCTCATGAAGGCCTGACCCAGCAACATCCCAGCTGCCGACACGCAGGTCCGGCACCTTGCTAAGGAACGGCTCCGAGCTCTCGAGAAAAGTCACGCTCCTGGAACAGCTAATCAACACAACACCGAACCCTCACTTAATGCGGCTCTGTGACGGAAACGTTGCCTTCCTTTCTCGCCCAGCGGCGGCTGCTTGAGCGCTAAAGGGGACCTCCTGAGCATCGCGCCTGAGGGGCTCTTATTGGACCTTGGGCCGCTCACCTCCTGGCCTTGACCACGGCATCGCGACCTGGCATACCAGCGACGACTGAAGCCTACCTGGGGACCGGGACCTGTCAGCATAGAGCACCAAGCCGTCGCGAGGTTAGAAAGGGGAACCGAGCCGGGATAGGACAAGCATCTTGCACCACTCCATAATAAGGATGATATAAAAGACATAGCAGATGCTTTACATGCCCCCACGGGGTATTTCTTTGATTCCTCGCAGGGGAACAAAAGGTGCTAGTCCTAAGGGACGCTAACTACATGTGCCTCCATGGTCGACGCGATCATCAACAGTGGGCCACCAAGCGCCGGCACCAACCCCATCCAGATCAGCCACGTCGGCAGCCTGATGCGGCTGCTCTGCTCCGAGCACGACGCGAGCTCGGGGGCTCGTAGAAGTCGTCGCTCGGCTCCGGAGTCACGAGAACCTCGGGAGAGTCGCTGGACCCTTCGGCATCTCCGCTGCTACCAGAGAAGCTGCTGACGAAGCGGAGGGCAGGCCCGGCCTTGCCGTGCCGACGTCCTGCCCGCCTCCTCTAGGGCAGCACTCCAGCTGGCGTCCTTCTGCGTTGAAGACCTTGAACAACATTAGGGAGGCGCCGTCGTATTCAAGATGAATCATGAGGGCACCTCCTGTTCGGCAGACCCGGGCATTCTCGCCCCAGCATCGGGTCATGTAGACCTTGCCCGAAGTGATAACCTCGACCTCCGCTCCGGTTGTAGGGGTGCTGCAGTTGGCATGCTGCAGCCAAAGCTCAAGAGGCCCCATCGGCGGCATCTCAAAGGCAAAGGAAGGAGGAAGGCATATCCAGGAACTTGGAGGCATGGCGGCGTGAAGCACTAGCTCGCGAGAGGAGCCCTCGGCATGGACTCCAGGAGTGATGGCGCGCACCGCCACAACTCGTCGACGTTGCCGACGGCGTGGGCGGCGCCACTCGGCGTCTTCTTCCCTAGGGCCCTCAACACGGGCGTACAAAGGTAGCAGAAACCCAGGGGATGGCCGCTCGTACCAGGGCCTCGACGTCTCCAGCCGAGCCACCTCGTGACAGCGGCCGGGGACCGGCCGCTTCTTAGGCGGGAGCGGGTCGGGCCCCTCTCGGGGGGCCTTTCCTTTCTCCTCGGCTGAGAACCGGCAGATCGGTGCCATTGGCGTCAAGATGGAGGAGGAGCGAGGAAGGACTGGAGCAAGAAGAGATGGACTGCGGGGGCTCGCGCCCCCCTCGCACTTATAGTCCAGAGGAGGCCAACCGTCGGCCTCCACGATCGCAGGTAATCATGACTCATTTTTGCATGCAGGGACTTGTCAAGTCGGGCAGTTCCTGAGGCAGCGTGGGGAAGCGGAGACGCCCATGTCCAATCAACCGCCACGCGGCGCCGAAGGCCGCAGGCTGTTGGGGCCCGCGGTGCTCCGCACTTGCCCCTTTGCTTCTCTGCTAAGCCAAGTTCGAGCGCGCCTTGGGCCCGGGGGCTACTGTCGGTGTTCTGGGGATGGGGGTCCCCAGACTTGCCTGCCTGCGGCCTGCGGCATGGCTCAAGTGGTGGCCCAGTACGGCCCATCTTCATCATCAAGCTCAAGACCCTCACGAGGGGCCAATCCTCGCGGGGTGGACGACAAAAGGCTTCCTTAGGAACGGCCTCACCAGGCAGGCTCACGAGGAGGCGGAGAGATCAAGGCAGGTGTACCTCGCGAGGTGCTCGTGATGCAAGCCATGACTATCGAGACCAGGCGGGCGCCGGCCTATGCAGTGTCCTTGTTTCCTCTTTGGAGCAAAGGGGGCAAGCACAGGCGCGGAGTACCGAGGCATCAAGCAAAGGTTACCATTCCAGTGCAACAAGACCAAGACCAGCAGTGCGGCAGGACGGAGGTCACCGTGGAGCCCAAGACGGCGTCATCACCAGTGCCTTTGGCAGCCAAAGACCAACTTTAGTCATGATAACTTGTACTAGATGTTCCCCTTCAAAATGGCCATTGTTGGCGCCCTTCCCGCTCAATATTTGGGAAGAGGACCAGGGCCTCTATAAATATAGATAGCCACCACACTAGGAGGGGGATCTATCACTCTCTCTGGGAAGTCGTTCATCGCACCAGCCCAAGAACACCTCTCGCGAGACTGTTCTTCCCCTATACTGTTCATCATCTGCCCCAGAGGCAATCCACCACACCACACACTGGAGTAGGGTATTACACCACGACGGTGGCCCGAACCTGTATAAATATTGTGTCCCTTGTGTTGTTCGTCGTGTAGCTTAGATTCTCAGCAAGGCCTTCGGACGTGGATCGGTAGGGGAAAGATATTCGCGCGCACCCCAGAGTTTGAACCTCAAGGATTTTGCCGTAACTCGATATCTGACAGCGAGGACCGCCCACAGGGCAACGCATGCCTACCTCCTCTGCTGCCACCGCCAAGAAGCACTACTAGGAAAAGGGCTATAGATAGGATTGATTCAAATGGCGCACCGGGGAAGCAGTGCGCCACTACTATATACTAATGGCGCACCTGTTTGTGATATGCCATTAGTGTGTAAGACACTAATGGCGCACCGTAAACAGGGTGCGCCACTAGTATGAATTATTATTTTTTTCCATTTTCCCATACATACTAATGGCGCATCTGGTCCATAATGCGCCATTACTATCTATAACTACTAATGGCGCACCAAGCAGGCAGTGCGCCATTACTGTAGATTTTGTTTTATTCTTTTTTTTTGCAAAACTACTAATGGCGCATCGTCGCACAGTGCGCCATTACTAGTTTAAACTAGTAATGGCGCACTAAGAGGAGATGCGCCATTAGTATATATACTTATTATTTTTACTTTTTTGCAAAACTACTAATGGCGCACCGTCTGCTGATGCGCCATTAGTAACCAGGGTTACTAATGGCGCATTTTCCTACGGTGCGCCATTAGTAACCTGGGACCAACAAGATATTTTGGACAGCCCACACCTACCCACTCACTTTCCCCACTTCATTCCATCCACCTCCTTCTCCAAGCTTTCGGCCATCTCCTCCTCATCACCTCATTTCCACCATAGATTCAACAAAATTAAGTGGTGAAATTACCTTTTTTTGATAGGTAAGTAAGGGAAAGCTATCTTCATGATATAGATCTACTTTTTTTTCTCCCTAGCTCGCTCCAACAACGTGCACATGCACTTTTTGTGGCCTAGCTAGATCTATGTATGTTTGTGGTGTTGCATGTGTTTGTAGTGTTGCATATATGTTTGTGTTTGAAGGTACCGGTATTTGAAATATGCGATAGTTGCCAATATTTTGCCGGAATGTTTTGATTCATTTCCGTTTCGGCGAGAATTTTGGCACTATGCATTCTTTTTGGTCCTATTTTTAGGGAAGGTCATGCCAAAATTTTTCTTGGTTCTAACATATCGTTTTGCTCTACCCCGCAGGCGACCATGGTCCGCACGATGACTGAAGGCATCATGAATAGGTTTTTGAGCTCCGCGAAGGCCGAGATGCTTCAAAAGAACGAGACGGAGATAAGATGTCCATGTCGAAGATGCAAGCTGAAGAGCCTTATTGTGGACCCGGATTCCGGGCAGGTGCGGGACCACCTGCTCTTGCGTGGTTTCATGGATGGCTATCGGTGGCAAGGTGATGAAGATGACTATCAATTCGTCCATGGCCGGGGCCGGGCAAGAAATGAGGAAGGGCAACAAGACAAGTACCACCAAGGCGAGGGCGGGCGAGAAGACGAAGAATCTCCAGGACATGATCACGACGGTGATGCTGTACACAGTCATCATGTAGAAGATGTCGTACATGATGATGAGGAAGATCAAGACGAAGGGCATGATCATGAAGATGAAGATGCCGGAGCAGACGACGATGGAGGCTGGGTGCAGGACCCTCATATTCAAGAGCTGCTTCTCAAGCGGACGGATAACACAAGAGCTGCCGCCCGAGAGAAAGCCAAGCTGGATCAACTGGAGATAGACGCGGTTACTCCATTGTATGAAGGATGCAGGCTCGAGGATACCCGCCTGAAAGTAACGCTCATGGCTCTGGAGATGAAGGTCAAACACAAAATGACCGACGCATGCTTCGACGAGAACATGTCATTCTGGCACGAACGTCTTCCCAAGGGGAACAAGTGCCCGACCAGTTTCGAGGAGGCGAAGAAAATCGTGTGTCCTCTGGATTTACCGCACATGAAATACCATGTGTGCATGAACAATTGCATCATTTATCGGGACGAGCACGTGGAGCATACCATATGTCCGGTGTGCGGCGTCACTCGATACAAGAAGAGGAAGAAAGCTCCTCGAAAATCGGTGTGGTACTTTCCGATCACTCCTCGTCTGCAGCGGTATTTCGTGGACCCTAAGGTAGCAAAGCTCCTACGTTGGCACGCGGATAGGGAGGAGAAGAAGCGAGAAGATGACGCAAATGATCCGGAGATAGATAAAAAAGACAAGATGCTGAGTCACCCTAAGGATGCGAGCCAGTGGCAAGCGTTGAACTTCGAAGACCCAGAATTTGGGAAGGATCCAAGGAACATCGTGCTGGGCGCGAGCACCGATGGAGTCAATCCGTTTGGCAGCCAGAGAAGCACACATAGCACCTGGCCTGTGTTTGTGTGGATGTACAACCTTCCCCCCTGGCTGTGCATGAAGAGGAAGTACATTCACATGAGTATGCTAATTGAAGGGCCGAAACAACCAGGGAACGACATCAATCTGTATCTGGGGCTGCTGAAAGAGGAGCCTGACACGCTGTGGAAAACGCCAGCCAATACGTGGGACGCCGCAGATAAAGAATATTTCCCTATGAGAGCCGCACTGCTCACGACGGTGCACGACTATCTCGGTTACGGATATCTCGCGGGGCAGGTAGTCCACGGATTTTCTGGATGCGTAAGGTGCATGGATGACACAATGTATCGCCAGCTAGATAGAGATCCCGGGTCTTCGAAAACCGTGTTCATGGGACATCGAAGGTGGCTTCGCGATGATGACCCGTGGAGGAAACGCAAGGATCTGTTCGATGGTGAAACCGAACCCCGAAAACGCCCGTGTACGAGGAGCGGCGAGGAAAGAGACAAGCTGTTGAAAAATTGGAAAGACTGCCCACTGCCGGGAAAGATGCGAAAGGCGCCAGAGCCGCTGCTGAAGGTATGGAAAACGAGGTCTGTTTTCTGGGACTTGCCGTACTGGAAGATCCACCGTGTGCCTCACAGCCTTGATGTCATGCTTATCACGAAGAACGTGTGCGAGAGTCTGCTTGGTACCCTGCTCAACATGCCAGAGAGGACCAAAGATGGGCCGAAAGCAAGGGCAGACTTGAAATCAATGGGCATCAGGCAGGAGCTTCACGCTAATGATGATGATGATGATGATGATGAGGCGAAGCAGGACATGGAAAGTCGTCGCAAAGGCAAAAAGGCCAAGAAGACCGGAAATGACTACCCTCCCGCGTGCTTCACTCTAAGTCAGGAGGAGATCGAGCAGTTTTTCACCTGCCTCCTAGGAGTAAAACTTCCTTACGGTTACGTGGGGAAGATAAGCAGATACCTAGACCCAGCGAAGCAGAAGTTCAGCGGGATGAAGTCTCACGACTGTCACGTGCTGATGACGCAGATACTTCCAGTTGCAATCCGTGGGATCATGGACGCGCACGTTCGTGAAACGCTATTTGGCCTATGCAACTTTTTCGACGTCATCTCTCGGAAGTCGATTGGCGTGAGGCAACTCAGAAGGCTACAGGAAGAGATCGTGGTGATACTATGCGAGCTTGAGATGTACTTCCCGCCCGCATTCTTCAACGTTATGGTGCATCTGCTGGTCCATATAGTGGAGGATATCATCCAACTCGGGCCGACGTTCCTGCACAGCATGATGCCGTTCGAAAGGATGAATGGTGTCATCAAAGGATACGTTCGCAACATGCCACGTCCAGAGGGAAGCATAGCCAGGGGCTTTCTGACCGAAGAGTGCATCTCCTACTGCACGAATTATCTAGGCATCGAGAACCCCGTTGGTCTGCCCGTCAACAGGCACCTCGGCAGGCTCGCTGGATGGGGTCACCATGAGGGTCGCCGGCGAAATGCATGTCGACTTCGAGGGTCGACTCGCCGACTTTGAAAGAGCAAACCTAGTCGCGCTGCAACACATAGACGTGGTCGATCCTTGGGTGGTAGAGCACAAAACCTTTATTAAGAAGACGTACAATGACCGAGGCCAACAGAGGACGGACGGAGATATACTCAAAGAGCACAACTCATTTTTCACGCGTTGGTTCAAGCAGAAGCTTCTGTCGTACCCTTTACATGAGGATTCTTCCGCGGAAGAACAACTCATATTCGCCTTGTCACAGGGCGCCGAGCACAACCTGATGACCTATGAGGCGTACGATATCAACGGCTACACATTCTACACCGAGGACAAGGACATGAAGAGCGATGGTTATCAAAACTCCGGGGTAACGATGGAATCCTACACCGGTAACGACAAGGACAGATACTACGGAAGGATCGAGGAGATCTAGGAGCTGAGCTACGCTGGAGAGAAGGTCCCGATGTTCCGTGTCAGATGGGCCAAAAACATCATAAAAGAAGACCGGTATTTCACCACCATGGTTATACCCGAAGCCAAATCCAAGACCGCGGGCGCAAACGTCACCGCGAAAAATGAGCCATGGGTACTGGCTTCCCAAGTGGACCAATGCTTCTTCATTACCGACCCGCCAAAGCCCAGTCGTGTTGTCGTGAGGAGAGGCAAAAGGAAGATCATCGGAATGGATGGAGTAGCCAATGAGCAAGACTTCGACAAGTACGGCGACCCGAAGATCGAACATGACGACGACGATGAAGTAGCAGCACACACCACAAGAAGAAGCAGGACCACCCTACCTAAAGAACGTCCGTTCCACAGAAGAACTCCGTTTGCGAAAAAGAAGGGCAAGAAGATTGTGAACAGATAGCTAGCTAAGACCGATTGTATTTAAATCGTAGTCTTCATTTCTCGATTGTATTTCATGGGCACTTTTTGATATCATGAATATTTTAAAATTTCATGTGCACTTTTTGAATTCATGAGGACACTTGATCTCGATTCCCCCTCCATCTCGATCTCGATCCCCCTCCATCTCGATCGCACCCGCACCCTCCCCCGCTAGCTCCACCCATCGCAACCCTCCCCCGCTCCACCGCCGGAGCACCCGGCCCCCCGCACCCGCACTTTTTGAACATATTTTTTAAATTTTTTTTACTATTTTTATAAAAAATATTACTGTTATAATTTAAACAAGTTTGAACATATTTAAACACAAATAAATATAAAAAACAACATTTAAAATGCATAAAAAATATTACTGTTATGATTTAAACAAGTTTGAACATATTTAAACAGAAATAAATATAAAAAACACCATTTAAAATGCATAAAAAAATATTGGGGATCCTGGGAATCGAACCCAGGACCTCCTGGTGTGTGTGCTGCATGCTGACCAGTCGGGCTAGTGGGTGGGTTCTGTTGTAGATAGGGTTGGGCTGTAGATATGGCTACTGGGCTAGATTAAAACAAAATTCTAATGGCGCACCGAGGGGTGGTGCGCCATTAGAACAGTCATACTTATGGCGCACCGGCGTGCGGTGCGCCATTAGAAAGCTTCCCTCCACCTATTCCCCTCTGGCCTCTCTCCCTCCCTCGCCAGATCCCCCCCCCCCCACTCGACCTAACTTTGCCCCCGCGCCGTCGCTCCCGCGCCGTCGCCCCCCGACGCCCAGCCGCTGCCGGAGCTTCAACGCCGGCGTCTTCCTCAGTCCGGGCACGGGGTGCAGGACGACGACCGCGGCCGCCGGCCTTCCCACGGCCAACTGAGGCATCCCTTCGACGACGACGCCGCCGCCGACCCCGACCCCAACCCCGACCCTGACCCCTCCGGCGACCGGCCGCGCCTGCCCAGGTACCTCTCCTCCTTCCTCCTTCCTCCCTCTCCATCCTTCCTCCCTCCCCAACCGCGCCTGCCCAGGCAAATGCATCTGAAGTAGATTGAGATTTCATTCTGCTTCCTTGTGCTCTATGTAGAATGCTTCTAAATTTCCTGTTTTGTCCAACTGCAGTTTCTTGAATTAAATTGCTATGCATTAGGTTGGTCTCACCCTCAGACCGATGCTGGTATTGATATTTGTTCAGAGAAATTCAGAGAAATGCATGCAAGTACCTTAGATGCTTGCAAGTATAACAAAATTCTAGCCTCCTGTTCAGAGAAATATTTGTTCAGAGAAATTCAGAGAACAGTAGCAGTTTCTTAGATGCTTGCAAGTATAAAAAAATTCAGAGAAATGCATGCAGAAGCTAGATCAGTACCAGCTAGCTAGCTAGCTAGTAGTAGTACTACTGCTACTGTTCTTTCCTTTCTTTTTCTCTCTGCTCATAATTTTTTTTAAGATTTATCTGTTCATACGATGATATACTAATAATTATAAAGAAAATCTTGGACACCCATGGATTCAAGAGTTAGCTAGCTAGATGATAAGAGGGATGCATGAGAAGCTAGCTACACTGCCATGAACTTTCTTTTTCCTTTTGACAAACACTCTTGTTAACATCAGGAATTAAAAATGCAACATAGAACAAGATATATAGATAGCTGAAAGAAAGAGGTGTGCTTTGAAAGAAAAAATGTGCACCTGCAAGTGAGACTTGACATGTGCCAAGCTAGTAAACAAAATCTGTATATGTACATACTCTCATAAGGTTCTAAGAGATTTTGTAATAAGCTTGATGTTCCTTGTCGTTGACTTATCACTGTTAAACAGAGACCTCTGAGCCATGATCTGTAAAAATACATTTGTCATTCTTTCTGTGTTTGTACAGACTTGCTAAACTATTGATGATTTTTTGTTGGGAGACATATTATATCTGGAATGGAAGCTCACATATTTGAGCTGATTTTTGTCCATATGAAAGCAGAGGACCATATGGTCTGTGGCTGGGTTTTGTCTCCGACCATCGTGTCGTGATGAATTTGCAGGTACCCCGAGAGGCCCTTGAGTTTGCCAGAATGTCGATTAACTTCCGTTCCGGCAAATTTGGGTACTCCATATGTCCTATTTTCAGCAAAGGTCATGCTGAAATTTTCCGTGAATTTTAGCATGACTTTGCTAAAAATAGGACATATGGGGTACTTGCGACTAATGCATGGGCCGGGCTATCTTAGTACTTAGTTAAGTAGGATCAATTGCCCTGCCATTCTTGCTACATTAAATCATAGGTGGCAATAGAGCCAAGTGATTAGGCCCAACTTAGAATTATCCTTAGCATCGATAAACCCTAGATGATAAACCCAACATAGGTGGCAATAGAGCCAAGATTAGGCCCAACCTAGGGTGCCTCGGCATCGATAAACCCTAAATGATGAAAACTTAACTTGGCTGCCCCGGATGCCTCGGTGTCGATGAGAACCTAAATGATGAAAGCTTAGGCTTTTAGGGTGCCTCGGTGTCGACAAACCCTAAATCATGAGACCATGATCTTGTTCCTTGACAATAACCATCTTTTTGACCAAACTTTTTTCCTATTTAGAGAGAAACATGGCCCACAACGATGAGGCCGGTGGTTCGGGCGGCAAGCAATTCTGGGAGCTATCCCAAGAGATGGAGGAACAACCTCACCGCTATGATGACGCCGCGGAAGACACCGATCCTGATTACACAACCCCTAGTGGCGTCGGGGATGACACCACTGATGGTGCCGCCGAGGATGCCACCACTGATGATGGCGGCGCACACACAGATGGCAGCCAACCGAAGAAGCAAAGGAAGGACCGGCGCCCGAATGCGCTCTGCACCGTCAAGGAGGAATTCACTCAAGTGGACTCCGACGGGAATCCAACGGAGCCCAAACATATAGTCAAGGGGTACTCGGTTCAGCTCGGGTGCATTCTCCGGAGCACCGTCTCGATCAACACCGAGAACCTTAGGCATAAGGACCGAGGGAATTTGCACAACCTCCTCTTCATGAAGCTGCACGAACGATACAAGTTCCCCGCCGAATTTGAAAACACACGCCTCTCAGGGAATAGAGTGAACAATGCCGCCCTCACGAAGATGAGCACGGCCCTGTCTACTTGGAGAAGCGCGGTGAAGAGAATGATTGATAAAAGTGATAGTTATGACAAGATCAAGGCGAAATATCATTTGATGAGCGAAGATGAGTACAAGGAGTTCAAGATCAAGTGCCAGAGCCCCGCAAGCTCCAAATCAAGTCAGTGGGGGAAAGAAATGCGGGAGTTGAACTTAGGGGAACACAAACTCGGTCCCGGCGGTTATAGAGTGGTGGAGCCTATATGGGAGAAGGAGGACGCGGAGCATGCCGAGCAAGGCCTACCACCCCGCTTCGAGAAATACAGCGGTGACAAGCAGACCAGGAACTATGCCAGGGCCTGGTACAAGGAGGACCCGATAACAAAGGATCTTACCACAGATCCGAAGACCAGGGCGCTTGAGCTTGTTCTGGTAAGGAATACACCCCCGCGTAATTAGCTCCATATGGTTGCACTCTAATTAATCCCCAATATTTCTAAATGGTTCATGTTCCTTTCGCAGGACAATGAAAGCAGTAGCGCGGGGTCGTCTAAGAGCTCCCCTTTCGACACTCCTTTAAATAGGGCGTTGAACGTAATGAAAAAGAAGGATAAGCTCGATAAGCCGATGTCAGCTGGTCGTGTGGCCGGCAAAGGCTTGTCCACAAAATGGGGGTCATACTATACCGCTGGTGTGCGGAAGGAGAAAAAGGCCAGCTCGGAAAGCCAGACACGCGAGGTTGAAGCACTCAAGGCACAAGTGGCGCGGATTCCGGAGCTTGTCCAAGAGCAAGTGGAACAACAGCTGGGAACGAAGCTCAACGCCATGGTGCCTACGTTGATTCATGGCCTGACGACGTGGATTGCAGGCGGCCAAAAGGGGCCTCCCCCGGTTCCCAGCTTCACGGCCAGCAACTCGCACAGCGCGGCGGCGGCGCCATTGGTGTCTCCGGCGGCGGCGCCATTGGTGTCTCCGGCGGCGGCACCATTGGTGTCTCCGGCGGCGGCGCCATTGGTGTCTCCGACGGAGGCGGTATTCGTGTCTCCGGCACCGGCACGGGCATTGGAGCTTAATGCACCCGGGTGTACGCCGACCGGCACCTCGCCAGCAAGCGCCCCCTCCGTCAGTTGCACGCCCGCCGTTGGCGGTGCCTCGACATTAGCCGAGCTCGACGGCATCACGGTAACTAAGCCTCTCGGCTGATGACTTCATCTCCTTGCCTTTGACTGGGCATCCCTGACGCCCTATACATGTTTTCGCAGGGCACCGCCGACGTTCCTTGCACTCTTCTGCACTTCGTGGGCGCCTAGTTGGTCGATGTCGCCAAGGGCAGAATCGTTCAACCGGGCAACCCCATGTTCCACGGTAATCCGATGCCAACCACAATGTATAGGGTTGAAGTGGTCCGGGTGCTGCCAGGCTGCGACGAGCTGTTACCTCCGATTCGACCCGCTGGGGCCGACGAAGAAGATGAGATGACCCTCGGCACCTGCCTAAACTGGCCCCTGCAATGGCCGAAGAGCCAGATTCGTTTGGGGGCGGGGGACACCACCCCACAGACAAGACCGCCAGTCGTGCCGGCGCCAAGCCATGGCAAGAACGCCGCAACGCTACCGGACCTGCCGGACATCCCTATGGCACAGGATCCGGACGGCGACGACAACGACGACGGTACATTTACCAAAGTTGACAAGTACTTTGCCGAACATGGGTACGCTGACGAGTTCTGCGGGCCTCTTTCTCAAGAACCCAGCCAAGACCACCGCGATCTAGCTGGTACGGCGGAGAAATCCAATTGCAACAAGCGTCGTCTGGCGTTCAGTTCTCAGGACACGCCTCCAGCTCCCGCCTTCACCGAGCCTCAGATAGCTGAGGCGCGAAATATTATCAGCCCCAACACGCTGAAGAAGGCGGTCTGTGAGCAGAACTCGGTCCCATTACAGGAGATCAAGAAGAAGGGCCGGAAACGAAAGACTAACAAGGGCGCCGGTGCGAGCCAGCCGGCACCGAGTTCGATCCGTGCTCAGGACGGGCCACCTTCACCTAAGGATATCTCGAGGAGGGTGCATGTGGCGGGTAGGGCGATGCTACCGCCAAATATGCTGAATGCTGCAACCGGTGCTATGCGGAGTCTGCACGACAGTGTTCTGATTTTGGAGAAGCGGCGTCTCAGAGAGAAGGATGTGGCATACCCGGTTTTCGTGGCCAAGGTGCCAGAGAGCAAGTGCTTTGTGGATGGCGACATCGGGGGTATGATCGTCCTGCGGTTTGATGACATCTTTGCTATGTTTAACCTTCATCCGTTGCACTACACCTTCGTTCGGCTGTTTTCGCTGAGCATGCAGATGCGGATCATTAGAGACAATACCCCGGACATCGTGATAGTCGACCCCTTCTACATGCGTGCCAAGCACTTGAGCAGCGCTGGGGACCGCCAAGTTGCGAGTTCACACCTCGAAGGCGTCATTCTGGCAAACGCAGATAAGGATAACTTCCTTGTGCCTTAATTTCCCGAGTAAGTCATCCCTTAACCGCCCCGTAACATATGATTTCTTAGATTTCGATTGTTCTTTTTTTTTCTAACATTCCGTGTTCTGTGCAGTGACACACATTGCACACTCATCCTCTTAAGCCCGAAATATTCCATGGCCACGTATTTCGACCCGAACCGTAACTCCATGATAGACTACACAAATGTGAAGAAAGTTCTTGATGATGTTCTCCCCGGCTACGCCCAATCTGGAGGCACCTTCACCAGGCCAGTTCGTAAGTACGGCAAGCACATCTTCTCACACAATACGAAGTTCTGCTGCATCAAGCAGCCGCCTGGCGGTCAGAAGGATGCCTACTATGCCCTCCATCACATGCGGGCGATCGTAAGGGACCATCATCACCTTCTGCTACCAGATAATCTCAAAGATTGGGCCGCGAGCTTGTTGGCAGTCCAGGACGCGGACCTCAGACAAGAATTCTTTCGCATCCAGTTGGAGTTTGCGGACATCATCCATCAAGATGTCCTTCATACCGCGGGGCAGTTCTTCCTCAGATATCAACCGTCCAACAGTGAGATAGATGTAACGCTACAAATGCAGGGTGACAACGACCGTGATTTCATGACCATCACGACAAACGGCGGCTTCACCCACGCTCCTGTCCGATGAGTTGAGTCGAAAGTAGTGATGTGTAGTTCTGAAACATTGATTGGCTCATGTTGTAATTAAACTTTAATGAATTCGTATGTCTCTTTGGTTTGGACGGTTGTTCAACTTAGATGTAATCGATGCTATTTATTAGTAGGACCATGAATCGTGCTATTAATGTCTTGCTTTTCTCTTCCGATCCTTTTGTTGCATACTTACACATTGCTTATGTATTGTCTGTTGTTTGGCTTGTGCATAGAGATGCCGTCGTATGTCGTGTACAAGGGTAAGGTTCCCAGAGTCTACGATGACTGGGAGGAGTGTCGGAGACAGGTTCACCGTTTCAGCGGTAACAGTTACATAGGGTACACCACTAGGGCGGAGGCCGAATCTAGATACGCCCGCTATCTAGCGGGAGAGAGGAGGGAGCGTTGGAGGAACCGGATGAAGACCAGTTTGATCACGATGATGCTCATCGTGATGACCACAACTCTCTTCTATGTGATGGTAGTTTAGATGATCGATATCGACTTGTAATGTGAAGGCAAACTCGATACTCGCGGTCTTGAGACTTGTAATGTTTTATCTTTGTCCGGTCTTTTGAATCCGGAGACTAATATGATGAATTGTATTTGGAGACTAATCTTCTATTGTATTTGATGAATCTGATGTTGCTGTGTGCTGCTGTCTATATTCTATGCAATAATATATTTTGTAACCTGTGCAAAAATCAGAAAAGCAAAAAAAATAAAACCTAATATTCATACTAATGGCGCACCACACAAGACACTAATGGCGCACTGTGATCATCACACTAATGGCGCATTAGCTGCTGGTGCGCCATTAGAATGCCAAAGCACATTTGTACATATGGCCCCTGGGAGGCATTCTAATGGCGCACTGCAGGCTATACTAATGGCGCACTACGTGGTGCGCCATTAGAACACCAGATACTAATGGCGCACGAGTAGTGCGCCATTAGAATTTAATTCTAATGGCGTGATGCCAGTGGCGCACCAGTAGTGCGCCATTAGAAGGCAAATTCGGTGCGCCACTAACATGCCTTTTCCTAGTAGTGAAGGAACGACGACCACCACCAGGACGAGGGGGCTGGGGCTTCCAGGAGCCACGTGCTATCACTTGCATCTTGGGCGAAGCTCAGGCCCCAGCCTCTCAGTGCATCTTTAAGCAGTTTGCTCGTGAGGTGAATGCAGTCCTCCCCGGGCTTGAGGCCACGCGCCCGCTCAGGTGGTCCAAGTGCGCCATCACCTTCAGCTCAGCAGATTAGCTACAGTGTGCGGCTACTGCTGGTGTCCTCCTGATGCTTTGTCCCCGGTCATCAGCAACGTGCAACTCACCAGGACCCTCATCGATGGCGGCACAGGGCTCAAGGTTCTGTCCGTTGAGATGTTCAACAACCTTCAAGTGCCATATGATCAACTTCAGCCTACCAAGCCTTTCTCAGGAGTTACTGACGGCTCCGCTACCCCGATAGGGCAGCTCCGCCTCCCTGTCACTTTCGGGTAGCGCAACAACTAGCACACCGAGCTCATCGACTTCGACGTCGCCCACATCCACCTACCATACAATGCCATCCCCGGATATACGGCCCTGGCCAAGTTCATGGCGGTGACACACCATGGCTACAATGTCCTCAAGATGCCGGGAAGGGATGCGGTGTGCTCCCTCGAGCGCGCTTTCCAAGCTGCATCAATCAAGGACCCAGACAGTAAGGGCGAAAATCCTCCCGAGGAAGTCCCCAAGAGGAAGAAGACACCGCTCAGCCAAAGGCCTCAGGAGGTTGGCATCTAAGGAGGTGCAACATCAGGATCAGCGCCCGCGCAAGGGGCGCCTCCCTCCATCGCATAGGAAGGCGCGCCCCACGCCCTCCTCGGGCAGGGCTCAGGGGCTCTCTTCTGGAGGGCCTCAGACTTTGCCAAAATCTTGAGGGAGGCACTCGGGCACCACTTGGAGGCGTGCTTCACGGCATGTTTCCCTCAGGAGGTTTCAGGGCATGGAGAGCCCAGCGTTCAGGACTTCATCACCAAGACTACTCAGGAGCTTCAGGAAGCAAGAGCCATGCGCGGCGACCGCAGCTTGCCTGGCGTGGCCCCCCATCCAGGCAAGGATGGTGGGCTGCATGTCCGTATCAATATCCCAGGGGTCAACCGAGCTGCATCTCAGGAGCACCTCTGGCCTTCACGCGTGGGACGTTGCGACGGTCCGCTGCACATCTACGTTTGCATGCCTTTCGACCTATCGAACGTAGCTGCTACCCACCAGCGCCATCTGCAGAGCATCCTGGTGGCTCAGGAGGCCAGGCATCATGCGGTCCTGGCGGAGATGGAGATGGTCCTCGAGGAACCGCCTGAACCTCCAGAGCCTCCCGAGGTTCAGGGCTCCGGTGGCTCGTGAGGGTCGGCCTCTTCACCGTGCATCTTCAGCTACTCCAACACCCCTTCTACAATGGCACCAGGTGACATCTTTCGAGTTCATTTCAGCTGGGAGCGCCCTCAGGGCTGCATCATTCCCAGGCCGCATGGGTCTGTCCCTGTGGCATGTATCCTTATGCTTATTCTTTAGTTTGGTTTGCTGGGGGCGCCCCTCGGGCTGCATCATCTCCAAGACGTTCGGGCCTGACCCAATGGCATGTATCCCTCCTGCATTTGTCTGAGCTGATTTGCCTTTCATGCTTAACCTGCCTGTGATTACCACCTGTTCGATTGACACCTACCACTAGAGCTGCTCATGCTGGCACGACGCTTGCACATGGGTCCGTCCCTGCAACATCGACAAATCTGAGTGGTCGAGCTCTGGCTCGCGGCAGCCCCGCAAGCGTCACCTCACCAGGCCCTCAGTGCCCTCACCTCTCTTTCGAAGCAACCAATGGCCGGCCGGCAATCATAATCGCAACCCGTGCTTTCCTCGTGTTGGTTTACAGGAACCACCTGAGGTCTACAGCGGGTGGCACCACGAGCTCTCTCTCTCTCTCTCTCTCTATCTATCTATCTATCTCTCCCACGCGATCTGCTTGCTCGTTAAAAGGGGGGCTCCTGATCATCGTGACTTAGGAGCTCTTACTGGCTCTCCAGCCCTCACCCCCTGGCCTTGTCCACGGCATCGCGACCTGGCATACCAGTGGCGGCTGAGCTCGCTCAAGGGCCGGGACCTAAGGACGTAGAGCACAAAGGAGAGTGTGGGAAAGAGAGGGGAAGCTCGCGAGGGCCTAACCCAGCTACATCCCAGCTGCCAATGCACAAGTCCGGCGCAACGTGAAGGTACGACTCCCTATTATCAAGATAAGTTTCACACCTGGAACAACTAATCGTGAAGGAAATATGCGCTAGAGGCAATAATAAAGTTATTATTTATTTCCTCATATCATGATAAATGTTTATTGTTCATGCTAGAATTGTATTAACCGGAAACATGATACATGTGTGAATACATAGACAAACATAACGTCACTAGAATGCCTCTACTTGACTAGCTCATTAATCAAAGATGGTTATGTTTCCTAACAATAGACATGTGTTGTCATTTGATTAATGGGATCACATCATTAGGAGAATGATGTGATTGACATGACCCATTCCGTTAGCCTAGCACTTGATCGTTTAGTATATTGCTATTGCTTTCTTCATGACTTATACATGTTCCTGTAACTATGAGATTATGCAACTCCCGTTTACTGGAGGAACACTTTGGGTGCTACCAAATGTCACAACGTAACTGGGTGATTATGAAGGAGTACAACAGGTGTCTCCGAAGGTACATGTTGGGTTGGCATATTTCGAGATTAGGTTTTGTCACTCCGATTGTCGGAGAGGTATCTCTTGGCCCTCTCGGTAATGCACATCACTATAAGCCTTGCAAGCAATGTAGCTAATGAGTTAGTTACGGAATGATGCATTATGTAATGAGTAAAGAGACTTGCCGGTAACGAGATTGAACTAGGTATTAGATACCGACGATCGAATCTCGGGCAAGAAACATACCGATGACAAAGGGAACAACGTATGTTGTTATGCGGTTTGACCGATAAAGATCTTCGTAGAATATGTAGGAGCCAATATGGGCATCCAGGTTCTGCTATTGGTTATTGACCGAGAATAGTTCTAGGTCATGTCTACATAGTTCTCGAACCCGTAGGGTCCGCACGCTTAACGTTACGATGACAGTTTGTTATGAGTTTATAAGTTTTGATGTACTGTAGTTTGTTTGGAGTCCCAGATGTGATCACGGACATGACGAGGAGTCTCGAAATGGTCGAGAGATAAAGATTGATATATTGGACGACTATATTCGGACACCGGAAGTGTTCCGGGTGATTTCGGAGAAAACCGGAGTGCCGGAGGTTTACCGGAACCCCTCCCCCCCCCCCCGGAGAAGTAATGGGCCTTAGTGGGCCTGAGGGGAGAGAGAGGGCAGCAGCCCAGGAGGTGGCGCCCCCCCCCCCATGAGGAGTCTGAATTGGACTAGGGGAGGGGGCGCGGCCCCCCCCTTTCCCTCTCCCTCTCCCTCTCTTTCCTTCTCCCTTCCTCCTTCCTAGTGGGACTAGGAAAGGGGAGTCCTACTCCCACTAGGAGGAGGACTCCCCCCTCCTTGGCGGGCCCCCTAGGGCCGGCCGGCCTCCCCCCTTGCTCCTTTATATACGGGGGCAGGGGGCACCCTAGAACACACAAGTTGATCTACGGATCGTTCCGTAGCCGTGTGCGGTGCCCCCCTCCACCATATTCCACCTCGGTTATATCGTCATGGAGTTTAGGCAAAGCCCTGCGCCGGTAGAGCATCATCATCGTCACCACGCCGTCGTGGTGACGGAACTCATCCCCGACACTTTGCTAGATCGAAGTCCGGGGATCGTCATCGAGCTGAACGTGTGCTGAACTCACAAGTGCCGTACGTTTGGTACTTGGATCGGTCGGATCGTGAAGACGTACGACTACATCAACCACGTTGTCATAACGCTTCCGCTTACGGTCTACAAGGGTACGTGGACAACACTCTCCCCTCTCGTTGCTATGCCATCACCATGATGTTGGGTGTACGTAGGAATTTTTTTGAAATTACTACGTTCCCCAACAGTGGTATCCGAGCCTTTTTTTATGCGTAGATGTCATATGCACAAGCAGAACACAAGTGAGTTGTGGGCGGTACAAGTCATACTGCTTACCAGCATGTCATACTTTGGTTCGGCGGTATTGTGAGATGAAGCGGCCCGGACCGACATTACACGTACGCTTACATGAGACTGGTTTCACCGTTACGAGCACTCGTGCTTAAAGGTGGCTGGCGGGTGTCTGTCTCTCTCACTTTAGCTGAATCGAGTCTGGCTACGCCCGGTCCTTGCGAAGGTTAAAACAGCACTAACTTGACGAACTATCGTTGTGGTTTTGATGCGTAGGTAAGAACGGTTCTTGCTAAGCCCGTAGCAGCCACGTAAAATTTGCAACAACAAAGTAGAGGATGTCTAACTTGTTTTTGCAGGGCATGTTGTGATGTGATATGGTCAAGACGTGATGCTATATTTTATTGTATGAGATGATCATGTTTTGTAACCGAAGTTATCGGCAACTGGCAGGAGCCATATGGTTGTCGCTTTATTGTATGAAATGCAAACGCCCTGTAATTGCTTTACCTTATCACTAAGCGGTAGCGATAGTCGTAGAAGCAATAGATGGCGTAACGACAACGATGCTACGATGGAGATCAAGGTGTCGCGCCGGTGACGATGGTGATCACGACAGTGCTTCGAAGACGGAGATCACAAGCACAAGATGATGATGGCCATATCGTATCACTTATATTGATTGCATGTGATGTTTATCCTTTATGCATCTTATCTTGCTTTGATTGATGGTAGCATTTTAAGATGATCTCTCACTAAAATTATCAAGAAGTGTTCTCCCTGAGTATGCACCGTTGCGAAAGTTCTTCGTGCTGAGACACCACGTGATGATCGGGTGTGATAGGCTCTACGTTCAAATACAACGGGAGCAAAACAATTGCACACACGGAATACTCAGGTTAAACTTGACGAGCCTAGCATATAAAAGATATGGCCTCGGAACACGGAGACCGAAAGGTCGAGCGTGAATCATATAGTAGATATGATCAACATATTGATGTTCACCGTTGAAACTACTCCATCTCACATGACGATCAGACATGGTGTAGTTGATATGGATCACGTAATCACTTCGAGGATTAGAGGGATGTCTATCTAAGTGGGAGTTCTTAAGTAATATGATTAATTGAACTTAAATTTAACATGAACTTAGTACCTGATAGTATTTTGCTTGTCTATGTTTGTTGTAGATAGATGGCTCGTGTTGTTGTTCCATTGAGTTTTAATGTGTTCCTTGAGAAAGCAAAGTTGAAAGATGATGGTAGCAATTACACGGACTGGGTCCGTAACCTGAGGATTATCCTCATTGCTGCACAGAAGAATTACGTCCTGGAAGCACCACTGGGTGCCAGGCCTGCTGCTGATGCAACTGACGACATTAAGAACGTCTGGCAGAGCAAAGCTGATGATTACTCGATAGTTCAGTATGCCATGCTTTACGGCTTAGAACCGGGTCTTCAACGACGTTTTGAACGTCATGGAGCATATGAGATGTTCCTGGAGTTGAAGTTAATATTTCAAGCAAATGCCCAGATTGAGAGATATGAAGTCTCCAATAAGTTCTATAGCTTCAAGATGGAGGAGAATAGTTCTGTCAGTGAACACATACTCAAAATGTCTGGGTATAATAATCACTTGATTCAACTGGGAGTTAATCTTCCTGATGATAGTGTCATTGACAGAATTCTTCAATCACTGCCACCAAGCTACAAGAGCTTCGTGATGAACTATAATATGCAAGGGATGGACAAGACTATTCCTGAGCTCTTTGCAATGCTAAAAGCCGCGAAGGTAGAAATCAAGAAGGAGCATCAAGTGTTGACGGTTAACAAGATCACCAGTTTCAAGAAAAAGGGGCAAAGGGAAGAAGAAGGGGAACTTAAAGAAGAATAGCAAACATGTTGCTACTCAAGAGAAGAAACCCAAGTCTGGACCTAAGCCTGAAACTGAGTGCTTCTACTACAAGCAGACTGGACACTGGAAGCGGAACTGCCCCAAGTATTTGGCGGATAAGAAGGATGGCAAAGTAAACAAAGGTATATGTGATATACATGTTATTGATGTGTACCTTACTAATGCTCGCAGTAGCACCTGGGTATTTGATACTGGTTCTGTTGCTAATATTTGCAACTCAAAACAGGGATTACAGATTAAGCGAAGATTGGCTAAGGACGAGGTGACGATGCGCGTGGGAAATGGTTCCAAAGTCGATGTGATCGCGGTCGGCACGCTACCTCTACATCTACCATCGGGATTAGTTTTAGACCTAAATAATTGTTATTTGGTGCCAGTGTTGACCATGAACATTATATCTGGATCTTGTTTGATGCGAGACGGTTATTCGTTTAAGTCAGAGAATAATGGTTGTTCTATTTATATGAGTAATATCTTTTATGGTCATGCACCCTTGAAGAGTGGTCTATTTTTATTGAATCTCGATAGTAGTGATACACATATTCATAGTGTTGAAACCAAAAGATGCAGAGTTGATAATGATAGTGCAACTTATTTGTGGAACTGCCGTTTAGGTCATATCGGTGTAAAGCGCATGAAGAAACTCCATACTGATGGGCTTTTGGAATCACTTGATTATGAATCACTTGGTACTTGCGAACCGTGCCTCATGGGCAAGATGACTAAAATGTCGTTCTCCAGAACAATGGAGCGAGCAACTGATTTGTTGGAAATCATACATACTGATGTTTGTGGTCCAATGAATGTTGAGGCTCACGGCGGGTATCGTTATTTTCTCACCTTCACAGATGATATGAGCAGATATGGGTATATCTACTTAATGAAACACAAGTCTGAAACATTTGAAAAGTTCAAAGAATTTCAGAGTGAAGTGGAAAATCATCGTAACAAGAAAATAAAATTTCTATGATCTGATCGTGGAGGAGAATATTTGAGTTACGAGTTTGGTCTACACTTGAAACAATGCGGAATAGTTTCGCAACTCACGCCACCCGGAACACCACAACGAAATGGTGTGTCCGAACGTTGTAATCGTACTTTACTAGATATGGTGCGATCTATGATGTCTCTTACTGATTTACCGCTATCGTTTTGGGGTTATGCTTTAGAGACGGCCGCATTCACGTTAAATAGGGCACCATCAAAATCCGTTGAGACGACGCCTCATGAACTGTGGTTTGGCAAGAAACCAAAGTTGTCGTTTCTTAAAGCTTGGGGCTGCGATGCTTATGTGAAGAAACTTCAACCAGATAAGCTCGAACCCAAATCGGAGAAATGTGTCTTCATAGGATACCCAAAAGAAACTGTTGGGTACACCTTCTATCACAGATCTGAGGGCAAGATTTTCGTTGCTAAATTCAGATCCTTTCTAGAGAAGGAGTTTCTCTCGAAAGAAGTGAGTGGGAGGAAAGTAGAACTTGATGAGGTAACTGTACCTGCTCCCTTATTGGAAAGTAGTTCATCACAAGAACCGGTTCTTGTGAAAACTACACCAATTAGTGAGGAAGCTAATGATATTGATCATGAAACTTCAGATCAAGTTTCTACTGAACCTCGTAGGTCTACCAGAGTAAGATCCGCACCAGAGTGGTACGGTAATCCTATTCTGGAAGTCATGTTACTTGACCATGATGAACCTACGAACTATGAGGAAGCGATGATGAGCCCAGATTCTGCAAAATGGCTAGAGGCCATGAAATCTGAGATGGGATCCATGTATGAGAACAAAGTATGGACTTTGGTGGACTTGCCCGATGATCGGCAAGCCATTGAGAATAAATGGATCTTTAAGAAGAAGACTGACGCTGATGGTAATATAACTGTCTATAAAGCTCGACTTGTTGCAAAAGGTTTTCGACAAGTTCAAGGGGTTGACTACGATGAGACTTTCTCACCCGTAGCGATGCTTAAGTCTGTCCGAATCATGTTAGCAATTGCTGCATTTTATGATTATGAAATTTGGCAAATGGATGTCAAAACTGCATTCTTGAATGGATTTCTAGAAGAAGTGTTGTATATGATACAACCAGAAGGTTTTGTTGATCCAAAAGGTGCTAACAAAGTGTGCAAGCTCCAACGATCCATTTATAGACTGGTGCAAGCATCTCGGAGTTGGAATAAACGCTTTGATAGTGTGATCAAAGCATATGGTTTTATACAGACTTTTGGAGAAGCCTGTATTTACAAGAAAGTGAGTGGGAGCTCTGTAGCATTTCTGATATTATATGTAGATGACATATTATTAATTGGAAATGATATAGAATTTCTGGATAGCATAAAGGGATACTTGAATAAAAGTTTTTCTATGAAAGACCTCGGTGAAGCTGCTTATATATTGGGCATCAAGATTTATAGAGATAGATCAAGACTCTTAATTGGACTTTCACAAAGCACATACCTTGATAAAGTTTTGAAAAAAAATCAAAATGGATCAGGCAAAGAAAGGGTTCTTGCCCGTGCTACAAGGTCTGAAGTTGAGTCAGACTCAATGCCCGACCACAGCAGAAGATAGAGAGAAAATGAAAGATGTTCCCTATGCTTCAGCCATAGGCTCTATCATGTACGCAATGCTATGTACCAGACCTGACGTGTGCTTAGCAATAAGCTTGGCAGGAAGGTACCAAAGTAATCCAGGAGTGGATCACTGGACAGGGTCAAGAACATCCGGAAATACCTGAAAAGGACTAAGGATATGTTTCTCATATATGGAGGTGACAAAGAGCTAGTCGTAAATGGTTACGTCGATGCAAGCTTTGACACTGATCTGGACGATTCTAAATCGCAAACCGGATACATGTTTTTATTAAACGGCGGAGCTGTAAGTTGGTGCAGTTCTAAACAAAGCGTCGTGGCGGGATCTACATGTGAAGTGGAGTACATAGCTGCTTCGGAAGCAGCAAATGAAGGAGTCTGGATGAAGGAGTTCATTTCCGATCTAGGTGTCATACCTAGTGCATCGGGACCAATGAAGATCTTCTGTGACAATACTGGTGCAATTGCCTTGGCAAAGGAATCCAGATTTCACAAGAGGACCAAGCACATCAGGAGACGCTTCAATTCCATCCGGGACCAAGTCCAAGTGGGAGACATAGAGATTTGCAAGATACATACGGATCTGAATGTTGCAGACCCATTGACTAAGCCTCTCTCACGAGCAAAACATGATCAGCACCAAGACTCCATGGGTGTTAGAATCGTTACTATGTAATCTAGATTATTGACTCTAGTGCAAGTGGGAGACTGAAGGAAATATGCCCTAGAGGCAATAATAAAGTTATTATTTATTTCCTCATATCATGATAAATGTTTATTATTCATGCTAGAATTGTATTAACCGGAAACATGATACATGTGTGAATACATAGACAAACATAACGTCACTAGTATGCCTCTACTTGACTAGCTCATTAATCAAAGATGGTTATGTTTCCTAACCATAGACATGTGTTGTCATTTGATTAATGGGATCACATCATTAGGAGAATGATGTGATTGACATGACCCATTCCGTTAGCCTAGCACTTGATCGTTTACTATATTGCTATTGCTTTCTTCATGACTTATACATGTTCCTGTAACTATGAGATTATGCAACTCTCGTTTACCGGAGGAACACTTTGGGTGCTACCAAACGTCACAACGTAACTGGGTGATTATAAAGGAGTACTACAGGTGTCTCCGAAGGTACATGTTGGGTTGGCGTATTTCGAGATTAGGTTTTGTCACTCCGATTGTCGGAGAGGTATCTCTGGGCCCTCTCGGTAATGCACATCACTATAAGCCTTGCAAGCAATGTAGCTAATGAGTTAGTTATGGAATGATGCATTACGTAACAAGCAAAGAGACTTGCCGGTAACGAGATTGAACTAGGTATTGGATACCGACGATCGAATCTCTGGCAAGTAACATACCGATGACAAAGGGAACAACGTATGTTGTTATGCGGTTTGACCGATAAAGATCTTCGTAGAATATGTAGGAGCCAATATGGGCATCCAGGTTCCGCTATTGGTTATTGACCGAGAATAGTTCTAGGTCATGTCTACATAGTTCTCGAACTTGTAGGGTCCGCACGCTTAACGTTACGATGACAGTTTTTATTATGAGTTTATAAGTTTTGATGTACCGAAGTTTGTTCGGAGTCCCGGATGTGATCACGGACATGACGAGGAGTCTCGAAATGGTCGGGACATAAAGATTGATATATTGGACGACTATATTCGGACACCGGAAGTGTTCCGGGTGATTTCGGAGAAAACCGGAGTGCCGGAGGGTTACCGGAACCCCCCCCCCCCCCCCGGAGAAGTAATGGGCCTTAGTGGGCCTGAGGGGAGAGAGAGGGGAGCAGCCCAGGAGGTGGCGGCCCCCATGAGGAGTCCGAATTGGACTAGGGGAGGGCCCCCCCCTTTCCCTCTCCCTCTCCCTCTCTTTCCTTCCCCCTTCCTCCTTCCTAGTGGGACTAGGAAAGGGGAGTCCTACTCCCACTAGGAGGAGGACTCCCCCCTCCTTGGCGCGCCCCCTAGGGCCGGCTGGCCTCCCCCCTTTCTCCTTTATATACGGGGGCAGGGGGCACCCTAGAACACATAAGTTGATCTACGGATCGTTCCTTAGCCGTGTGCGGTGCCCCCTCCACCATATTCCACCTCGGTCATATCGTCGCGGAGTTTAGGCGAAGCCCTGCGCCGGTAGAGCATCATCATCGTCACCACGTCATCGTGCTGACAGAACTCAACCCCGACACTTTGCTGGATCAAAGTCCGGGGATCGTCATCGTGCTGAACGTGTGCTGAACTCGGAGGTGCCGTACGTTCGGTACTTAGATCGGTCGGATCGTGAAGATGTACGACTACATCAACCGTGTTGTCATAATGCTTCCGCTTACGGTCTACGAGGGTACGTGGACAACACTCTCCCCTCTCGTTGCTATGCCATCATCATGATCTTGCGTGTACGTAGGAAATTTTTTGAAATTACTACGTTCCCCAACAAATCGATGCAGCACAGAATCTCCACTTAATGCGGCTCTGTGACGGCAACATTGCCTTCCATTCTCATCTTATGGCGGTTGCTTGCACGCTAAAGGGGACCTCCTGAGCATCGCGCCTCAGGGGCTCTTACTAGACCTCAGGCCGCTCACCTCCTGGCCTTGACAACGGCATCACGACCTGGCATGCCAGCGACGGCTGCAGCCTGCCTGGGGACTAGGACCTGTCAGGTTAGAAAGGGGGAACGAAGCCGGGATAGGCCAAGCATTCACGTGATTTCATAATAAGGATTGCATCAACAAAAGGCATCGCGGACCCTTTACATGCCCCTACGGGGTGTTTTCTCGATCCTCGCAGGGAACAACAGACGAGATTCCTAAGGAGTCCTAACTACACGTGCCTCCATTGCCGACGTCATCATCAACATTGGGCCACGGGAGGCCGGCGCCAACCCCATCCAGATCAGCAGCGGTGACGGCCTAATGCAGCCGCCTTGCTCCGGGCACGACCTGAGCTCGGGGGCACGTAGCTGTCGTCGCTCGTCTCCGGAGTCACGAAGAGCTCGGGAGAGTCACTGGACTCCCAAGCATCGCCACTGCTGTCGGAGGAGCCGTTGGGGAAGTGGATGGCAGGCCTAGCCCCTACCATGATGATGTCCCGACTGCCTCCTCTGGGGCAGCACTCCAGGCGGCGACCTTCCGCGTCGAAGACCTTGAAGAACAACAAGGAGGCGTCATCATATTCAAAATGAATCACGAGGGCGCCCCCCGTTTGGCAGACCCGGGCGATCTCGCCCCAGCCTCGGGTCATGAAGACTTTGCTCGGGGCGACGACTTCAACCTCCGCTCCGGTCGCGGGAGCGCCGCAGTCGGCGTGCTACAGCCAAAGCTCGAGAGGCCCCCTCGACGGTATCACAGCATGCAGCATGAGCTCACGAGAGGAGTCCGCGACATGGACTCCAGGAGCAACGGTGTGCACCGCCACGACTCGTCGACCTCGCCTGCAGCGCGGGCGGTGTCGCTCGTCGTCCCTTTCTCCAGGGCCCTCGGCCCGGGCGTACAGGGGTAGTGGGAACCCAGGAGTGCCCGCTTGCACCAAGGCCTCGTCATCTCCGGCCCCACAACCTCGTCGCAGCGGCATGGGACCGACCGTTTCTTCGGCGAGAGCGGGTCAGGCCCCTCCCAGGGGGCCTTCCCCTTCTCTTCAGCTGAGAATCTGCGGATCAGTGCCATCAGCGTCGAGAATGAAGGTGGAGCAAGGGAGAAGAAGCAGGCGGAGCAAGAAGAGATGGACAACAGGGGCTCCCACCCCTTCGTATTTATAGCCCAAGGGAGGCCAACCGTCGACCTCCACGATCACAGGTAATCATGCTCTTTTTGCATGCAATAGGGACTCGTCAAATCGGGCGGTTGCCGAGGCAGCGTGGGGAAGCAGAGACGTCCACGTCCAATCAGTCGCCACGCGTCGACCAAGGCTCCAGGCTGTTAGGGCCCGCGGCGCTCTGCACTTGCCCTTTGGCTTCACTGCTAAGCCGAGTCCGAGCACGCCTTGGGCCTGGGGGCTACTGTCGGCATTCTGGGAATGGGGGTCCCCAGACTTGCCTGCCTGCGGCCTACAGCATGGCTCAGCCAGTGGCCCAGTACGGCCCGTCTTCATCAACCAAAGCTCAAGACCCTCGCAAGGGGCCAAGCCTCACAGGGCGGATGATGCAAGGCCTCCTCAGGGGCGGCCTCACCAGGCAGGCTTGTGAGGAGGCAGAGAGATCAAGACGAGGGGTACCTCGCGAGGTGCTCATGACGCAAGCCATGACGATCAAGACCAAGCGGGCGCCAGGCGGGCGCCAACCTGTGTAGTGTCCTCATTTCCTCTTTTGTGGAAAGGGAGCAAGCGCAGGCGCGGAGTACCGAGGCATCAGGCAAAGGTTTCCTTATCGGCGCAACAAGACCAAGACCAGCAGAGTAGCAGGACGGAGGTCACCGTGGTGCCCAAGATGGCGTCATCACCAGTGCCTTTGGCATGCGAAGACCACCTTTAGTCAGGATAGCTTTTACTAGCTGTCCCCTTTCAAAATGGCCGTTCTTGGATCCCTTCCCGCTCAATATTTGGGAAGAGGACCAGGGCCTCTATAAATAGGGCTAGCCACCACAGAGAAGGCATCTCATCTCATCTCATCTCATCTAGATCCAAGGGAGACAGATCGATTCCTCCTAAAACACACCACCACAAGAACACCTCTCCTCGCGAGGCTGTTCTTCCTCTGTACTATTGATCATCAGCCCAAGAGGTAATCCACCACACCACACACTGGATTAGAGTATTACACCACAACGGTGGCCCAAACCAGTATAAACCTCGTGTCTCTTGTGTTTTTCATCATGCTAGCTGAGAAATCGCGGCGAGGCTGAGGGAGTGTTTTAGTAGGGAGAGATCTTCGTGCGCACCCCAGTGTTTGAACCTTAAGGGTTTTGCCAGAACCCGATATCCGACAGGTACATGTTGGTGTTGGTAGTGCTCTTTGGTGCTTGACAATCGTTTGTTACCAAGTATCGTTGATATGCATGTTCCTTTGCATCTAGCTGGTTAAATGTTTACTTGGTAGTATTATCGTTAAGTTCTTGCATTGTATTTATTCCCGATGCTAGTAGTCATGCTATGCTCTTGTCTAGTGTTATGCTTATGCTTGTCAGTATGCCATGCTCATTTGGATATATGATTCATTGTTGTTATGATTACTAGTGGTGTTGCTCATCCTTGCTCATGTTGATATCATGCATTGTAGTTGCATCATGTTATTTTAATATGGCTCAACTTATTGCATTCAAGTTTAACAGACTTAAATGAACTTGAACAACTGTTGGCTGCATGGTGCCACCAAATCGAGATGACCAGTGCAGCCACACTTGCCTGTAAGGGAAGGTCCTAAATAGGTCTATTGGCATGCCTCTCACTTGTAACTCCAACTAGGGAAGGTTAGGTGCACGCGCTACCTTGGCCCGGTGGGTGGCAATAACCTTGTGAGCCCGAGTTTGGTTATGTGCACATGTCCCTGTTTGGGACCATTTTTGTTTTGCCACAACGGTGGCCGTTGGGTGTCACGAGGAGACACGGGGCCACCCATGACTTAGCCCAAAGGCGAGTTTGTCGGAGTGGCTGGGAGAGTGTGATGGCAATAGATCAGTTTTGTCGGAACGCCATTCATCCACCTGAATGGGAGCACAAGGCCATGGGTTCCGTGGTGTGGGTACAATGTGCTAACTTCTGCGGAGTGTGTGTATAATCTATCGATAGCCGCGCCCGTGAATATGGGCCCAGTTCGTAGTCGGTCACACTATGGGTCAATCATAATAATAATAACTTGGTTAATAACAACCCTGGTTCAATGATGAAAGAAGTTGGTGATAGTGAGAGGATCACAGTGGTATCAAGGATACCGAGTTGGTGGGTATTTGTGGTGTTACGCAAGAATTACTGGTAAAGGTCAAGCTCCTTGTGGTCATGTAATGACTACTACGGTATTGTTAATACCAAGCTTGATTGGATACTGAGGTGATCGTGTGATGTCCGCGATGGTAAGTGATGCATGTGATGGCTACGGGGTAACCCCGAGCAGAGTATGTGGGTGCATGATAGCTAGAACATGGTGCATCCTAGTATAATCTTGTTCATATCATGAGTAGCATGCCTTATGGTTCTAGTTGTGTGATGTTCAACATGCTCACGTTCATGCCACGCTTTTGTAGTTCTAGTGGTATCATGCTCATCTCTAATGCTTAACCTGTAAAGTTGTTTGTCTTGACTGTTTTTGGTTGCTGTGAGCTTGCAAGTACATTCAATGTACTGACAAGGCATGTCATGCTAGTTTGCAGGTCATGACGGATTTGATTGATAATTTGCCATGGATTCCTTGTTTGCGAGCTAGGATAAGCATTCTAGCCAGAGTCCCTGCGGAGTGGCGTTCATCACCGTTGTTGTTGTCCCACTGCCAGTAGTTATTCCGCTACTTCGCGTTGTTCGGCTGCTTGCATAGAGCAACCGTGGCAGGTGTAGTGTCGCCGTGCCGATGTATTCCCTTGTACCATATGGATTGTAATAAAGAGTTGATTTGTTATATGCTAAGCATTGTCGTATTCTAAAAGACTTCTCCTCGATCTCTGGTCTAGAGTACGAGGCATTCCGGTTTCTCTGAGCCGGGGTGCCACGGTTTTTCAATGAAACAGCTCGATGAAGCTGCTTATATATTGGGCATCAAGATCTATAGAGATAGATCAAGACGCTTAATAGGACTTTCACAAAGCACATACCTTGACAAAGTTTTGAAGAAGTTCGAAATGGATCAGTCAAAGAAAGGGTTCTTGCCTGTGTTACTGATACGTTTACAACGTATCTATAATTTTTGATTGTTTCATGCTATTATATTATCTGTTTTGGATGTTTAATGGGCTTTAATATGCTCTTTTATATTATTTTGGGACTAACCTATTAACCGAAGGCCCAGTGCCAATTTCTGTTTTTTTTGCCTATTTTAGAGTTTTGCAGAAAAGGAATACCAAACGGAGTCCAAATGGAATCAAACCTTCGCGATGATCTTTCTTGGACCAAAAGCAAACCAGAAGACTTGGAGACGCAACAAGGCATCCACGAGGCAGGAGGGCGCGCCCCCCACCCTCGTTGGCCCCTCGTAGCTCCACCGACCTAGTTCTTTCGCCTATATATACTCTTATACCCTAAAAACATCAGGGGGAGCCACGAAACCACTTTTCCACCACCGCAACCTTCTGTACCCGTGAGATCCCATCTTGGGGCCTTTCCCGCCGATCTGCCGGAGGGGAATCGATCATGGAGGGCTTCTACATCAACACCATTACCTCTCCGATGAAGCGTGACTAGTTTACCACAGACCTTCAGGTCCATAGTTACTAGCTAGATGGATTCTTCTCTCTCTTTGATTCTCAATACAAAGTTCTCCTCGATGTCCTTGGACATCTATTCGATGTAATATTCTTTTGCGGTGTGTTTGCCGAGATCTGATGAATTGTGGATTTATGATCAAGATTATCTATGAATATTATTTGGTTCTTCTCTGAATTCTTATATGCATGATTTGATGTCTTTGCAAGTATCTTCGAATTATCGGTTTAGTTTGGCCTACTAGATTGATCTTTCTTGCCATAGGGGAAGTGCTTAGCTTTGGGTTCAATCTTGTGGTGTCCTTTCCCAGTGATAGCAGGGGCGGCAAGGCACGTATTGTATTGTTGCCATCGAGGATAAAAAGATGGGGTTTATATCATATTGCTTGAGTTTATCTCTCTACATAATGTCATCTTGCTTAATGCGTTACTCCATTCTTATGAACTTAATACTCTATATGCATGCTGGATTGCGGTCGATGTGTGGAGTAATAGTAGTAGATGCAGGCAGGAGTCGGTCTAATTGACACGGATGTGATGCCTATGTTCATGATCATTGCCTTAGATGCCATCATAATTATGCGCTTTTCTATCAATTGCTCGGCAGTAATTTGTTCACCCACCGTAATACATGCTATGTCGAGAGAAGCCACTAGTCAAACCTATGGCCCCCGGGTCTCTTTTCCATTATATTAAAGTCTCTTTTCCATATTGTTGAATCTCGTTTACTATTTTGCAATCTTTACTTTCCAATCTATACAACAAACATACCAAAATATTTACTTTACTATCTCTACTAGATTTCACTTTTGCGAGTGACCGTGAAGGGATTGACAACCCCTTTATCGCATTGGTTGCAAGTTCTTGATTGTTTGTATAGGTATTCGGTGACTTGTGCGTCGTCTCCTACTAGATTGATACCTTGGTTCTCAAAACTAAGGGAAATACTTATGCTACTTGGCTGCATCACCCTTTCCTCTTCAAGGGAAAACCAACACAAGCTCAAGAGGTAGCAAGAAGGATTTTCGGTGCCGTTGCCGGGGAGATCTACGCCAAATCAAGCCATACCAAGTACCCATCATAAACTCTTCTCCCTTGCATTACTTTATTTCCCATTCGCCTCTCGTTTTCCTCTCCCCCACTTCTAAAGCGATTTTCGAAAAACTTTGCCTTTTCTTCACCCTTCTTCCGCTCGATCTTATGTTTGCTTGTGTCTCCATGTGCCTTCTTTGTGCTTGCATCGTTGCTTGCTAAAAATCTGTTCATATGGATCCACTTAAAGTATTCTACTTGGATAATCTTTGATCCTTATGCGCTCGTGCTGAAACCCCAACTAGCTTAGTTGATGGGAAATCTTTAGATGAGCATGCTCATTTTGTGCATCACCATTTGTCTGAAAAAGGGAGGCTCTTATGGGATCAAATAAATCGTTTGCTATGCTATCCTTGGAATCTTTCTGAAATTTGTGATTTTACTTGTTGTTCTAAGAACCCTAAAAAACACCTTCCCTGCCTATGTGAGTTTAATGATAATGAAATCTTATCTTCTTATGCAAAGGGTGTTTATAGTTACTACGATATCGAACAAATTGAAGAATTTGTTGCTTTTAAGGGTGCTTATGAAATTTCTTCTTTGATTGAAAAGTATGATATTACTCTCTAGGAATCTGAAAATTTTGACATACTTAAATATTGCTATGAAAACTATGCTCATAATGTCAATGTCAAAGAATTTATTGAAAGAACGACCGCTGCTTTGGAAGAAAATAATGATATGCATGAATCTATAGATAATTATGATTCCAATGATTTGATTGAAATATCCCTTGATGAACATGATGCTTGCTATTCTTGTGGCCATGATGCCAATATTTATGAAGACGAAATTGCTATAGTTCCTTATGTTAAACATGAGATCGTTGCTATTGCACACATACTTGATAGTTCCTTCGATGAAAAGCATGATTGCAATAATTTTATTATAAATTCTCTTAATGTCAATTGTGTTAATGATATGAAAAACCCTAAGCTTGGGGATTCTAGTTTTGCTATGACTACTATTTGTTGCAATGAAAATGATTGGGGTGATTCTTCTTATGATCTTGAAAATTTATTTAAGCCCCATGATGAATATGAGATTGATAATAGCGTTTGCAATATTATTGAAAGTGGGTTTGGAAGAGTGTTAACTTTAGATCCCACATATTTGGAGAATGTTCAATCTTATGAAATTTTGATAAAAGATGGTTTGGAGAGGTCGTGACTTTAGTTAATGTTAATCCCACTATTTTGGAAGAGTGTCAACTTCGCATGCATGTGGATCGTGTTGAAAATATTTTATGTGATAGCTATTTTGTTGAATTTTCTTATGATCCCACATGTAATTATTACAAGAGAGGAAAATATGGTTGTTGAAATTTTCATGTTACTAAATTACCTCTCGTTATGTTGAGATTGCTATTGTTTCTTTCCACTTCCTTGCATATGCTAGTTTTTGCTTGCTATGATGATTTGTTTTCCTATAATATGCCTATGCATAGGAAGTATGTTAGACTTAGATGTGTTTGTCACGTGTTTCATGACGCTCTCTTTGCACTTCAATTCTTCTCTTTCATGTGAGCATCATTAAAATTATCAATGCCTAGCTAGTGGCGTTAAACGATAGCGCTTGTTGGGAGGCAACCCAAATTTTTTATTTGATTTTTGCTCCTGTTTAGCAATAAATAATTCATCTATCTTCTGTTTGGATGTGGTTTTATGTTTTAATTAGTGTTTGTGCCAAGTAGAACCTTTGGGAAGACTTAGGTGAAGTCTTTGCGATCTTGCTGTAAAAAACAGAAACTTTTGCGCTCACGAGAATAGCTGTCATTTTTTACACAAAAGTGATTTTAGGTTGATTATTTTTTAATAAGATTAATAGACAAATTCTTCACGTCCACCAGTTTATTTAAGAATTTTTGGAGTTACAGAAGTATACGAAAGTTACAGATTTCTACAGACTGTTCTGTTTTTGACAGATTCGGTTTTACGTGTGTTGTTTGCTTATTTTGATGAATCGATGAGTAGTATCGGGGGGTATGAACCATAGAGAAGTTGGAATACAGTAGGTTTAACACCAATATAAATAAAGAATGAGTTCATTACATTACCTTAAAGTGGTGGTTTATTTTCTTATACTAACGGAGCTCATGAGATTTTCTGTTGAAGTTTTGTGTTATGAAGTTTTCAAGTTTTGGGTAAAGATTTGATGGATTTTGGAATAAGGAGTGGCAAGAGCCTAAGATTGGGGATTCCCAAGGCACCCCAAGGTAAAATTCAAGGGCAACCAAAATCCTAAGCTTGGGGATGCCCCGGAAGGCATCCCCTCTTTCGTCTTCGTCTATCGGTAACTTTACTTGAGGCTATATTTTTATTCACCACATGATATATGTTTTGCTTGGAGCGTCTTGTATGATTTGAGTCTTTGCTTTTTAGTTTACCACAATCATCCTTTCTGTACATACCTTTTGGGAGAGACACGCATGAATCAGAATTTATTAGAATACTCTATGTGCTTCACTTATATCTTTTGAGCTAGACAATATTGCTCTAGTGCTTCGCTTATATCTTTTTAGAGCACGGCGGTGGTTTTATTTTATAGAGATTGTTGATCTCTCATGCTTCACTTATATTATTTTGATAGTCTTTTAGAACAGCATGGTAATTTTCTTTGGTTATAAAATTAGTCCTAATATGATGGGCATCCAAGATGGATATAATAAAAACTTTCATATAAAGTGCATTGCATACTATGAGAAGTTTGATTCTTTATGATTGTTTTGAGATATGAAGATGGTGATATTAGAGTCATTCTAGTAGAGTATTTGTGAATTTGAGAGATACTTGTGTTAAAGTTTGTGATTCCCGTAGCATGCACGTATGGTGAACCGTTATGTGATGAAGTTGGAGCATTATTTATTTATTGGATGTCTTCCTTAGTGGCGGTCGGGGACGAGCGATGGTCTTTTCCTACCAATCTATCCCCCTAGGAGCATGTGCGTAGTACTTCTTTTTGATAACTAATAGATTTTTGTAATAAATATGTGAGTTCTTTATGACTAATGTTGAGTCCATGGATTATACGCACTATCACCCTTCCACCATTGCTAGCCTCTCTAGTACCGCGCAACTTTCGCCGGTACCATACACCCACCGTATACCTTCCTCAAAACAGCCACCATACCTACCTATTATGGCATTTCCATAGCCATTCGGAGATATATTGCCATGCAACTTTCCACCATTCCGTTTCCTATGACACGCTCCATCATTGTCATATTGCTTTGCATGATCATGTAGTTGACATCGTATTTGTGGCAAAGCCACCGTTCATAATTTTTTCATACATGTCACTCTTGAATCATTGCACATCCCGGCACACCGCCGAAGGCATTCACATAGAGTCATATTTTGTTCTAAGTATTGAGTTGTAATTCTTGAGTTGTAAGTAAATAAAAGTGTGATGATTTTCATTATTAGAGCATTGTCCCAGTGAGGAAAGGATGATGGAGACTATGATTCCCCCACAAGTCGAGATGAGACTCTGGACTAAAAAAAAGAGGCCGTAAAAAAAAGGAGAAAAGGCCCAAATAAAAAAAGAGAGAAAAAGAGAGAAGGGGCAATGCTACTATCCTTTTTCCACACTTGTGCTTCAAAGTAGCACCATGATCTTCATGATAGAGAGTCTCCTATGTTGTCACATTCATATACTAGTGGGAATTTTTCATTATATAACTTGGCTTGTATATTCCAATGATGGGCTTCCTCAAAATGCCCTAGGTCTTCCTGAGCAAGCATGTTGGATGCACACTCACTTAGTTTCTTTTTGAGATTTCATACACTTATAGCTCTAGTGCATCCGTTGCATGACAATATCTACTCACTCACATTGATATCTATCGATGGGCATCTCCATAGCCCGTCGATACGCCTAGTTGATGTGAGACTATCTTCTCCATTTTTGTCTTCTCCACAACCACCATTCTATTCCACCTATAGTGCTATGTCCATGGCTCACGCTCATGTATTGCGTGAAGATTGAAAAAGTTTGAGAACATCAAAAGTATGAAACAATTGCTTGGCTTGTCATTGGGGTTGTGCATGATTAAATACTTTGTGTGATGAAGATAGAGCACAACCAGACTATATGATTTTGTAGGGATAACTTTCTTTGGCCATTTATTTTGAGAAGACATGATTGCTTTGTCAGTATGCTTGAAGTATTATTATTTTTATGCCAATATTAAACTTTTGTCTTGAATCTTTCAGATCTAAACATTCATGCTGCAATAAAGAAAATTACATTGATAAATATGTTATGTAGCATTCCACATCAAAAATTCTGTTTTTCTCATTTACCTACTCGAGGACGAGCAGGAATTAAGCTTGGGGATGCTTGATACGTCTCCAACGTATCTATAATTTTTGATTCTTCCATGCTATTATGTTATCTGTTTTGGATGTTTAATGGGATTTAATATGCTCTTTTATATTATTTTTGGGACTAACCTATTAACCGAAGGCCTAGTGCTAGTTTATGTTTTTTTGCCTATTTTAGAGTTTTTGCAGAAAAGGAATACCAAACGGAGTCCAAACAGAATGAAACCTTCGCGATGATCTTTCTTGGACCGAAAGCGAACCAGAAGACTTGGAGACGCAATGAGGCGTCCACGAGGCAGGAGGGCATCCCAAGGTAAAATTCAAGGACAACCAAAATCCTAAGCTTGGGGATGCCCCAGAAGGCATCCCCTCTTTCGTCTTCGTCTATCGGTAACTTTACTTGAGGCTATATTTTTATTCACCACATGATATATGTTTTGCTTGGAGCTTCTTGTATGATTTGAGTCTTTGCCTTTTAGTTTACCACAATCATCCTTGTTGTATATACCTTTTGGGAGAGACACGCATGAATCGGAATTTATTAGAATGCTCTATGTGCTTCAGTTATATCTTTTGAGCTAGACAATATTGTTCTAGTGCTTCGCTTATATCTTTTTAGAGCACGGCAGTGGTTTTATTTTATAGAGATTGTTGATCTCTCATGCTTCACTTATAATATTTTGAGACTCTTTTAGAATAGCATGGTAATTTGCTTTGGTTATAAAATTAGTCCTAATATGATGGGCATCCAAGATGGATATAATAAAAACTTTCATATAAAGTGCATTAAATACTAAAATATGGGGTTTTCATCATATTGCTTGAGCTAATTCCTCTACACCATGTCATCTTACTTAATGCGTTACTCTGTTCTTTTATGAACTTGATACTCTAGATGTAGGCAGGAGTCGGTCGATGTGTGGAGTAATAGTAGTAGATGCAGAATCGTTTCGGTCTACTTGACACGTACGTGATGCCTATATTCATGATCATTGCCTTATATATCGTCATAACTTTGTGCTTTTCTATCAATTGCTCGGCAGTAATTTGTTCGCCCACCATAATATTTGCTATCTTGAGAGAAGCACTAGTGAAACCTATGGCCACCGAGTCTCTTTTCCATTATATTAAAGTCTCTTTTCCATATTGTTGAATCTCGTTTACTATTTTGCAATCTTTACTTTCCAATCTATACAACAAAAATACCAAAAATATTTACTTTACTATCTCTATTAGATTTCACTTTTGCGAGTGAACATGAAGGGATTGGCAACCCCTTTATCGCGTTGGTTGCAAGTTCTTGATTGTTTGTGCAGGTATTCGGTGACTTGTGCGTCGTCTCCTACTGGATTGATACCTTGGTTCTCAAAACTGAGGGAAATACTTATGCTACTTTATTGCATCACCCTTTCCTCTTCAAGGGAAAACCAATGCAATCTCAAGAGGTAGCAGTTACATGGTGTGAAGTTGAGTTAGAGTCAAAGCTTGGCCACTGCAAAAGATAGAGAGAAAATGGAAGTCATTCCTTATGCCTCAGCCATAGGTTCTATCAGGCATGCTATGTTGTATACTAGACCTAATGTGTGCCTTGCCATAAGTGTGGCAAGAAGGCACCAATGTAATCCAGGAGTGGATCATTGGACAACGGTCAAGAACATCATGAAGTACCTGAAAAGGACCAAGGATATGTTTCTCATTTATGGAGGTGACAAAGAGCTTGTCATAAATGGTTACGTCGATGCTACCTTTGACACTGATTGGGATGACTCTAAGTCACAAACCGGATACGTATTTATATTGAATGGTGGAGCTGTCAGTTGGTGCAGTTCCAAGAAGAGCATCGTGGCGGGATCTACATGTGTAGCAGAGTACATAGCTGCTTCGGATCTTAATGTGGCAGACCTATTGACTAAGCCTCTTCTGCAAGCAGAACATAATTAGCACCAAGACTCCATGGGTGTTAGATTTATTACAGTATAATCTAGATTATTGACTCTAGTGCAAGAGGGAGACTGAAGGAAATATGCCCTAGAGGCAATAATAAAATTGTTATTCTATATTTCCTTATTTCATGATAAATGTTTATTATTCATGCTAGAATTGTATTAATCGTAAACTTGATACATGTGTGGATACATAGACAAAACACCATGTCCCTAGTAAGCCTCTACTAGACTAGCTTGTTAATCAAAGATGGTTAAGTTTCCTAACCATAGACATGTGTTGTCATTTGATTAACGAGATCACATCATTGGGAGAATGATGTGATGGACCCATCCATTCGCATAGCATATTGATCATTCAGTTTTATTGATATTGCTTTCTTCATGTCAAATACATATTCCTTTGACCATGAGATTATGCAACTCCCGGATACTGGAGGAATGCCTTGTGTGCTATCAAATGTCACAACATAACTGGGTGATTATAAAGATGCTCTACATGTATCTCCGAAGGTGTTTTTTGAGTTGGCATAGATCGAGATTAGGATTGTCACTTCGAGTATCGGAGAGGTATCTCTGGGCCCTCTCGGTAATACACATCATAAGATTGCAAGCAAACGGCTAAGGAGTTAGTCACGAGGTGATGTATTATGGAACGAGTGAAGAGACTTGCGGGTAACAAGAATGAACTAGGTACGGAGATATCGACGATTGGATCTCGGGCAAGTAACATACCGATGGACAAAGGGAATAACGTATGTTGTCATAATAGTTCGACCGATTAAGATCTTCGTAGAATATGTGGGAGCCAATATGAGCATCCAGGTTCCGCTATTGGTTATTGACCGGAGAGGTGTCTCGGTCATGTCTACATAGTTCTTGAAAACGCTTAACGTTCGATGATGATATAGTATTATATGAGTTATGTGATTTGGTGACCGAATTTTGTTCGGAGTCCCTGATGAGATCATGGACATGATGAGGAGTCTCGAAATGTTCGAGAGGTAAAGATTGATATACATATGACGATGGTGTTCATACACCGGAAGTGTTTTGGAGGGTACCAGGTACATATCGGATCATCGGAAGGGGTTCCGGGCACCCCCGGCAAAAGATATGTGCCAAGAGGGAAAACACACCAGCCACAAGGGGCTGGTGCGCCCCCCATATGGGCCGGCCAAGGTGGAGAAGGAAATGGGAAGGAGGAAAGGCAAGAAAGGGAATAGGATTCCCCCTTCCGCCTCTTTCCTTTCCCCTCCGATAAATATAGTAGGGGGGCGAATTGGGGAGGGACCCCAAGTAGGATTCGGCCTACTTGGGGCGCCCCTTGGCTGCCTACCCTCTCCCTCCCACCTATATATATGTGGGGGATGCCCTAGCAACACACAATAGTTTCCTAGCCGTGTGAGCCCCCCCCCCCCCTGCACAGTTTACTCCCCGGGTCATATTTTCGTAGTGCTTAGGCAAAGCCCTGCGGAGATCACTTCACCATCACCGCCGTCGTGCTAAAGGAACTCATCTACTACCTCGACGTTTTGCTGGATCAAGAAGGCGAGGGACGTCACCGAGTTGAACGTGTGCAGAACTCAGAGGTGCCGTACGTTCGGTACTCGATCGGTGGATCGTGAAGAAAGTTCGAATACATCAACCACGTTGTGAAACACTTCTGCTTACGGTCTACAAGGGTACGTGGACACACTCTCCCCCTCGTTGCTATACATCTCCTTGATAGATCTTGCGTGAGCATAGGAATTTTTTGAAATTGCATGCTGCGTTCCCCAACAGGTGAAACCTCTCGCTATTTCCACACCCATGCACTTATCCATCTCCACCATAACAAAATCACCACTCTTATTTGCAAATGGTCAAGAATTTGTCTCACATGTCTCTAAACTTAAAATTGTAATGGAGTTCTATGCCCATGCCCATGCTAAAATCAGCGGATCTCGGGTAGGGGGTCCAGAGTTTTAGGTCTAGGAACAATGGTATCAGGGAGAGAAGGGAGATGATGTTACCCAGGTTTGGGCCCTCTCAAAGAGGTAAAACCCTAATTCTTACTTTGATTTTATTTATGTGATGGAGTACCGAGTACAATATGATCTACCTCAATATCATATGATTGTGTTCTAAACCCTAAGGATGGTAATCCTGTCCCTAAAGTCTAAACCTTTTGGCGTACATATGCACCGGGGGGTACCTTGGTTACACACAATACCATAAGGATGTTAATCGTGTCCCTAAAGTCTAAACCCCACAACCTACATATGCACCAGGGGTACCTAGGTTACACACATGGCCGATGGTCACGTGTCGGCTATAGAGCAATCTTTAAAGTGCAGTCTTTGGGGGTTTCCATCTTGATCACGCCGAAGGTTCATAGCTTCGGTAGTCCTTTCTTTTAGTGGTCGGTGGGCCATAAGTCCGACCCATGGACTATGGGTCATACAGGTTAGTACCCCTTAGTCCAGGACACGGTCAGTAGCCTCTGAACTAGTCTTTGAAGCAGAAGACTGAGGCTCCATCCTCAGACTAGTCTCTTTAGCTTGGCAAGCGAGTTCCTTCTTTATCAACTCGTGTTTGAATCCGAAGTCTTTAATTGGATCATAAATTATTTGGTCTCCTTTTACAGTCAACCTTTACCGACCACATGTTTGGAACCTTATTCTCAGTAGGGAAAGTACATGGTCTACAAAGGTATTCACCCACGTCCAAGGTCTTAAGTTAACTTGGTCTCAAAGACTTGCCTCATAGGCACAACCAGTAAGACGGTTCAAACCCTAACATATGTATTGAACCATCACCACCTATCCTGGGATGGAATCAGTTATTGTGAAAATATTTCATGGCCCAAGGCTGCCTTTTATTGGCAGGTCTCATCAATACAGAAGTCATGTCCCATTTTTAAGGGATATCATCAACAAGTTGATTTATCGATGCACGTATAACAACACGAAGGGTTGGGAAATAGGTGATTTGCACAATGTAGCAAGGGGACTCTTGTTCTTCTACTGACCTATAAATGTAAAGGACAGTAAATAATTCCCCCCATGCTTCCATCCGCTGCTCCACTGATAAAGGCTCACCAAGAATCCATCTCCAAGCGTACCACCTCCTTCTGCATCCCCCACCAGCGATGGCTAGCAAAGGAAAAGAGGTTTAATCCTTGACAGATTGAATCCCATCTTCCCGACAATGTCTGGGTAGATCAGGTTGAGGCTACTTGCTCCATCCATAAGGACTCGTGTGAGGTGAAAACCATCCACTATGGTGTCGAACACCAAGGCAATAGTTCCTCCATGACGGATACTGGTCGGATGGTCTCACTGGTCGAATGTGATCATTCAAGACAACCATGGGTTGTACTTTGGTGCTAGGGCTCTAATGCATAGACGTTGCGTAGTGCTCTCTTTCTCTCCTTTGTAGGGATGTGGGTAACATAAATCATGTTCACATCCTTTACTTTGGGAGGAAACTGTTTTGGGCCTCCATTCCTTAGCCTAGGGGGTTCATCCTCATCCTTGCTATGAGGCTGGCTCTTGCCTGGGTTCTCGGCTGCAATCTTGGCAGCCTGCTTTATGACCAAGCAGTTCCAGTTTGAGTGATTAGCAGGTTTGTCCGAAATGCCATTAATTTGGCAAGGATTGTCGAGTATCTTGTGAAAGGTATATGGGGCATCTCTATTACCTTTGAAGGGTTTCTTGTTCTGGCTGTGACGGTGATTGCTGAATCCAACATTTACAGTCGCCTCATCGGCGTCACTGTTGTTGCCTTTATGGCAATGCTTTTCTTGTTGCATTGAGGCTTCCTGTTTTTGTCGCATACTTCCGAGATGTCAGGGTATACGCTGTGGCTACCATCACGGGTCAACTAGCTATCCTCTCCTGCATAGAACTGGGTCAAGAGAGAGGTTAGGGCCGCCATGATCCTCGATTTGTCCTATCCAAGCTATCACTCCAGCCATTCCTCACGAATGTTGTGCCAAAAATCGACAATCGCTTCTACATCAAGACAGTCAGCAATTTGGTTCTTCCTGGTCAAAAACCAATTCCAAAATTTCCTAGATGACACGCCAGGCTTTTGGATGATGTGACTTAGGTCATCGGCATCAGGGGCAGAACATAGGTGCCCTAGAGGTTAGCTCAGAAGGCATCCTCAAGATCTTCCCGGCTTCCAATAGTGTTCTCGGGCAAGCTATTGAGCCATGGCCTCGCTGGTCCTTTAACACTTTAACGGTAGATATTTAATAGTGTGGAGATCATCTCCTTAAGCCATATGAATGTGGAGACGGAAATATTCGATCCACATAGATGGATTAGTCGTTCCGTCGTATTGTTCGATGTTGACGGGCTTAAATCCCTATGGTAATAGATTCTTCATGACATCGTCTGTAAAACACATCGGGTGTGCAGCTGCTCTGACCCGACCTATAGGTTGTTGGATGTTTGTCGCTGTATGAACATGGGTATCATCTCGAACCCTGTCATGCTTGTCAAGCCATGCATAATATCCATCATGTCCAGCAGGTGCGCGGTCTCTGGATCCGTATATGGATCATGATGGAGCAGGTTATGCGGTCAATTTCTGGAGCAAATCATACGGCGAGCAGACGGGATCGGATTTTTGCCCATCACAGTGAGGGATTACAGGGGGGGTATCGAAGCCCTCCCTTTGGTCTATCCCATCCCTAAGGAGGGCAGTCAAGTTGATCGGTTCGATTATGCTTATAGTCTATATTGTCGTCAACTTCTTCATCGAATGCTGGAAGTAGACGCCATCGTGGGTAGGGTTTGGTTTGGTCTGCGAGCCTATGCTCGAGGTCTTCTCGGCTATGAGGACCTCCATCCACTTATTATTGAGCATATCTTGATTGGCTTTAAGCTTCTCACGCCCTCTTTTAATACTTCGGGTGGAACTAATGAACCGCCGTCAGAAGCTTTCCAAAGATAAAAAAAGTCTTCGGGGACGCTGAACTCGTTGGGTCCGAGACTTATGTCCTCTTTCGATTCTGGCATGCATGTAGTTACTATCATCAGGATCATCGAGGTCCTCCATCCCAGAGTCAACGTAGATCTGACAAATGTGGCGTCATTCCTTATCTTGGTCCTGGGAGCCGTCCGGGGTGTTGTTATTACCTGAAGTGCCATTATTGGTTTTGTTGCTAGCGTTCCCTTTACCGGTATGTTTAGAGCTCTTACCGCTCCCTTGGCATTTGGGAGATCCTTTTTTGCCTCCCCCTCGTTGTCCTTGTGGGTGTCCACCATGTAGACGTCCTAGGTGGAGGTGGCCGGTGTCCGAGGTCGCAACGGGTGATGCGGCGCCAGATGGGCCATCGACATCTTCATCCATGTGGATTGCCTCATCGGATGCGTAGCCAAGTACGTCGGTTAAATCCTCGACCCTAGCAACTAGGTGGCTGTTGGATGGGATGTAAATTTTCCTATAAATGTCTTTACGTCGAATCTGGTCATAGATTGAAGACTGTCTGTTTAAATCCCGAGGTTCTGGATTCAATCTAGCATCTCATTCAAAAGCGAGAGGTATGTTGGGAAAATATCTTGACAATAGGCAGGGCTAACCTATAGTATGCTCGATGAAGCATGTGACACATCTTCGAAGCAAGGATCCGCCAGGGCGAGGGCCTGGTCTGATGATGAAGCGATCATATCCGAATGTAAGGTTGGTTCCGAGGCGTGACCTGATCTAATGTTCGGACTTGAGGTCGGGTCAGAGGTTATGGCCACAGTGTCTGTGGATTTTTCCAGCCGATCTATTGTCTAGCTAGAGAGGCGAGCTCACCATGGAAGTCGGCAATATATTCTAGACTCCAAAATCTGATAATTTGATCTAAGGCAAAGCTTTCAACCCAGCCGAGATGACCGGCCGGATCGATGTGAAGGACGATGCTGCCGAACACAAATAGTTGGCCAGGGACGAAGATGTCACCACAACCAATGTCGTTGTTAATCTGAAGATAATCCATTGATCCTTTTTAACCAGAGATTGGGACCTATATGGGCAGCCAATGTCGCTTCTAAAACTAGCAGATCTAAGGTAGGGTGTCTAGATCTATAGGTCTAGAAGCAATGGTAACAGGGAAAGAAAGGAGATGATGTTTACTCAGGTTCGGGCCCTCTCGAAGAGGTAAACCCTACTTCCTGCTTTGATTATATTGATGTGATGGAATACCGAGTACAATATGATCTACCTCGATATTGTATGATTGTGTTCTAAACCCTAAGGCTGGTAATGGTATCCCTAAATACTAAACCCCTTGGCTTATACATGCACCGGGGGCACCTAGATTACACACATGGTCGGTTGTCAACGCGGCGGCTATAGAGCAATCCTTGAAGTGCACGCCAAGTCTTAGGTGGTTTGCATATTGATCACACCGAGGTTCATAGCTTCGGTACTCCTTCCTTTGAGTGATCGACGGGCCATAAGCCCGACCCGTGGACTGTGGGCCATATAGGTTAGTACCCCTTAGTCCAGGATACCGTCACCCCCTCCAAGTTGGTGGCATCCTAATGGCCTTGGTACCTTCTCAATTCTCCATCCTAAGAGAAAGCCTATACTTACACCTAAATTATCACAACCCCTCACCTCGCAATTACCCATAACCACCCTGAATGTCTATGCTCTAATAGGTCACACGTTGAAGAAAAACTGCCTATGTGAGCTCTCACCTCTTCCTCTCCACATCCAAACTTGCATTAATCATAATGGCTGATTTCAACATTATTATATAGGCTTTTGATAATAAAAATGCCACCTTCCATCAAACTGCGCCGACATGTTTAACAACACCATAAATAATCTTTCTCTAATTGAACTTCCCCTTCAAGACAGATGGTTACGTGACCACCTAACACTAGTGAGAATTGATTGTGGCTTCATAAACATGGTCTGTGATCAAGTTTTCCCAAAGGTTTCCTCGCGGACTCATTTTTTCTATGACCATGTGCCACTTCTAACATCGGTCGACACACTGGTCCCCCGTCCCCACTTTTTTGATTTGGGAACGGTTGGTATTCCCACCCATCCTATGGATGGCTATCCTACAAGCCTAACTCTCATCCTAGATAAGTCCAAACTAAGTCATCTTGCTGGTTGTCGCACTTAAATGAACCCAATCCGTCATACAATGTTGGCGTAAGAAGAGCAGCGTTTCAACTGCAACCCTAAACAATTGCTTAAAAAGTCCTTATTAGGGTTTCTAGTGTACCCATCAAGTAAATGTTCATTTATTGGTGCAACGCGACAAAGTATAAGCTGCACTTGATGGAGAGGAAACTGCTCGCTATTTTCACATCCATGTGCCTATCCATCTCCGCATAACAAATTCACCATTCTTATTCGTAAATGGTTAAGAACTTTCCCTGCGTGTCTCTAAACTAAAAATTGTAACGAATTTCTACTCCTCTGTGCTTGGATCTACCTTCAAGCCAACTTGGAAATTCTCCCACACCATGACATATACCGTTCCTAGACCCCCCCCCCTCAGTTGGTGGCATCCTAGCGGCCTTAGCACTTTATAAATTTTCCATCCTAAGAGGAAGTAATTGCTTAAACATAAATGGCCACAATCTCTCGCCTCGCCTCACAATTACGCATAACTATCGCAAACGTTCACTCTCCAACATAACATGCGCTAAAGCAAAACTTCCTATATGAACCCTCTCCTCTACCTCTCCACATAGAAACTCGCACTAAATTATAATGGCATTTCAACATTACGAGATAGCCCTTTGATAATAAGAACGCCCCTTCCATGCAATGAAGCAAACATGTTTAACAACACAATAATAATGTTGACGTAATTGAACTTCCCCTTCTGGACAAAAGGTTTCCGTGGTCGAACAAACAAGACGAATCAACACTAGTGAGAACTGATTACATCTTCATCAAAGTTTTCCTAGCCTTGCATCAAGTGTTTTTCGAAAAATCCATTTTCCATTGGATTTTCATTGATTTAGCGGAAGGGAGGTTCCAAAAATATGATCAAGTGATCGGTACATAGAGTCATGGGGGGCAATCCCTCCCTGGTGTGTTACAGAGCGATCTCTCACATAATTTCCCCAAAGGGGATCTATATCTGTAAGTGCATCTAGTGCCCCTTAGTGATGTTGGTGTATTGAAGACTTATAGGTTAAGTGACTGATGCGTTTGTGAGTGTACACAGGTCTATAAGTCTATGAGGAGTTTGATATTTATAGAGAAAGTCGACCCCTAAAAATGAAGTTCTTCGACTGAAGACTTTGATATTCTGAAGACTTTCTGAAGACTTTGAAAGTGAAGAAATTGGTGTGACCTTGAAGATTTGGTATTCATTCGAGGAATATGAAGCGTGAAGACTTTTGTTTTCGAAATTTCATTTTATCTTTCTTGAGTCATAGGAAACACCGTACTGTTAAAGGGGGTCGAGGAAATACTAAGGAAAAATTTCCATGTGATGCTCAACTCAAAATCCTACACCTACCAATCCCTTCGAGTGAAGCCATTGGAAATCTCATACAGTTCAGTCAATTTCTTCAGTGACAGAGACGCAGTTCTTCTGGTCACTGAGGACTTTGCTCTGACTGCGGAGTTAGGAATTCGCCAGTGCGAATTGCCTACACAGTGAGGAACATGATAGCCCTGAGGAATTTGAGAGTCAAATTTCCGACCGTTGCTGTGCTGCGCGCCGGCTGTCCAAAATATCCTATCCACCTAACGGTCATATCATTGAAGGGCATTTATGTCTTATCATGTCAGGCTGCTCCCTAGGCTATAAATAGCCGCCCCCTACAACCACTAGTTGGTTGGCTGCTCTGAGAGAACTTGACACTTGTCATTCGAGAGCAACCCATCCTCCGAGGACTTTGAGCGAAAATCATCAAGTGAGGAAAATCCCAAAACCAAACCCCCACAAACCCAAGTGATTGAGCATCACTGAAGAAATTGATCCTGCGTGGATCCGACGCTTGTTAACATTGAAGACTGTGCTTCTTCCAGACGGTTAGGCGTCAAGGTCTAGAGCATCCAAGAGGAATTGTGGATCGCCGAGTGACCAAGTCTGTGAAGGTTTGGAAGTCACCTGAAGACTTACCACGAGTGATTGGACGAGACTTGCGTGGTCTTAGTTCAAGGAGAATACGGTGAGGACTGGGTGTCCTGAGTTGCGGCTCAGAGACTGGGTGTCCGGGACTGCGTGTCCTCGAGTTTAAATACTCAGCCGCTCCAACCAGACGTACAACTGAGACAGCAGTTGGAACTGGTTTACCAAATCATTGTCTTCACCAACTAACTGGTTCTATTTCCTCAACTCTTTCATTTCCTCATGACTGTGTTGTATGTTGTTCATATCTGTGCTTGAAGACTTTGACTGAAGACTTTCACAAATTCCTCAGTTAAATTTCTTCAGTCTGTTTGTCTTCATCTTGTTATCCTGTGTTTACGCTTTCTGTACTCTGTGCTAGTCTTCATTTCATCATGATGACTATGTTTGTATCCTATTATGTTTACTTCTGAGTACTTATTCCACTGCAAGTAGTTCTTCGCTAAGGAATTTCCTCACCAGCAAATTGCTCAGTGAAGAATTCATAAAAATCGCCTATTCACCCCCCTCTAGTCGATATAACGCACTTTCAATTGGTATCAGAGCAAGGTACTCCCTTGTTCTGTGTGATTTTGGTTTAACCGCCTGGAGTTTTAGTTATGTCGACCGCAGGTATGATCAAGGTCTCGGCTGGGTGTCCTACCTTTGATGGAACGGACTACCCCTACTGGAAGAACAAGATGCGAATGCATCTTGAGGCAATTGATAACGATCTCTGGTATGTTGTGGAAAATGGTGTCCCTTCTGTCACTCCCTCACTGAACGCTACCGATGTGAAGAGATTCAAACAACTCGGTTCCCAAGCAAAGAATATCATATGTGGTCATCTGAGCAAAGGACAGTATGGAAGAGTGAGTGCTTTGGAAACTGCTAAGCTTATCTGGGATAGGCTGTCCAAAGTAAATGAAGGAGTTTCAACTCAGCGTGACTCTCGAGTCGATGTTCTTCGGAATCTCTTCAACCGCTTCAAAAGACTCGACAATGAGAATGTCCAACAAACCTTTGATCGCCTCATTGACATCTCAAATGAGCTTCAAGCCCTCGGTGCCACTGACATCACTGATCATGAAGTTGTGAAGAAACTGTTGAGATCGCTTGATTCCTCATTTGATACTCTGGGACTGATGATACAAGAACGTGCTGACTACAAGTCGCTTGATCCTGCTGATATCCTCGAAAGGCTAAACAATCACGAGTTCCAGCTTGCTGAAAAGAGAGATCTCTATGGTTCAAACTATGGCAAACCACGTGCCCTGAAGGCCAAGGCTGTGTTTGACTCTGAATATGAGGATTCTGGTAGTAGCCTTGGTGACCCTGAAGAACTGAGCCAGGATCTAGCACTGCTTGTGAAGAAATTCCAGAAGTTCACAAGACGTGGTCGCTTTGGAAAATCCTCAAGAGGCAATGATTCCTCATCCAGTGGCTATAAGAGAAGGCTTTGCCACAAATGCAAGAAGCCTGGTCACTATATTCAAGATTGTCCTCAGTGGGAAAAGGAAATGAAGAAGAAGAAATACAAGGATTACAGTTCTGATGATGCGAAGAAGAAGAAGAAATCGTCAAAATCTTCATCATCAAAATCCTCGAAGTCTTCATCTCACAAGAAGAGCAGCTCCAAGAAGGCTCGGGCATTCATTGGCAAGGAGATGGACTCTGAATCTGAATCTGAGGAAAATGATGAAGAGGAGGCGTCTGAAGAATCTGAGTCTGGTGTGGCGAGTCTGGCCGTTGCTACTGCCTTCGTCAGCAAGTCCATCTTCAACACTGAAGAAACTCACTCCACCGACAAATCTGATGAAGATAATGATGGCTACGCTCCCACCTATTGCTTCATGGCGAAAGGTGCTAAGGTACTCAAATACAACTCCTCTGAATCTAGTGAAAATGAATCTGATGAGGATCTCAAGCCCAGCTACTCTAAACTTGCTAAGATTGCTGAGAAACAACAACGGGCTCTTGAAAAGGTTCAAAACATGCTAGATAAAAGTGACAATATGTTGGGTGAAGAAATGGATCGCACTAAAGCCTTGACTGAAAATCTTCAGAGACTTCAGTCTAGGTTTGATAACCTTCAAGGTCATCATAACTCTCTCTTGTCTGATCATGAGAAACTTTCTTATGAATTTCTTCAAGAAAAGCAAGATCACGAGAAGCTTTCTCTTGAATCTCTTAAAAGAAAGGAAGATCTTGAAAATCTAAGAGTGTGTTATGAAGATCTTCAGAAGGAGCGCGATTCATTACTAGCTCGACAAAATCAGCGCTTCTCAGGAAGAATTTGTTCCCCCATGCTTAAAGTGCATTGAACGTGAATCTGCTAATTCTTCACCTGAATGTTCAAATGCTTCAACTGTTACAAATTCTTCATCTGCCCCTGCTACCACTAATTCCTCATCTGAGGACATTGCTAGTATCACTGACAATGCAGGGCTGAAGGAACTGTATATGACAGGCATGTAAAAAAGCCTCAAAGGGCATCAGACACTTTGTGATGTGCTCAAAAAGCAGATCCTCAATAGAAACCCTAGGAAAGAGGGTATTGCCTTTGAGAGGAAACTCAATGCTGATGGAACATATTGGAAGCCTGAGCAGTACCCCAAAACCTCATGGGTGGCTGCAAAGGGACCTCCAGTTGATCCATCTAACTTGTCTGGCTTTACATGTGAATCTCCTCATTCTTCTAATGAGTCTTTTGACTCCAACTATAAACTATTCAAAAATCAGAATGGTGAAGTATTTGCTAGATATGTTGGCACTAACTGCAGGAACGGTTCCCCTATGAAGAAAATCTGGGTTCCCAAAAGTTGTGTTGAAAGTCTTCAAGTGAATGTCCTCATGACACCACCTGTGAAGAACAGGAACCCCAGATCAAATTCTTCATATGGACCAAATTCTTCATATGGATCCAAGTCCTCTTATGGATCAAATTCTTCACATGGATCAAAGTCCTCATATGATTATCATCGTGCTAACAACTCTATCTTGTAGGGTAGAGCTAAGGGCTATGAATATGTGCATTATTCTTCAAACCATTATGTTCATAAGTCCTCGAAGAATTACTCTGCTTATTCATATGCTTACCCTAACCCCTCTTATGTGAAACGAAATGGTTTGGCATCTTTGACACCTTTCTCATATGGTGCTCGCAGAATGATGAACTCTTTGCCACCCCTCCAGATGTGGGTGGTGAAGAAAAAGAACTAATCTCTTCTGCAGGGTCAGGTCTCTAGACGTGCTTTAACGTCTGAAGAATTTGCTGGGGACCTGACAAAAATGCCTGAAAGGACGCAGGCAAATCATGATGAAATGAACTTTCATTTCACACGTCCTCATACTGCTATATATATATATATGTTTTCTGCTTGATGAAATTCATCTGATGAACTTGATATCATATTCTTCACTGATGAAGCATATGAGATTGTAAGTTACACTAATTCATCTGCAGGATGATCAACCCAAAACCACTGAGTGGGTCCTCGATAGTGGATGTACAAATCACATGACTGGTGACAAGAATCTATTGATGGATGCTCCCTTATCACTGTCACCTCTGAAGCATATAATCTTTGCTGACAAAGGCAAAAGTAAGGTATTGGGTCTTGGTTAGGTTGCTATCTCTAAGGATAAGCACATGGACAAAGTCATGCTTGTTGAGTCCTTAGGATACAATCTCATGTCAGTCTCAATGCTTTGTGATCTTGATATGGTTGTTGTCTTCGGCAAATATCGTTGTGTTGTGATTATGGAAGCTGACAATTGCAAAGTATTCGAAGGCTTTAGGAGAGGAGATCTGTATATTGTTGATTTCTCTACAGGACCACAACCAGCCGTGTGTCTACTTGCAAAAGCTTCAGAAGGCTGGCTATGGCATCGACGACTTGGTCACGCAGGCATGAGGAATTTGAAAACGCTTGCGAAGAAGAAGCATGTCATTGGCATTGAGAATGTCAAATTCCTCAAGGATCACTTATGCGGAGCCTGTGAAGCTGGAAAAATGACCAAGGCCAAGCATCCAGCGAAGACTATCATGACCACTACCCATCCATTCGAATTGCTTCACATGGACCTCTTCAGACCTAATCATTACTCAGCAGTCACTAATGATGCATCTCTATATGGTTTTGTCATTGTTGATGATTATTGTCGATATACATGGGTACACATTGTTACTTACAAACATGAAGTGCAGGAAGTCTTCAAACGATTTTCCTCGAGGGCTTCAACCAACTTTGGTGTGAAGATCAAGCATATCAGAAGTGACAATGGAACTGAGTTCAAGAATTCCGGTCTTGATGCTTATCTTGATGAACTTGGTATTACTCATGAGTTATCTGCTCCCTATACTCCTCAGCAGAATGGCGTCGTGGAGCGCAAGAATAGAACTCTTGTTGAGATGGCTCGCACTATGCTTGATGAATACAAAACGCCTCAGCGTTTTTGGATTGATGCAATTGATACTGCGTGCCACATCATCAACAGAGTATATCTTCACAAATTCTTCAAGAAGACTGCATATGAACTCCTCACTGACAAGAAACCCAATGTGAGTTATTTCAAAGTCTTCGGTGCTAAATGTTGGATTAGAGATCCTCACCACAAATCTAAATTTGCACCGAAAGCACATGAAGGTTTTATGCTTGGTTACGAAAAGGACTCGCACACCTACAGAGTCTTCAACATTGTTCTTCACACGATTGTTGACACTGTAGATGTGCGGTTCGATGAAACTAATGGCTCGCAAAGAGAGCACCTACCTTCTGTGTTAGATGAACCAGCACCTGAAGATGCTATCAAGCTCAAGGCAACTGAGGATGTCATTCCGACTGAAAAATCTGCTGAAGAATTCATTCCTGTTCATGAAGAACGTCGAGCTGATGCACCTGAAGAACATGATGAGGAAAATGGTGCTGAAGAAAATGCTGATCAAAATCCTCAGCGACAGCCAACTCATCCACGCGTTGCTAAAGAAGTGCAAGTGGAGAAGATCATCGATGACATTAGCGCACCAGGTCCTCTCACACGCTCAAAAGCTTCACATTTATCTAACTTTTGTGGGCACTATGCTTTTGTCTCTATCACAGAGCCCACTAAGGTAGATGAAGCATTTCTGGAGCTGGAGTGGATTCAGGCTATGCAAGAAGAATTACATCAGTTCGAGCTGAGCAATGTCTGGGAATTGGTCAATCGCCCAGATCCTCGCAAGCATAATATCATTGGCACAAAGTGGATCTACCGCAACAAGCAAGATGAAAATGGCCTTGTGGTGAGGAATAAGGCACGACTAGTAGCTCAAGGCTACACACAGGTTGAAGGAATTGATTTAGATGAAACTTTTGCACCTGTTGCTAGACTTGAGGCCTTTCGCATATTACTTGCTTACGCTAACCATCATGATATGATCTTATATCAAATGGATGTGAAAAGTGCATTCCTCAATGGTAAGCTTGAGGAAGATGTATATGTTGCTCAACCCCCAGGTTTTGAAGATCCCAAAAATCCTGACAAAGTCTTCAGACTCAATAAGGCTCTCTATGGCCTCAAGCAAGCCCCTCAGGCGTGGTATGACACATTGAAGGAATTCTTCGTGAAGAATGGCTTTACACCCGGTTCACTCGACCCTACTCTCTTTACTAAATCATATGATGGTGAACTGTTTGTGTGCCAAATATATGTTGATGATATTATCTTTGGCTGTACTGACCAACGTTATAGTGATGAATTTGCCTATATGATGAGTGAAGAATATCAAATGTCTATAATGGGAGAGTTGAAATTCTTCTTAGGTCTTCAAATTTGTCAGCAGCGCAATGGCATATTCATATCTCAGGAGAAATAGCTCAAAGATGTACTGAGGAAATTCGGCATGCAAGATTGCAAAGGCGTCAAAATTCCTATGCCCACAAATGGCCATCTATGCACTGATGAAAATGGTATTGATTTCGATCATAAGGTATACCGCTCCATGATTGGTTCCTTATTGTATTTATGTGCATCTAGGCCAGATATAATGCTTAGTGTTTGCATGTGTGCCCGATTTCAAGCTGCACCGAAGGAATCACACCATAAGGCTGTGAAGCATATTCTTCGATATCTAGCTCACACACCAACACTAGGATTATGGTACCCCAAGGGCTCTGCTTTTGATCTCATCGGATGTTCTGACTCTGACTATGCTGGTGATCCTGTGGACCGCAAGTCAACATCTGGCACTTGTCATTTCCTTGGACGATCTTTGGTCTGTTGGTCCTCGAAGAAACAGAACTGCGTATCACTGTCTACTGCTGAAGCTGAATACATTGCTGCTGGCTCATGCTGTGCTCAACTTCTTTGGATGAAGCAAACCCTCAAGGACTATGGCGTCAACATGAAGAATGTGCCTCTCCTCTGTGACAATGAGAGTGCCATCAAGATTGCTCACAACCCAGTTCAGCACTCGAAGACAAAGCACATCCAGATTCGTCATCATTTTCTTCGTGATCATGTGTTGAAGGGCGACATCTCCATCGAGCATGTGAAGACTGAAGAACAGCTAGCTGATATCTTCACTAAGCCCTTGGACGAGAAGGGATTTAGCAAGTTGCGGTGTGAGCTAAATATCTTAGAATCTTCGAATGTTCTTTGAAAAGGACACACATCCTAACCCTTATGCAGAATTGATGACTTAGATGTGCAACACATGAAGAAACGTTTTTCTTCAATCAATGAAGAATAACACTCTAAGTGTGAAGAAATTAATGAAGAAATTGATTCTCAGAACCCTATGACAATTGTACGCGGTGTCTGAAATCATCATTCTTATACGGTGGGTCACGCCACCACAAAAAGTTGAAAATCTTCAATTTGAGTTTTTCCTCATTTTTGAAATTCTTCAGTTTTTCAAATTCTTCAACTTTGCAACATTCACTTATTGCTATTTCTTCAAGTTGTGATTTCTGCTAAGTGAATGTGATCGGACCCTTCCCCCTCTATGCTATACTCAACCAAATCTATTCACAAATTCTTCATGTGCGTTCTAATTGAAACTCATTCAAAGTCTTCACTGTGTCTTTGTCAGCTGAAGAAATTGTGAACGAAACTTTAAAACAAATCTTATCCAGATTTTCGGTTTTACCGCTCAAACCGTTCCGCATCTCATGATGCATTATTTTATTCACCCACGATCTTACACGATCTCATCTACACAGTACGTGGGTGACACATGTCGCGTGAAGAAGAAAGTGCAGGGGCATGTTCGTCCCAAAATCTTCGGGCGAACAGTTTTTACTGTGGCTATAAATACCCCTCCTCCCTTCCTTACTTCATTTACTCCGCTCGGTCGCTGTCTCTCGCTAGAGCTCTCCTCAAACCCTAGCGCCGCCTCTACTCCATCGCCGCCGGTGAGGAAGAGCTTCACTGCCTCGACCTCGTCGCCGTCGTACTCGCGCCGGCTGCGGAAATCTTCACTCCGCCGCCGCCGTAGCTATCTCCCTCTGCCAAGTTAGGGCGTGGGAGATCTAACTTGACGAACTTCACCATGGTTCATCTCTGTTCGTTGTGTTCTTCAGTTCGGGTAATTAAAAGTCACCTTTATTACTTGCTTTGATTCTCAAACTTTTCTGAAAATCTTCAAAGGTGTTTTATTCTTCAAATCTTCACATATGAACACCTCACACACTGTATGCTCTTGATCCATCTCTCTAAGCACTCATTTCTTCAAGATTCCTCAATTGTGCAGATTTTCGATCTATACAACTCTGGAACCTAAGACAAGAATGCTTAGTGAAATTCCTCAAGGCTCAACTGGTCAAATTCCTCAAAACTTGTCTTTTTCAAAAAATCTTCTGAGAATGCATATGACCTCTCCAAATTCCTCGCACCTACACTCTGTTCACAAGTACTCATGTCCGCTGCTGAATCACTAGGTTCTCATCAACTTAACTCATTTGCAGCGTTCCTCGAAGAAAAACTGCATACTTCTTCAGAGTGTTCAATTGTTCAAAATCCTCATCTGAAGAAAATGGCAGAAGGCAAGAGACCGCAGAAAGGAGGAAAGAAACCGGAGGTCATGACTACTTTCGAGATCCCTGATGAAATATACAAGGATTATTGCACACCTGATGAAGCCAAGTTTGGCAAAGAAAACAAGAATCAGCGCAAAGTGCGCATTCAGAGGATTGAACGAAGATGGGCACGAGAATGGAGGGAATATCGATATGTTACTCCAAAGTACATGAAGAAATTCGCCTTAAATCCTCCATGCCCAAGAGCTCCATTGGCACCTGGCCAAGTCGCTGATCCCACTAGCATCAAAAGTGGTGAAGACTTTCCTGAAGAATGGGCTAGGCGCCAAGCAAAATTGGCAAGACAAGCCAAGGAGGCAGTGAGGAAATTTAATGAGGATTCTGCTGCTGCCGCCGCCGCTGAGACCTCGGTCAAGCCGAGGAAATCAATGCCGAAGAAGCCTGCTAGCAAGCCAAGTGCTTCACCATCAGCGCCCTCACGGCCAAGTTCCTCAGCCGCGCCCTCACGGCAAATTCCTCAGACTACTGCTGCTCCACCAAAGTCCTCAGCAGCTCCCTCCAAGTCCTCAACTCCTGTGCATCTGGCTACATGTCAAAGGACTCAGGGTTTCTCAATTGCTTCTAGTGTCTCAGCGAGTTCCTCAGCTGCACCAATGTCCTCATCAGGCCCCACTCTGTTGAAGACAAAAGCAACAGCTGGACGCGGTCCTCGGCTAAGTCCAAGAAAGAAACAGGTTGCTTTCCAAGTGCCCTCTGATGACGAGGCTTCTGATGACTTGCAGAAATCATCAGAGATAGACAAGCAAAGGCCGCCAGAGCCAAAGGAACACCTGTGCCTCTGCTTCTGGATCCAAAGAAGATCCTCGACTACATTGACTTATGGCATCAGGATCCAAACACTCCTATGCTCGATCTGCCTCTGACTCCTGGTCAAAGTCATATGCTGACCCATTTCATCTCTCAAGAGAAATGGAAGTTTGAAAAGGCTCGTGAGATAAAGAGAGCACAAGCTAGAAAGGAGAAGCTTCTGAGGAAGAACGTTGTCAGACTAACTCCTGAAGAACTTCTCAAGGCTCAATCTGAGATCCAAGCCCTCAGCAAGGACTTCGATGCATACAACGCTGATTGGCAAGGAGCCAAAGTGAGATTCGTCAATTTGACGAAGAAAATGACAACTGTTGCAGCCCCATCGCAACAAGAAAATCCTCAGGCTGCAGACTCTGCTCAGCCTGCTGAAGAACATGCCAGCACTGCTGATGACTTTCAGCCTGCTGATGAGAATTCAAGTTCCAGGGCTGATGACCCCATTCCAGCCGCTGAAGAAATTCCCAGGGCATCCACTAGTGGTGCGCCTGAAGAAACTGAAGAGATCAGGGCAACTACACCTGTTGCGCCTGAAGAAACTGAACCACAGTCCTCCGCTCCTCCTGCGCCAACACCGACTCCAATTCTTCCTTCTGCTTATGAAGTGAAGAAGACCAAGGCTGCAGAGTGAGCGGCCGCGAAGAAAATGAAGCCAATGACCAGCTCGCTTGAAAATCCCATTGATGCCGTTCCCATTTCCTCCATGTCGTCTAAGGAAATTGTTCCTTATGGAGAAGACTACAAGATCCCAAGTGGATCTGATGAAGAAAATCATTCTATTGCTACCTCAGAGCAGTTTGATGAATAAATTGAAGTGGAAACATTCCCTTCCACGCCAGTCGTTTCCTCACCTATGCCTCAGTTCACAGCTGAAGAGGCTGGTGTTGAGGAAATTGAAAAAGAAGAAGAAGATGTGGATATTGGATGCACTACACCAGTGATGAACGATGACTTTTGGGAAAGTCAGCATCCCAATACTCCTCTCTTCACTCCTATTCAACAAATTCCCCAGTCCCCGGCTACAACTGTACAAATGGGCTCTGAAGAAACTCATCCCACATCGTCTGTTCATGAAGAAATTCCAGCCACTAGTGCTGAAGAACCTGCTGCTGATCCCCAAACTGCACAAGAAGAGGAACCAGAAATTCCTCAGCCTGAAGCACCTGAGATCGCGATTCCTGAGGTTGTGCTGCAAATCACTGACACTCCTCTTCCCAAACCGAAGAATCCGTTCTCTAGCAAGCAAAAATTCAAGGCTGAAGACTTCTTTTCTGAGCATGTGTTCTTCACTGATTACAATCCATATGACTCTGCTCGCATAAGGAAGAGACGTTTCTGGACTGCTACACAAGCCAACTTCTATTCCTCAGTACTCTTTGACAAGGACAAAATCTTCGATCATGAACATATTCCTCATGTGGATATGGAATCTCTGCCGTGCTTCGAGCCAGTTCTCCGAGTTATTCACGATGCAGGACTACTGAATTTCTGCACTGATATCTGTGATTGGAATGAAGAACTGATTCTTCAGTTCTATGCCACTTTGCATATCACCGGAGATGCTGAGGATGTCAATTCATGGGTGCTGGATTGGATGACAGAAAACACTCACTATAAGGCACCAGCAACTGAATTGCTTCGTGTCCTTCCTCTTGATCCTCCTCATGCCAGCGCACGTTGCATCTACAATGACCGCGAACTGACAGATCATTATATGCAAGTGCTTATGAAGCCTTTGAAGCTAGGGCAGGCCCCACGAACCAAATTCCTCATCAAGGAATTGCTATATGTGCCTCGGACTGTCTATCGCATCCTGACGAAGACTATGAGTCCTATCAAAGGCCACGACTCAAATGATGAAGATGTCGTTGGCATCATGAAGAACATGCTTTTCAACATCATTCATGGCGTTCCCGTCAACTTCCATGATTTCTTCATGAGGACTCTGGCTAATGTTGCTATGTCACCTTTTGAGCTGAAGCCCTATGCGCCTTGGATTATGAGATTCATAAGGGCAAGATATTCACTGAATTACAAGGCTGACACTCTGAACCGTGGTAGCTACTTGCCGCCCATTGAAGTCCTCAAGCGACCAGTTTCATCATCTGATGATAAGGACAAGGCAGCTGCTGTGATCGATGAGGGCACTCGTCCATTGGATGGTCAATTCCGTCTCGCTACATCTTACTCCACCAATGACGATTCTGCAACACATGACACTGCCGCAAATACATCAGCCAAGCAAAAGCCTCAAGCAACAGCACCCAGGGTGATGACTGACCGTGAGTTACTCCTCAGTCTTCATCAGAAGGTTGATCGCAATCACAAATGGGTGAAGCGTCAGTTTGCTGCAATTCTTCACAACATGACCTCAACTCATAATGCAGTGAAGAAAAATCAGTATCACCTTCATGAAACCCTCAACCGCACCTGGGCTGTTCTCACTCATATATATTCCGCGGAAGAACTGAAGACTATGGGTCTCCACGAAGCATTTGACTGGTCTGCACCACCTCCGAAGAAATTCAAGAGAGTCAAAGTTCCTGATCTGGTGGCCAGCTCTTATTCTTCATCGCGTGAACTTGATGAACATGAAGATTCGGACGACACTGCGGCAGGCCCTACTTCAACGAACAACCCCGATAAAGCTGGCGCTCCTCCATCAACTTGAAATTCTTCAGGGGCATTAGTCCTTAGTTTCGATCCTTTTGGTCATTTGATGACAAAGGGGGAGAAATCTGAGTTAGTCTTCAAGCGGGTTTATATTATGGGCGTTTTGTTAAGTTACAACTCTCGTTCTTCCGAAACTTTTTATTGGATCGAGTTGTAATCTTAAATCCGATAGTGCCCTGATACTTTTGGATGGTGCATGGTGCTCTGACTTTGATGCACTGTGCTCTGATACTTTTGATGTGTTATTCTGCATGCCTATTCCTCGTTAATATTATTGCACGCATGCTGAATCTCATCAAGCACCATATTTCATCATGCATTTCAAATTCTTCATATTATATATCAAATGCGTGTATGAATTACAAGATATAGGGGGAGATCTCCATGATTCAATTCTTCAAATGTGCATTGCCTAAAAAGCAAATTCCTCACTATGCACATATTCAGGGGGAGTTCTTCTATATCTTGCAATCAAATTCCTCAATATCAGTATTTACACTTCATATGTTTATCCCCGTTGAAAACTTAACCTATGTTGTCATCAATCACCAAAAAGGGGGAGATTGTAAGTGCATCTAGTGCCCCTTAGTGATTTTGGTGTATTGAAGACTTATAGGTTAAGTGACTGATGCGTTTGTGAGTGTACACAGGTCTATAAGTCTATGAGGAGTTTGATATTTACAGAGAAAGTCGACCCCTAAAAATGAAGTTCTTCGACTGAAGACTTTGATATTCTGAAGACTTTCTGAAGACTTTGAAAGTGAAGAAATTGGTGTGACCTTGAAGATTTGGTATTCATTCGAGGAATATGAAGCGTGAAGACTTTTGTTTTCAAAATTTCATTTTATCTTTCTTGAGTCATAGGAAACACCGTACTGTTAAAGGGGGTCGAGGAAATACTAAGGAAAAATTTCCATGTGATGCTCAACTCAAAATCCTACACCTACCAATCCCTTCGAGTGAAGCCATTGGAAATCTCATACAGTTCAGTCAATTTCTTCAGTGACAGAGACGCAGTTCTTCTGGTCACTGATGACTTTGCTCTGACTGAGGAGTTAGGAATTCGCGAGTGCGAATTGCCTACACAGTGAGGAACATGATAGCCCTGAGGAATTTGAGAGTCAAATTTCCGACCGTTGTTGTGCTGCGCGCCAGCTGTCCAAAATATCCTATCCACCTAACGGTCATATCATTGAAGGGCATTTATGTCTTATCATGTCGGGCTGCTCCCTAGGCTATAAATAGCCGCCCCCTACAACCACTAGTTGGTTGGCTGCTCCGAGAGAACTTGACACTTGTCATTTGAGAGCAACCCATCCTCCGAGGACTTTGAGCGAAAATCATCAAGTGAGGAAAATCCCAAAACCAAACCCCCACAAACCCAAGTGATTGAGCATCACTGAAGAAATTGATCCTGCGTGGATCCGACGCTTGTTACCTTTGAAGACTGTGCTTCTTCCAGACGGTTAGGCGTCAAGGTCTAGAGCATCCAGGAGGAATTGTGGATCGCCGAGTGACCAAGTCTGTGAAGGTTTGGAAGTCACCTGAAGACTTACCACGAGTGATTGGACGAGACCTGCGTGGTCTTAGTTCAAGGAGAATATGGTGAGGACTGGGTGTCCTGAGTTGCGGCTCAGAGACTGGGTGTCCGGGACTGCGTGTCCTCGAGTTTAAATACTCAGCCGCTCCAACCAGACGTACCACCGAGACAGCAGTTGGAACTGGTTTACCAAATCATTGTCTTCACCAACTAACTGGTTCTATTTCCTCAACTCTTTCATTTCCTCATGACTGTGTTGTATGTTGTTCATATCTGTGCTTGAAGACTTTGACTGAAGACTTTCACAAATTCCTCAGTTCAATTTCTTCAGTCTGTTTGTCTTCATCTTGTTATCCTGTGTTTACGCTTTCTGTACTCTGTGCTAGTCTTCATTTCATCATGATGACTATGTTTGTATCCTGTTATGTTTACTTCTGAGTACTTATTCCGCTGCAAGTAGTTCTTCGCTAAGGAATTTCCTCACCATCAAATTCCTCAGTGAAGAATTCATAAAAATCGCCTATTCACCCCCCCTCTAGTCGATATAATGCACTTTCAATATCCCTTTTGCCCCAGCTAGTCTCCATTGTTCCATGTCTCCTCGGCATGCAACTATCACGTCATTCATGCTCGGCTTCTTCCATCTAAAGGTGCAGCTGTTGCACTCTTGCCAGATCTGCCAAGCCACCAGGGCAGTCATGGTTTTGATGCCCTTTCTTGAGCTGGTCGGAGATGCGGGAATGATGGCCCTGATTGCCTTTGTCGTGGTGCTACACTTTCCCCAGTTGATCTAGGAGAGCGCGCTGCAAACATTCCATGATGCCACCATTGACCAGATCATCTTCAAGATTGAGCACTCCCATAGCAAATGGTAGGAGGACTCCGGGTTTCTATTACAAAGCTGGCAGAAATAACTGTTCCCCCAGCACCTCCTTTGCAGCCAATCATTGCACTAGATCCGGTTGTGATGGAGAAGCCATAAGAACTTGATTTCCCCCTGTTCCCAAATCTTCCAAACCAGCTATGTGAGCGAGCCCCGTGGTTGGCCTTCGAACTAGATGTTGTATGCCATCTTTGTCGTGTACTGGCCGCCCATCCTCCATGTTATCTCGTCCTCTACTTCTTCAGTAGGTGCAATATTGGCTTCGCGAATGGAGTGAAAGAACGACATGAACTATGGGATGATCTCGTTGATGTTTGCATGTCTCGGGTCAAGGATCCATCTATCTTCATGCAGTGCTTCTGCTACTGTGCGGTTCTTCCTGGAGGAGTGATTGTAAAGCACCGAGAATCTTTGTCACAACGGTTGGTCAGCGAGCCAAGTGCAGTTCCAAAAGGATGCTTTGCTGCCGTTTCTGACGATCACCTTGGTCGCAAAGGTGAACAACGGCCGATCTTTGTCATCACAGGGTGTGCATGTATCCACCCATGGATTGTCAGGGTGTTTCCAGGCCATCCATAGCCATCGGAGATGGAGCGCACGTGCGAAGTGCTCCATGTAGGGGGTGCCCAGGCCGTCTTGATCTATCGGCGAAGTGACCGATCGCCAGTTGATCTTGCACTTCCCGCCAATGAGCTCCTTATCTTGCGCCCACAGGAACCAACATTCGGCCTTGTTTATCTATTTGTACAACTTCTTTGGTGCCCGCAACACCACAAAAGCAAAGGTGTGCATCGCGGTGAGTATGCACCGCACCAAGACTCGTCGGCCTGAAATTGACATGAGATGCCCTTTCCATCCTGCCAGCCTCGCTTGGATATGATCTAGGATGTACTGAAGATGCACTAGTCTAGTCTGAGTGGTGCAGGCATGCAGTCCCATGTATCCAATTGGGAAGCTAATTAAATTGCCGCCGAAACTATGAAGAACACGGTCGAGGTTAGGGTTGTCATAGCATATTGGCGCCACCAAGGATTTTTGTTGGTGCATGTGCAAGTCGGTCGTGTCGCCGAAGCTCTTGGTGATATGCATGAGAGTGTCGATCTCTTGACCCTTTGGGTTCACGAAAATGACTGGCTCGTCAGCATAGAGGATGATCTTGTGACATGCGGTCCTCCCCGGCAGAGGGGCAAGGATGCCTGTGCGCGTCGCCCCCTCCAGTAGATGATGCAACAGATCGGGTTTCTAGAATGAAGAGGACGAGAGACAGGGGGTCGCCCTGCCTCGGACCTCTCTTTTGGATGATGCTCTGCCCCGAGTCGCCATTGAGCATGCATGAGGACGTGGATGAGGATAACAGTAGCGCAATCTAGTCCCTCCAACGTGTAGAGAATCCCATGTGTTCCATCAATTCTAGGATGTACACCCATGATACCATCTCGAAAGCCCTTGTGATGTTGATTTTCAGTAGCAGAGCCGGTATTTTCTTACTATGAAACATTATGATGGAGTTTTGCACGTATAGATAACTATCGTGAATCCCTTCTGCTTTTGAAATGCACTTTGAGCCGGTGAAATTAGCTCATCAAGCGCACATGTGAGTCTGATCGAGAGGACCTTGGCGATTAACTTGGCCACTGAGTGGATCACACTGATTGGGCGGAAGTCAGACATCTGGACCGCTCTGTGCTTCTTTGTTAGCAACACAATCAGACCGTGATTTAGTGCAGCAAAATCACCGCCAGCCAGACAGTAGAACTTGTCGAACACCGCCGCCACGCTTGCTTTGATTGTTTGCCATCAGGCTTTGGAAAAGGGTACCAGAAGCCGTCGGGGTCGGGTGCCTTCTTCGCCGACGAGGCATAAACTGCAACATAAATCTCTTCTTCAGTGAAAGGGTTGTCCAGGCCTCCGTTTTGCAGATTTGGCAACCCGATTTCTACCCACTTGATCAAACATGCCCTACTCTTCTTCTGACCCATCAGCTTGGAGAACTGCTCGTAGCCGACCCCGGCCTTGTCCTTGTGATTTGTTGCATGTACGCCATCATGATGGATGCAGTGAATGAAGTTCTTTCTACGCCTCAAGTTCACTTTGCCCCGGAAAATGCAGTCTTTGCGTCGTCGACCTTCAGTGAGGTTGTCCTTGCGGCTTGCCGTTTTCTGATGCGTTCTAGAGCTGCCAGCCTAACAATCTATAGCTTGAGGGTTTTCTTAGCCAGAATTCTCTTTGTGTGAGCTGTCTTTTCTCCTATGCAACATCCAAGTGAAGCACAACCTCTGATGCCAAGTGAAACTGTACCTTGGTGTCGGTGAACAGGGTTTTACTCCAGGTTTTCAGATCGGCGGCCATTCTTTCAGCTTGATTTTGATTCTGATGAATGGGCAATCATGGTTTACTGGCCTTTGCCACACCCTAGCCAGTGTCTGCCGAAAGTGAGGGAACTTTGTCCAGAAAGATTCGAACCGGAAGGAGGCTTTCTGATGGGGCGCAGTAGTGTACGTCAGAAGAAGTGGGCAATGGTCGGAGCAAGCAGTTGAGACTGCCCCATTAGGATGAAAGAGGTAAACTGAGCGGGAAATACACTTTGGTTCCTGGTTGTATATACACCCCATATCTGGATTTTTTTAATAATTAGAAAAAAGTCAAAATAGTTCAGAAGTTTTTTTAGAAAAAACTTGACTTACTTTTGCACTGGTATATAAATTTCCACGAAAAAAAAACCATTGACTTCACAGCGAAAATGATATTCAAAAATTTATTTGCTATTATAGGTCACTATTCACACTATTTTGGCCAAAATTTTGTCTTCTCTGAAAAGAAGTCAAAGGGGGATTTTCTTTTTATGAAAATTTTCTCACAAGTACAATGTAAAGTCAAGTTTATTTCAAAAAAAAAGAATTTTTTGACTTTTTGTTGAATTACTAAAAAAAAATCTCATATAGGGTGTATATGTCCCATAGACCAAAAGTTCCCCTCCTAAACTGAGCCCCCATTCTATGTTGCAGAACACCTTGTCGATGGTAACAAACGTTGGATTCTCCATTTCGTTGCTCCAGGAGAAATGTACTCCCTCCATTTTTATTTACTTCGCATATTAGAGTTGACTGAACTCAAACTTCCTAAAGTTTGACCAAGTTTATAAAAAATACAAACATTTATTATAACAAATATATATGATATGATGTGAAATTACATTCAATAATAAAGTCGAGGAGCGGGCAGCAGCCGATTCACGACTCTCCAGGGATCTTCTGCGCACGCGCTCGGTTACAAGCTATGCCACAGAGGCAGACACCGGGCGCAAAGAATCCTAGGTGGTTTTCAGCGCGTCCGTGGGCTCCCCGCTCCCTCTAGGGGAGGCGGTCGCTCCTGTTCGGCGGCGATACCGGTGGCAGCCCCTGCCCCCGCTCCTCCTTTTTATTCGCCGCTCCTCTACACGGGCCAGCGCAAAACGTAGAGTTGACCACAAGAGTCCCCCAGAGAAAAAAAGAGTTGACAACCAGAGACCGTGGTCAGGCTTTGCCGATGGAGAGGGTTGACGGAGGAGCGGGGTTGGGTGCGCGTGGGTCTGCGGGGGCGATGCTGGGCATGGAGATGCATCTCGTCCACCAGCCGCAGCCGCAGCCGCAGATCCACGCGGCCTCCTCGTTCCAGCACCCGCCGGAGCACCTCCGCCACGCCAACGGCGGCTTCCAGGTCCAGCACCGCCAGGCCATGCCGATGAGGCAGCAGCACCCGCCACCGTCGTACGCGGCTTACGTGGCGCCGCCATCGAGGGCGGTCAACGCGCATGAAGAGGAGGAGATGGGCAACGGCGTCGGCGCCGTGCAGCAGCCGGGGGCGGGGACGGCGGGGTGCTCCTGGTCCCGGATGAAGTGGACGGATGCGATGGTGCGTCTGCTCATCGCGGTGGTGTACAACGCCGGGGAAGACGGGGAGGGCGTGTCTGCAGGAGGCAAGGCGGCGGCGGCCCATTCGCACGGGAAGGCGGTGGCATCTGCGGCGGCGCAGCAGAGGAAGGGTAAGTGGAGGTCCGTGTCCCGGGCGATGGTGGAGAGAGACTTCAAGGTGTCGCCGCAGCAATGCGAGGACAAGTTCAACGACCTCAACAAGCGCTACAAGCGAGTCGTCGAACTGCTCGGCCGCGGCACGGCGTGCAACGTGGTCGCGAACCCCGCGCTGCTCGACACCATGGGCGAGCTCACGGCCAAGGCCAAGGAGGAGGCGCGCAAGCTGCTCAGGTCCAAGCGCCTCTTCTTCCGCGAGATGTGCCACTACCACAACCCCGGCGGCACCGCAACAGCCTCGCACGGCACCGAAGGCGGCGCCGACTGCTTCAACAACCCGCGGCCGGCAACGGCGCCCGCCGGCCGCCAGGTGGTGAATTCGTCCACGTGCTCGGAGGACGACAGGGAGGACGACGTCCTCAGTAGCAAAGAGGTTGAAGAGGAGGAGGACGACGACGACGACTACGACCTGGACGACGTGGAGGAGAAGGCGCCGGGCACCAAGCGCCGCGACGACCGCGTCGACGACAGCAATGGCTTCCACAACTACGGCGGGCACAAGAACAAGCTCCGTCGTGGCGAGAGCAGCGCGGCCGCGGCCGGGGAAGACAAGGAAGAGAACGGGAACAACAAGCCCGCCCGCAGCACAATGCAGCAGCTGAAGCGCGAGCTGGCCGCGGTGGAGGCCGGCGGCGACCAGCAGCAGCTGCGGCAGTGGGTGCAACGACGCGCGCTGGAGCTGGAGAAGCAGGAGCTGGCGTACGAGGTCCCGGACTTCGCGCTGGGGAAGCGCCGCTACAAGTGGGAGCAGTTCAAGGCCACCAAGGACTGGGACATGGAGCATGAGCGGCTGCGGATCGAGTGCCTGCGCGTCGACGGCCGGCGCATGCTGCTCATGCTCAAGCAGAAGGAGCTCGACCTGGACGACCTCCCGGGCGCCCAGACCCCGCCGCCCGGCGCTGCCTTCCAGCAGCAGCCCGGCTCCAGCCCCTCCACCACAGGGCACCCCAACTAGCTAGGCAGGACACAGGCAGCCATGCAGGAGGACACCATGCATACATACATTTAGCTTTTCGTAGGCCACCATGCATACTCCATTTTTCCTTTTCCTTCGCCAGCATGCATTACATTTCGCTTTCGATTCGTTGTAATCAGCAGTAGCAGTTGATCAATAACCTGTAAGATGCCTGCCTTGAATTGAGAAGTTTCAGAATTCAGATGCGTATGGTCTCTTCTTGATTTGCCCGGAATAATCCTTGTAGTACTACTTGTCACCGTTGACTCTACTGTACTCGAGTATCTACCTCGATCGTGGGAGTCCATGGGCATCTCCGAGGTGCCTGGCGCTCTGCAACTGCCCCATGGTCGGGGCGGCGCTGATCCCGGAGCCACACGAGGGCACGCCGAGGTGTACTGCGCACGCGGTGTGCTTTGGCCATTTGCAGTGGCTCTACCTAGGAATCGTCGATCGTCGCCGTACCTTTCTCCTCCGCTTTCGCTGGTCAACTGAGTATCCTCTAACTGAGTATCCTCTACTGTGATCGGGTCTTTATAATTTGCTAATATCAATATGGCGTCCGTTTCCCTCTACTGCATAATTTTGGTGCTCTCTGGGGTGGGTTCCTCTCTCGAAGTTTCCTTTTCCTTTTCTGCTTTTTAAATGTCCAGGTATCAGGCCAGCACCGAAAACCCCACAAAATCACGTCGGATCCTACGCACACCCAAACTGTCATGCCCTCTTTCTTGCCTCGCCTCGCAATTGCACACAACCATCGTGAAAGTTTACGCTCCAACACATCACACGGTTCAGTAAAACTTCTTAGGTGACCTGTGTCTCTCCCCATTCAAACTCATGGTGGATCATAATAGAAGGTCTAACCTTATGCGAGAGCACTCCCGAGAACAATGTCTCTTTCGTCAAACTAAAACTGGCATGTTTAGCACCACAGAAAATGATCTTGCCGTACTTGAACTTCCTCTTTTGGACAGAAGGTTTACATGGTCGAACAAACATGCTCGGCCAACAATAGAGAGAATTGACCGTGGCTTCATAAACCTAGCGTGGGATCAAGTTTTCCCAACAGTTTCCCCGATAGCGTATGGCCATGTACCATTTCTAATGTTGGTTGATGCACTTGCTCCTGTCCCGCGCTTTTTTGATAGAAACGGTTGGTACGACCGACTATCCTATAAGCTAACTCTCGGCCCAGGTAGTGGTGTGGCTGCTGGCGGCGCGGAGGAGATGGCGGCGTTGTCGGAGAGCTTTTGGTGGGCAGCTTCCCTCTCCGCCGCTCTGGTTGCTCCGGTGGAGCGCCGTGGCGGCCCTGTTGCCCCTTGCGCGGATGCGGCTCGGCGGAGCTGCGGTGCGCGGTGCCCCCGCGCCGGTGGCCGAGTGATGGCGGTCCCGGCTTTTGAAGGTTTCGAAGGCGTGGTTGCAGTTGACCAAGCTGCCGTCGCCGTTTGCTGTGCAAGGTGGAGGTGCTCAGGCACCGAGGAGCGTCGACTTCCTGGTCGCAAGGGGGTTCCTCCCAGTCCAAGCGTATGGAGGAGAAGCGGCGGGTTTCGCCGGCGTGGCGGCTTGCTCGGTGGAGACGACGACAGGGCTCGGATGGACTTCAATGTAGTTTTCCTTTTTTCTGGGCTTATCTGTAAGATACTTGGTTAATGCAATCAGGTCCTTCTTCGCAAAAAAAAAGGTAAGTCCAAACTAAGCCCCCTTGCTGAACGTCGCACTTAAATGAACTCGACCTGCCGTACAACACTGGCGTAAGAATAGTGGCGTTTCAACTCCAACCCTAAACTATCACCTAAAAAGTCATTATAGGGGTTCTCGAGCATATGGTCTAGTAAATGCCCATTATTGGGTGCAACGCGACAAAGTATAAGTTGCAGTTGATGGAGACAAAAACACTCGCTATATCCACACCCCTGCATCAATCCGTCTTCGTGATAACAAAATCACCACTCTTATTCATAAATGGTCAAGAATTTGTCTCACATGTCTCCCAGATTAAAATTCTAACGGATTTCTACTCCTCCTTGCTTGGATCTACCTTCAAACCATCTTGGAACTTCTCCCATGTCCACCTATACCATCCCCAGAACCCCCCCCCCCCCTCCCTGGCAGCTGGGTGGCATCCTAACGGCCTTGGCACCTTCTCAATTCTCCATCCTACGAGAAAGTGACGACTGACACCTAAATTGTCACATCCTCTCGCCTCGCCTCACATTCACCCATAACCATCACGAACATTTACGCTCCAACAGATCATGTGCCTAAGAAAAACTTCCTAGATGAGCTCTCTCCTCTACCTCTCTACATCCAAACTCACACCAGATCATAACGGGGGATTTCAACATTATAAGATAGCCACCTGATAAAAACAATGTCTCCTTCCGTCAAACCGAAACTGGCGTGTTTAACAACATCATAAATAATCTCTTGCCATAATTGAAATTCCTCTTTTGGACAGAAGGTTTACATGGGCGAGAAAACATGACCAACCAATACTAGAGAGAATTGATCAAGGCTTCATAAACCTGGAGTGGGATCAAGTTTTCCAAATGGTTTCCATGCTAACTAGTGTTGTCTCTAGCCATGTAGCACTTCTAATGTCGGCCGACACACTTGTCACCACTCCTGCGCTTTTTTGATTTGGTAACGGTTGGTCTTCCCGCCCATCCTACGGTTGGCTATCCTGCAAACTAAGTCTCGACGCAGATAGGTCCAAACTAAGCCCTCTCACTAGTTACCGCGCTTAAACAAACTCAATCTACCCTACAACGTAACGTAAGAAGAGCGACACTTCAACTCCAACCCTAAACTATCGCTTAGGGAAGTCATTACCAGGGTTCTCGAGCGCACACTCCAGTAAATGCCCATTAATGGGTGCAATGTGACAAAATAAAAGTTGCACTTGATGGATATGAAACTCTTGCCATTTCCGCACCCCTGCCTCTTTCTGCCTGAGCATAACAAAATCACCACTCTTATTCATAAATGGTCAAAAAAATTGAACATGTCTCCAAGATTAAAATTCTAACGAATTGTTACTCCTCTTTGCTTGGATCTACCTTCATACCAACTTGGAACTTCTCCCATCTCGATCTATACCATTCCTAGAGCCCCGCCCCTAGCTGGTGACATCATAATGACCTTGACACCTTCTCAATTCTGCATCCTAAGAGAAAGTCATGGCTTAGACCTAGACTATCAGAACCTCTTGCCACGCCTCGCGGTAACCCATAACTATCACAAATGTTTACGCTCCAACAAATCACATGTTCAAGCAAAACTTCCTCGATGAGCTCTCTCCTCTACCTCTCCACATAACATCTTGCACTAGATCATAATGTGGTATTTCAACGATGCCCTTTGATAATAAGAATGCGCCCTTTCGTCAAACCAAAACCGGCGTGTTTAACAACACCATAAATAATCTCTAGCTATAATTGAACTTCCTCATTTCGACAGAAGGGCTACACGACTGAGAAAGCATGAGAAACCAGAGAGAATTAATCATGGCTTCATAAATCTAGAGTGGGACCAAGTTTTCCGGACGGTTTCCTCGCTAACTCGTTTCTCTCTCACCATGTAGCACTTCTAATGTCACTCGACACACTTGTCCTTTGTTCCACACTTTTTGATTTGGGAACAGTTGGTCTTCCCACCAATCCTACAGTTCGCTATCATGCAAACCTAAGTCCCAGCCCAGATAGGTGCAAACTAAGCCCTCTCATTGGCTGTCGCGCTTAAATAGGCTCGATATGCCTTACAACGTTGGTGTAAGAACAGTGGCGCTTCAACTCCAACCCCACACTATCGCTTAGCAAAGTCATTATTAGGGTCCTTGAGTGCACAAACCAGTAAATGTCCATTATTGGGAGCAAGGTGACAAAGTATAAGTTGAACTTGATGGAGACGAGAACACTCGCTATATCCACACCCCTGCATCATTTTGTCTCCGCCATGACTAAATCGCCACTCATATTGATGATCAAAATTTTCTCTCACATGTCTCCAATATTAAAATTCTAACGGATTTATACTCCCCCTTGCTTGGATCTACCTCCAAACAAACTTCGAACTTCTCCCATCTCGACCTATACCATTCCCGGACCCCCCCCCCCCCCCCGCGAACTGGTGGAATTCTAACAGCCTTGGCACTTTCTCAATTCCCAGTCCTAAGAGAAAGTCATGGCTTACACCTAAACTGTCACAACCTCTCGCCTTACAGTCACCCATGACCATCGTGAATGTTTACACTCCAACAGATCATGTGCCGAAGCAAATCTTCATAGAAGAACTCTCTCTCTTCTTCCTCTCTACATCCAAACTCATAATGGAGCATAATGGGGAATTTCAACATTATAAGATGGCTCTTTGATGAAAACAATGTGTCCTTCCATCAAACAAAAACCGACGTGTTTGACAACACCATAAATAACCTCTTGCCATAATTGACTCCCTCTTTTGGATAGAAAGTTTACATCGATGAGCAAATATGACCAAATAGTACTGGAGAGAATTGGTCATGCATGACTTCATAAACCTAGAGTTGGATCAAGTTTCCCGATGGTTGCCTTGCTAAATCGTTTTGTCTTTGACCATGTAGAACTTCTAATGTAGGTTGATACACTTGTCCCCCGGCCTGTGCTTTTTTGATTTGGTAACGGTTGGTCTTCTCACCCATACTATAGCCAACTATCGTGTAAACCTAAGTCTCGGCCCATATAGTTCCAAACTAAGCCCTCACGATGGTTCTCACGCTTAAACAAACTCAATCTGCCCTACAACGTTGGCGTAAGAAGCGCGACGCTTCAACTCCAACCCTAAACTATCGCTTAGGAAAGTAGGTATCAGGGTTCTCGAGCGCATGATCCAATAAATGCCCATTATTTGGGTGCAACATGACAAAATAAAAGTTGCACTTGGTGGAGATGAAAGAACTTGCTATTTCCCCACCCCTACCTCTATCTGCCTCCGCCATAACAAAATGACCACTCTTGTTTTTAAGTGGTCAATAATTTGTCGAACATGTCTCCATGATTAAAATTCTATCGGATTTATACTCCTCCTTGCTTGGATCTACCTTCAAACAAACTTGTAACTTTTCCCATATCGATCTATACCATTTCCAGAACCCCCTGGTGACATCCTAATGGCCTTGGCACCTTCTCAATTCTCCATCCTAAGAGACAGTCACTGCTTGCACCTAAACTGTCACAACCTCACGCTTCGCCTCTTAGTCACCCATAACCATCCCTAACGTTTACTCTACAACAGATCACGGGCGGAAGCAAAACTTCCTAGATGAGCTCTTTCCTCTACCTCTCCACATCCAAACTCGCACTAGATCATGATGGGGGATTAGAACATTATGAGATGGCCCTTTTATAATAACAATGTGTCCTTCTGTCAAACCAAAACCAACATGTTTAACAACACCATAAATAATCTCTTGCCATAATAGAACTCCCTCTTTTTGATGACTGGTTTACATGGCTGAGCAAACATGACCAACTAACACTAGAGAGAGTTGATCATGGCTTCATAAACCTAGAGTGGGATCAAGTTTTCCCGATGGTTTCCTCGCTAACTCGTTTTATTTCTGACCATGTATCACTTCTAATGTCGGTCGACACACTTGTCCGTTGTCTCGCGATTTTTTGATTTGGTAACGGTTGGTCTTCCCGCCCATCCTATGGCTAGCTATCCTGCAAACCTAAGTCTCGGCCTAGATAGGTCCAAATTAAACCCTCTCACTAGTTGTCGCATGAGGGAGTCCTAGACTAGGGGGTGTCCGGATAGCCGAACTATCACCGTCGGCCGGACTCCAAGACTATGAAGATACAAGATTGAAGACTTTGTCCCGTGTCCGGATGGAACTTTCCTTGGCGTGGAAGGCAAGCTTGGCGATACGGATATGTAGATCTCCTAGCATTGTAACCGACTCTGTGTAACCCTAGCCCTCTCCGGTGTCTATATAAACCGGAGGGTTTTAGTCCGTAGGACGAACAACAATCATACCATAGGCTAGCTTCTAGGGTTTAGCCTCCTTGATCTCGTGGTAGATCTACTCTTGTACTACCCATATCATCAATATTAATCAAGCAGGAGTAGGGTTTTACCTCCACCGAGAGGGCCCGAACCTGGGTAAAAACATCGTGTCCCTTGTCTCCTGTTACCATCCGCCTAGACGCACAGTTCGGGACCCCCTACCCGAGATCCACCGGTTTTGACACCGACATTGGTGCTTTCATTGAGAGTTCCTCTGTGCCGTCGCCATCAGGAAGGATGCCTTATCCCGTCTTTAAATACGGCACCATAGCTGAAGGAGCTTTGGCCATTGGCCAAACTCTCGGGCTAGGCGGTTTTCTCATGACCGCCTGTTCGGCCGCTGTGCCGGCGATGACTTCTCGGGTCATCAAAAGCAATCTTCACGTCAATTCGGAACTCGCCGAGCAGCTAGATCCAATGGAGCTCTCCTCCTTAAACGAGCTCTTGGATCGCATCGCCGCCCTGGGAGGCGCTATAGACTATGATCAGATCGGGCCTAAAACCGATCTGAGAGAGATCAACTCTCCCCAGGCTACCCACCACGTCGCTGTGGTGGAGGAACAGTGCGGTGACTCTTCTTCTATATTAAGGACTAGTTATGTCCACATTCCTGACCCCTCCATGCTGGATTCCCGCAGAGGGACGGACGTCGATCAAATCCTGAACCTAAAGTCAGGCAGCTGGCGGGATTCATTGGACAATACCCAAAAACCCAAGCTTCCAGGTTTGGAAACCTTTCGGGCCTTAAGTCTTAGATTGGACGGGGTTCCGAATCCAAAACCACCCGACCACCCAAACATAAGCGATTTATCCCGAATCCGGCAAGAGCCCACTGAAACAGTACACCATTACTGGGCCAGATTCCTCCTGGTCATGGACAGGATAAAGGACTGCCGAGAGGAAAGCGCAATTTCAATTTTCTGCAATAATTGCACGGACAAGGGAATCATGAACGCCATAAGTCGTCGTGAAATTACATGCTTCGCCGACTTGGCGTCCATAGTACGAAAGTACTGTGCGATGGAGAGTGCCTGGAAAACCGAAACCAAATTTTGGGACAATCCGGCTCCGAATACAACCCTATTCCAAAATAAAAGGGTGCATCATATTCAGGCACCTGGGTTAAAAACCAAAAAGCAAAAACCCCCTAAAGGGCACGGAACCGTACTGGAGGGATGGCTCAGCGGACCCTGCAAAATCCATAGTACAGAGGGCGCCACTCCAACACATAGCCTTCGAGCATGTTGGATACTACGGCAGGTGGCCAAAAGTGGCGAAGAGCTTCTAGCTCCAGAGAACCAGCCCAGCAATACCAGCACGGTATTAACAGTCTTCAAGACTTTCGCATCAAATAATATATGGAAACGAACACTCCGCAGCCTCGCCGAAGTCTACCAAGTAGCAACAATAAATCCATGGAGTGACACGGCTATTACCTTTAACGCCAGTGACGAACCTAAATTCCGAATAGCCCGAGCACCAGCCACATTGGTCCTCAGTCCAATAGTGGACGACTTTCGCCTTACTAAGGTACTCATGGATGGCTGCAGCGGATTAAACCTCATTTACGAGGAAACCCTTCGAAAAATGGAAGTAGTCTGGAGCCGCATTGAGCGAAGCAGCACAACCTTCAGAGGAATAATCCCTAGTCGGGAAGCATGCTGCACAGGAAAAATCACACTGGATGTGGTGCTCGGCTCGCCGGACAACTACAGGTCCAAGGAGGTCACGTTCCATGTGGCCCCGTTCAGTAGCGGATATCACGCTTTATTAGGACGAGAGGCATTCACAATTTTTCAAGCTATACCCCATTACGGGTACATGAAGCTCGAAATGCCCGGGCCCAATGGAATCATCACCCTTGCTAGTGATCCGGACGTAGCGCTCCGAGCCAAAAATAAAACGGCCGCACTAGCCCTAGAGGCGCTATCTGAAGCCCTAGCGGCCGAGGAACTCACAGTGCTGCGCTCCACGGTGAACAGAGACGACGTGATACTTGACAAAATATCCAAGTCCACCTCTTTTAAGCCAGCGAACAAAATAGTCAAATTCCAGGTCCATCCAACGGACCCCACAAAGACGACCTCCATTGTGGCACAATTAAACCCTGATGTAGACGCCGCATTACGAGAATTCCTACGGGAAAATTGGGACATTTTTGCCTGGCACCCTTCAGACATGTCAGGAATCCCACGACGGCTGGCCGAGCACAGCCTAAATATCCTAAAAGGATTCAAGCCAGTCAAACAGACTCTTCGGCGATTTTCCGAACCCAAAAGATAGGCAATGGGAGAGGAGCTAGCCAAACTATTGGAAGCCGGATTCATCAGAGACATAAAACATCCGGACTGGCTAGCAAACCTGGTGATGGTACCAAAGAAGGATAAATCCTGGCGCCTATGTGTCGACTTCAAAGACCTTAATAAGGCTTGCCCAAAGGATCCATTCCCCCTCCCACGCATCGATCAAATCATCGACGCTACCGCAGGGCACGATTCATTGTGCTTCCTCGACGCATACTCCGGCTACCACCAAATCAAGATGGCGGAGCCAGACCAAGACGCAACGGCATTCATCACTCCATACGGACCATTCTGCTTCAACACAATGCCCATCGGGCTCAAAAACGCCAGCGCAACATATCAGCGCATGATTCAGACATGTCTGGCAAGCCAGACCGGCAAGACAGTGGAGGCATACGTAGATGATGTGGTCATCAAATCCAAGCATGTCGAAACTCTAGTAGACGACTTGAGACTCACATTTGACAGTCTCCGAACATACGACATTAAGCTCAATACGGAAAAATGCATTTTTGGCGTACCAGCCGGAAAGCTCTTGGGCTTCATTGTATCCGGCAGAGGAATAGAAGCAAACCCAGCCAAGATACGAGCTCTGTCACAATTGGATACCCCATAGGACCTCAAACAAATACAAAAATTGACTGGATGCGTGGCGGCTTTAAGCCGCTTTATCTCCCGCTTAGGAGAAAAGGCATTACCCCTCTATCGCCTCCTCCGGCGCTCCGAACACTTCGAGTGGACGGATGCCGCCACGGCCGTACTCGAAGAAATCAAAGCCATATTGGCAACAAATCCGGTCCTGGCCGCGCCCAATGTGGGTGAACCGATGCTATTATATATTGCGGCAACACATCAAGTTGTAAGCGCGGTGCTCGTCGTCGAACGAGAAACGGACGGACACAAGTTCCCTCTCCAAAAACCAGTGTACTACGTATCCACTGTCCTAACTCCATGCAAGTCCTGGTATCCACATTATCAAAAGATAGCGTACGCAGTGTTCATGGCATCCCGGAAGCTGCGACACTACTTTCAAGAGTGTTCGATAACAGTTGCCTCTGAAGTACCTCTTAATGACATTATAAACAACCGCGACGCGACTGACAGGATTGCAAAATGGGGCATCGGGATCCTACCATTCGACATAACCTATAAACCACAACGAGCTATCAAGTCGCAAGTTTTGGCCGACTTCATCGCTAAATGGACGGAAGCCGAACTCCCTAGAGAGTACGACGCATACTCTAATTGGATCATGCACTTCGACGGCTCCAAAATGTTGGCCGGCCTGGGGGCTGGCGTCGTCCTGACGTCCCCAACCGAAGACACAGTCCAATACGTACTCCAGATAATGTACACGGACTCCAACAACGCAGCCGAATACGAGGCCCTTCTACATGGCCTCCGGATGGCGGTCTCCACGGGCATTAAACGCCTAGAGGTGCGAGGGGATTCGAACCTCGCGATATCCCAAATAAATGGAGACTTTGACGCCAAGGATCCGAAAATGGCAGCTTACCGTAACGCCGTTCTGAAAATGTCAGCTCGGTTTGAAGGGCTCGAATTTCACCATATAGCCCGGGATAATAATCAAGCGGCGGACGTATTGGCACGCATCAGCGCAAAGCGCGATGCTGTCCCTCCCAACATCTTCCTGGAACGGCTTTTCAAGCCATCCGTACTATGGGAAGGGGAGTCCGGAAACAACAATCCGGACCCAACCGCACCGCCCGACACCGCACATTCTGACACAATCGGTGGTTCTGCCAATGAAATAACACCTTCAGCCCACGAAATAATGGCAGTCATTGCCCCGTGGACCGAGCCATTCCTAGCTTACTTAACTAGGCAGGAATTTCCCGAGGACCAAAACGAGGCCCGCTGCATAGTACGACGATCTAAAGCCTATAAGGTCGATGAGGGAGAGCTCTATAAGAAAAGCACAACCGGAGTCCTTCAAAGGTGTATCTCCGAAGAGGAAGGGCGAAATCTTCTGGCTTAAATTCATGCCGGACTCGATGGGCACCACGCTGCAGCCCGGGCCCTTGTAAGCAAGGCCTTCCGTACAGGATTTTATTGGCCAACGGCCCGGGCAAACGCTCAGGATTTAGTCCAACGATGCGTCGGTTGCCAGCTCTTTGCTAATCAAAGCCACATGCCTCCCACCGCCCTGAAAACTATACCCATCACCTGGCCGTTCGCGGTCTGGGGACTTGACATGGTTGGACCCCTTAAAGGAGGAACCCACAAGCAAAAATACCTATTGGTCATGGTGGATAAATTCACCAAATGGATAGAGGCCAAGCCAGTTAAGACGGTCGAATCCGGATCCGTGATAGACTTCATATCAGGGGTAGTACACCGTTACGGCGTCCCCCACAGCATCATCACTGATAACGGCACGAACTTCACGGCCGACGAGGTCAAACTCTGGTGCAAAAACATGGGCATCAAGCTCGACTACGCTTTAGTCTATCACCCTCAAACTAATGGTCAAGTCGAACGAGCAAATGGTCTAATCATGAGCGGCATCAAACGCAGACTAGTGCGGTCCCTTAAGGAATCTAACACGCACTGGGTAGAGAAGCTCGACTCCGTACTCTGGGGGCTGCGGACCACGCCGAACCGCACTACCAGATTCACACCATTTTTTATGGTATACGGCGCAGAGGCAGTTTTGCCCTGCGACATAATTCATGACTCACCTCGCATGCGCATGTACGAAGAAAGAGAAGCCGAGCTGGATCGGCAGGACAGTTTGGACGCCTTAGAGGAGGAGCGTGACATGGCAAAAGCTCGTTCCGCATTCTATCAACAGCAGGCTCGAAGATATCAAAGCAGAGAAGTACGGGCCAAAACCTACAATGTTGGCGAACTAGTTCTACGCCTGCCGGACAAGAAAAAGGACAAACTCAAGCCCAAATGGGAAGGTCCCTTCATCATCGACCAAGTCCTGACCGGCGGAGCGTACCGTCTGCGAAACGCATCGGATAACCGACTCGAGCCAAATCCATGGAACGCAGCCCGTCTCCATAGATTCTACGCCTAGCGCCGGACTCTGAGTTCGTCTCCCTCCCCGTCTATATTTTATACTTTAACTATCTTTTATTTTTCTCCCCCTTTTTTCTCACGGGCCTTCGGTGGCTCGCCTGCGCATTGTTCGCACACACTTGACGTGCTACTCGCACTCATTATACCTGGGGGCTTCTTTAATAGAAGCTTATTTATACGGGCTTTAGACCCAACACATGTGTCACACTTCCGCATGTACCTTTTATTCACCATTATATGCATCGATATGACTTAAGTTTTGGCCAAGCTGGGTTGCCTGGCTCCTGTGCTTACCCCTACGTTCCCGATTGTTCGGCTAGGAGGTAAAGGGAGCACCTCTGCGATTGTTACTGCCGGGTCAGCCGGATGTGTACCTCAGACTGGGTGAAGCCGAAAGCTAGCGTTCTTAAGGGAATATTCGGTCGGTGAATTGAAAGATGATTTCTTACCTATTTATTTATCCGCCCCCAGATGCTTTTCTGCTTTTTTTTGCAGTCCGGACATGCACTTTAGGGCATGCCTCCCAGGGAAAGGAACCCCTAACGAACTATTCTTCCTGGAAGATGTTTCTTACTAACCATGTAATATAACATAATTAGTTGGGCACTTGTCTGATAAAGCACTAATGACCCCTACGCCTAGTCTCCATGCATGCCCCGGTTTTTTACATAACCGTGAGGGTATTCGGACACACTCCAGACTGTCGGGTCCCGAGGTTGAAGCGAAAAGGTCCGCAATGACAAACGATCTATAATCCGGCTAGAAGGCATTTTTCATGTCATTTTAAATTACATAGTCAAGCTGACTGATGGTATTCCTCTTCGATGCCATCTAATAAACTGTCTAGTTTACAGTCTCGCTGTGAATACTTTGCGGCCAACTCTACTTGGTCGTACACTAAGCTCACAGGGATCTCCTTCCCATCGGGCCCCACAGGTCTGACCTCGGCCATGTGGTTTGGGTCAGCCTTCGCATACCGTGTCTTCACCATGGCCCAGGCCTCCCTGGCGCCTTGACGGCAGGCCGATATCTTCCACAACCGGAAGCGCCGCCGTGCTCCCTGAAGCTTCTCCGCGAGCTCTCCAAGACCTTCGGGTAGGGACATGGATGGCCACAAGGCCTGGGCGACTCCGCTCATCACCTGCCGAACTCATTCGTGTAGTTGCAGCAGCTCAGGAAGTAGGTCACCCGTTGAACCGGGCATTTCCTCCGCAGGACGACCTGTGAGCACGCCTACAGACATATTTCTGTCAATCGACTTCCTCGCCGAACTCTTCTTTTGAAAAGTTTGCTCAAGCACGTACTATAAATGCCGCGACGAAGCCGCTGATTCTCCTTCACGGAGTCAGACAGCTGGGCCCGGACATCTTTTAGTTCCTCGCCCAGCTGGGTGTTGGCATCTTGGAGCTTATTCTTCTCTTGCTGCACCCTCGTAAGCACCTTCTCGCCGGCCTTCAGCTGGCGTAGTAGCTGTTGCTTGTCCGGATCTAGTCCGGCGCCATCTGCAATATTATTGTCAGACTTATACACACGCCGCACTTCACAAACTACTTATCTTTCAAAGTATATATTAGCAGAGGGGGTCTTTGTGGCTCCCCCTGTGGCGGCTAGTGCGGCCTCAAGTTGGGCCTTGCACTCTTGAATCTCCTGGGACAGGTGGGTATTCTTCTCCGTAAGATCCTGCATAACAAATGATCCTTAAATCAGTTATTCTAACTATTTTAAGTCTCGGGGGCTCTGGCATATATAACTGTCAAAATTCCTCACCCGTATGTCTTTTACATAATGCCCCGTGGCTCTGGCTAGACCATCTTGAGCAGCACGGAGGTGCGCATCTCCCGAATTAAAGGCATTTAACGCCTCCGGGGAGAAGCATGCGTCACGAAGAACTGTCCGGCGGCGCCTGTGATTCATGGCGCTCTCCACCTCAGATCTGGTGGCGGACAACCTGTCGGCGTCCTCCGTTGGAGGAGCACCCGACGCGCGCCTTGCGTTCGCCTCCCCCTCTGGACCTGGCGTTGGAGCCTGGCCGGCGGAGGTTTGATTGGCAATCTCTCCGGACATAGTCCGGCGAGCGCTCTTTCTCCTGAAAAAACCACGAGCGTTAATATGCCTTCCAGGAATCTTTCCCGGAAACATGGTGGCGCGCCATACCATTGCGGCGACGTCTCGATTCGCGCCGCACTTCTCTTCCGCCTGCTGGGCCGAGTTGCCCCTTATTGGCCAGCCGCCACGGGTTCGGCTTCCCGCCTCGAAGGCACCTCCTCCGGAACACCATTGGTATACGGTAGTCAGAGATAAGCATGGATGAGTAATGGTATCAGGACTCCGGTCACAGTTACCTGGGAAACCGGAGATATTTCAGGGTAGTCGGCTGTAATGGCAACCAAAGCATTGTCAATGCTAAGTTGGTGGAACACCCCATCGATCAGCTCCACCTTTATGTCCGGATCCTCTTCGGAGGCTAGATCGAGGGATCGTTCCGGATCCTCGGGTTGTGGAGCCAGGCTGTGTATATCCTCTACGGCCCGGCGCAGTTCCTGCGTCGAAATCACAAAGTGAGACACTTAACTTTGGGAATATGGATCGGATAGACAAACGTCCGCTTACCCAGCTCCGAGGGTTGTTCATGGAAAATCCATTCAATGGACTAGCACGGAGGAAGTCCTCCTTCTCCCCTTTGTACAGGCCGGACATGATCTTCACCAGATCGGCGACCGATCCTGGCCCCTTGCGGCCATGGCGGGTGGCATCATCCTCCCCGTTGAAATCCCACATGGGGTGGCCCTATACTGGAGCGGCTGCACCCCTCGCATAATGCATGTGGCCATGACCCCAATCATGGTCAATCCGGAATGAGCCAATAACCTTATTCGTCCCATCAGATAGTGAACGTCCCTATCATTCTCCCGTTGAGGACTCCACGGACGCCAACTCAGGCGTTTCTTCAGAGGAGCATTGCTGAACTCCGGGAGGCCGATCCGAACTGGGTCCGGTGGCGGGGCGTCTTCCATATAAAACCATTCCGAAGGCCAGTCTTCGGATGCCTTCTTCGGGGTTCTGGATAGATATCCGGTCCCGGCGATGCGCCATAGTTCGGCTCCCCCGCCTTGATATATCGACCCCTCGTGAGAACGGGGTACGAGGCAAAATAATCTCTTCCACAGCGAAAAATGGGCCTCGACACCCAAGAACAGCTCGCAAAGGGCCACGAAGCTCGCGATGTGCAGGATGGAGGCAGGCGTAAGGTGGTGAAGCTGGAGCCCATAGAACTCCAGGAGCCCCCGGAGAAACGGATGTATGGGAAATCCGAGTCCCCTTATTAGATAAGGGACGAAGCATACCCGCTCTCCTTTGGAGGGATTGGGGACGCTCTCCGCTTGCTTTCCGCCCTTGTAAGTGGCAAGTCCGGCTCGAACCGGAACCATAAAGGCTGGGGGAAGAAATCCCTCGGCTTGGAGCGTCACCAGCTCACTATGCGGGACTGAGAATCTCCCCCAATCTCCTTGCTGAGGACTGGGAGCGCGAGAGGAGGAGCCGCGTCGACTGTCCATGATGGAGTGGATTTTTGTCAGAGGCGCTTCGATGAATACTCGCAGAAGGAGGATGGTGTGATTCGGATCTAGATCCTCGCCTCTCTTTATAGGCAGCTCATTCACGCAGCTAGGGGGTAAAGTGTAAAAATACCCTGGCTTTTCGCATTCATACGACACGTGGAGGATGGCCATTATTGGACGTGGAAGCCAAGAAACGCAGCATTTATAAGAAGCCGGACACCATTCGGCAAGCACATGGAATTTGGAGGAGAACTCGCCTTGCAATGCCGAAGACAATATGCGCGCTGGACTCGTCGTCATTGAAGCCTGGTTCAGGGGCTACTGAGGGAGTCCTGGATTAGGGGGTGTCCGGATAGCCGAACAATCACCGTGAAAGGGTTGTCCAGGCCTCCATTTTGCAGATTTGGCAACCCGATTTCTACCCACTTGATCGAACATTCCCTACTCTTCTTCTGACCCATCAGCTTGGAGAACTGCTTGTAGCCGACTGCGGCCTTGTCCTTCTGATTTGTTGCATGTACGCCATCATGATGGATGAAGTGAATGAAGTTCTTTCTGTGCCTCAAGTTCACTTTGCCCCGAAAAAATGCAGTCTTTGCGTCGCCGGCCTTCAACAAGGTTGTCCTTGCGGCTTGCTGTTTTCTGATGCGTTCTAGAGCTGCCAGCCTAACAATCTTTAGCTTGAGGGTTTTCTTAGCCAGGATTCTCTCTATGTGAGCTTTCTTTTCTCCTATGCAACATCCAAGTGAAGCACAACCTCTGATGCCAAGTGGAACTGTACCTTGGTGTCGATGAACAGTGTTTTACTCCAGGTTTTTAGATCAGCGGCCATTCTTTCAGCTTGATTTTGATCCTGATGAATGGGCAATCATGGTTTACTGGCCTTTGTCACACCCTAGCCAGTGTCTGCTGGAAGTGAGGGAACTTTGTCCAGAAAGATTCAAACCGGAAGGAGGCTTTCTGATGGGGCATAGTAGTGTACATCAGAAGAAGTGGACAATGGTCGGAGCAAGTAGTTGAGGCTGCCCCATTAGGATGAAAGAGGTAAACTGAGCGGGAAATACACTTTGGTTCCTGGTTGTATATACACCCTATATGTGGATTTTTTAATGATTAAAAAAATTCAAAATAGTTCAGAAGTTCTTTTAGAAAAAAACTTGACTTACTTTTAGAAAAAAACTTGACTTACATTAAACCATTGACTTCACAGCGAAAATGATATTCGAAAATTTATTTGCTATTATAGGTCACTATTCACACTATTTTGGCCAAAAATTTGTCTTTTTTGAAAAGAAGTCAAAGGGGGATTTTATTTTTATGAAAATTTTCTCACAAGTACAATGTAAGGTCAAGTTTATTGCGAAAAAAAGATTTTTTTTTTTTGACTTTTTGTTGAGTTACTAATTTCCCATAGACCAAAAGTTCCCCTCCTAAATTGAGCCCCCATTCTATGTTGCAGTCTTGCAGAACACCTTGTCCATGGTAACAAACGTTGGATTCTCCATTTCGTTGCTCCAGGTGAAATGTACTACCTCCGTTTTTATTTACTCCGCATATTAGGGTTGACTAAAGTCAAACTTTCCAAAATTTGACCAACTTTATAGAAAAAAGAACAAACATCTATTATATATGATGATGAAGGTACATTCAGTAACAAATCAATGATATTGATTTGTTATGATATATGTTAATATTTTTGTTTATAAATTTAATCAAAATTTACAAAGCTTGACTTTGACTAAAGCTAATACGAAAACGGAGAGAGTGTGTTCCACAGCCAGCCGAGGAGCGGGGCAGCAGTCGATTCAATATATTCAAGAGTTATGGTAGGGTACGAAACCACCTCAAAGTTATTCTATCGGATCAATATATTCAAGAGTTCGTACTAGAATAACACCTTAAGACACAAATCAACCAAAACACTAATGTCACCTAGATACTCCATTGTCACCTCAAGTATCCGTGGGCATGATTATACGATATGCATCACACAATCTCAGATTCATCCAACCAACACAAAGTACTTCAAAGAGTGCCCCAAAGTTTCTACCGGAGAGTCAAGACGAAAACGTGTGCCAACCCCTATGCATAGGTTCATGGGCGGAACCCACAAGTTGGTCACCAAAACATACATCAAGTGGCACATGATATCCCATTGTCACCACAGATAATCACGGCAAGACATACATAAAGTGTTCTCAAATCCTTAAAGACTCAATCCGATAGGATAACTTCAAGAGGAAAACTCAATTCATCACAAGAGAGTAGAGGGGGAGAAACATCATAAGATCCAACTATAGTAGCAAAGCTCGCGATACATCAAGATCGTGCCATAAAGAGAACACGAGAGAGAGAGAGAGATCAAACACGTAGCTACTAGTACATACCCTCAACCCCGAGGGTGAACTACTCCCTCCTCGTCATGGAGAGCGCCGGGATGATGAAGATGGCCACCGGTGATGGGTTCCCCCTCCGGCAGGGTGCCGGAACGGGCTCCTGAGAGGTTTTTGGTGGCTACAGAGGCTTGTGGCAACGGAACTCCCGATCTATCTTCTTTGTGGATGTTTTTAGGGTACGTGGGACTATATAGGCGAAAGAAGTCGGCCCGGGGAGCCTCGAGGGGCCCACGAGAGGGTAGGGCGCGCCCAGGGGGGTGGGCGCGCCCCCCTGTCTCGTGGCCTCCTCGAGGATCTTCTGACGTGAACTCCAAGTCTCTCGGATCATATTCTTCCAAAAAATCACGCTGCCGAAGGTTTCATTCCGTTTGGACTCCGTTTGATATTCCTTTTCTTCAAAATACTGAAACAGGCAATAAAACAGCAATATGGGCTGGGCCTCCGGTTAGTAGGTTAGTCCCAAAAATGATAAAAATGTGTAAAAATAAAGCCCATAAACATCTAAAAGGGGTAATATAATAGCATGGAACAATCAAAAATTATAGATACGTTGGAGACGTATCAGTTGTATGCCATCTTTGTCGTGTACTGGCCGCCCATCCTCCAGGTTATCTCGTCCTCTACTTCTTCAGTAGGTGCAATATTGGCTTCGCGAATGGAGTGAAAGAACGACATGAACTATGGGATGATCTCGTTGATGTTTCCATGTCTCGGGTCAAGGATCCATCTATCTTCATGTAGTGCTTCTGCCACTGTGCGGTTCTTCCTGGAGGAGTGATTGCAAAGCACCGAGAATCTTTGTCACAATGGTTGGTCACCGAGCCACGTGCAGTTCCAGAAGGATGCTTTTCTGCCGTTTCTGACGATCACCTTGGTCGCAAAGGTGAACAACGGCCGATCTTTGTCATCACAAGGTGTGCCTGTATCCACCCACGGTTTGTCAGGGTGTTTCCAGGCCATCCATAGCCACCGGAGATGGAGCGTACGTGCGAAGTGCTCCATGTAAGGGGTGCCCAGGCCATCTCGATCTATCAGGGAAGTGACCAATTGCTAGTTGATCTTGCACTTCCCGCCAATGAGCTCCTTATCTTGCGCCCACAGGAACCGACATTCAGCCTTGTTTATCTATTTGTACAAATTGGTGCCCGCAACACCACGAAAGCAAATGTGTGCATCGCGGTGAGTATGCACCGCACCAAGACTCATCGACCTGAAATTGACATGAGACGCCCTTTCCATCCTGCCAGCCTCGCCCGGATGTGATCTAGGATGTACTGAAGATGCACTAGTCTAGTCTAATTGGGAAGCTAACTAAGTTTCCGCCAAAACTATGAAGATCATGGTCGAGGTTAGGGTTGTCACAGCAAATTGGCGCCACCAAGGATTTTTTTTGGTGCATGTGCAAGCCGGTCGTGTCGCCGAAGCTCTTGGTCATATGCATGAGAGTGTCGATCTCTTGGCCTTTTCGGTTCGCGAAAATGAATGCCTCATCAGCATAGAGCATGACCTTGTGTCATGCGGTCCTCCCCGGCAGAAGGGCAAGGACGCCTGCGCGCGTCGCCCCCTCCAGTAGATGATGCAATGGATCGAGTTTCTAGAATGAAGAGGTCAAGAGACAGGGGGTCGCCCTGCCTCAGACCTCTCTTTTGGATGATGCACTGCCCTGAGTCGCCATTGAGCATGCATGAGGACGTGGATGAAGATAATAGTAGCGCGATCTAGTCCCTCCAACGTGTAGGAAATCCCATGTGTTCCATCAATTCCAGGATGTACACCCATCATACCATGTCGAAAGCCCTTGTGATGTTGAGTTTCAGCAGCAGAGCCGGTATTTTCTTACTATGAAACATTCTGATGGAGTTTTGCACGTATAGATAACTATCGTGAATCCCTTTCTGCTCTGAAATGCACGTTGAGCCGGTGAGATTAGCTCATCAAGCGCACATGTGAGTCTGATCGAGAGGACCTTGGCGATTAACTTGGCCACTGAGTGGATCACACTAATTGGGCGGAAGTCAAACATCTGGACCACTCCGTGCTTCTTCGTCAGCAACACAATCAGACCGTGATTTAGTGCAGCAAAATCACCGCCAGCCAGACAGTAGAACTTATCGAACACCGCTGCCACGCCTGCTTTGATTGTTTGCCACCAGGCTTTGGAAAAGGGTACCAGAAGCCGCCGGGGCCGGGTGCCTTCTCCGCTGACGAGGCGTAAACTGCAGCACAAATCTCTTCTTCAGTGAAAGGGTTGTCCAGGCCTCCGTTTTGCAGATTTGGCAACCCGATTTCTACCCACTTGATCGAACGCCCTACTCTTCTTCTGACCCATCAGCTTGGAGAACTGGTCGTAGCCGACCCTGGCCTTGTCCTTGTGATTTGTTGCATGTACACCATCATGATGGAAGTAGTGAATGAAGTTTTTTCTGCACCTCAAGTTCACTTTGCCCCGGAAAAATGCAGTCCTTGCGTCGTCGGCCTTCAGCGAGGTTGTCCTTGCGGCTTGCCGTTTTCTGATGCGTTCTAGAGCTGCCAGCCTAACAATCTTTAGCTTGAGGTTTTCTTAGCCAGAATTCTCTTTGTGTCAGCTGTCTTTTCTCCTATGCAACATCCAAGTGAAGCACAACCTCTGATGCCAAGTGGAACTGTACCTTGGTGTCGGTGAACAGGGTTTTACTCCAGGTTTTCAGATCGGCGGCCATTCTTTCAGCTTGATTTTGATTCTGATGAATGGGCAATCATGGTTTACTGGCCTTTGCCACACCCTAGCCAGCGTCTGCTGGAAGTGAGGGAACTTTGTCTAGAAAGATTCGAACCGGAAGGAGGCTTTCTGATGAGGCGCAGTAGTGTACGTCAGAAGAAGTGGGCAATGGTCGGAGCAAGCAGTTGAGGCTGCCCCATTAGGATGAAAGAGGTAAACTGAGCGGGAAATACACTTTGGTTCCTGGTTGTATATACACCCTATATGTGGATTTTTTAATAATTCAAAGAAAGTCAAAATAGTTCACAAGTTTTTTTAGAAAAAACTTGACTTACTTTTGCACTAGTATATAAATTTCCACGAAAAAAAACCATTGACTTCACAACGAAAATGATATTCAAAATTTATTTGCTATTACAGGTCACTATTCACACTATTTTGGCCAAATTTTTGTCTTTTTGAAAAGAAGTCAAAGGGGGATTTTCTTTTTATGAAAATTTTCTCACAAGTACAATGTAAGGTCAAGTTTATTTCAAAAAAAAAGAATTTTTTGAGTTTTTGTTGATTACTAATTTTTTTTCTCATATAGGGTGTATATGTCCCATAGACCAAAAGTTCCCCTCCTAAACTGAGCCCCCATTCTATGTTGCAGAACACCTTGTCGATGGTAACAAACATTGGATTCTCCATTTCGTTGCTCCCGGAGAAATGTACTCCCTCCGTTTTTATTTACTTCGCATATTAGAGTTGACTGAACTCAAACCTTCTAAAGTTTGACCAAGTTTATAAAAAATACAAATATTTATTATAACAAATATATATGATATGATGTGAAATTACATTCAATAATAAAGTCGAGGAGCGGGCAGCAGCCGATTCACGACTCTCCAGGGATCTTCTGCGCACGCGCTCGGTTACAAGCTATGCCACAGAGGCAGACACCGGGCGCAAAGAATCCTAAGTGGTTTTCAGCGCGTCCGTGGGCTCCCCGCTCCTCTAGGGGAGGCGGTCGCTCCTGTTCGGCGGCGATACCGGGGCAGAAATCACATATTTGACCTGAGGCAGAAATCAATTCACAAACTGACCTGCTTTCAAAAAAATTTCACTCTGCTGACCCTTCCGTGTGGCGCCCGACAGCTGGGCGCTGCACACTACTATGCAGTGCCTCAGCCTTAGGCGTTGCACCTGCTACCAGCGTGGCAGCCCTGGTCCCGTTGCGGCCCCACACGCACCTGTGCAGCGCCTAAGTCTTAGGCGCCACACTTGTAATGTGCAGCGCCTAGCTCGTGGGCGCTGCACAGTCTGTGTTCCACTTGGGCTGGCCCCACCCTCTCTCCCCTCCCACCCCCACCCCACCCAAACCCTAAGGCTTGCGGCCCTCCTCTCTTCCCCTCTCCCCCCCTCTCAAATCCTTCTCAAATCTTGCAAATCCGGAGTATTTGACCGTGGATTTCGAAGCCAATCCCCTCCCTTAAGGTAATCTCCTCCGATCCCCTCGTTTTCATCCATAGGAATTGTCACATTTGCTCAGATCTTGCTAGTGTGGTGGAAACCCTAGTTTTTGATTGGATTTGGAAATTTTTGTTTCTTTGCTAATTTGGTATGGTTAGGCTTTCGTAGTATGCTAGGGTTAGGGTTATGTGTGTTTGATGTTGGTGTTAGGGTTATGTTGGTCTTAGGGTTGTGTTCATTGTTAAGTGGGGGTTAGGGTTGACCAATAATTCTCTGTTTCGTAGGCATGGCTTCATCCGGTTCCATGACGAGGCCACCGTGTGCTAACCAAGAAGACATGCCGAACAAGTGGGAGGACGCATCTTTGGACAAGGTGAAGGAGGAAGATGTCAACATCCCGCCATGTTGGTGTGGAGATGTTTGCAAGGTGAAGGTGTCCACCGACCGAAAGAAAGCATGGACGGAAGGGCGGAGATATTTTGTATGCCCGAACTATGCTTATGATCGTGCACTTCCAACTAACGCCTATGACCAACCACCGGTAAGCTCGAGAAGTAAACTGTAACTCTGAAATGTGTGTCAACACTAACAACAAATTTTTATGCAGTCACCGCCTCCTCTATGCAAGTACTTCACGTGGATAGATCTTGAAGTGCCAGAAGATGTGAAAAAGGACCAATATGCAGATTGTCTTAGGCGGCAACGGAGGTTCGAAGAATCGTTTCGAAGGGGCTTGGAGGAAGAGCGTCGTCAGAAGGAGAGGATGGAGCGAAAGAAACAAGAGGAGGAGAGGGCACGCCAAGCGAAACTTGCTCGTGAGGAGGAGAGGGCAAGAAAGCTTGCAAAGGCTCGCGAGGCGCAAGAGGAGGACTTGGCACGTGACAAGAAGGGGAAATGGCCTCGCTCTACTCAGTAGGGACTTCGCTTCGGTGCACTCCTCGTCAACTATCTTCTAATGAATGTGTCGTGAAGTTGTGAGGGCATGTGAGATGTTGGTGAACTATCTTCTAGGGCAAGCTGCCATTTGTCATTTGTAATGAATGTGTCGTGAACCATGTCGTACTAATGTTTGAATTATCTTAAGTTATGAACATCGTCGGCATAAAATTTGTGTTTGTTCATATTGCTGTGATGCTGCAGTCATTGTAAGTATTATGGATGTAGTGGGAGTAGCCATGGGAGTAACTGTTGGCTTTCTGGATAGCCATGGCAGTAGTGCAGCGCCTAAGGGTAGGGCGCTGCACTAATGCCTTCCACGCGTGGTCCTGGTGCTACGCCTGCAGGCAATCTTCTTCTTCTTAGGAGCACGAGGCTCTTCTTCGTGCACTTCCTCCTCCGCCTGCGGCTCCGCCTCCGCCTCCTCCTCCGCCTCATCATCCAAGCTAGCCATCCGCGAGGTCCCTACGACCACCTTTGGGTTGCCTCTGTTGTCATAGTCGTTGGGCGTGTACCGGCGTCTGGGCTGCCTAGGCTTGAACACATATGCGGACCGAGCTTGAGCGTCCGCCAATAACATGTCATCATCAAGCTCATCGCCCTATCACAGAACGAAACAATATGGTGAAGGCCGGTGTTGTAATCAAGTGACAATCACATCTAAAGGCTTAGTCATACCTCTTGGGTGAGCGCACCCTCATCATCCATATAAGCATAGGAGGAACTCACATCGTCCCCCTCATGGTGAGATGCGGGGTCTGATGGTGTACCAGACCTAGAGGCAGATGGTGATTCATATTCAGGATCACGACAACCGAGTAAGTTCGATAACCGCCTTAACTTCTTGGCCTGACATTGTAACATGAACAAGTGTGTAACATATCAAACTTCGCAACATAGACTGGCTCTCATAGTGAATGTGATATGTACCTTGAGGAATGCTCGTAGTGAACCATCATCATTGCCAGTTCCAACCGGTGTCTTCTCCAGAATAGAGTGGCTCTCATCAGCTGCTTTCTTGATCTCGGTGCGCTAAGGATGAGAAAGAAAGAATGCGTTAGCCATTCAAACATGTGTAATACGGTCAACGGGAAAGTAAAGAACGGAACACTTTACCACATAGTTAATCACCGGAACAGCAGGCACTCCTTGCTCTTTCCTGACATCTGTGTTGTACTTCCCCTTTGCTATATCCTCATAGTTTACTGGTTCTTCAAGAATATCCTCATTATATGCCGGCGGCAATATCTCAACTCGAGTAGTTCCAATAAACCATCGTACGTAGTTATCAAAAGCTTGTTGGTTGTGCTCACGAAGCGGGGCGCGTGCAGTGCTACGAGCTTGCTCCACAGAAAGCTGGAAGCGGGTAACATACGAAGCATGATGCTTGTCCCAGTCCTTTATCTTCCACTGCCTTCTCCTGTCCAACCTGCGTGGTATAAAACCAAGCATTAGCACAATAAAAGGAGTCCCGATGCTTAGACAATACGCAGACATGCTCTCTTACCTATGAAGTGCTTTGTCCGTGTCCACCCAGTCCGGCGGGTGAGGTTGGAACAGACCAAACTGACGATAAACGCGATGCGGCAAATGAAACTCAACCGCCCAGTTGCATATCAATGGGCACCGCATAAGCCAGAGATCCTTATCCCGCAAGCACATCGGGTTGAGGCGGAACTCCTCGGTGTACCCCAACCTCTCACCCGCGCCATATGGCTGCCATTCCACCTATGAAACAGGGCAACAATGCAAATTTGATGACTATGTTTCAAGCAAGCATGAGAAAGGACAATGCAAATTTGAGGACTGAAGTAATGACCTCCTTACCTGCTCAGGCGTAATCGTGTCCAACTCGGCAATGTACTTTTGGTACATGAGATTGACATCGTTCGTCATCTCGGAAATGATATCCCACTTGAAAGCCCACGTGGGGCGCCGTAATTCGTCATGTTCATCTGCATACCAAGGATCAAACCTGACGCTCTTCGGGCGTCCAACAGGCAGACGCTCCCAGCTCCATACAGAAAGTAGAAGCAGATTACCACCAATGCCTGCACTATCTGTGATCCTGCAACACGCATCGTCCAGCTACATATGAAAGAAAAAAACAATGTTAACTTGACATCAAGCTTGCATTGCTAATGAAGAAATGAGTTGATCACAAAACAGACCAACTACCTGTCGGTACAAGTAGGCAAGAGTCGCTGAACCCCAGCTCCATTTGCTATCAAAGACGGTCAACGCCTTCAGCCACATCCATGGAGCGTTCTTGCCAGTGGAGTCAGGAAACAAAGTCCTCGACACAACGTACCACATATACACACGAGCATGTGTCTGGATCACATCATCAGTGGCATCCGGAGGGCACGTCGCAAAGTTATTTTGAATCCACGTGAAAGCAGCTCCAGCTGCTTTCCTTTCCCTCTTCTTCTTCTCTTCTCCCTCCTCTACATCAGCCTCAGCCTCGGTAGGAGCCATACCGATTAGAGCAATCATCTGCTCGCGCCACCCATCAGAATCAGTGCTCATACAGAGAGGCCTCCCGTCGATAGCAAGACCGGTGATCAACGCGACATCCTCAAGCGTCACGGTCATCTCCCTAGTCCGAACATGGAAAATGTGTGTCTCCGGCCTCCATCGATCGACAAGAGCAGACATCAGTGGAGCGTTCAGATTCGGCGTGGACCGGCTGACCAACAGAATCCACGGGAGTAGTCCTGCCTGCTTGATGTACGGTGTGTACCGCTCGTCGTAAGGCATGGCAGGACCAGAGACCCCGTGATACCGAATCTTCAGAGGTTCAAGTTTCTGCAAAAAAAAGTAATGACAAATCTTAGGGCATGTAAATTTCAACTAAAGGCAAATTTGCAAAAGATTTAGAGTACTCATTATTACCATCTCCTTCTCACGCATCATGTAGGCCCGGTGTCGTGTGTCGTAGGCATCGTCGAGAAGCCAAACCATCCTTACAAAGTTCAAACAATAAACATACATGAGTTCATTTTCATCTCAAATATCGGTATACACTAAACATCTCATATGTGTTCAACTACAACAATCTCAACATGTTCTTCTCGCACAATGAATAAATGATTGTAAATTCTCGTATATATCTCAAAAATAATCAACATCTCATATTTCAAATAAACTCAACATCTAATATATATCTAAAAAAAACTAAACATCACATATATGTCCGCAAAACTCAACATCTAATATATATCTAAAAAAAATTAACCATCACATATATGTCTACAAAAATAGGCATCTCATATATATCTAAAAAAAACTAAACAATCTAGGGTTTCACTAACAAGAATCATATATTGTGAACTAATGGACAACACTACGGTAGTACCACTATTACTACACATCCTAAACCAAGCAAATCAAGAAAATGAAGGATTCCACCAAATCTTGGACAAATCTCTTAAATGGCAACAAATTTACGGAGGAAAAGAAAGGGAACGGAGGAGTTTACCTAGTAGGAGGGATTGGAGATCGAATCCACGGATCAAATCTTCAAATCTGAGAGGGATGGGGGGGGAGGATCCGATGGGGCGCCGCCGCCGCTGCTCTCTGTCTAGAGAGCAACTTCCTGGAGAGGGAAAGAACTGCCTGGGAGGGGCTGGCCCGATGCGGGCTAAGTCAATGTGCAGCGCCTAAGACAAGGGCGCTGCAATATACACAGTGCAGCGCCTAAGACTTAGGCGCTGCAGTGCTGTGTCTGTGGGGCCACAACTGGACCAGGGCTGCCACGCTGGCAGCAGGTGCAACGCCTAAGGCTGAGGCGCTGCATAGTAGTGTGCAGCGCCCAGCTGTCGGGCGCCACACGAAAGGATCAGCAGAGTGAAATTTTTTTGAAAGCAGGTCAGTTTGTGAATTGATTTCTGCCTCAGGTCAAATATGTGATTTCTGCCCGATACCGGTGGCAGCCCCTGCCCCCGCTCCTCCTTTTTATTCGCCGCTCCTCTACACGGGCCAGCGCAAAACGTAGAGTTGACCACAAGAGTCCCCCAGAGAAAAAAAGAGTTGACAACCAGAGACCGTGGTCAGGCTTTGCCGATGGAGAGGGTTGACGGAGGAGCGGGGTTGGGTGCGCGTGGGTCTGCGGGGGCGATGCTGGGCATGGAGATGCATCTCGTCCACCAGCCGCAGCCGCAGCCGCAGATCCACGCGGCCTCCTCGTTCCAGCACCCGCCGGAGCACCTCCGCCACGCCAACGGCGGCTTCCAGGTCCAGCACCGCCAGGCCATGCCGATGAGGCAGCAGCACCCGCCACCGTCGTACGCGGCTTACGTGGCGCCGCCATCGAGGGCGGTCAACGCGCATGAAGAGGAGGAGATGGGCAACGGCGTCGGCGCCGTGCAGCAGCCGGGGGCGGGGACGGCGGGGTGCTCCTGGTCCCGGATGAAGTGGACGGATGCGATGGTGCGTCTGCTCATCGCGGTGGTGTACAACGCCGGGGAAGACGGGGAGGGCGTGTCTGCAGGAGGCAAGGCGGCGGCGGCCCATTCGCACGGGAAGGCGGTGGCATCTGCGGCGGCGCAGCAGAGGAAGGGTAAGTGGAGGTCCGTGTCCCGGGCGATGGTGGAGAGAGGCTTCAAGGTGTCGCCGCAGCAATGCGAGGACAAGTTCAACGACCTCAACAAGCGCTACAAGCGAGTCGTCGAACTGCTCGGCCGCGGCACGGCGTGCAACGTGGTCGCGAACCCCGCGCTGCTCGACACCATGGGCGAGCTCACGGCCAAGGCCAAGGAGGAGGCGCGCAAGCTGCTCAGGTCCAAGCGCCTCTTCTTCCGCGAGATGTGCCACTACCACAACCCCGGCGGCACCGCAACAGCCTCGCACGGCACCGAAGGCGGCGCCAACTGCTTCAACAACCCGCGGCCGGCAACGGCGCCCGCCGGCCGCCAGGTGGTGAATTCCTCCACGTGCTCGGAGGACGACAGGGAGGACGACGTCCTCAGTAGCAAAGAGGTTGAAGAGGAGGAGGACGACGACGACGACTACGACCTGGACGACGTGGAGGAGAAGGCGCCGGGCACCAAGCGCCGCGACGACCGCGTCGACGACAGCAATGGCTTCCACAACTACGGCGGGCACAAGAACAAGCTCCGTCGTGGCGAGAGCAGCGCGGCCGCGGCCGGGGAAGACAAGGAAGAGAACGGGAACAACAAGCCCGCCCGCAGCACAATGCAGCAGCTGAAGCGCGAGCTGGCCGCGGTGGAGGCCGGCGGCGACCAGCAGCAGCTGCGGCAGTGGGTGCAACGACGCGCGCTGGAGCTGGAGAAGCAGGAGCTGGCGTACGAGGTCCAGGACTTCGCGCTGGGGAAGCGCCGCTACAAGTGGGAGCAGTTCAAGGCCACCAAGGACTGGGACATGGAGCATGAGCGGCTGCGGATCGAGTGCCTGCGCGTCGACGGCCGGCGCATGCTGCTCATGCTCAAGCAGAAGGAGCTCGACCTGGACGACCTCCCGGGCGCCCAGACCCCGCCGCCCGGCGCTGCCATCCAGCAGCAGCCCAGCTCCAGCCCCTCCACCACAGGGCACCCCAACTAGCTAGGCAGGACACAGGCAGCCATGCAGGACAGGACACCATGTATACATACATTTAGCTTTTCGTAGGCCACCATGCATACTCCATTTTTCCTTTTCCTTCGCCAGCATGCATTACATTTCGCTTTCGATTCGTTGTAATCAGCAGTAGCAGCTGATCAATAACCTGTAAGATGCCTGCCTTGAGTTGAGAAGTTTCAGAATTCAGATGCCTATGGTCTCTTCTTGATGTGCCCGGGATAATCATTGTAGTACTACTTGTCACCGTTAACTGTACTCGAGTATCTACCTCGATCGTGGAAGTCCATGGGCATCTCCGAGGTGCCTGGCGCTCTGCAACTGCCCCATGGTCGGGGCGGCGCCGATCCCGGAGCCACACGAGGGCACGCCGAGGTCCACTGTGCACGCGGTGTGGCTTGGCCTTTTGCAGTGGCTCTACCTAGGAATCGTCGATCGTCGCCGTACCTTTCTCCTCCGCTTTCGCTGGTCAACTGAGTATCCTCTACTGTGATCGGGTCTTTAATTAGCTATATCAATACGGCGTCCGTTTCCCTCTACTGCATAATTGTGGTGCTCTCGGGGTTGGTTCCTCTCTCGAAGTTTCCTTTTCTGCTGTTTAAATGTCCAGGTATCAGGCCAGCACCGAAAACCCCACAAAATCACGTCGGATCCTACGCACACCCAAACTGTCATGCCCTCTTGCCTCGCCTCGCAATTGCACACAACCATCGTGAACGTTTACGCTCCAACACATCACACGGTTGTCCCTTCGGGGACATCCGATAACACATCACACGGTTCAGTAAAACTTCTTAGGTGACCTGTGTCTCTCCCCATTCAAACTCACGGTGGATCATCATAGAAGATCTTTTTTTCCCAACCTTATGAGAGCCCTCCCGAGAACAATGTCTCTCTCGACAAACTGAAACCGGCATGTTTAGCAACACAGAAAATGATCTTGCCGTGATTGAACTTCCTCTTTTGGACAGAAGGTTTACATGGTCGAACAAACATGATCAACCAACAATAAAGAGAACTGACCGTGGCTTGATATACCTAGCGTAGAATCAAGTTTCCCAACAGTTTCCTCTCGATAGCTCATTTTGTCTCTGACCATGTACCACTTCTAGTGTTGGTAGATGCACTTGCCCCCCTTGCCCGCGCTTTTTTGATTTGGAAACGGTTGGTCTTCCCGCCCTTCCTATGACCAACTATTGTACAAGCCAACTCTCAGCACAGGTAAGTCCAAACTAAGCCCCCTCGTTGGTTGTCGCGCTTAAATGAACTCGATTTGCCATACAACGCTGGCATAAGAATAGTGGCGTTTCAACTCCAACCCTAAACTATCACCTAAAAAGTCATTACAAGGGTTCTCAAGCGTACGGTCTAATAAATGTCCATTACTGGGTGCAATGCTACAAAGTATAAGTTGCACTTGATGGAGATGAAAACACTCGCTATATCCACACTCCCGCATCAATCTGTCACCGTCATAAAAAAATCACCACACTTACTCACAAATGGTCAAGAATTTGTCTCACATGTTTCCAACATTAGAATTCTAACAAATTTCTACTCTTCCTTGCTTGGATCTACCTTCAAACCAACTTGGAACTTCTCCCATCACGACCTACACCATTCCCAGACACTCCCCCCCCCCCCCCCCCCCCCAAGCTGGTGGCATCCTAACGGCCTTGACACCTTCTCAATTCTCCATCCTAAGAGAAAGTGATGACTTACACCTAAACTGTCACAACCTCTCGCCTCGCCTCGCGGTCACCCATAACCATCACGAACATTTACGCTCCAACAGATCATGTGACAAAGAAAAACTTCCTAGATGATCTCTCTCCTCTATTTGTCTACATCCAAACTAGCACTGGATCATAATGGGTGATTTCAACATTATAAGATAGCCCTTTGATAAAACAATGTGTCATTCCATCAAACCGAAACCGACGTGTTTAACAACACCCTAAATAATCTCTTGCCATAATTGAACTTCCTCTTATGGACAGAAGGTTTACATAGCCAAGCAAACATGACCAACCAATACTAGACAGAATTGATCAAGGCTACATAAACCTAACATGGGATCAATTTTTCCAGACGGTTTCCGCGCTGACTCATTTTGTCTCTGGCCATGTAGCACTACTAATATTGGTCGACACACTTGTCCCCAACCCACGCTTTTTTGATTTGGTAACGGTTGGTCTTCCCTCCCATCCTATGGCTGGCTATCCTGCAAACCTAAATCTCCGCGCAGATAGGTCCAAACTAAGCCCTCTCGCTAGTTATCGCACTTAAACAAACACAATCTGCCCTACACTGTAACGTAAGAAGAGTGGTGCTTCAACTCCAACCATAAACTATCGCTTAGGAAAGTCATTATCAAGTTCTCGAGAGAACAGTCCAGTAAGTGCCCAATACTGGGTGCAACACGACAAAATAAAAGTTGCACTTCATGGAGATTAAACACTTCCTATTTAGACACCCCTGCCTCTATCTGCCTAAGCCATAACAAAATCACCACTCGTATTCATAAAATGGTCAAGAATTTGGTGAACATGTCTCCAAGATTAAAATGCTAACGAATTTATACTCCTCTTTGTTGGGATCTACCTTCAAACCAACTTGGAACTTCCCACATCTCGACCTATACCATTCCCAGACCCTCTCCCCTAGCCGGTGGCATCCTGACGACATTGGCACCTTCTCAATTCTGCATCCTAAGAGAAAGTCATGGCTTAGACCTAAATTGTCACAACCTCTCGCCTCATCTCACAGACACCCATAACCATCAAGAACGTTTACACTCCAACAGATCATGTGCTGAAGCAAAACTTCCTAAACGAGCTCTCTCCTCTACCTTTCCACATCCAAACTCGCACTAGATCATAATGGGGGATTTCAACATTATGAGATGCCCTTTGATAATAAGAATGCATCCTTCCGTAAAACCGAAACCGATGTGTTTAACAACACCATAAATAATCTCTTGCCATAATTGAACTTCCTCTTTTGGACGGAAGATTTACATGGTCGAGCAAACATGACAAACCAACACTATAGAGAATTGATTATGGCTTCATAAACCCGGAGTAGGATTTAGTTTCCCTGACGGTTTCCTCGATATCTCGTTTTGTGTCTCACCATGTAGCACTTCTAATGTCGGACGACACACATTTCCCCCTACCCCTTCCTTTTTTATTTGGTAATGATTGGTCTCCCCGCCCATCCTACGGCTGTCTATCCTGCAAACCTAAGTCTCGACCCAGATAGGTGCAAACTAAGCCATCGTGCTTGTTAAACAAACTCGATTGCCCTACAATGTTGGCATAAGAAGTGTGGCGCTTCAACTCCAACCCTCAACTATGGCTTAGGAAAGTCATTATTAGGGTTCTTGAGCCCACGAACCAGTAAATGTCGTTTATTGGGTGCAACGCGGCAAAGTATAAGTTTCCCTTGATGAAGACAAAAACACTATCTATATCCACACCCCTGTATCAATTCGTCTCTGCCATAACAAAAACACCACTTATATTGATGGTCAAGAATTTGTATCACATGTCTCTAATATTAACATTCTAATGGATTTATACTCATCCTTTCTTGGATCTACCTTCAAACAAACTTGGAACTTCTCCCATCTCGACCTATACCATTCCAAGACCGCCCCCCCACCAGCTGGTGGCATCATAAAGGCCTTCACACCTTCTCAATTCCCCGTCCTAAGAGAAAGTCATGGCTTACACCTAAACTACAACTACCTGTCGCCTTGTAGTCACCCATAACCATCACAAACTTTTACACCCGAACAGATCATGCGGCGAAGCAAAACTTCATAGAAGAGCTATCTCTTCTACCTCTCTACATCCAAACTCACACTGGAACATAATGGGGGATTTCAACATCATAAGATAGCCCTTTGATAAAAGCAATGTGTCCTTCCGTCAAACCGAAACCGACGTGTTTAACGACACCATAAATAATCTCTTGCCATAATTGAGTTCTTCTTTTGGACAGAACGTTTACATGGCCGAGCAAACATGACCAACTAATACTGGAGAAAATTGGTCATGATTCATAAACCTAGAGTGGGATCATGTTTTCCCAACGGCTACCTCGCTAAATCGTTTTGTCTCTGACCATGTAGCACTTCTATTGTCGGTTGACATGCTTGTCCCTTGTCCCGCGCTTTTTTGATTTGGTAACGGTTGGACTTCTTGCCCATCCTATGGCCAGCTATCCTACAAATCTAAGTCCCGGCCCATATAGGTCCAAACTAAACCCTCTCGCTGATTGTCATGCTTAAACGAAATTGATCCACCCTACAACGTTGGCGTAAGAAGAGCGATGCGTCAACTCCAACCATAAACTATCACTTAGAAAGTCATTATCAGGGTTGTCGAGCGCACGGTCCAGTAAATGGCCATTATTTGGGTGCAGCGCTAAGAAATAAAAGTTGCACCTGATGGAGACGAAAACACTTGCTATTTCCAGACCCTTGCCTCCACCATAACAAAATGATCACTCTTGTTCATAAATGGAACAATTTGTGAACATGTCTTGAAGAGTAAAATTCTAATGGATTTCTACTCCTTGCTTGGATCTACGTTCAAACCAACTTGGAACTTATCCCATCTCGATCTATACCATTTCCAGACCCCCCCCCCCCCCTGCTGGTGACCTCGTGACATCCTAATAGTGTTTGGCACCTTCTCAATTCTCCATCCTAAGAGATAGTCACGGCTTACACCTAAACAATCCGAGCCTCTCGCTTTGCCTTGCAGTCAGCCATAACCATCATGAATGTTTACACTCCAACGGATTGTGTGTGGAAGCAAAACACCCTAGATGAGCTCTCTCATCTACCTCTTCACATCCAAACTCGCACTGGATCATAATGTGGGATTTTAAGATTATGAGATGGCCCTTTATAATAACAATGCGTCCTTCCATCAAACCAAACCGACATGTTTAGAAACACCATAAACAATCTCTTGCCATAATTCAAGTTTCTCTTTTGACGGAAAGTTTACATGGCCAAACAAACATGACCAAGCAACACTAGAAACAGTTGAGCATGGCTTCATAAACCTAGAGTGGTATCAAGTTTTCCCGATGGTTTCCTCGCTAATCGTTTTTTATCTGACCATGTAGCACTTCTAATGTCGGTCAACACACTTGTCCCATGTCTCGCACTTTTTCATTGGTAATGGTTGGGTTTCTCACCCATCCTACGGTTGGCTATCTTGCAAACCTATGTCTCAGTCTAGATAGGTCCAAACTAAGCCCTCTCGCTGGTTGTCGCGCTTAAACAAACTTGTCTGCCCTACAACGTGGAGTGAGAAGAGTGACGCTTCAACTCCAACCCTAAATTACCGTGTGGGAAAGTCATTATCAGGATTCCCAAGCGCACGGTCCAGTAAATGCCCATTATTGGGTGCAATGGGAGAAATATTAAAGTTGCACTTGATGGAGACGAAAACACTTGCTATTTCCACACTCCTACCTCTATCTTTCTCCGCCATAACAAAATCATCACTCTGAATGAAATGGTCAAAATTTTGTCGGGCATGTCTCCAAGATTAGAATTCTAACTGATTTCTACCCTCTATGCTTCGATCTACCTTCGAACCAACTTGGAATTTCTCCCATCTCGTCGTATACCATTCCCAGAACCCGCCCCCCTAGCTAGTGTTATCCTAACGGCTTCGGTACCTTCTCTATTCTCCATCCTAAGAGAAGTCACAGCTTACACATAAATTGTCACAACCTCTCACCCCGCCTCGCATCACCCATAACCATCATGAACATTTACGCTCCAACAAATCATGTGTCGAAGCAAAGCTTCCTAGATGAGCCTCCACATCCAAACTCACACTTGACCATAATGGGGGATTTCAACATTATGAGATAGCCCTTTTGTGATAACAATGTGTCCTTCCATCAAACCAAAAACCGATGTGTTTAACAACACCATAAATAATCTCTTGCCATAATTGAACTTCCTGTTTTGGACGAATGAATTAGATGTCCAAGCAAACACGACCAACCAATAGTAGTGAGAATTGATCATGGCTTCATAAACCTATACTGGAATCAAGTTTTCCTGATGATTTCCTCGCTAACTCGTTTTGTCTCTGACCATTTAGCACTTTTAATGTCGGTCCACACACTTGTCCCCTGTCCCATGCTTTTTTTGATTTGCTAACGGTTAGTCTCTCCGCCCACCCTACGGCTGGCTATCCTACAAACCTAAGCCTCGTCCTAGGTAGGTCCAAACTAAGCCCTCCCGCTGGTTATCGCGCTTAAACGAACACGATCTGCCCTACAGTGTGGCGTAAGAAGAGCGGCGGTTCAACTCCAATCCTAAACTATCACTTAGGAAAGTTATTATCAGGGTTCTAGAGCTCACGTTCCAGTAAATGCCCATTATTGGGTGCAACGTGACAAAATAAAAGTTGCACTTGATTGAGACAAAAACATTTGCTATTTCTACACCCTGCTGCTATCTGCCTATGCCATAACAAAACCACCATTCTTATTTGGAATGGTCAATAATTTGTCGAAAATGTCTCCAAGATTAAAATTATAACGGATTTCTACTTTTGCTTGGATCTACCTTCAAACCAACTTGGAACTTCTCTCATCTCAACCTACACCCCACCCCCACCACCACCACCCAAGCTGGTAGCATTCTAACGGTCACAGCCACTCGCCTCGCTTCACAATTACACATAACCACCGTGAATGTTTAAGCTCCAACAGGTTATGCGTGGAACTCACCCTGGATCATAACGAGGGATTTCAACTCTACAAGACATTCCTTTGATAATAACAATGCCTCCTTCCATCAAACCAAAGCTGGCGTGTTCAACAACGCCACAAATAATATTTCTATAATTGATAGAGAGAAGGTTATTGTGATCGAACAAACGTGATCAATCAACAATGGTGAGAATTGATTGCGTCTTCATCAACGTTTCCTAGCCTTGCATCAAGTTTTCACAAATTCCATGGGTTCCTTTCTAATTTGTATTTTTTTACCATGTACTGGCTCTAATATCAATCGAAACAATTGTCCTGCGCCCGCGTTGCTTGAATTTGAAAACGGTTGAGTGGCACATCCGACCTACGAGCCGGCTATCCACATGCCTCAAACCAGATAAGTTCAAACCAAGTCCTCTCCCTAGTCGCCACGCTTAAAGGAACTCAATCCGCCCTAAAATGCCGACATTAGCTATCTCCACCGATCAACACCCGTGAAAATAATTGTAAAATTGTTATCTCAATCTTAGACATGGTAGAAGAGCAACGCTCATCACCAGCCTAAACTCTCGCTTATAAAAGTCGCATGTTATGTTGCCATGCATACATTTTCCATTTTTCTTTGATAGCATAATTTCCGCTTTCGGTTCCTAGTAGTAGTAATCAACGGTGGCAGTTGTTCCCTCAAAAAAAAAGTAGCAATTGTAACCTGTAAGATGGCTGCCTTCAGCAGTCTCAGATGCCTATTGTCTATGGTTGATTTGCCTGAAATCGTTGTATCTGAATATTCTGAAGCATGAACATTCGTCAATTTGTGGCAACAGTTTTTTTGTTTTTTTAGACAACAGCTGAAGCGGCGAGGTCGCCGAGGTGCCTGCACCTGCCCCATGGTCGTCGGACCGGCTTGCTGTTGTGGGGCTGCGCTGACCCCGAGCAACATCAGCGTAGACCCACCCCGCAAAAAAACATCAGCGTAGACCCATGTCCACTGCACACGCGGTGTGCCTTGGCCTTTTGCGATGGCTCTACCAGCTGTCTAGCTAGAAATCATCGATCATCGCCGAGCCTTTCTCCTCCCCTTTCCCAGGTCAACTGCGTATCCTCCACTGTGATCAGATCTTTAATTTTGCTGCTCACTGCTGTCAATTTGGTGCTATGTGGCACGTTTGTTTCCTTTTCTGCTGTTGGAACCTCCATGCACCCAAACTGTCACGACTTCTTGCCTCGCCTCCCTGTTTTACCCATAACCATCACGAACGTAATACGCTCCAACAGACTACAACGCTCAATCAAACTTTTTCTATATGTGCTCTCCTCCATCTCTCCCCATCCAAACTTGCCCTGGATCATAATGGGAGATTTCAACCCTTGTGAGAGAGTCCTACAATCAAGAACAATGCTTCCTTCCATTGATATGAAGCCGATATGTCGAACAACGCCTCTCATAATCTTGTTCTAGTTAAACTTCCCCTGCGAGATAGAAGGTCAAGAAAAAGGGTTTCCCCCCGCTTTATATTATAAAGCAACAACCCAAGCATTCAACAAGTCAGTACAAAGTATAATCAAGTCATAAAATCACGCTGAGAGCACAGCAGAACAAGCCCCAAACAAAGCTAAAAAAGACTAATCCGGCTCGGGAGGAGGAGGCGGTGGAGCAAAAGCCGATGCCGAGGAACGAAGACCCGCAATGATGTTATCGATGACGTCTCGGTCACGCCGCTTGCTAAACGGTCTCCAAAGCTGTAAAAAGCCACACATTTTGTAGATTGCATCAGTCGCACGACATGGAATCACACGTTCGATGACAAGTTTATTGCGGCAACACCATAATGTCCAAGCCAAGGTACCCAGAGCCACCCAGGTGGGTGGTCGACTAGGACCGGGGAGCCTAAGGACCTTCCCAAACAAGTCTGGGACGTTGTCGTGGCACCAATTACCACCAATCACCTCCCAGAAACAACACCATATCGGAAGAAGATGTGGTTGCAGTCTTCCGGAACCAAACAAATGGGGCAGAGGCCGTCCCCAGGTCCACTATGTTTTTGGACCTCCGTGCCTGAAGGAAGGCGGCCTCGGACCCATTGCCAGAGAAATATGCGGATTTTCAAGGGGAGTTTGATTTCCCAAAGAACCGCTAGTTCTACCGGTCCCGGAGAGGGGACAATCGCCTGGTATAGGGACCTAGTTGAGAATCGGCCGCTCGGTTCTAGGTGCCAAGAGAGCAAATCGGGCTCAAGGAAGGGCGGGTGAAGGGCAATACACGCAAGCAATTCGTCCCATTGCTCGCGCTCCGTCGCCCGAAGGTGCGGCAGAAGGCAATAGCTCCCAACTCAGTTAGAGCCACAGCCACAGAAAGCTGTGGATGGGCCAAATCAAGAATAACGCGTGAAAGCGTTCCGCAAAGGGCCGGTGCCCGGCCCACCTATCAAGCCAAAACAAGGTGCTGGATCCGGTGCCCACTTTAATGGAAGTCCCAATACACAAGATTAGCATCAGACGGATCACCGCTTGCAAGAATTGGGACCCTCCAGAGCGAGAGGCGAAGGCCAACGGTTGCCCGCGAAGGTACTTCGCATGAATAATCTCCAACCACAGGCCTCCCTCACAGGTCTGAATACGCCAGAGCCATTTGGAGAGGAGGGCGATATTCATCCGCTTGGATGAGATGACCCCAAGGCCCCCTTGGTCCTTGGGCTTACAAATCTCAGACCACTTCACCATGTAGTACTTCTGTTTATTATTCTCTCCAACCCAGAAGAATCCGAAAAGAAGCTTGGTGACCTCATGATGAAGGGATTCATGCAGACTATAGAATCCCATGAGGTACATCAAGAGGCTAATAAGGGAGGAGTTCATTAGAATCACTCGAGCGGCCTTGGACAACCATCTCCCCTGCCAAGGCTCCATCCTAGGTTGGAGCTTGGCGATTATTGGACGGAAGTCTTTCTCCAGAAGACGTGTGTCACTAATTGACATGCCTAGGTAAGTGGTTGAGAAGGACTCAATTGGCGATTCTCTGGGCTTCTATCTGGGAGTATCCAAGGACCATCACCTCACTCTTGGCGAAGTTAATCATAAGGCCCGACATCTCCTGAAAGCAGAGGAGGAGGAATTTGAGGTTTTGAATAAACTCGTCTGACCCTTCCACAATCATAATGGTGCCATCAGCATACTGGAGGTGTGTCAGACCTCCGTTGACCACAAGATGAGGGAAAATCCCCCTAATGTGACCGGCCTGTTTGGCCAAATCTAGGATCGAAGCTAGCGCATCAACCACACGGTTGAAAAGAAATGGGGAGATCGGATCACCTTGCTGAACTCCCTGTCCAGTCAAGACATAAGGCCCAATCTCCCCATTAACGTTCTGTCAATAACTGCATCACCCAGGCTACCCAGTGGGAGTCGAACCCACACTTGAGCAATACTTCCCGAAGGAAGGACCAGTGGACTGTGTCATATGCTTTATGAAAGTCAATCTTGAAGAACACCGCGCGAAGGTGCTTGCTCTTGACCTCATGGATGACCTCGTGGAGAACAAGGATCCCATCCAGAATATACCTGCCTTTCGTGAAGGCCGACTGGTTCGGGTGGTGAATCCGCGGAGCAATTAGGGTCGCCCTAGTGGCGTACCCCTTGGCCAGAATCCAAAAGATAACATTAAGAACAGTGATAGGGCAGAACTGCCTGATATCAGTGGCTCCCGGAACTTTGGGGATCAGGGACATATAGAACGTCTAATGTTCCCCTAGAGAACTCACGGATCAGGTCAAGGATAATCTCCTTGACCACCGGCCAAAAAGCCTGGAAAAAATGAACCGGAAGGCCATCAGGGCCTGGCGCCGAGGCCGGATTCATGGCTTTGACGAAAGACTCCACCTCCGAGGTATCAAAAGGGGCGAGAATGGCCGCATTCTCCTCCGAGGAGATGCGTTGGTCGGCTGGCCAGATGTGGTCAGCAAGGGCTATCCCACCCCTAAGTCGCCCCACAAATAACGATTTGTAGAAGTCGTCCATGAGCGAGCGAATAGACGGGGGGTCTTGAAAGAGCTGACCTCCCTCCCATAGGAGGGGAATGGAGCAGCGTCTCTGACGGCCATTAGCGATGGCCTGGAAGTAGGCCGTGTTAGCATCACCAAATAGCACTCAATTGAAAGACCCCCACTGGCACCAGAACTCCTCCTCCTTGGAATAGATCTCCATGAGGGAGACTTCCAGATTATACCTATGAACCCACTCTTCAGTGGAGTTCCCAGAAATATATGCGTGAAGGTCAAGGGCTCGAATCTCCCCGAGGAGGGAGGCCTTTTGGACCGGAATGTCCCTCCCAATGTTAGCACCCAATCCTTTCATGAACTATCTGGATCGCTTGGACAGATGATGCCATTCATCCAGGATCGACATCCGCCTATGGGGCTCGGCTAATGCCGAGGCCCAATGAGCCTGGACACCAGCTGTCATGGTTCTAAGACTGACAGTAGAAAGGGGGGTAGGTATGGCGAGGCAAGATCTCAGCTATGGTGAAGGTGTACACACGAGGTTTACGAGTTCAGGCCCTTCTCAGTGGAAGTAACAGCCCTACGTCTCGGTGCCCGGAGGTGGTCGATTGGATTATATGTGTGATGTTATAGGGGGTGAGAACCCTTGTGCTAGAGGAGGGGGTGGCTTATATAGAGTACGCCAGGACCTCCATCGCCCTCCATTACAAGGGACTTAATGTACATAAAGTGGGGGCATTACTGGTGACGCCAGCCCTAAGTGTTGTTAATGACCTTAAAGACTACGGAGTGAATGCCTGCCCGTTGTAATGCTGAGTGACTCCTGGTCTTCGGTAGGTCGAGTGATTCTCTGGATGGTCGAGTGACAGTAGGTAGGAAGACTCCCGAGTGACATGATTGTCGAGTGGATTGCACCCGACATCTTCGACTGGGCGTCTCTTGCTGCCTCTTGGACTTCTTATCTTCTAGGGTAGCGACCTTGGGTAGGACATATAGGTTAGGCCTATGACCCTACCCCAGGTCTGTATCCTCATCAGTAGCTCCCGAATGGATTAAGGTTCGAGTGGAAAGTAGGTTGAAGTTGAACTTGTTCTCAGCTTTGCACCTTCGCGAGCGTTTTCTGCAAGATGGAAAACTCACGTTGGTACTTCAGCGTCGACTCAGCCGCCTTGATCCATTCAGAGAGTTGTCGACTGAACTTGTGGTATCGTCTGCCGAGTGCTGTATTAGAGTGCAGGATCTTGGGCGCGATTGACTGTTGTGTATCCCGGATTATGCGGGATACGAAATTTGGGGGAAGCACGCGGGACGGGGAGCGCCGAAGCGGGCGGAGCGGATAAACAGTAATGCCTTGATTTCCGTGCCGCCTTTTTCGCCACGTACGTTGCACGCGACTGTTGCGGGATGTGACAGGATTGCCTGGTCCCACGCGTCAATCACTCGGAAGCAACCCTTTATAAGGCGATGGGCCGAGGCGTTTGCACTGTGCACGCCCGTTTCTCCTTCTTCTTCCTCCGCTTCTCCACCGCGCCCAGCTCTTCCGCTCTCGATGCTGCCACTCTGCCGCCATGGTGACGGACAAGACGGCAGCGCTAGAGCGCGCAAAGAGGGCGACAGGGGCGGCGAAAGGCAAGAAGTAGAACCGTGGGTCGTCATCGCGCGTGGGGCTGCCACCGGGCTGGATCCAGGGCGATTGGATCCGGTCTTCGCTTCGGCAGGAAGATCTGGACGAGCTGGCGGAGTCTAGACTGATCGCGAAGGGAGCGGCAAGGCTGCCGGAGGGGAAGATGGAGCCTCAGCCTCGACCGGGTGAGTGTGTACTACTCGCCACCCACATCGACCGGGGTTTTTTGCTTCCTATGCACCCCTTCTTCCGGGGATTCCCGAATTTCTTCGGTGCTCAACTCCACCTTTTTTCTCCCAACACCATCACGTATCTGGCTGCGTTCGTGTCGATGTGTGAAAACTTCTTGGGGTGTCGACCGCACTAGGGTCTTTTCAAACATATCTTCACCATCTAATCCCAGTCGGTCAAAAAGGCAAAGTTGAGTGACTCAAAGACCCATGTCATCCAGATGTGTGGGGGTTTAGGTATCCAGAAAAGGCATAGGAGTTCTTTACCTGCTATGACTCTCCCTGAATCGGTTAGAGGCTGGCAGTCGACCTGGTTCTACTGCGAGGACGTCGCAGCTCCAGGTCAGTTGACTGGCCTTCCCCACTTCACATTCGACCGCGTTTAAACTCCTTCTCCACTCAAAGTGACTGCTACTGAGAATGTGGAGACGAAGATGTTGGTGGAGAAAGTGATCCAACTTATCAATGAGGGTGTCACCGGCCTGGACCTGCTGGAAGTGTTCCTCAGTCGACGCATCCACCCTCTTCAGGCTCGTGATCATTCTATGTGGTTGTACTCCGGACCCGAAGACACCGCTCGGGTCCACCCAGAGGAAGTGTCGTCCAAGACCGTGGCTATGTGGTTGAAGAGTATCACAGGCAATCAGGACAACCCCAGAGGATCCAGGTGAGTCATCCCCTTTAGAGACGACAATCCACCGGACAAGGTATGCTCTTTTATTCTGACTGCCTGGCGTATATGTTCCGACTGCACTTGATGTCGACTGACTTTTACTCGACTTTTTGTCTTGTAGGTTTTTACTGAGATGTATTCGATGCCCAACGGCGAACAAGCTCTGGAGCAGGGCCAGGAGGGAGAGGCCAGTGCGGAAGAGAGTGGCGACTGGGAGTCTTTGGACAAAGAGGAGGAGGAGGAGAGCGAGGAGTCGGACGACGAGGAAGAAGTCGACTCGCCGCCGCGTTCCGAGCGCCGATCCAAGCAGCAACATGACCCGGCGGGCGGGCGCGGGAAGAACGTGGCTCCAAGCACCCACACTCAGAAGCGCACTCGGACGTCGACTCCGGAGCCGACGGAGAAGGTTGCCAAACAGCCCTAGGTTGCTCCTCCCAAGGCTCGGAAGACTTTGCCGCAGATCAAGATGGACGTCCCTGTGGCTTCGGGGTGAGTATCACACTTGTGTTTATGCAGACCGACTGAAATTTCTGTTCTGACCAATTGGATCGTGTATCTTTCTAGCCCCACCTCCGCTGCTACTGACATGGATATCGATATGGCACCAGGAGATGAGGAGGCCACCTCTCGGGCTGGTAAGTCCGTTCGACCAGGTTTCATTTAGTCGAGTGAGTCGTCAATCGGCTGAATATCTGATATTTCTCCCTTTCTATAGTTCCGCAAGAGATCGTTGTGCTCCCTGATGATGATGAAGAAGAAGCACCTCTACAGGAGAGGAGGAAGAAGAGTGGAAGCTCAAGTAGGAGGAGGCTTGAAATTCAAGTCCCTCAGTCGACGCCGACGCTTGAGGCGGTGGTCGAACATTCCGGAGAGCCGGTTCGGACCAACGTCACATTCGCCAGCCAGCTGACGACTGATCGTCCGTCGGGATCGACTCCACTGACTCCTGCCGCTCTAGTGCAACTCCACGCGTCTGACCCAGTAACTGCTTCGACTGCCTTGGAGCCATAACTCTTTGACGCGTATCAGACCCCAGATGACTCGCCGAGTGCGGCTAGGGAAGCTCTTCGCTAGGTGAACCTTGTCATCGAGCAGGTGAAGGTGATGCACGAGGATAGTCAGGTGGCTTACAATGCCAGCACTGCCCTTCAGACCAATGTTCAGGTCAGCAAAACTCCGACTGAACTTTTGAATGTTGTTTTATATCCGATCACCCACTGGGGTGTCCCTTTTTCTAGAGTTTAGGAAATCTTCCACTCCACTCGACTCGAGCCGAGTCTCAGTAAACTGTTTGGATCAGCGGGGGCACGCTGAGTGCACCCACTTGGTATAGTCCCCGAGACCACAGTCGACTGCTGGCAGTCGACTGAGGTCTTAGAATGTACTCTCTATTTTTTTTTGGACTCACGCTGGGCAGACCGTGCTGAGTATTGATCTGAACTAGTGGGGGCACGCTAAGTGCACCCACTGTGTGTAGTCCCCGAGACTACTATTGAATATTTGATTCGGCAGTAGTCTTAGAGTAACTTTTCCCTGTTGCTGTCTCTTATTTCTGTCGACTGACATATCTCTCTTGCTGACTGCAGAGGTCTTGTGATCTTGGAGCTCGACTTTCCGAGTTAAAGAAGAAGCATATCAGCGTTGAACTTGACCTTGAACTTGCAAAGAAGAATCTCAAGACTGCTCAACAAGAGACGGCCATCATGGGAGGTAACCATTCGACTATCTTGTCTTCTTAGTAGCTCGCACTTTCCACTGCTTTTCTTTCAGTCTCTTTGAACCGAGTGACTTCACACAAGCAGATGTGCCTAGTGAAAATTGCCAACTTCAGGCTCGTCTGAAGAGTGTTGTTTCTTTAGAGAGGATGAAGGAGGCTTTGGAGAAGGACCTGGACCTTGCTGCTGCTCAGAAGAAAGCACGTGAGAATACGACGCTTGCGGACCAGAAGCTGGCTTCAGTCGGCAAATTGGAGGAGGAGAACGCGAAGTTGAAGACCACTGAGGGAGTCCTGGACTAGGGGGTGTCCGGATAGCCGGACTATCATCGTCAGCCGGACTCTGAGACTATGAAGATACAAGATTGAAGACTTTGTCCCGTGTCCGGATGGGACTTTCCTTGGCGTGGAAGGCAAGCTTGGCGATACGGATATGTAGATCTCCTACCATTGTAACCGACTCTGTGTAACCCTAGCCCTCTCCGGTGTCTATATAAATCGGAGGGTTTTAGTCCGTAGGCCAACAACCGTTACAACAATCATACCATAGGCTAGCTTCTAGGGTTTAGCCTCCTTGATCTCGTGGTAGATCCACTCTTGTACTACCCATATCATCAATATCAATCAAGCAGGAGTAGGGTTTTACCTCCATCGAGAGGGCCCGAACCTGGGTAAAAACATCGTGTCCCTTGTCTCCTGTTACCATCCGCCTAGACACACAGTTCGGGACCCCCTACCCGAGATCCGCCGGTTTTGACACCGACATTGCTGCTTTCATTGTGAGTTCCTTTGTGCCGTCACCGATAGGAAGGATGCCTCCTCCCGTCTTCAAGGACAGTATTTTCGCCAAAGGAGCCTTGGCCGCCGGCCAAACTATCCGGCTAGGTGGTTTTCTTATGACCGCCTGTCCGACCACCGCTTCGACAATGACCTCTCAGGTCGTCAAAAGCAATCTGCACGTCAGCTCGGAATTTGCCGAGCGGCTGGATACAATAGAGCTCTCATCCGTAAACGAGCTCTTGGATCGCATCGCCGCCCTGGGAATCGCTACAGACTACAATCAGATTGGGCTTAAAACTAATCTGAGAGAGATTAACTCTCCCCAGGCCACCCACCACATTGCAGTGGTAGAGGAACAACGCGGCGACTCTTCTCCTGTATTGAAAACTAGTCATGTCCGGGCTCCCAAACCCTCCATGCCGGATTCCCGCGGAGGGACGAACTTCGATCAAGCACTAAACCTAAAGTCAGGCGTCGGACCGGACTTGTTGGACAACATCCAGCAATCCAAGCTTCCAAACTCGGAAATTTCTCGACCCTTGAGCCTCGAGATGGGTAGGGTTCCGGACTTAATTCCACCCACCCGCCCAGACATATGCGATCTATCTCTAATCCGGCAAGAGCCCGCTGAAACAGTACATCATTACTGGGCCAGATTCCTCCTGGTTATGGACAAGATAAAGGACTGCCGAGAGGAGAACGCAATCTCAATTTTCTGCAATAATTGCACGGACGAGGGAATCTTGAACGCCGTCAGCCATCGTGAAATTACACGCTTCGTCGACCTGGCGTCCATAGTACGAAAGTACTGTGCAATGGAGAGTTTCCGGAAAACCGAAAATAAGTTTTGGGACAATCTGGCCCCGAATACAACCCTAGTCCGCAACAAAAGGGTGCATTACACTCAGGCACCAGATACAAAAACCAAAAAGAAAAAACCCCATAAAGGGCACGGAACCGTACTGGAGGGATGGCTTAGCGGACCCTGTAAAATTCACAGTACAGAGGGCGCCACCCCCACACATAGCCTTCGAGCATGTTGGATATTACGGCAGGTGGCCAAAAGTGGTGAGGAGCTTCTAGCCCCGGAAAACCACTCCAACAATACCGATACGGTATCAACAGTCTTCGAGACTTTCGCATCAAATAATATGCGGAAACGAACAATCCGCAGCCTCGCCGAAGTCTACCAAGTAGCAACAACAAATCCATGGAGCGACACAGCCACCTCCTTCAAACCAGCAGACGAAATAGTAAAATTCTAGGTCCATCCAACGGACCCGACAAAGACGACTTCCATCGGGGCACAGTTGAACCCTGATGTAGACGCCGCACTGCGAGAATTCCTTCGGGAAAATTGGGACATTTTCGCCTGGCACCCTTCGGATATGCCCGGAATCCCACCCAGATCGGCAAAACAGTAGAGGCATACGTAGACGACATAGTCGTCAAAACCAAGCACGTCGAAACCCTAGTAGACGACTTGAGGCTCACATTCGACAACCTCAGAGCATATGACATCAAGCTGAATCCGGAAAAATGCGTTTCCGGCGTACCAGCCGGAAAGCTCCTGGGCTTCATTGTGTCCGGTAGAGGAATTGAAGCAAACCCAGCCAAGATCCGAGCTCTGTCACAGTTAAATATTCCAAAAGACCTCAAGCAAATACAAAAATTGACTGGATGTGTGGCGGCTCTAAGCCGCTTTATCTCCTGTTTGGGAGAAAAGGCATTGCCCCTCTATCGCCTCCTCAGGCGCACCGAACACTTCGAGTGGACGGATGCTGCCACCGCCGGACTCGAAGAAATAAAAGCCATATTGGCAAAAAATCTGGTCCTGGCCGCGCCTAACCTGGGCGAACCAATGTTGTTATACATCGCAGCAACACATCAAGTTGTAAGCGCGGTACTCGTCGTAGAACGAGAAACAGAAGGGCATAAATTCCCTCTTCAAAAACCAGTGTACTACGTATCCACTGTGTTAACTCCCTGCAAGTCCCGTTACCCGCACTACCAAAAGATAGCGTACGCGGTGTTCATGGCATCCCGGAAGCTCCAACACTACTTTCAAGAGTGTTCGATAACAGTGGCCTCCGAAGTACCCCTCAACGACATTATAAACAACCGCGACGCGACGGGCAGGATTGCAAAATGGGCCATTGAGCTCTTACCATTCGATATAACTTACAAACCTCGGCGAGCTATAAAGTCACAAGTTTTGGCTGACTTTATCGCCGAATGGACCGAAGCCGAACTCCCTAAAGAGTACGGCGCATACTCCAATTGGATTATGCACTTCGACGGCTCTAAAATGTTGGCCGGATTGGAGGCTGGCATCGTATTGACGTCCCCAACCGGGGACACAATCCAATATGTACTTCAGATAATGTACACGGACTCCAACAACGCAGCCGAATACGAGGCCCTTTTACATGGCCTCCGGATGGCAATCACCATGGGCATTCAACGCCTAGAGGTACATGGGGACTCAAACCTCGCAATCTCTCAAGTAAATGGAGACTTTGACGCCAAGGATCCGAAAATGGCAGCCTATCGTAACGCTGTCCTCAAAATGTTAGCTCGGTTCGAAGGACTCGAATTCCACCACGTAGCCCAGGATAATAACCAAGCAGCCGACGTACTGGCACGCATCGGCGCAAAACGTGACGCTGTCCCTCCTAACATCTTCCTGGAACGGCTCTTTAAGCCATCCATACTATGGGAAGAGGAGTCCGGAAATAACAAACCGGAAGCAGCCGCACCAAGCGACACAAAGCAGTCTGACATAACCGGCGATTCAGCCGATGAAATAACACCTTCAGCCCACGACATAATGGCAGTAATCGCCCCGTGGACAGAGCCATTCCTAGCCTACTTGCTTAGGCAGGAACTTCCCGAAGACCAAAATGAGGCCCGCTGCATAGTCCGGCGATCTAAAGCCTACAAGGTCCATGAGGGAGAACAATATTAGAAAAGCACAACCGGAGTCCTTCAAAGGTGTATCTCCGAAGAGGAAGGGCGAAACCTTCTGGCTGAAATTCATGCCGGACTAGGCGGACACCACGCCGCAGCTCAGGCCCTTGTAGGAAAGGCATTCCGTACAGGATTTTATTGGCCGACGGCCCGGGCAGATGCACAGGACTTAGTCCACAGATGCGTCGGTTGTCAGCTCTTTGCTAATCAGAGCCATATGCCACCCACTGCCCTCAAAACTATACCCATTACCTGGCCGTTCGCGGTCTGGGGGCTTGACATGGTCGGACCCCTTAAAGGGGGAACCCACAAGAAAAGGTACCTATTGGTCATGGTGGATAAATTCACCAAGTGGATAGAGGCCAGGCCAGTTAAAACGGCAGAGTCCGGACCAGTGATAGACTTCATATCCGGGGTAGTACACCATTATGGTGTCCCCCACAGCATCATCACCGATAACGGCACGAACTTCACGGCCGACGAGGTTAAATCATGGTGCAAAAATATGGGCATTAAGCTCGATTACGCTTCAGTCTATCATCCTCAAACCAACGGTCAAGTGGAATGAGCGAACGGTCTAATAATGAGCGGCATCAAACCCAGACTAGTGCGGTCACTTACGAAATCTGACACGCACTGGGTAGAGGAGCTCGACTCCGTACTCTAGGGATGCGGACAACGCCCAACCGTACTACCGGATTCACACCATTTTTTATGGTATACGGCGCAGAGGCAGTTCTGCCCTGCGACATCATTCATGACTCACCTCGAGTGCGCATGTACGAGGAAAGAGAAGCTGAGCTGGATCGGCAGGACAGCTTGGACGCATTGGAGGAAGAACACGACGTCGCCAAGGCTCGTTCCGCATTCTATCCACAGCAGGCTCGAAGATACCAAAGCAGAGAAGTACGGGCCAAGACTTACAACGTTGGCGAACTAGTTCTACGCCTGCCGGACAAGAAAAAGGACAAGCTCAAGCCCAAATGGGAGGGGCCCTTCATTATCGATCAAGTCCTGATCGGCGGGGCGTACCGTCTATGAAATGCGTCGGACAACCAACTCGAGCCGAACCCATGGAACGCAGCCCGCCTCCGAAGATTCTATGCCTAGCACCGGACTAAGAGTTCGTCCGCTTCCCCCGTCCAAATTTTTACACTTCAGCTGTCTTTTGTTTCTCTTTCTTCTCTCAACCCTTTTTCTAAAAAGCCCTTAAAGGCCTACTTGCGCATTGTTCGCACACACTTGACGTGCCATCCGCACTCATTATACCTGGGGGCTTCTTTACCAGAAGCTTAATTATAAGGGCTTCATGCCCAACACATGTGTCAAACTTCCACATGTACCTTTTATTCACCATTATATGCAGCGATATGACTTAAGTTTTGGCCAAGCTGGGTTGCCTGGCTCCTGTGCTTACCCCTACGTTCCCGATTGTTCGGCTAGGAGGTAAAGGGAGCACCTCTGCGATTGTTACTGCCGGGTCAGCCGGATGTGTACCTCAGACTGGGTGAAGCCGAAAGCTAGCATTCTTAAGGGAATATTCGGTCGGTGACTCGAAAGATGATTTTTTACCTACTTATTTATCTGCCCCCAGATGTTTTTCTGCTCTTTTCGCAGACCGGACATGCACTTTAGGGCATGCCTCCCAGGGAAAGGAACCCTTAACGGAACTATTCTCCCTGGAAGATGTTTCTTACTAACCATGTAATATAACATAACTAGTTGGGCACTTGTCTGATAAAGCACTAATGACCCCTACGCCTGGTCTCCATGCATGCCCCGGTTGTTTCTTAACCGAGAGGGTATTTGGACACACTCCGGACTCTTGGGTCCCGAGGTCGAAGCGAAAAGGTCGGCAAAGACAAACGATCTACAATCTGGCTAGAAGGCATTTTACATGTCATTTTACAATACATTGTCAAATCGACTGACTGTATTCCTCCTCAATCTCGTCTAACAGGCTGTCTAATTTACAGTCCCGTTGGGAAAATTTAGCGGCCAACTCTACTTGGCCGTATACAAAACTCACAGGGATCTCCTTCCCATCGGGCCCCACAGGTCCGACCTCGGCTATGTGGTTGGGATCCGCCTTCTTGTACCGCGTCTTCACCATGGCCTAGGCCTCCCTAGCACCTTGGCGGCAGGCCGAAATCTTCCATAAACGGAAGCGCTGCCGCACTCCCTGAAGCTTCTCCGCAAGCTCCCCAAGGCCCTTGGGTAGGGAGAAGGCTGGCCATAAAGCCTGGACGACGCCGCTCATTGCCTGCCGAACTCGTTCGAGCAGCTGCAACAGCTCGGGAAGTTGATCACCCGTTGATACGGGCATCTCCTCCGCAGGGCGACCTGTGAGTATACCTACAGACATATTTTGTCAATTGACTTCCTCGCCGAACTCTTCTTTTCAAGGGAGTTCGCGCAAGCACTTACTATAGATGCCGCGACGAAGCTGCCGATTCTCCTTAACGGAGCCAGACAGCTCGGCCCGAACACCTTTCAGCTCTTCTCCGAGTTGGGCGTGGGCATCCTGGAGCTTGTTCCTTTCCTGCTACACCTTATTCAGCACCCTCTCGCCGGCCTTCAGCTGGCGCAGTAGTTCTTGCCTGTCCGGATCTTGTCCGGCAGCACCTGCAATGTCATTATTAGACTTGCGCGCACGCCGCACACCGCTTATCTTTTAAAATAATGTGTTACCAGGAGGGGTTTCTGTGTTTCCTCCTGCGGCAGCAAGTGCGGCCTCAAGTTGGGCCTTGCACTCTTGCAGCTCCTGAGACAGTTAGGTATTCTTCTCTGTAAGATCCTGCGTTTTAAATGATCCTTAAATCAGTTAATATAACTACTTTAAGTCTCGGGGGCTACTGGCATATACAACTATTAAATTCTCTTACCCGTATGTCTTTCACGTACTGCTCCGTGGCTCTGGTCAAACCATCTTGAGCAGCACGGAGGTGCGCGTCCCCCGCGTTAAAGGCATTCAACGCCTCAGGGGAGAAGCACGCGTCACGAAAAACTGTCCGGCGGCGCCTGTGGTTCATGGCGCTCTCCACCTCAGACTTGGTGGCGGACAGTCTGTTGGCATCCTCCGTTGGAGGAGTATCCGGCTCGCGCCTTGCGCTCGCCTCCCCCTCCAGACCAGGTGCTGTAGCTTGGCTGGTAGAGCTTGGATCGGCAACCTCTACGCCCGCAGTCCGGCGGGCGCTTTTTCTCCTACAAAAGTCATGAGCATTCAAACGCTTCCTAGGAACGTTGCTGTGAATAACTAACTGCGAGCTATACCTTTGCGGCGACGTTTCATTCCGCGCCGCGCTCCTCTTCCGCCTACGGGGCCGGACTGACCCCTGTTGGTCAGCCGCCGCGGGCTCGGCTTCCCGCCTTGGAGGCACCTCCTGCGAAGCGCCATCGTATACGGTGGTCAGAAATGAGCAAGGAAGGAATAATGGTGTCAGGACTTCAGTCACAATCACCTGGGAAGCCGGATATAGTCCGGGGTAGTCAGCCATAATGGCGACTAAAGTATTATCCATGCTGAGCTGGTGGAACACCCCATCGATTAGCTCCACCTTTATGTCCGGATCCTCTTCGGAGGCCGGATCCTGGGATCTCTCTGGATCCTCGGGTTGCGGAGCCGGACTAAGCATGCCCTCCACAACCCGACGCAGCTCCTGCGTCGAAAGCATAATATAAGAAGCTTAAACTTCAAAAGCGTGGGTCGGGCACACAGAGTGTTCACTTACGCAACGCTGGGGATTATTCATGGAGAACCTATTCAATGGGTTCGTCTGGAGGAAATCCTCCTTCTCCCCCTTGTACAGGCCGGACAGTATCTTCGCCAGGTCTTCGGTCGAACCTGGCCCTTTGCAGCCATGACGGGTGGCATCATCCTCCCCGTTGAAATCCCACATAGGGTGGCCCCTGTATTGCAGCGGCTGCACCCCCCGCATAATGCATGTTGCCATGACTCCAATCATGGTCAACCCGGAATGGGCCAGTAACCTTATCCGGCCCATCAAATAATGGACGCTCTTGTCTTCCTCCAGTTGGGGGCTCCGTGGGCGCCAACTAAGGCGTTTCTTCAAAGGAGCATTACTGAACTCCAGGAGGCCGATCTGAACAGGGTCCGGCAGCGGAGCATCTTCTATGTAAAACCATTCCGAAGGCCAGTCTTCGGACGCCTTCTTAGGGGTTCCGGATGGATATCCGGTCCCGGCGATGCGCCATATTTCGGCACCGCCCACTTGATATATGGACCCCTCGTGAGAGCGGGGTACCAGGCAGAAGAACCTCTTCCACAGCGCAAAATGGGGCTCGACGCCCAGAAATAGCTCGCAAAGGGCTACGTAACCCGCGATATGCAGAATAGAAGCGGGCGTGAGGTGATGGAGCTGGAGTCCGTAGAATTCCAGGAGCCCGCGGAGGAACGGATGTATAGGAAATCCGAGCCCCCTTATCAGATAGGGGACGAAGCATACCCGCTCCCCTTTGTTGGGATTTGGGGTAGCCTCCGCTTGCTTCCCACCTTGGTAGGTGGCCAGCCCGGCTCGAACCAGGACCATGAAGGCCGGAGGGAGATATCCCTCCGCTTGGAGTGTGACCAGCTCGCTGTGTGGGACAGAACATCTCCGCCAGTCTCCTGGCAGAGGGCTGGGAGCGCGAGAGGAGGAGCTGCGTTGATGGTCCATGATGGAATGGATTTTTTCGGTTGGAAGCGCTCCGATGAGTACTCGCGGAAGGAAGATGGTGCGATTTGGATCTAGATTCTTGCCTCTCTTATAGGCAGATTATTTGCATAGCTAGGGGGTAAAACATAAAAGATACCCTGGCTTTTCGCATTCGTGCGACGCGTGGAAGATGGCCATTATTGGGCGTGGAAGCCAAGAAGCGCAACATTGATGAGGAAGCCGGACACTGTTCGGCAGGTACATGGAACTTAAGGGAGAACCTGCCTTGCAACGCCGAAGACTATATACGCACTGGACTTATCGTCATTGAAGCCTGGTTCGGGGGCTACTGAGGGAGTCCTGGACTATGGGGTGTCCGGACAGCCGGACTATCATCGTCAGCCGGACTCCGAGACTATGAAGATACAAGATTGAAGACTTCGTCCCGTGTCCGGATGGGACTTTCCTTGGCGTGGAAGGCAAGCTTGGCGATACGGATATGTAGATCTCCTACCATTGTAACCGACTCTGTGTAACCCTAGCCCTCTCCGGTGTCTATATAAACCGGAGGGTTTTAGTCCTTAGGCCAACAACCATTACAACAATCATACCATAGGCTAGCTTCTAAGGTTTAGCCTCCTTGATCTCGTGGTAGATCCACTCTTGTACTACCCATATCATCAATATCTATCAAGCAGGAGTAGGGTTTTACCTCCATCGAGAGGGCCCGAACCTGGGTAAAAACATTGTGTCCCTTGTCTCCTGTTACCATCCGCCTAGATGCACAGTTCGGGACCCCCTACCCGAGATCCGCCGGTTTTGACACCGACAACCACCATCTTGGAAGCTAATCGAGAAGTCAAGCAACTGAGGAAGGACAAGGAGAACCTGACCACTGAAGTTGGCGGCCTCAGAACTAAGACAGACAAGCTAGAGTCCTATATGGAACAACTTGCCGCGAAACTAGTCCTGAAGTCTGAAGGTATGGTCATTCAACTGGTTAATTATCGTCGACTGAAGTTGGTTGTAATATTGTCGACTCATTGTTTTTCATGATGGAACAGAACTTTGTCAGGACTTTGAAGCTGAAACTGGGCGGGTCGAGACAGGTCTCGACCCCATCAATTGTCCCGTGAAAGATGATGTTGCGATGAACCTGCTGCGATTGGAATCACGCTTGGATGGTGCAGTTGCTTATCTGGCTCGAATGAAGGCGGCGATGACCCGAGTGGACGCCGAACTCTAGCCTCGGGCCGAACTTTCTCAAGACCTCGAGTCGCTGATGACTCGGCTCAATCAGATCCCTGGCCGAGTGCAAGAGTGGAAGAAGTCCTCTGCTCGTTGTGGTGCTGACGTCGCCTTGTCATTGGTTCGAGTGCACTGCATGGAGGCTAAGGAAGACAAGCTGGCGGCCCTCAAGGTAGCGAGTACTAAGAAGCACTCCTTCCAGTCCTTCATGGACACCTTCCTCGAGGCAACCACTCGTATTGCCGACAGCATCGACCTTGACAGCTTCTGCGATCTAGCCAGTCCTTCTCCCGCCGAGTGATTGAAAAACATTATGCTTCACCTTTATTTGCCTCGGAATGCTGAGTGATTTTGTAATCGTTAAAACTCCTTCGGGCCTGACGCCCGAGTACTTTAATCTGCGGTTAGGAACCTTTGGATTTATCTTTGAATATGTTGCGTTTATCTTTGAGTGAAACTCGTTCTTCTCTCGAATTGGTTTCTATTTGTTCGATGCAGCTTCTGAAGAAGAATCAGCAGTCGACCAGTTGGACGAGCCTTGAGCAGCATTGATCAGCTCATCAGCGAGGCACTCAACAATGGTCTTGATATTCCTGTCAGCAGTTTGCCTTGGCACCAGCCGTTGGATGGGCCTTTGACAGTGCGCACAATCTCGTCCTTCTCCTTGACGGTGCAGCCCCCGGGGGGGAGGGAGGTCGTGGTCGACCCGCACCACTCGGCGTGACCGGTCAGCTCATCAACGAGGCATTCAGCAATGGTCTTGACGTTCCTGAAAGTGGCTCGCCAAGGCGACACGCTCAATCTCGCCTTCTTCTTGATGGTGCAACTCTGGAGTGGGGGTCGTGGTCGACCCGTACTGCTGTCGTGGTCGTGAGCGAGAAGATTAGTTTTCACTCGGGAGGATTTTTAAAACTTAGGCGAGTACTGGACTACAGCTAAGCCCCCGAGCGGGAGGGTTTCTCACCACTCGGTAGGATTTTTTCAAACTTAGGCGAGCACTGGACTGCAGCTAAGCCTTCGAGTGGGAGGATTGCTCACCACTCGGTAGGATTTTACAAACTTAGGCGAGTACTGGACTGCAGCTAAGCCCCCGAGTGGGAGGATTGCTCACCACTCGGTAGGATTTTACAAACTTAGGCGAGTACTGGACTATAGCTAAGCCCCCGAGTGGGAGGATTGCTCACCACTCGGTAGGATTTTACAAAGTTAGGCGAGTACTGGACTGCAGCTAAGCCCCCGAGCGGGAGGATTGCTCACCACTCGGTAGGATTTTACAAGCTTATGCGAGTACTGGACTGCAGCTAAGCCCCCGAGCGGGAAGATTGCTCCCACAATCTCGTCCTTCTTCTTGATGGTGCAGCCCCGGGGGGGGGGGGGGGATCGTGACCGACCCGTACCATTTGGTAGGACCTTTTAAACTTAGGCGAGTACTGGACTGCAGCTAAGCCTCCGAGTGAGAGGCAGACTCGCCACTCGGTAGGATTTTTTATCGCTTAGGCGAGTACTGGACTGCAGCTAAGCCTCTGAGTGAGAGGCAGACTCACCACTCGGTAGGATTTTTATCACTTAGGCGAGTACTGGACTGCAGCTAAGCCCCCGAGTGAGAGGCAGACTCACCACTCGGTAGGATTTTTTATCACTTAGGCGAGTACTGGACTGCAGCTAAGCCCCCGAGTGAGAGGCAGACTCACCACTCGGAAGGATTTTTTATCACTTAGGCGAGTATTGGACTGCAGCTAAGCCCCCGAGTGAGAGGCAGACTCACCACTCGTTAGGATTTTTATCACTTAGGCGAGTTCTAGACTACAGCTAAGCCCCCGAGTGAGAGGCATACTCACCACTCGGTAGGATTTTCTCTTAAACTTAGGCGAAATGGATTCGCAGCTAAGGCACCCACTGGGGGATTTTAGAACATGTAAAAAATGAACAACAATCATTTGGAAGACTGTAAAATCATGTCTTTTGATAATCAAACTAAAAGGTACTTCTTATTACATCTCAACATTCTAAATACTTTAAGAGTAAAAAGGGTGGAGCAGTTCCGCATTCCAAGCGCGCGGCTCATATTTATTGTGCTCGACATTGAAAAGACGATACGCTCCGTTGTGGAGCACTTTGGTGACGACGAAAGGGCCTTCCCAAGAAGGAGCGAGCTTGTGTGGTTTCTGCTGGTCCACTCGAAGAACCAGGTCCCCTTCCTGAAATGCCTGAACTCTGACATTTCTGGCATGGAATAAACGCATGTCTTGCTGATAAATGGTCGACCGGATCAAGGCCATCTCTCTTTCCTCTTCCAGGAGAACGACCGCATCTTGTCGAGCCTGTTCTTCTTCCTCTTCTGAGAGGAGTTCGGCTCGGGGCGCGTTGTGGAGCAAATCACTTGGGAGTACGGCTTCGGCTCTGTAGACTAAGAAGAATGGAGTCCGTCCAGTCGACCGATTAGGAGTTGTCCTCAATCCCCAAAGTACTGATGGGAGTTCATCGACCCAAGCCCTTGCTGCATGCTTGAGGTCACGCATCAACCGGGGTTTCAGTCCTTTGAGAATCAATCCATTTGCTCGCTCAGCCTGCCCATTCAACTGAGGATGAGCGACCGAAGCATAATCGATCCTCGTGCCTTGGGAAGCACAAAAGGTTCTGAATTCATCAGAGTCGAAGTTCGATCCGTTATCCGTGATGATGCTGTGCGGAACACCATATCTGAATATCAATTCCCTGATGAAACTTATAGTTGTACTTGCTTCAAGGTTTTTAATGGGCTTGGCTTTGATCCATTTGGTAAACTTGTCGATTGCCACCAGCACATGGGTAAATCCACTCCGGCCAGTCCTCACAGGTCCAACCATGTCCAATCCCCAGATAGCAAAAGGCCAGACGAGTGGAATAGTCTTCAGAGCTGACGCAGGTTTATGGGACATGTTAGAATAAAACTGACAGCCTTCACACTTGTCCACTATTTCTTTTGCCATCTGATTGGCACGTGTGAAAGTGCGTTATATAGACTAGAGGGGGGGTGAATAGGCGATTTTTATGAATTCTTCACTGAGGAATTTGCTGGTGAGGAAATTCCTTAGCGAAGAAATACTTGCAGCGGAATAAGTACTCAGAAGTAAACATAACAGGATACAAACATAGTCATCATGATGAAATGAAGACTAGCACAGAGTACAGAAAGCGTAAACAGAGGATAACAAGATGAAGACAAACAGACTGAAGAAATTGAACTGAGGAATTTGTGAAAGTCTTCAGTCAAAGTCTTCAAGCACAGATATGAACAACATACAACACAGTAATGAGGAAATGAAAGAATTGAGGAAATAGAACCAGTTAGTTGGTGAAGACAATGATTTGGTAAACCAGTTCCAACTGCTGTCTCAGTTGTACGTCTGGTTGGAGCGGCTGAGTATTTAAACTCGAGGACACGAAGTCCCGGACACCCAGTCTCTGAGCCGCAACTCAGGACACCCAGTCCTCACTGTATTCTCCTTGAACTAAGACCACGCAGGCCTCGTCCAATCACTCGTGGTAAGTCTTCAGGTGACTTCCAAACCTTCACAGACTTGGTCACTCGGCGATCCACAATTCCTCTTGGATGCTCTAGACCTTGACGCCTAACCGTCTGGAAGAAGCACAGTCTTCAAAGGTAACAAGCGTCAGATCCACGCAGGATCAATTTCTTTAGTGATGCTCAATCACTTTGGGTTTGTGCGGGGTTTGGTTTTGGGATTTTCCTCACTTGATGATTTTCGCTCAAAGTCCTCGGAGGATGGGTTGCTCTCAGATGACGAGTGTCAAGTTCTCTCGGAGCAGACAACCAGCTAGTGGTTGTAGGGGGCGGCTATTTATAGCCTAGGGAGCAGCCCAACATGATAAGACATAAATGCCCTTCAATGATATGACCGTTAGGTGGATAAGATATTTTGGACAGCCGGCGCGCAGCACAACAACTGTCGGAAATTTGACTCTCAATTCCTCAGGGCTATCATGTTCCTCACTGTGTAGGCAATTCGCACTGGCGAATTCCTAACTCCTCAGTCAGAGCAAAGTCCTCAGTGACCAGAAGAACTGCGTCTTTGTCACTGAAGGAATTGACTGAACTGTATGAGATTTCCAATGGCTTCACTCGAAGGGATTGGTAGGTGTAGGATTTTGAGTTGAGCATCACATGGAAATTTTTCCTTAGTATTTCCTCGACCCCCTTTAACAGTACGGTGTTTCCTATGACTCAAGAAAGAGAAAATGAAACTACGAAAACAAAAGTCTTCACGCTTCATATTCCTCGAATGAATACCAACTCTTCAAGGTCACACCAATTTCTTCACTTTCAAAGTCTTCAGAAAGTCTTCAGAATATCAAAGTCTTCGGTCGAAGAACTTCATTTTTAGGGGTCGACTTTCTCTGTAAATATCAAACTCCTCATAGACTTATAGACCTGTGTACACTCACAAACGCATCAGTCACTTAACCTATAAGTCTTCAATACACCAAAATCACTAAGGGGCACTAGATGCACTTACAATCTCCCCCTTTTTGGTGATTGATGACAACATAGGTTAAGTTTTCAACGGGGATAAACATATGAAGTGTAAATACTGATATTGAGGAATTTGATTGCAAGATATAGAAGAACTCCCCCTGAATATGTGCATAGTGAGGAATTTGCTTTTGAGGCAATGCACATTTGAAGAATTGAATCATGGAGATCTCCCCCTATATCTTGTAATTCATACACGCATTTGATATATAATTATGAAGAATTTGAAATGCATGATGAAATATGGTGCCTAATGAGATTCAGCATGCGTGCAATAATATTAACGAGGAATAAGCATGCAGAATAACACATCAAAAGTATCAGAGCACCGTGCATCAAGTCAGAGCACAATGCACCGTCCAAAAGTATCAGGGCACCATCGGATTTAAGATTACAACTTGATCCAATAAAAGGTTTCGGAAGAACGAGAGTTGTAACTTAACAAAACTCCCATAATATAAACCCGCTTGAAGACTAACTCAGATTTCTCCCCCTTTGTCATCAAATGACCAAAAGGATCGAAACTGAGGACTAATGCCCCTGAAGAATTTCAAGTCGATGGAGGAGCGCCAGCGTTGTCGGGGTTGTTCGTTGAAGTAGGGCCTGCCACAGTGTCGTCCAAATCTTCATGCTCATCAGTTTCACGCGATGAAGAATAAGAACTGGTCACCAGATCAGGAACTTTGACTCTCTTGAATTTCTTCGGAGGTGGTGCAGACCAGTCAAATGCTTCCTGGAGACCCATAGTCTTCAGTTCTTCCGCGGAATATACATGAGTGAGAACAGCCCAGGTGCGGTTGAGGGTTTCATGAAGGTGATACTGATTTTTCTTCACTGCGTTATGGGTTGAGGTCATGTTGTGAAGAATTGCAGCAAACTGACGCTTCACCCATTTGTGATTGCGATCAACCTTCTAATGAAGACTAAGGAGTAACTCACGGTCAGTCATCACCCTGGGTGCTGTTGCTTGAGGCTTTTGCTTGGCTGATGTATTTTCGGCAGTGTCATGTGTTGCAGAATCGTCATTGGTGGAGTAAGATGTAGCTAGATGGAATTGACCATCCAATGGACGAGTGCCTTCATCGATCACAGCAGCTGCCTTGCCCTTATCATCAGATGATGAAACTGGTCGCTTGAGGACTTCAATGGGCGGCAAGTAGCTACCATGGTTCAGAGTGTCAGCCTTGTAATTCAGTGAAGATCTTGCCCTTATGAATCTCATAATCCAAGGCGCATAGGGCTTCAGCTCAAAAGGTGACATAGCAACATTATCCAGAGTCCTCATGAAGAAATCATGGAAGTTGACGGGAACACCATGAATGATGTTGAAAAGCATGTTCTTCATGATGCCAACGACATCTTCATCATTTGAGTCGTGGCCTTTGATAGGACTCATTGTCTTCGTCAGGATGCGATAGACCGTCCGAGGCACATATAGCAATTCCTTGACGAGGAATTTGGTTCGTGGGGCCTTCCCTGGCTTCAAAGGCTTCATGAGCACTTGCATATAATGATCTGTCAGTTCGCGGTCATTGTAGATGCAACGTGCACTGGCATGGGGAGGATCAAGAGGAAGGACACAAAGCAATTCAGTTGCTGGTGCCTTATAGTGAGTGTTTTCTATCATCCAATCCAGCACCCATGAATTGACATCTTTAGCATCTCCGGTGATATGCAAAGTGGCATAGAACTGAAGAATGAGTTCTTCATTCCAATCACAGATATTTGTGCAGATGTTCAGTAGTCCTGCATCGTGAATAACTCGGAGGACCGGCTCGAAGCACAGTAGAGATTCCATATCCACATGAGGAATATGTTCATGATAGAAGATTTTGTCCTTGTCAAAGAGCACTGAGGAATAGAAGTTGGCTTGAGTAGCAGTCCAGAAACGTCTCTTCCTTATGCGAGCAGAGTCATATGGATTGTAATCAGTGAAGAACACATGCTCAGAAAAGAAGTCTTCAGCCTTGAATTTTTGCTTGCTAGAGAACGGATTCTTCGGTTTGGGCAGAGGAGTGTCAGTGATTTGCAGCACAACCTCAGGAATGATGATCTCAGGTGCTTCAGGCTAAGGAATTTCTGGTTCCTCTTCTTGTGCAGTTTGGGGATCAGCAGCAGCAGGTTCTTCAGCACTAGCGGCTGGAATTTCTTCATGAACAGACGATGTGGGATGAGTTTCTTCAGAGCCCATTTGAACAGTTGTAGCCGGGGACTGAGGAATTTGTTGAATAGGAGTGAAGAGAGGAGTATTGGGATGCTGACTTTCCCAAAAGTCATCGTTCATCACTGGTGTAGTGCATCCAATACCCACATCTTCATCTTCTTTTTCAATTTCCTCAACACCAGCCTCTTCAGCTGTGAACTGAGGCATAGGTGAGGAAACGACTGGCGTTGAAGGGAATGTTTCCACTTCATTTTCTTCATCAAACTGCTCTGAGGTAGCAATAGAATGATTTTCTTCATCAGATCCGCTTGGGATCTTGTAGTCTTCTTGAGGGAGTCCTGGACTAGGGGGTGTCCGGACAGCCGGACTATCATCATCTGCCGAACTCCAAGACTACGAAGATACAAGATTGAAGACTCCGTCTCGTGTCCGGATGGGACTTTCCTTGGCGTGGAAGGCAAGCTTGGCGATACGGATATGTAGATCTCCTACCATTGTAACCGACTCTGTGTAACCCTAGCCTCCTCCGGTGTCTATATAAACCGGAGGGCTTTAGTCCGTAGGACAACATACATTACAACAATCATACCGTAGGCTAGCTCCAGGGTTTAGCCTCCTTGATCTCATGGTAGATCCACTCTTGTACTACCCATATCATCAATATTAATCAAGCAGGACGTAGGGTTTTACCTCCATCGAGAGGGCCCGAACCTGGGTAAAACATCGTGTCCCTCGTCTCTTGTTACCATCCGCCTAGACGCACAGTTCGAGACCCCCTACCCGAGATCCGCCGGTTTTGACACCAACATTGGTGCTTTCATTGAGAGTTCCTCTGTGTCGTCACCGATAGGCTTGATGGCATCTGCAACCAACGACGCTGTCCAGGGTGAGACTTTTCTCCCCGAACAGATCTTCGTATTCGGCGGCTTCGCACTGCGGGCTAATTCGCTTGGCCATCTGGAGCAGATCGAAAGCTACGCCCCTGGCCGTCAGGTCAGATTCGGAAGCCTAAACTTCACGGCCGATGTCCGCGGAGATTTGATCTTCGACGGACTCGAGCCACAGCCAAGCGCGCCGCACTGTCGCGACGGGCATGATCTAGCTCTGCCGCCGAACAGTGCCTTGGTGGCCACACACGAATCCGCTCTGGCCATTAGTCCGGAGCCGATTGCCCAGATAGAGGATCGGTGGATGGACACCGCCTCGGGGGCTTCAACTTCCACGGCGATGGAGCCGAACACTAATCTTGTCCCCCGCAAAACTCGTGATTTCGAGGCGCCGAACTCCTTGCCGGACTCCGAACCTCCCACGCCCCTACCAATCAATTCGGATTGGGCGCCAGTCATGGAATTCACTGCCGCGGACATCTTCCAACACTCGCCCTTTGGCGACATCCTAAATTCACTAAAGCATCTCTCGTTATCGGGAGAGTCCTGGCCGGACTATGGCCGGGACGGTCGGGATACGGACGACGAAGAAATTCAGAGCCCACCCACCACCCACTTTGTAGCCACTGTCGACGATCTAACCGACATGCTAGACTACGGCTCCGAAGACATCGACGGTCTAGACGACGATGCCGGAGACGAACAAGAAACAGCGCCTATAGGGCACGCGAGGACCACCTCGTCATACGACATATACATGGTGGATACCCCAAAAGAGAGCGATAACGAGGACCAACGGGCCGCGGCAGAAGATAACCCCGCTGATAAACAACCAAAACGGCGGCGCGGACGCCTCCCTAAGCCCCGCCTCGACAACAACAACGCTCCTAAGGACCCCGCAATACAGCAGGGCACAAAAGTGGACGACGAACATGCAGATAAGCAACCGTCCGAACAGGACGAGTCGGATAATCAGTCCAGGCCTGGCAAAAACGACGGTTCGGACGATCTCACGCCTGACACGCCGCCGGAAGGTAAAAACCTTCGGAAAAGACTCGTCAACACTGCGAGAAGCTTGAAGAAGGAAAAGCGGAAGCTCAAAACAGCGGAATACACACTCAGAATGAGGTGGAGCAAAGTACTCAAAACCGCGGATAAATACGGCAATGGCCACCAATCAAAGAGCTACCCGAAGCGCAAGCTGCTACCAGAATTCGACGACGAGGCCATAGAGCCCCCACAGTCAAAAAATAAAGAGGCTGCCTGGCCGGATAGACGGCCGGATGACAGGCCAAATTCTGAAAGCGGCGCCACACATAAACCAACCACTGAACTTGGAAGGACAGATGGCCCAGCCAGGTCCATCTACGGGCCAAAGAAGAAGGCCCCAGGAAGCAAGGCAACACGTCAAGTGTCCAAAGACAGCGGCACACCCAAATATAGGGGCGCCGCACACCCACTATGTTTCACCAATGAGGTGCTGGACCATGAATTCCCAACAGGATTTAAACCAATAAACATAGAGGCCTACGATGGAACAACAGACCCTGGAGTCTGGATAGAAGATTATATACTACATATACACATGGCCAGAGGAGATGATCTCCACGCCATAAAATACCTACCCCTCAAGCTCAAAGGGCCAGCCCGCCATTGGCTTAAAAGCCTCCCAGAAAACACTGTGGGAAGTTGGGAAGAGCTCGAGGACGTGTTTAGAGCAAATTTTCAAGGGACTTATGTCCGCCCTCCGGATGCAGATGATCTAAGTCACATAATTCAACAGCCCGGAGAGTCAGCACGCAAATTCTGGAACAGGTTCCTCACTAAAAAGAACCAAATAGTCGACTGTCCGGACGCCGAAGCCTTAGCAGCTTTTAAACACAGCGTCTGAGACGAATGGCTTGCCAGACACATCGGCCAAGAGAAACCGAGGACAATGTCCACGCTAACAAGCCTCATGACCCGCTTCTGTGCGGGGGAGGACAGCTGGCTAGCAAGATGCAGCACCAGCGACCCAAGTACATCCGAGATAAGAGATGGAAACGGAAAATCATGGCACAGAAAAGAGCAGCGCTGGAATCAAGAGAAAAGCCCAAAGAGCACGGCAGTCAACGCCGGATTCAAAAGCTCACGGCCAAACAACAAAACACCGCCTCTTAAGGATGACGGCGATGAGCTGTCCAACTTAAAAAAGATTTTGGGTCGGATATGTCAAATCCACAGTACCCCCGGAAGGCCTGCAAACCATACCCATCAAGACTGTTGGGTTTTCAAACAGTCCGGCCGACTAAACGCCGAACACAAGGGGCTCGACACGTCAAGCGAAGATGGTAAAACCCACCAGCAGAGCACCGGAAAACAAAAGACTTTCCCACAAGAGGTCAAAGCAGTAAACTCACTTCATGTGATAATACGGAAAAATAGTGCGGCACTTCCTAAAAAGAGCCTCGCACGGTCCAACCCAGCAGACCATAGAGATTGGATATCAAAACCAATCACTTTTGACCACCTGGACTATTCCAGAAGCGTTCGAAACGCGGGACGGATTGCCCTGATATTGAATCCCATAATCGACGGATTACAATTTACTAAAGTCCTAATGGACGGAGGCAGCGACTTAAACCTGCTGTATTCAAACACAATCCGCAAGATGGGGATAGACCCTAACAAAATTCGAAACAGCCGCACTTCCTTCAAAGGAGTGACGCCAGGCCCTTATGCCAAGTGCACAGGCTCCCTATTACGAGAAGTCGTGTTCGGATCACCGAACAACTTTCGGCGCGAAAAACTAATTTTTCATATCGTCCCATTTAAAAGTGGATATCAAGCACTTTTGGGACGAAAGGCTTTTGTCCGTTTCAACGCCATACCACATTACGCGTCTCTTACACTCAAGATGCCCGGTCCGCGTGGCATCATCTCAGTGCGAGGGTCACCGAAAGACCCCGGACACGGATAGACGAGTCCGGCATCAGTAGGCTAGGGGCTCCCTAGCCGCACACCCCTTCACAAGGGGCTGCGCGCACAAACAATCGCGGATTCATTCAAACCCCGCTTTGCTTATTCATATTTTTTCTTTTTTTTCACACATACCTTTTTTTTCACACGAATTGTTTTCAAACTAAGCGTTCCTCTCTTTTTACAGATGAACAACGTGCATACCCGTCCAGGATAACGGCACAACGGAGACACAGGCGCAGACGTGCAGTAGGGACCCGTTGCGAGGATTCTTTTCAGATTAAGACCCTGCGTAAACCTTTTTTACTGTCTCTTGTTGTTATTCTCCCTTGGTTTCTTCTTATAACCAAAGCGGAGCCTGACGTTTTGGCATCGGCCGCGTCAGAAGACCATGCCCGTACCTGGACACTAGGGGCTTAGGGCATTATTCTGCCCATTATCATAAAGACCGAACACCTTAGGGAGTGTTCGGCGTCTCGAGTTAGGCATTATATGCATCAGCTCCGAATCATGTCTTTGGTCAAATGTTAGGTTTGCCCGGCTCCTGTGTTTTGCTGCCTTACGTTCCGTATCATCGGCTAACACGGCACAAGGAGAACTACTGCGATTGTGCCCCAGTTCGGCTGGGCGAGCACCTCAGTAGAGAAAGCCGAAAACTGACTGTCATGATATAGCGAGAGACTGGTCAACCACTCGATCGACTACCGGAATGTTTAGAATTCCCCGCTTTGACGAAGGACCGTTTCCCGGTCAGGCACACACGCGCCCCGAAATCGAAGAAGTGCGGTGCCCCCAGGGGCTATATCGTAGCCCCACCCTCGAACTCCACTGGCTAAGTGAAAGTGATAAAGCATTATAGTCCGGATTGCCTCGTTTGCTATGCTACCACCTCCTAAACAGGACCGAGACGTCGGATTAAGTGTGAACACGCGCTATTTTTGCGAACACCCCTGCACCTTGTGCGTGGGGGTTGAAGCCGAAGACTGCAATCTTTCAGGTTATACAAACGTATACGTAAACGGCCGCATAGGAGAAGTTTTACTACTTGGGACGCACAAGTATAAAAAGCAGTTATAGCATAATCATCGTTTTACAAGCTAAAACGTTCATTTGAACGTGACTTTTTTGAGCACTGCGACTCTATTACACGAGCACCACGCATAACTTCCCCGAAATAGTGCTCGGCGGGGAGCCGGCTTTCATCCGAACCCTGGGCGGCAACTGCGGTGGCATCCATCTCTGTCCAATGCGCCTTCACGCGGGCAAGAGCCATCCGCGCGACTTCGATGCAGGCCGACCGCTTCATCTCCTTGGTATGCGGCATCGCTCCAAGGAATTGCTGCAGTAAGCCGAAGTAGCTCGTCGCCTTGGGCCTCTCTGGCCAGACATGAGCCACGATGTCAGTCATGGCAAGTCCGGATAATCTATTTAGATCGGCCCATTCGGCCAACCGGTCGGTCAACGGAAGTGAGCGATCTGGACTATGGAATTGAGACCAAAATAGCTCTTCCGTCTTGTGATCCTTCTGACTCTGGAAGTGCTCAACGGCATCAGCCGCACTTGCCGCTAACTCCATATACGGATCCTCCGGATTCCACAGCCGATCAAATTGAGCATACTTTTGATCCATAAACCGGCGACGCAGCAGAAAAGGCTTGCCAGCCACGATATCTCCGGCCTGGCGCAGCTCCTCCTTCATGGCCCGCATTGCAGAGCGGGCATCCTTGGCCTCGGCCGTGGCCTTCCTCAGGTCTTCCCGCTCTGATAAGCGCTCCTTTTCAAGAGCCTCATTGCGGTCGGCAGCATCTTTTACTTTCACGGCCAATTCGGCCACCTCTTCCCTGCTTAGGCAGTGTGCAGCCCTTTCAGCTTTCAACTCCTCGGCCGCCCTCGAGGCAGCCGCGTTACTCCTTCGGGCGTGCTCCTTAGCTTGAGCAAGTTCGGCCCGAAGGCTCTCCACAGCAGCAGCACCGTCTGTATAACAGCATTTAATTTATCATAGGAGGGCTTTGACCCCCTTAATAAAGCGACTGTGGAGAACTCATTTACCTTGCAACTCATCAAGTCGCCGGTTGACAAGTGCGATGTCTGCATCCGCCACGTCAAGTTGCCGCATTAACTCGGCAACCCCGCTAGTCCGGCTAGCCCTCGGACTATCCGCCACCTGCATAGGAATGGCGACATTCATTACTTGCGATTTCGATCCTCGGCACGATGTCACTTTCGACAACCTACCGAGTCTCAGGGGCTACTACCTATACAGGGCGCACTTTTATGTGCAAAACGGCCAAAAAAACAGGTGCGTCATTTTCGCGTACCTCAAATCCCGCCAGCAAACTCGTAGTGGCATCACGCAATCCGCTCTCGGCGGACGAAATCCTTCCAATCACCATACGCATCAACGCGCGGTGATCTTCTGAGATGGACGCCCTCTCCAGCAGATTCTTCAGTTCTCCCGGCCGGACACTAGCGGGCGCCGAACTCCCCGGCCCCTCCGGACTCGGGGACACCCTCTGTGACGATACTTCAGGCTCGTCTGCCCTATCTGATGGTGCAGCAGACGGGGGCGTTTCACTCTCCATCATCTCCGGAAGAAGGTCCCCCGAAGACGAACTCATCTGCGAAGGCTGCAAATCCGAACTGCAAGATAAAAATTTCGGTCACCCACAGAAGCACAAATGGAGGTATTTTCTTACTAATGAACCCCCCTTCTCATACTTATGGCTCGTTGGAGGGCTGATCCTTTGGTGATGATTGTACGTTCGGACTCTCCCCGGACGCCGGACCCCCCGGTGAAGATCTCTTCCCCCGTTTAGGGGCTTTGGCCTCCGGATCTTCGAAGGCGGTCCTCTTCTCCCCCTGGAAGGAGGAGTTTTGGATTCCCCCCTCTTTAGACGCCCCTTTGGGCAAAGTAATAGCTCCTTTATCTTTCCCATCGCCCCCTTTTACGGGCGCGACCTCCAACATTCTGACCAGCACGGGCTCCAGTGCGGTCTCTGGGAGGGGAGCCGGACACCTTATCAGCTTCGATCGCGCTACCCACTCCTGTGAAAAGTTATGGGTCAGGAGGCAAACCTTAGAAAAGCAGATAAATAAAACGTCCGGATTCTGAGCTATTCACCTGAGTATCCGGGCGATTGCGGCTTAGGCCTGCGTCCTCGGTCAATTCCGGACACGCCACCTACGGTCCGAAGAACAACCTATACATCTCCACGGGTGTTGCACCCACGAAGTGTTGGAGAATTCGAGGTCCCTCCGGGTTGAACTCCCATAGACGGAGAGGACGGCGTTTGCAGGGCAAGAGACGCCTGGTTAGCATTACCTGCATCACCACGACCAGATTGATCTCCCTCGCTTGGAGGTCTCGAATCCGGCCCTGCAGTGAGGGCACATCTTCGGACGGCCCCCAATTGAGCCCTTGGTTGACCCACAACATCAGTCGGCGTGGAGGTCCCGGGCGGAATGAAGGCGGCGGCTTTTGCTTGCTGCCCTTCGGAGTGGTGATCCTGTTGCCACAGTCCGAGTTCCTCTTGGAAGGAACCCTCAGGCCACGGGGCATCGTCCCTTATGCTTATGGCCGCCCCGCCACACTCCGCTTGACGCCCCCCGATCATCTTCGGCTCCACATTGAAGGTTTTCAGCCACAGGCCGAAGTGGAGGGTGACGTGGAGGAAGGCCTCGCAGACGATAATGAATGCGGAGATATGGAGGATGGACTCCGGAGTCAAATCATGAAAATCCAGCCCATAGTAGAACATGAGCCCTCTCACGAAGGGGTCCGTCGAGAAGCCTAAACCCCGATGGAGGTGGGGTACGAAGACAATGTACTCACCGGGCTCGGGGGCGGGCACGACCTGCCCTTGGGCAGGCAACCTGTGCGAAATCTCGTAGGACAGGTACTTGGCCTCCCGCAGCTTTGACACGACCTCCTCCGTGACGGAGGAGGGCATCCACCGACCATGGAGGTCGGAGCCGGACATGGTTGAGAATCCGAAGCGCTCGAATCTGGGGCTCTGGGTGCTGGAACAAGGAGTGAGAAGGAGATTCGATGCAAGATTGAAGAAAAGGAACGGTCCTTGGTCCTCTTATAAAGGGGAAAAATACCAAGGGTCGTCTCCGTGACCGTTCGGGATTCACCTTCGATGGAGGAGGCGTGGCGACGGGCACGGTTGGGTTACCCACGCACGTATTGATGAGAATCCCGGAATAAGGGGAACATGAGCTCTGCTTTGACAAGACGTGCCAAGGAAACCGCTTCGCTAAACGTGCTAAGGTGGTATAGTAAAAAACGATTCAAACAAAGGCTTGGTAGTGGTGTGATGACACGCCATATAATACGTCAGCAGATTGGACTGGTGTACATTTTATTCTCTCTACGGTGGAATGTGGAATTTATTTTGCAGAGCCGGACACTATCCTGGTGTTCATGATCTTCTCTGGGTTATTCAAGGGAGGAACCCGCCTTGCAATGCCGAACATTATGCGCGCCGGACTTATCGTCATTGAAGCCTGGTTCAAGGGCTACTGAGGGAGTCCTGGACTAGGGGGTGTCCGGACAGCCGGACTATCATCATCCGCCGGACTCCAAGACTACGAAGATACAAGATTGAAGACTCCGTCCCGTGTCCTGATGGGACTTTCCTTGGCGTGGAAGGCAAGCTTGGCGATACGGATATGTAGATCTCCTACCATTGTAACCGACTCTGTGTAACCCTAGCCTCCTCCGGTGTCTATATAAACCGGAGGGCTTTAGTCCGTAGGACAACATACATTACAACAATCATACCGTAGGCTAACTCTAGGGTTTAGCCTCCTTGATCTCGTGGTAGATCCACTCTTGTACTACCCATATCATCAATATTAATCAAGCAGGACGTAGGGTTTTACCTCCATCGAGAGGGCCCGAACCTGGGTAAAACATCGTGTCCCTCGTCTCTTGTTACCATCTGCCTAGACGCACAGTTCGGGACCCCCTACCCGAGGTCCGCCGTTTTGACACCGACACTTCTCCATAAGGAACAATTTCCTTGGATGACATGGAGGAAAGCGGAATGGCATCAATAGGATTTTCAAGCGAGCTGGTCATTGGCTTCATTTTCTTCGCGACCGAAGAATTAGACGCAGCTGATGCCTTCCTTTTCTTCACTGCAGCTCGCTCTGTAGCCTTGGTCTTCTTCACTTCATAAGCAGAAGGAAGAATTGGAGTTGGTGTTGGCACGGGAGGAGCTGAGGACTGTGGTTCATTTTCTTCAGGCTCAACTGGTGCAGTTGCCCTGATCTCTTTAGTTTCTTCAGGCGCACCACTAGTGGATGCCCTGGGAATTTCTTCAGCGGCTGGGATGGAGTCATCAGCCCTGGAACTTGTATTCTCATCAGCAGGCTAAAAGTCATCAGCAGTGCTGGCATGTTCTTCAGCAGGATGAGCAGAGTCTGCAGCCTGAGGATTTTCTTGTTGCGATGGGGCTGCAATAGTTGTCATTTTCTTCGTCAAATTGACGAATCTCACTTTGGCTCCTTGCCAATCAGCATTGTATGCATCGAAGTCTTTGCTGAGGGCTTGGATCTCAGATTGAGCCTTGAGAAGTTCTTCAGGTGTTAGTCGGACAACGTTCTTCTTCAGAAGCTTCTCCTTTCTGGCTTGTGCTCTCTTTATCTCACGAGCCTTTTCAAACTTCCATTTCTCTTGAGAGATGAAATGGGTCAACATATGACTTTGACCAGGAGTCAGAGGCAAATCAGGCATTGGAGTGTTTGGATCCTGATGCCATAAGTCAATATAGTCAAGGATCTTCTTCGGATCCAGAAGCAGGGGCACAGGTGTTCCTTTAGCTCTGGCGGCCTTTGCTTGTCTGTCTCTGATGATTTCTGCAAGTTCTTCATCAGAAGCCTCGTCATCAGAGGGCACTTGGAAAGCAACCTGTTTTTTTCGTGGACTTGGCCGAGGACCGCGTCCAGCTGTTGCTTTTGTCTTCAGCAGAGTGGGGCCTGATGAGGACATTGGTGCAGCTGAGGAACTCGCTGAGACACCAGAAGCAATTGAGAAACCTTGAGTCCTTTGACATGTAGCCAGATGCACAGGAGTTGAGGACTTGGAAGGAGCTGCTGAGGACTTTGGTGGAGCAGCAGTGGTCTGAGGAATTTGCCGTGAGGGCGCGGCTGAGGAACTTGGCCGTGAGGGCGCTGATGGTGAAGCACTTAGTTTGCGAGCAGGCTTCTTCGGCATTGATTTCCTCAGCTTGACCGAGGTCTCAGCGGCAGCAGCACCAGCAGAATCCTCATTGAATTTCCTCACTGCCTCCTTGGCTTGTCTTTCCAATTTTGCTTGGCGCCTAGCCCATTCTTCAGGAAAGTCTTCACCACTTTTGATGCTAGTTGGATCAGCGACTTGGCCAGGTGCCAGTGGAGCTCTTGGGCATGGAGGATTTAAGGCGAATTTCTTCATGTACTTTAGAGTAACATATCGATATTCCCTCCATTCTCGTGCCCATCTTCGTTCAATTCTCTGAATGTGCACTTTGCGCTGATTCTTGTTTTCTTTGCCAAACTTGGCTTCATCAGGTGTGCAATAATCCTTGTATGTTTCATCAGGGATCTCGAAAGCAGTCATGACCTCCGGTTTCTTTCCTCCTTTCTGCGGTCTCTTTCCTTCAGCCATTTTCTTCAGATGAGGAATTTGAACAATTGAACACTCTGAAGAAGTATGCAGTTTTTCTTCGAGGAATGCTGCAAATGAGTTAAGTTGATGAGAACCTAGTGATTCAGCAGCGGACATGAGTACCTGTGAACAGAGTGTAGGTGCGAGGAATTTGGAGAGGTCATATGCGTTCTTAGAAGATTTTTCGAAAAGACAAGTTTTGAGGAATTTGACCAGTTGAGCCTTGAGGAATTTCACTAAGCGTTCTTGTCTTAGGTTCCAGAGTTGTACAGATCAAAATCTGCACAATTGAGGAATCTTGAAGAAATGAGTGCTTAGAGAGATGGATCAAGAGCATACAGTGTGTGAGGTGTTCATATGTGAACATTTGAAGAATAAAACACCTTTGAAGATTTTCAGAAAAGTTTGAGAATCAAAGCGAGTAATAAAAGTGACTTTGAATTACCCGAACTGAAGAACACGACGAACAGAGATGAACAGCGATGAAGTTCATCAAGTTAGATCTCCCACGCCCTAACTTGGCAGAGGGAGACGGCTACGGCGGCGGCGAAGTGAAGATTTCCGCAGCCGGCGCGAGTACGACAGCGACGAGGTCGAGGCAGTGAAGCTCTTCCTCACCGGCGGCAATGGAGTAGCGGTGGCGCTAGGGTTTGAGGAGAGCTCGAGCGAGAGACAGAGACTGAGCGGAGTAAATGAAGTAAGGAAGGGGAGAGGGGTATTTATAGCCACGGTAAAAACTGTTCGCCCGAAGATTTTGGGACGAACATGCCCCTGCCCTTTCTTCTTCACGCGACATGTGTCACCCACGTACTGTGCAGATGAGATTGTGTAAGATCGTGGGTGAATAAAATAATGCATCGTGGGATGCGGAACGGTTTGAGCGGTAAAACCGAAAATCTGGATAATATTTGTTTTAAAGTTTCGTTCGCAATTTCTTCAGCTGACAAGGACACAGTGAAGACTTTGAACGAGTTTCAATCAGAACGCACATGAAGAATTTGTGAATAGATTGGGTTGAGTATAGCATAGAGGGGGAAGGGTCCGATCACATTCACTTAGCAGAAATCACAACTTGAAGAATTAGCAATAAGTGAATGCTGTAGAGGACATAAACTCATATATATATATATATATATATATATATATATATATATATATATATATATATCCAATGAAGAAAAACGATGGAAACAGTGAAGATTTTGCAAAGTTGAAGAATTTGAAAAACTGAAGAATTTCAAAAATGAGGAAAAGCTCAAATTGAAGATTTTCAACTTGTTGTGGTGGCGTGACCCACCGTATAAGAATGATGATTTCAGACACCGCGTACAATTGTCGTAGGGTTCTGAGAATCAAATTCTTCATTAATTTCTTCACACTTAGAGTGTTATTCTTCATTGATTGAAGAAAAACGTTTCTTCATGTGTTGCACATCTAAGTCATCAATTCTGCATAAGGATTAGAATGTGTGTCCTTTTCAAAGAACATTCGAAGATTCTAAGATATTTAGCTCACACCGTAACTTACTAAATCTCTTCTCGTCCAAGGGCTTAGTGAAGATATCAGCTAGCTGTTCTTCAGTCTTCACATGCTCGATGGAGATGTCGCCCTTCAACACATGATCACAAAGAAAATGATGACGAATCTGGATGTGCTTAGTCTTCGAGTGCTGAACTGGATTGTGAGCAATCTTGATGGCACTCTCATTGTCGCAGAGGAGAGGCACATTCTTCACGTTGACGCCAAAGTCCTTGAGGGTTTGCTTCATCCAAAGCAGTTGAGCACAGCATGAGCCAGCAGCAATGTATTCAGCTTCAGCAGTAGACAGTGATACGCAGTTCTGTTTCTTCGAGGACCAACAGACCAAAGATCGTCCGAGGAAATGACAAGTGCCAGATGTTGACTTGCGGTCCACACGATCACCAGCATAGTCAGAGTCAGAATATCCAATGAGATCAAAAGCAAAGCCCTTGGGGTACCATAATCCTAGTGTTGGTGTGTGAGCTAGATATCGAAGAATATGCTTCACAGCCTTATGGTGTGATTCCTTCGGTACAGCTTGAAATCGGGCACACATACAAACACTAAGCATTATATCTGGCTTAGATGCACATAAGTACAATAAGGAACCAATCATGGAGCGGTATACCTTGTGATCGAAGTCAATACCATTTTCATCAGTGCATAGATGGCCATTTGTGGGCATAGGAATTTTGACGCCTTTGCAATCTTGCATGCCGAATTTCCTCAGTACATCTTTGAGGTATTTCTCCTGAGATATGAATATGCCATTGCGCTGCTGACGAATTTGAAGACCTAAGAAGAATTTCAACTCTCCCATCATAGACATTTGATATTCTTCACTCATCATATAGGCAAATTCATCACTATAACGTTGGTCAGTACAGCCAAAGATAATATCATCAACATATATTTGGCACACAAACAGTTCACCATCATATGATTTAGTAAAAAGAGTAGGGTCGAGTGAACCGGGTGTGAAGCCATTCTGCACGAAGAATTCCTTCAATGTATCATACCACGCCCGAGGGGCTTGCTTGAGGCCATAGAGAGCCTTATTGAGTCTGAAGACTTTGTCAGGATTCTTGGGATCTTCAAAACCTGGAGGTTGAGCAACATATACTTCTTCCTCAAGCTTACCATTGAGGAATGCACTTTTCACATCCATTTGATACAAGATGATGTCATGATGGTTAGCGTAAGCAAGTAATATGGGAATAGCCTCAAGTCTAGCAATAGGTGCATAAGTTTCATCGAAATCAATTCCTTCAACCTGTGTGTAGCCTTGAGCTACTAGTCGTGCCTTATTCCTCACCACAAGGCCATTTTCATCTTGCTTGTTGCGGTAGATCCACTTTGTGCCGATGATATTATGCTTGCGAGGATCTGGGCGATTGACCAATTCCCAGACATTGTTCAGCTCGAACTGATGTAATTCTTCTTGCATAGACTGGATCCACTCCGGCTCCAGAAATGCTTCATCTACCTTAGTGGGCTCTGTGATAGAGACAAAAGCATAGTGCCCACAAAAGTTAGATAAATGTGATGCTTTTGAGCGTGTGAGAGGACCTGGTGCGCTAATGTCATCGATGATCTTCTCCACTTGCACTTCTTTTGCAACGCGTGGATGAGTTGGTTGTCGCTGAGGATTTTGATCAGCATTTTCTTCAGCACCATTTTCCTCATCATGTTCTTCAGGTGCATCAGCTCGACGTTCTTCATGGACAGGAATGAGTTCTTCAGCAGATTCTTCAGTCGGAATGACATCCTCAGCTGCCTTGAGCTTGATAGCATCTTCAGGTGCTGGTTCATCTAACACAGAAGGTAGGTGCTCTCTTTGCGAGCCATTAGTTTCATCGAACCGCACATCTACAGTGTCAACAATCTTGTCAAGAACAATGTTGAAGACTCTGTAGGTGTGCGAGTCCTTTCCGTAACCAAGCATAAAACCTTCATGTGCTTTCGGTGCAAATTTAGAGTTGTGGTGAGGATCTCTAATCCAACATTTAGCACCGAAGACTTTGAAATAACTCACATTGGGTTTCTTGTCAGTGAGGAGTTCATAGGCAGTCTTCTTGAAGAATTTGTGAAGATATACTCTGTTGATGATGTGGCAAGCAGTATCAATTGCATCAATCCAAAAGCGCTGAGGCGTTTTGTATTCATCAAGCATAGTGCAAGCCATCTCAACAAGAGTTCTGTTCTTGCGCTCCACGACGCCATTCTGCTGAGGAGTGTAGGGAGCAGATAACTCATGAGTAATACCAAGTTCATCAAGATAGGCATCAAGACCGGAATTCTTGAACTCAGTTCCATTGTCACTTCTAATATGCTTGATCTTCACACCAAAGTTGGTTGAAGCCCTTGAGGAAAATCGTTTGAACACTTCCTGCACTTCATGTTTGTAAGTAACAATGTGTACCCATGTATATCGAGAATAATCATCAACAATGACAAAACCATATAGAGATGCATCATTAGTGACTGCTGAGTAATGATTAGGTCCGAAGAGGTCCATGTGAAGCAATTCGAATGTACGGGTAGTGGTCATGATAGTCTTCGTTGGATGCTTGGCCTTGGTCATTTTTCCAGCTTCACATGCTCCGCATAAGTGATCCTTGAGGAATTTGACATTCTCAATGACAATGAGATGCTTCTTCTTCGCAAGCGTGTTCAAATTCCTAATGCCTGCATGACCAAGTCGTCGATGCCATAGCCAGCCTTCTGAAGCTTTTGCAAGTAGACATACGGCTGGTTGTGGTCCTGTAGAGAAATCAACAATATACAGATCTCCTCTCCTAAAGCCTTCGAAGACTTTGGAATTGTCAGCTTCCATAATCACAACACAGCGATATTTGCCGAAGACAACAACCATATCAAGATCACAAAGCATTGAGACTGACATGAGATTGTATCCTAAGGACTCAACAAGCATGACTTTGTCCATGTGCTTATCCTTAGAGATAGCAACCTTACCAAGACCCAATACCTGACTTTTGCCTTTGTCAGCAAAGATGATATGCTTCAGAGGTGATGGTGATAAGGGAGCATCCATCAATAGATTCTTGTCACCAGTCATGTGATTTGTACATCCACTATCGAGGACCCATTCAGTGGTTTTGGGTTGATCATCCTTGGCACCTTTCGCCATGAAGCAATAGGTGGGAGCATAGCCATCATTATCTTCATCAGGCTTGTCGGTGGAATCAGTTTCTTCAGTGTTGAAGATGGACTTGCTGACGAATGCAGTAGCAACGGCCAGACTCGCCACACCAGACTCAGATTCTTCAGACGCCTCCTCTTCATCATTTTCCTCAGATTCAGCTTCAGAGTCCATTTCCTTGCCAATGAATGCCCGAGCCTTCTTGGAGCTGCTCTTCTTGTGAGATGAAGACTTCGAGGATTTTGATGACGAAGATTTTGACGATTTCTTCTTCTTCTTCGCATCATCAGAACTGTAATCCTTGTATTTCTTCTTCTTCATTTCCTTTTCCCACTGAGGACAATCTTGAATATAGTGACCAGGCTTCTTGCATTTGTGGCAAAGCCTTCTCTTATAGTCATTGGATGAGGAATCATTGCCTCTTGAGGATTTTCCAAAGCGACCACGTCTTGTGAACTTCTGGAATTTCTTCACAAGCAGTGCAAGATCCTGGCTCAGTTCTTCAGGGTCACCAAGGCTACTACCAGAATCCTCATATTCAGAGTCAGACACAGCCTTCGCCTTCAGGGCACGTGGTTTGCCACAGTTTTAACCATAGAGATCTCTCTTTTCAGCAAGCTGGAACTCGTGAGTGTTTAGCCTTTCGAGGATATCAGCAGGATCAAGCGACTTGTAGTCAGCACGTTCTTGTATCATCAGTCCCAGAGTATCAAATGAGGAATCAAGCGATCTCAACAGTTTCTTCACAACTTCATGATCAGTGATGTCAGTGGCACCGAGGGCTTGAAGCTCATTTGAAATGTCAGTGAGGCGATCAAAGGTTTGTTGGACATTCTCATTGTCGAGTCTTTTGAAGTGGTTGAAGAGATTCCGAAGAACATCGACTCGAGAGTCACGCTGAGTTGAAACTCCTTCATTTACTTTGGACAGCCTATCCCAGATAAGCTTAGCAGTTTCCAAAGCACTCACTCTTCCATACTGTCCTTTGCTCAGATGACCACATATGATATTCTTCGCTTGAGAATCGAGTTGTTTGAATCTCTTCACATCGGTAGCTTTCAGTGAGGGAGTGACAGAGGGGACACCATTTTCCACAACATACCAGAGATCGTTATCAATTGCCTCAAGATGCATTCGCATCTTGTTCTTCCAGTAGGGGCAGTCTGTTCCATCAAAGGTAGGACACCCAGCCGAGACCTTGATCATACCTGCGGTCGACATAACTAAAACTCCAGGAGGTTAAACCAAAATCACACAGAACAAGGGAGAACCTTGCTCTGATACCAATTGAAAGTGCGTTATATCGACTAGAGGGGGGGTGAATAGGCGATTTTTATGAATTCTTCACTGAGGAATTTGCTGGTGAGGAAATTCCTTAGCGAAGAACTACTTGCAGCAGAATAAGTACTCAGAAGTAAACATAACAGGATACAAACATAGTCATCATGATGAAATGAAGACTAGCACTGAGTACAGAAAGCGTAAACACAGGATAACAAGATGAAGACAAACAGACTGGAGAAATTGAACTGAGGAATTTGTGAAAGTCTTCAGTCAAAGTCTTCAAGCACAGATATGAACAACATACAACACAGTAATGAGGAAATGAAAGAGTTGAGGAAATAGAACCAGCTAGTTGGTGAAGACAATGATTTGGTAAACTAGTTCCAACTGTTGTCTCATTTGTACGTCTGGTTGGAGCGGCTGAGTATTTAAACTCGAGGACACGCAGTCCCGGACACCCAGTCTCTGAGCCGCAACTCAGGACACCCAGTCCTCACTGTATTCTCCTTGAACTAAGACCACGCAGGCCTCGTCCAATCACTCGTGGTAAGTCTTCAGGTGACTTCCAAACCTTCACAGACTTGGTCACTCGGCGATCCACAATTCCTCTTGGATGCTCTAGACCTTGACGCCTAACCGTCTGGAAGAAGCACAGTCTTCAAAGGTAACAAGCGTCGGATCCATGCAGGATCAATTTCTTCAGTGATGCTCAATCACTTTGGGTTTGTGCGGGGTTTAGTTTTGGGATTTTCCTCACTTGATGATTTTCTCTCAAAGTCCTCGGAGGATGGGTTGCTCTCAGATGACGAGTGTCAAGTTCTCTCGGAGCAGCCAACCAGCTAGTGGTTGTAGGGGGGGGCTATTTATAGCCTAGGGAGCAGCCCGACATGATAAGACATAAATGCCCTTCAATGATATGACCGTTAGGTGGATAAGATATTTTGGACAGCCGGTGCGCAGCACAGCAATGGTCAGAAATTTGACTCTCAAATTCCTCAGGGCTATCATGTTCCTCATTGTGTAGGCAATTCGCACTGGCGAATTCCTAACTCCGCAGTCAGAGCAAAGTCCTTAGTGACCAGAAAACTGCGTCTTTGTCACTGAAGGAATTGACTGAACTGTATGAGATTTCCAATGGCTTCACTCGAAGGGATTGGTAGGTGTAGGATTTTGAGTTGAGCATCACATGGAAATTTTTCCTTAGTATTTCCTCGACCCCCTTTAACAGTACGGTGTTTCCTATGACTCAATAAAGAGAAAATGAAACTACGAAAACAAAAGTCTTCACGCTTCATATTCCTCGAATGAATACCAAGTCTTCAAGGTCACACCAATTTCTTCACTTTCAAAGTCTTCAGAAAGTCTTCAGAATATCAAAGTCTTCAGTCGAAGAACTTCATTTTTAGGGGTCGACTTTCTCTGTAAATATCAAACTCCTCATAGACTTATAGACCTGTGTACACTCACAAACGCATCAGTCACTTAACCTATAAGTCTTCAATACACCAAAATCACTAAGGGGCACTAGATGCACTTACAACGTGGCCAGTAAAATCTGGCTCGGTATGCTTTGGCCACGATGGTCCGAGAGGACGCATGGTGACCACAGGTCCCCGAGTGAATATCATTGAGGATCATTCGGCCTTCTTCTGGCGTGATGCACTTCTGGCAGACCCCAATTACACTTTCTCTGAACAACTGACCTTTTATCATGGTAAAGGCTTTAGATCGTCGGACGATCTGTCGAGCCTCTTCTTCATCCTCTAGAAGTTCTTTCCTAAGAATGTATCCAGTCGGGAGTGATGACCAAAACCTCCATGACTAAGTCGACCACGGCTGGGATTTCGACTTCAGTCGGATCTGTGGTGCTCTTGGGCTGTGGTGACTCTTCAGTGAAAGGATCTTCCTGAACTGAAGGTGAATGAATATGTTCCAAAAACACATTGCAGGGAATGGCCTCTCTCTTTGAACCTATCTTTGCCAACTCATCCGCAGCTTGATTTTTCAGTCGGGGTATATGGTGAAGCTCCAATCCTTCAAACTTCTTTTCCAGCTTTCTTACTGCATTGCAATAACCAGTCATGGCCAGGCTCCTGACATCCCATTCCTTCATCACTTAATTAACCACCTAATTTGAGTCGCCATAGACCATAAGGCGACGGACGCCGAGTGAAATGGCCATACGCAACCCGTATAAAAGTGCTTCATATTCGGCTTCATTATTGGAGGAATCAAAATGAATCTGGAGAACATAGCTAAGCTTGTCTCCACGGGGGATACCAATACTACCCTAGCAGCTGAACCATTCAGCATCTTGGAGCCATCAAAGAACATAGTCCAATGCTCCAAGTGAACTTGAGTCGGCAGTTGCTGCTGAATCCACTCGGCAAGGAAATCTGCGATTGCTTGGGACTTGATAACTTTCTTTGCGTCAAACTTGATATCCAATGGAAGGAGTTCAATCGCCCATTTTGCCACTCGACCAGTTGCATCTCTGTTATTCAGAATTTCAGATAATGGTGCGTCGCTGATGACTGTAATGGAGTGATCAAAGAAATAATGTGGAACCTTCTTCATGGTCATGTATATTCCATAGACAAGCTTCTGATAATGTGGATATCATTGCTTGGATGGAGTCAAAACTTCAGAGAGATAATATACTGGGCGCTGAATCTTGTAAGCTTTTACTTCCTCTACTCGCTCGACCGTGAGTACTGTACTAACAACTTGTCCAGTGGCTGCAATGTAAAGCAGTAAAGGCTCTTTGCTGATTGGCGCAGCGAGCACCGGCTGGGTGGAAAGCAGGGTTTTGAGCTCTGCAAACGCTGCATCAGCTTCCTCAGTCCACTCGAACTTATCAGATTTCTTCATCAATCGGTAAAGAGGCAAGGCCTTTTCACCGAGATGAGAAATGAATCGACTTAAGGCATCCAAACAACTAGTCAGCTTCTGAACGTCATGCACACGCACAGGGCGTTTCATTCGGAGGATGGTATCAACCCTTTCTGTATTGGCGTCGATCCCTCGTTCGGAAACGAGAAAACCGAGTAACTTTCCCCTTGGAACTCCGAATGTGCACTTTGACGGATTAAGCTTGATATCGTACCTTCTGCGAGGTCAGTCAATATGTCGGAACCTTTGCGAGACTTGACCACAATGTCATCCATGTATGCTTCCACATTCCGACTGATTTGAGTGAGCAGGCACTTCTGAATCATTCTCATGAATGTGGCTCCAGCATTTTTAAGACCAAATGGCATGGTGACATAGCAAAAGCACCCGAATGGGATGATGAAGGATGTTTTTATTTCATCAGGACCATACGTTCGGATCTGATGATACCCGTAATATGCATCTAAAAAGACAAGCGCTCACACCCCGCAGTCGAGTCAACAATCTGATCGATGCGGGGGAGAGGGAAGTGACCTTTCGGGCAGGCCCAATTGATATGCTTGAAATCAATGCACATACGAAGTGAATCATCCTTCTTAGGGACCATGACTACATTGGCAAGCCACTCGGAGTGGTAGATCTCACAGATGAACTCTGCTGCTAGCAGCCGAGCCACTTCCTCGCCAATCACTTTCCTCTTCTGTACGGCGGACCGCCGAAGATGCTCTTTAACGGGTTTTACCTTGGGGTCTACACGCAAACGGTGCTCAGCTAGTCCTCTGGGTACACCTGGCATGTCAGAGGGTTTCCATGCAAAGATGTCCTAGTTCTCACAGAGGAACTGGATGAGCGCTTCTTCCTATTTGCTGTCGAGTGTCGTTGATATATGAGTCGGTGTGGCTTTGGGATCAGTCGGGTGGATATGAATCGGCTTCATTTCACCAGACGATTGAAATGCAGAATCCGTGGCAGGCTTCTTGGCTCAGAGCAAATCACTCGGATCTGCATTCTTCTGATACTATTGGAGTTCAACTGCTGCCATCTGCGCATCAGCAATTTTGGAACCTTTATGGAAGCATTCCTTTGCTTTCTGCCGATTGCCAGTAACTGTGATCACACCTTTGGGGCCAGGCATCTTCAACTTGAGGTACACGTAACATGGTCGAGCCATAAAACATGCGTAGGCAGGCCTAGTCAGAATGGCATGATAAGCACTCTGGAAATCCATGACTTCAAATGTCAACATTTCCTTACGGTAATGCTTGGAATCACCGAAAACCACGTCGAGAGCGATCTGGCCGAGCGATTCGGCTTTCTTTCTAGGGATAACACCATGGAAACTCATATTGCTCTTGCTAAGTTTGGACATCGGAATGCCCATCCCCTTCAAGGTTTCAGCATAAAGGATATTCAGACCGCTACCACCGTCCATCAGCACTTTAGTCAGTCTAGTGCCTCCGACCACGGGTCGACCACCAATGCTTGCCTCCCAGGGGTGGCTACACGAGCAGGATGGTCAGACTAGTCGAATGTGATGGCTATCTGAGACCATTTCAGGTATGTGGTCGTCGTCGCTGGAGAGACCATATTCACTTCTCTATTGATAACTTTCAACCGACTCTTGCTCTAAACATCAGCAAAAATCATGAGGGTGGAATTGACTTTGGGATAACCGTCATCTTCCTCTTTGTCCTCATCTTTGTCCGACTCTTTTTCCTTCTCACCGGGCTGTTTTTCTCGGAACTGCTAGATCAGGAGTCGACATTGTCGAGTGGTATGCTTAGGGTAGATCAGATTACCCTCTTCGTCCTTCTTCGTGTGGATGTGACATGGCAACATCATTCCCTTCTAGATCCTTTACCTTCTTAGGGGGCTAGGGCCCTTTAGGTTTTCCCTTAAACTTTCCTTGAGCCACTGCTGCAATCTCACCGGGTGCCACGGGCTCGGCCTTACGCTTCTGTTTCCGATTGGAATTACCTCCACCAGTTTCTTGGCCGACTGGCTTACTCTTTTCACTATGGAGTCGACCCTCTTCTTCTCCGTTAGCGTACTGGGTGGCTATTTCCATCATCTGAGTCAGAGTCATATCACCAGTCCGACCAAACTTCAGGACCAACTCTCGGTATTTGACGCCTTCCTTGAAGGCACACACTGCTTGATGCTCTGATACATTTTCAACGGTGTGATGCAAAGTGGTCCACCTCTGAATGAAATCTCTCAAAATCTCACTTGGCTTCTGCACACAATGCTGCAACTCGGTCAATCCCGCTGGTCGCTTGCAAGTGCCCTCAAAAGTTCTGACAAACACTCGAGCCAGCTCTTCCCAACTGTATATACTGCCCGGAGGTAACTGAGTCAACCACGCTCGGGCCGACCCTTCCAACATCAGAGGAAGATGTTTCATTGCTACTTCATTGTTTCCACCGCCAATCTGCACAGCCACTCGGTAATCCTCAAGCCAAGTTTCAGGCTTGAATTCTCCAGTGAACTTACTGACTCCGGTCGCCAACCTGAAGTTGGGAGTAATCACTGCCGCCCTGATGGCTCTGCTGAAACACTCTGGACCGGAAACATGCACTCTACTGCCACTTGGACGATCTCTGCCAGGGTCTTCTCTATGCGCTCTGTTCTGGTCGAGTAGGCCTTGAACGAGGATGGATCTTGCATCGAAGCCTGGCTCTCTTGGGTTGACTGGTGCTCTGCACCCGCCACTGTGACGGCGTCTGTCATCGTTCTGTCGAAGCACATATGACGCACTCCTCGGAGGAGGCGTGGGCACTCGACGACGATTGTCGCGGTCGAGCCGATGATCATACTGTCCACGGCCCTCACGCCGCAGGGGCGATCTTGGGTTGTGGGCCGACTGAACTGTATCCGCTAATATGGATCTGTTGTGAATCCTATTCCCCGACTGAGACACTGTTGTGTTCTGCTTTCCTGCTGCCCGGAACAAGGCCCGGATCTGCATCAACCCTCTACCATCCTTTGACTAGGAAGGTTGGATCGACTCTTCTATTCGGGCCGCAACTGTGAGGTTCTGAATTTAAGTACGGTATACCTTAGGCGGAGGCGGGAAAAGCTGTCATCGACTGGACTCAGGAACTCGCTCCCGAGCATGCTCGTCGAGAGCGCGCTGTAGATTCTCCAGTCGAGTGCGCTCAGCTAAATTAGCCAGGCGCACCTCTTCCAAGGCCCGAGCCTCGGGGGTGTCTCCAACGATGGGCGTGTGGAGTGCATCCATGTTACGGCGACGAAGTTCTTCCCTCTGCTGCGAAGAAAGGGGTTCGGGATGGTACTCCTCATGGACGCGTAACGGATCGCCACCACCATCTTCGTCGTCTTCACGACGGAAACTAGGCGGACCACGCGGTCCATCGACCATCAAGACTTCAGCCGCAGGGTCGCTGCTATCGCACTCGAATGCGGTCTCCGTGGAGCCAGTCGACAGATCGAACAGGCCGTGGAGAGTTTCGTCGAGCTCGATTGCCGTGACTTGATGGGTGGCCGAACGCTGAGCCACCACGTGTTTCACCCACCGCTGAAGCCGCGATCGACCGGATCGCTTGCGGCGGTGAACAGCGGGGAGGGAAGACACCATCGGAGCCGACCAATACTAAGTCGACGGCTGCCAGAGAAGGATGCCGCGAACGCGCGCGCGGAAGTGTGTGGCCCCTCGGATGGGGAGCACCTCAGTGTCAAGGTGAGCTTCCTGAAGCCACGCGGAGTCGTCGACGACGAAAACGAGCGCGCCGAGACGGATCTCGCGGCCCTCAGCCAATCCGCCGCTGGAAACCATGATGATGATGATCGAAAAACTTGCAACTTCACCAACAAGTTGCTAAGACACCTGCCCCATGATGGGTGCCAACTGTCATGGTTCTAAGACTGACAGTAGAAAGGGGGTAGGTATGGAGAGGCAAGATCTCAGCTATGGTGAAGGTGTACACACGAGGTTTACGAGTTCAGGCCCTTCTCAGTGGAAGTAACAGCCCTACGTCTCGGTGCTCGGAGGCGGTCGATTGGATTATATGTGTGATGTTACAGGGGGTGCGAACCCTTGTGCCAGAGGAGGGGGGTGGCTTATATAGAGTACGCCAGGACCTCCATCGCCCTCCATTACAAGGGACTTAATGTACATAAAGTGGGGGCATTACTGGTAACGCCAGCCTTAAGTGTTGTTAATGACCTTAAAGACTACGGAGTGAACGCCTACCCGTTGTAATGCTGAGTGACTCCTTGTCTTCGGTAGGTCGAGTGATTCTCTGGATGGTCGAGTGACAGTAGGTAGGAAGACTTCCGAGTGACATGATTGTCGAGTGGATTGCACTCGACATCTTCGACTGGGGGTCTCTTGCTGCCTCTTGGACTTCTTATCTTCTAGGGTAGCGACCTTGGGTAGGACATATAGGTCAGGCCTATGACCCTACCCTAGGTCTGTATCATCATCACCAGCCACAAAGCCCGGCTGCCAGAGCCAGAATGCTTCAAAACAAAACTGAGGGGGGGGGGGGGTCGGGGTCTCTCATCCCTAGATGACAATAGAAGAGGGACATGGTCGGATCCAATGCGAGTGATAGCCTGGAGAGATGCCAAAGGGAACCGAAGTTCCCAGTCGGGGGAAACAAACACCCGATCTAGCACACTAAGGGTCGGGGACACCTGTCTATTGGTCCAGGTAAATCACGACCCCACCTTGTCCAACTCCAAAGTACCTAAGTCCGCAACCCAGTCGTTGAATCGACGAATCTCCGCAAGATCGACCCGCGCGTTGCTCTTTTTTGTGGCAGAACGGAGGACATTGAAGTCTCCCCCAACGACAACATGGAGGGTCACGGAGGCAATCTTGGTGTGGAGCTCGGCCAAGAAAGCGGCCGAGCGGCAATGGTCGGACGGGCCATACACCACGATGATCTCCCACTTGAAGTTCATATCACGCTCCTAGACCTCCATGCTGACGAAGTGGGATCCATGATCCATGGATCCCACCTCAAAGGTGGCATCCTTCACACCTAAAAGGATGCCACCGGAGTGACCAATCACTCCACTAGATGGCAACCAGTGCCATGCGAATAGATGTCTGCTAAGACGCTCAAGTTCTACGAGGGAGAACTCAGTACGCATCGTTTCTTGGATCGCAACTAAATCGATGGACTCATCGCGCATGTACTCAATGAGCTGCCTGCGGCAGCCATCATGACTGAAGCCCCACAGGTTCCAAAGTAGAGCGTGCATGATCACTCGCCTATGGGGTCCTCCCTGGACCCAACGGTAGAGGTGGCACTAAGGGCCCGACGTAACTAGGCAATACGAGAACGCGTCCGACCATGGATCTTGCTCGGGTCGTCCGCAAGAAGGCCCTGACCCCCAGCCCGATGGGGCGTGGGAGGGGGGCCTCCGCAGCTGCTGCCACCTCATGAGCCCTAGTGGTCGCGAGACAGCCCTCCAGAATCTCTTCGGCCTGGAGGGATGCAAGCTGCTATAAGGGATAGAAGGTTTACTTTCTTGGTTGAAAAAATGTGGTCAACCAACACTAAAAAGAATCGAGGGATCGAGTTATCCCAAATCACACAGTTTACTGGCTAACTCGGTTTGTTTTTGGTTATGTATCACTTCTAATCTCAGTCCACACATTTGTTATCATTCCGTTCTTTTTAAATTTAAAAACGGTTGGGTAGCTATCTCCCACCCCACGCTTCATAAATTGAAAACGGTTGGGCTTCTCACCCAACCATATGGGCCGACTATCATGCAGGCATGTGCCTGACACAAATAAGTTCAAACGAAGCCACCTTGTTGGTTGACGTGCTTAAACGAACTTCATCCGCCCTAAAACTCTACCGCAAGAAGAGCAGTGATTTCTAAATGAGTTCTCTGCTCTGTCTCTCCTCCATCCAAAATCACCCTAGATTTCAATGGGGATTTATTTCAAACACACTACAGAAGCAGACGTTCATACATGCACGTAGCCGTTGACCCCTATGAACACATACACGTACACCCTACACCTATGAGCACCTCTGAGGGACTGAGCCGACACATCATCGTGAAATTCATGAATTCACCACAGACACCTCTGTAGTCGATGGGAACGTATCCTCCCACTTAACAAATTCGTCATAAAGCCTGAAATAATTTCAGAAAAATGCGAGCACTAGGGCCAAGTCTATGACTTGAACTCAGGTGGACCAGTTCCACCACAAAGAACCTAACCATTTGAGCTAGACTTAGTTCGCATTTCAATGGGGTATTTAGCCCTTACAAGAGAGCCCTCCGATAAGAATAATCCATCCTTCCGTTGAACTGACGAACGCCATAAATAATCTTGCCCTTATAGGAATTCCCCTTCTCGATAGAAGGTTTAAATCATCAAACAACCGTGATCAGCCAACACTAGAGAGAAATGATTGCATATTCATAAACCTAGCATGTGATCAAGTTTTTCCAAATTCCACTGTCTCTCTGACCATGTACCTCTTATAATCTCTATCGACACAGTATTCCCCATCCCCCGATTTTTAAATATTTAAATAGTTGGGCCTCTCGCCCAACCATATGGGGCGACTATCATGCATGACTGGCAAATAAGTTTAAACAATGCCCTCTCGCTGGTTGGTGCACTTAAACAAACTCCATCTGCCCTAAAACATTGCCGCAAGAAGTGTACTGATTCCTATATGAGTTATCTGCTCTATCTCTCCCCATCCAAGCTCACCCCTAGATTTCAATGGGGGAGTTCAGCCTTAGGAGATAGCCCTCCGATAAGTACAATCCCTCCTTTCGTTGAACTGATACCAACATGTTTAATGATGGCATAAATAATCTTGCTCTTACTAAAGTTCCCCTTCTCTATACAAGGTTTAAATCATCGAACAATAGTGACCAACCAACACTAGAGGGAAAATGATTGTACACTCGTAAACCTAGCATGTGATCAAGTTTTTCCAGATTCCAGTGTCTCTCTCACCATGTACCACTTCTAATCTCAGTCGACAAAAGTTTCCCCATCCCATGCTTTTAAAATTTTAAAATGATTGGGACTCTCGCCCAACCATACGGGTCGACTATCATGCAGGCTTGGGCCCAACGCAAAGAAGTTCAAATGGTGCCCTCTTGCTGGTTGGTGGGCTTAAAAAAACTCCATCCACCCTAATACACTACCGCAAAGAGCATTGATTCCAATATGAGTTCTCTGCTTCATCTCTCCCCATCCAAGCTCAGGCTAGATTTCAATGGGGGATTTCTACCTTACAAGAGAGCCTCCAATAAGAACCATGCCTCCTTTTGTTGAATTGAAACCAGCATGTTTAACAACGCCATAAATAATCTTGCTCTTATTGAACTTCCCCTTCTCTATAGAAGGTTTAAATCATCAAAAAACGTGACCAACCAATACTAGATAAATGATTGCATATTCGTAAACCTAGCATTTGATCAAGTTTTTCCAAATTCCATGGTCTCTCTGATCATGTACCACTTTTAATCTTGCTCAACATAGTTTTGATCCTCATGTGCTTTACAAATTTTAAAATGGTTGGGCCACTCGCCCAACCATATGGGCCGGTTATTAGGCAGGCCTGGACCCAAAACAAATAAGTTCAAATGGAGTCCTCTTGCTGGTTGGCGTGCTTAAACAAACTCCATCCACCCTAAAATGCTACCACAAGAAGAGCATTGATTCTTAATTAGATGAGATCTTTGCTCTGTCTCTCCCCATCCAAACTCACGTTTGATTTCTATGGGGGGTTTCAACCTTACATGAGAGCCCTTCAACAAGAACAATGCCTCCTTCTATTGAACCGAAGCCAACATGTATAACACCACCATAAATAATCTTGCTTTTACCTAACTTCCCCTTATTGATAGAACGTTTAAATCATCGAACAAACGAGACCAACGAACACTAGAGGGAGATGATTGCATATTCGTAAACCTAGGATGTGATAAATTTTTCCAAATTCCATGGTCTCTCTAACCATGTACCACTTCTACTCTCAGTCGACACAAATTTCCCCATCCCGCACTTTCAAAATTTTAAAACGGTTGGGAGGCCCAACCATACGAGACGGCTATCATGCAGGCATGGGCCCAACACAAATAAGTTCAAAAGGAGACCTACTATTTGTTGACGAGCTCATATGAACTCCATCTACCCAAAAATGCTACTTCAAGAAGAGCAATGATTCCTAGATGAGTTCTCCGTTCTGTCTCTCCCATACAAACTCAACGTGGATTTCAATAGGGTATTTCATCTTACGAGAGAGACCTCCAATAAGAGCAATACTCCCTTCCTTTGAACTGAAGCCAACTGATACGTCCACTTTTCATCATGTTTTTCTACTGTTATTTATAATGTTTTGGGTTAATATTCCACTTCATGAGGCAATTCTAATGACTTTTCTCTCTATTTTTGCAAGTTTCACATGAAGAAGGAAATTGCTGGCAGCTGGAATTCTGGACCTGAAAAAGCTACAACAGAGATAGCTATCCTCCTGAGCTCCAAATGACCTGAAAATTTATGGAGATCTATTTTGGAATTAATAAAAAATACTAGAAGAAAAATCACCAGGAGGGGCCCCACCAGTGAGCCACAAGCTTAGGTGGCGCCCGCCTTGTGGCGCGCCATGTGAGCTTGTGGGCCCACCAGCAGGCCTCTGTGGCCCTCCTCCTATATGATGCCATTTTCCCTAGAAAAAATTTAAGAGAAGACTTCCGGGACGAACCACTGTTGTCTCAAGGCGAAACCTGGGCAGGAGCACTTTTGCTATCCCGGGGAGCGAGTTCCGCCGGGGATACTTCCTGATACGTCTCCAATGTATCTATAATTTTTTATTGTTCGATGCTATTATAGTATCAATCTTGGATGCTTTATATGCATTTATATGTCACTATATATCTTTTTTTGGGACTAACCTATTAACTTAGTGCCAAGTGCGAGTTGCTGTTTTTTGCTTGTTTTTGTTTTTCCAGAATATTAGTACCAAACGAAGTCCAAATGCCACGAAACATTTTGGAGATTTTTTTTCTGGAGATAAGAGGCCCTGGAAGCTTCGAGAGAGGTCCAATCTATGAAGGAGTGGCCCATGAGGCACCAGGGCACACCTAGGGGGTTAGGCGCATTTGGTGGCTTGTAGGCCCCACAAGCGTTTGTTTGACCTAATTCCACCTCTACAAATTCTCTAACATCGGTAAACCAATAGAGAGCCACCCAAAACACATTTTTCGCTGACGCAAGCTTCTACTCTCGCGAGATCACATGTGGAGGCATTTTTCGGTACTCCGCCGGAGGGGGACTCAACCACAAAGGGGCTCTACATCAACCTTGGTTCCCTTCCGATGATGTGTGAGTAGTTTACCACAGACCTACGGGTCCATAGCTAGTAGCTAGATTGATTATTCCCTCTCTTTGATCTTCAATACAATGTTCTCCTCGATGTTCTTGGAGTTCTGTCGATGTAATCACTTTTTGCGGTGTGTTTGCTGGGATACGATGAATAGTGAGCTTATGATCAGATTATCAATGAATAATATTTGAGTCTTCTCTAAACTATTTTATGTATGATTATTATAGCTTTGTATTTTCTCCAATCTATAGATTTGGTTTGGCCAACTAGATTGATCTTTTTGCAATGGGAGAGGTGCTTTGTAATAGGTTCAATCTTGTGGTGATCTATATCCCAGTGACAGAAGGGGACAAGACACGTATTGTATTGTTGCCAATAAGGATAAAAAGATGGGGTTATTCATGCGTGAGTTTACTTTGTCTACATCACATCATCTTGCTTAAGGCCTTACTCCATTCTTTATGAAACTTAATACTCTACATGCATGCTGGATAGCGGTCAATGTGTGGAGTAATAGTAGTAGATGTAGGCAGGAGTCGGTCTACTTGTCTTGTACGTGATGCGTATATACATGATCTTTGCCTTGGATATCGTTATGATTATTTGCTTTTCTATCTATTGCCCAAGAGTAATTTGTTTACCCACTGTATGCTATTTTCAAGAGAGAAGCACATAGTGAAAACTATGGCCCCCCGGGTCTTGCTTTTATCATAAATGAAAATCCCAAAAATACTTTGCTGCAATTTTATTTATTTTGTGTTTTATCTATCTATCTATTACTATGAGATTTGATCCTTGCAATTAACCCCGAGGGACTGACAACCCCTTGTTCGCGTTGGGTGCAAGTATTTGTTATTTTGTGTGTAGGTACTGCTAACAAGGTGTTGCTTGGTTTTCCTACTGGATTGATAACCTTGGTTCTTAATTGAGGGAAATACTTATCTCTATTGTACTGCATCAGCCTCTCCTCTTCGGGGAAATCCCAACGCAACTCATAAGTACCAGGAAGAATTTCTAGCGCCGTTGTCGGGGAGACATCATAACCATCTATCAAGTACCATCGCATAAACTTTCATCTCCTTGCATTTACATTATTTTTCATTTCCCTCTCATTTACATCTCCCCCACTTCTAAAACATTTTCACAAAAATACAAAAATATTTTCCGTATTCCACTTTTTGTGTTTGCTTCTTTGCTTGCTTCTTATCATGTTTGCCTAGTCACGATGTCTCAACAAGATACAAAATTGTGTGATTTTTTCAATAGTAATAATAATGATTTTATTAGTACTTCGATTGCTCCTCCCGCCACTAGTGCGGAGTCTTTTGATATTAATGCCGCTTTGCTAAATCTTGTTATGAAGGAACAATTTTCCGGTAGTCCTAAAGAAGATGCCGCATCCCATCTTAACACTTTCATTGAATTGCATGACATGCAAAAGAAAAAAGATGTGGATAATGATATTTTCAAATTAAAGTTATTTCCATTCTCATTACGAGATCATGCTAATACTTGGTTTCATCTTTACCGTGAAATAGTAATTATTCTTGGGATAAGTGTAAAGATGCTTTTATTGCCAAGTATTTTCCTCCAGTGAAAATTATTTCTCTTAGAAATCAAATTATGAATTTTAAGCAAGTTGAGCATGAACATGTTGCCCAATTTTGGGAGAGGATGAAATTAATGATGAGAAATTGCCCTGCTCATGGTTTAAGTTTGTGGATGATCATTCAAAAAGTTTATGTAGGATTGAACTTTGTTTCTAGAAATCTTTAAGATTCCACCGCGGGTGGTACTTTTATGAAAATTACATTAGGAGAAGCTACTAAATTGCTTGATAATATTATGGCAAATTATTTGCAATGGCATACCGAAAGAACTCCTACTAGTAAAAAGGTGAATTATGTTGAAGAAATTAGTACTTTGAGTGATAAAGTTGGTGCGCTTATGAAAATGGTTGCTAGTAAAAAATTGCGCATATTGATCCTAACGATGTGCCATTGTCTACTTTTGCTGAGCAAAATAATGATCATGTAGGTGTGAATTTTGTCTCGCGAAACAATTTCAATAGTAATGCTTAGAGAGGTAATTTCATCCTAGACTGTTCCCTGGAAATTCCTCTAATAGTTATGGCAATTCCTATGGTAATTCTTATTCTTCTTCTTCTAACAATAATAATAATAATAATAATAATAATAATAATAATAATAATAATAATAATAGGATTCCATCTGATCTTGAAAGTAATATCAAAGAATTTATTAATACTCAAAAAGTTTTCAATACTATGACAGAGGAAAGTTGAGTAAACTTGATGATATGTCTAGGAGCATAGATAGAATTGTTCATGATGTGGAAAATCTTAAATCTAAATTTTTTCCACCCAACCTTGATAATAATGAATCAATTAAAGCTCTTTATGTCTCCATGGATAAAAGTAAAGAAAGAACCGCTAGGTTGAGGGCTAAACGAGAATTCTTAGAAAAAGTGATTCCGCCCAGTTTTTATCGTAGTAATGATGATGATATTAAAATGATTGGTTTTAAACCCACTAAATCTTTGTTTAGTTATATTAAACTTGATGAAAAGGGGATTGAAGAAGAGTCAACTTTAGCTAGAAGGCGTCCCCATATTTCAGAGGGTGAAAATCTTAATGAACAAATTGATAAAGGTGGGTTTGGAGGTAAAAACTTTAAATAATGATGTTCACACTCTTTTTGATTTCAAGCAAGAATTCTTTAATTGAGTGTATTTCCTTGCTGCAATCCATGCTAAATTCACCCAATGCTTATGAACAAAATAAGGCTTTTACTACCATATTATAGAAGCAATGATGAAAGCTTTAGAAGAAAAGCTAGAATTGAAGGTTTCAATACCTTGGAAACTATATGATGAATGAGAACCTACAACTAAAATTAAAACTAAAAATTATGAGTGCAATGCTTTATATGATTTGAGTGCTAGCGTTTCCACAATACCAAAATCTCTATGTGATGTGCTAGGTTTTACCAATATGGATGAATGTTCTCTTAATTTGCACTTAGCGGATTCCACTATTAAGAAACCTTTGGGTAGAACAAATGATGTTCTTATTCTTTCAAATAGGATTTATGTGCCCGTTGATTTCAAAAATCGTGCTTGATAATTATTGTAATCCATCTTGTCCCATAATACTTGGTAGGCCTTTTCTATGAACCATAGGTGTTATTGTTGACATGAAAGAAGGGAATATAAAATTTTGATTTCCTTAAAGAAGGGTATGGAACGCTTCCCTAGAAAGAGAATCAAACCACGATATGAATTCATTATAAGGGCCACCTATGGAATTAATTTGAAAGATGATAACACTTGAAACTATGCATTACACCTAGCTAGGGGCGTAAATAATAGCGCTAGTTGGGAGGCAACCCAATAGTTATCTTAATTATCTTTTTTGTTTTTTTGGGTTTTTGTGTGCACATAATTATGCTACTGTTATGGTTGTGTTTTTGTGTTTAAATTAGTGTTTGTGCCAAGTAAAGCCTTTGGGGTGATTTGGATGATTGTTGCTTTGATTTCGTTCAAAAACAGAAACTTTCGCGTCCAGTAGAAGAATTATTAAAATTTGCCAGAGTGTGATAAAATTGTGAATTTTGTACACATGATTTATACACAAATTTCAGACGTTGTTATAATTTTTAAGAATTTTTGGAGTTACAGAAGTATGATCATTGTTTGAATTATTATAGACTGTTCTGTTTTTGACAGATTCTATTTTTGTTGTGTTGTTTGCTTCTTTTGATGAATATATGGATTGTATCGGGGAGTATAGGCCACGATGAAGTTAGAATATAGTAAGTATAATGCAATAATAAAATATGAATCAGTCTACAATAATACTTAAAGTAGTGATTTGCTTTGTTATACTAATGGATCTCACAAAGGTTTTTGTTGAGTTTTGTGTGCTGAAGTTTTCAAATTTTGAGTGAGACCACGATGGATGAAGGAATAAGGAGTGGCAATATCCTAAGCTTGGGTATTCCCAAGGCACCTGAAGGTAATATTGAAGGACTCCCAAGCATCTAAGCTTGGGGATGCCCCAGATGGCATCCCCTCTTTCTTCTACGAACTATCAGCAATTTTATTTGGAGCTATAGTTTTATTCATCACATGATATGAGTTTTGCTTGGAGCTTCACGTATTATATGATTCTTTGCTCTCTCTTTTTTTGATTTTTAGTTTGTCACAATCATCTTTGCTGGACACACCTTTTTGAGAGGGACATACATTATTCATGATTTGTAAGAATACTCTATTTGCTTCACTTATATCTTTTGAGCTAGGCAGTTGCTCTAGTGCTTCACTTATATCTTTTAGAGCACAACGGTGGTTATTTTTAAAGAAATATTTGCACTCTCATGCTTCACTTATATCTTTCTGAGAGTTGATAATAGTAATGCCAATTAGTACAAGTTATGAATTTGGTCCCAATATGATAGATATAATAAAAACTTTCATGTGGATCACTGAATATGATAAGTTTGATTCCTTGCAATAGTTTTGCAATTTAAAGGTGATAATATGTGGGTTGTACTAGTTAATAATTGTGTTTTAGTAAGAATATTGGTGTTAAGGTTTGTGATTCCTGAAGCATGCACGTATAGTCTCTTGTTATGCTATGAAGTTGGATCATGATTTATTATTGATTGTCTTCCTTATGAGTTGCAGTCGGGGACAAGCGATGGCCTTTTCCTACCAATATATCCCCCTAGGGGCATGCATAGTAGTACTTTGCTTTGAGGGCTAATAAAATTTTGTAATAAGTATATGAGTTACTTATGACTAATGTGAGTCCATATATTATATGTACTCTCACCTTTCCACAATTTGGTAGCCTCTTCGGTACCGTGCATTACCCTTTCTCACCTTGAGATGTGGCGGAAACTTCGTCGGTGCATCCAAACCCCATGATATGATACACTCTACCACACAAAAGCCTCCTTATATCATCCTCAAAATAGCCACCATACCTACCTATTATGGCATTTCCATAACCATTCCAAGATATATTGACATGCAACTCCCACCATTCCATTTTATTAGACACACATCATCATTGTCATATTGCTTTGCATGATCATATAGCTTACATAGTATTTGTGGCTCGGCCATTGTTCATCATTTTTTATACATGTCATGCTAGATCATTGCACATCGCGGTACACCACCGGAGGCATTCCCATAGAGTCATATTTTGTTTTAGCATCGAGTTGTAATTTTTTGAGTTGTAAGTAAATAGAAGTATGATGATCATCATATTCATTATTAGAGCATTGTCCCAAGTGAGGAAAGGATAATGGAGGCCATGATTCCCCCGCAAGTCGGGATGAGACTTCGGACGGAAAAAGGCCAAAGAGAGCCCACAAAAAAGAGGCCAAAAGATCCCAAAAAATGAGAGAGAAAAGAGAGAAGGGGCAAAGTAGCACCATGTTTTTCATACAGAGAGCCTCGTATGCTTTCACATTCATATATCTAGTGGGAATTTTTCATTATAGAACTTGGCTTGTATATTCCAATGATGGGCTTCCTCAAATGCTTGAGGTCTTCATGAGCAAGCAAGTTGGATGCACACCCACTTAGTTTTATTTTTGAGCTTTCATGCACTTATAGCTCTTAGTGCATCTGTTGCATGGAAATCCCTACTCCTTGCATTGACATCAATTGACGGGCATCTCCATAGCCCGTTGATTAGCCTCATCAATGTGAGACTTTCTCCTTTTTTGTCTTCTCCAAAGTATCTCTATCACCATACTCTATTCCACCCATAGAGATATATCCATGGCCTGTGCTCATTGCGTGAGAGTTGAAAAAGTTGAAGCACATTAAAAAGTATGAACTAATTGCTCGGCTTGTTATTGGGGTTGTGCATGATAAATACTTTGTGTTAAGAAAATGCTTGATACGTCTCTGACATATCTATAGTTTTTTATTGTTCCATGCTATTATAATATCAATATTAGATATTTTATATGCATTTATATGTCATTATATATCATTTTTGCGGACCAAACTATTAACTTAGTGCCAAGTGGCAGCTGTTGTTTTTTGCCTTTTTGGTTTTCCTAAATATCAGTACCAAACGAAGTCCAGATGCCACAAAACTTTTTCGAGATTTTTTTCTAGACATAAGAGACCCTGGAGGCTTCGAGAGAGGGCCAGAAGATGATGGAGTGGCCCACGAGGCACCAGGGCGCGTATAGGGGTAGGCGTGCCCTGGTGGCTTGTGGGGCCCACAAGCGTCCATTTGACCTAATTCTGCCTCTATAAATTCTCTAAAATCAGGACACCAACAAAGGGCCACCCAAAACACTTTTTCCGCCGCCGCAAGCTTCTATTCTCGCGAGATCCCATCTGGAGGCCTTTTCCGGTACTCTGTCAGAGGGGGACTCAACCACGGAGGGGCTCTACATCAACCTTATTGCCCTTTTAATGATGTGTGAGTATTTTACCATAGACCTACGAGTCCATAGCTAGTAGCTAGATGGCTTCTTCTCTCTCTCTCTCTCTCTCTCTCTCTCTCTCTCTCTCTCTCTCTCTCTCTTTGATGTTAAATGCAATCTGCTCCTCGATGTTCTTGGAGTTCTATTCGATGTAATCACTTTTTTGCGGTGTGTTTGTTCGGATACGATGAATTGTGAATTTATGATCAGATTATCCCTGAATATTTTTTGAGTCTTCTCTGAACTCTATTATGCATGACCGTTATATCTTTGTATTTCTCTCCGATCTATTTATTTGGTTTGGCCAACTAGATTGATTTTTCTTCCAATGGGAGAGGTGCTTTGTAATGGGTTCAATCTTGCGATGATCTATATCCCTGTGACGGAAGGGGACAAGAGACATAATGGGTTTATTCATGCATGGGTTTACTTTGTCTACATCATGTCATCTTGCTTAAGGCATTACTCTATTCTTTATGAACTTAATACTCTAGATGCATGCTGGATAACAGTCGATGTGTGGAGTAATAGTAGTAGATGCAGGCAGGAGTTGGTCTACTTTTCTCGGATGTGTTGCCTATATACATGATCATTACCTCGCATATCATCATGATTATTCACTTTTCTATCAGTTGCCCAATAGTAATTTGTTTACCCACCGTATGCTATTTTCAAGAGAGAATCCTCTAGTGAAAACTATGGCCCCCGGGTCTTCCTTTTATCATAAATTATAATCCCAAAAATACTTTGCTGCAATTTTCTTTATTTTATCTTATTTTGTGGTTTATCTATCTATCTATCACTATGAGATTTGATCCTTCCAATTAAGCGTCGAGGGATTGACAACCCCTTGTTCGCGTTGGGTGCAAGTATTTTTTTATTGTGTGTGTAGGTACTGCTAACGAGTTGTTGCTTGGTTCTCCTACTAGATTGATAACCTTGGTTCTTAACTAAGGGAGATACTTCTACTATACTGCATCATCCTCTCCTCTTCAGGGAAATCCCAACGCTGCTCACAAGTAGCACTTCCATCCGGGAGGGGGAAATCGAAGCCATCGACATCACGAACGATCCTCTCATCATGGGAGGACCAATCTTCATCAACATAGTCACCAGCACCATCTCCTCTCAAATCCTAGTTCATCACTTGTATTCAATCTCTGTCTCAAAACCTCAGATTGGTACACGTAGGTTGCTAGTAGTGTTGATTACATCTTGTATTTGATGCTAGTTGGTTTATTTGGTGGAAGATTGTATGTTCAGATCCTTAAGAATATTCAATGCCCCTCTGATCTTGAACATGAATATTATTTGTGAGTAGTTACGTTTGCTATTGAGGACATGAGAGAAGTCTGGTTATAAGTAATGATGTGAAGCTGGTATTCGTTCAATATTTTGAGATGTTGTTCTTCCTCTAGTGGTGTCGTGTGAACGTTGACTACATGACACTTCACCATGTTTGGTCCTTTGGGAAGGCATTGGGGAGTAACAAGTATATGGTGGGTTGCAAGAGTGACAAAAGCTTAAACCCTACTTTATGAGTTAATCCGTAAGGGGCTGATTTGGATCCATATATTTCATGCTATGGTTAGATTTATTTTAATTCTTCTTTCGGAGTTGCGGATGCTTGCAAGAGGGGGTAATCATAAGAGGGTTGATTGTTCAAGTAAGAAAAACACCCTAGCACGGGTCCACCCACATATCAAATTATCAACATAGTGAACGCGAATCAACTAAACATAATGAACAAGACTAGATGAGAATTCCCATGTGTCCTTGAGAACGCTTTTCTTATTATAAGAGAGACTTCTGGCCTGTCCTTTGCTACAAAAAGGATTAGGCCACTTATTTCACTTTGTTACAATTTTCACTTGTTACTTGTTATGAATTATCTTGCAATCAAACTACTTGTTACTTCCACTTTTAGTACTTGTGGAGAATACCTTATTGAAAACCGCTTATCATTTCCTTCTGGTCCTCGTTGGGTTCGACACTCTTACTTATTAAAAGGAATATGGTTGATCCATTCTACTTGTGGGTCATCCAGACTCTCTTTTGGCACCGTTGCCGGGGAGTGAAGCGCCTTTGGGAAGTGGAATTTTGTATGGAAGCATTTTTATTACATGCTGAAATTTACTGTTACTTGTCACTATGTTAACACTACAAAAAAATACACTTCCGTGATGATACGTGTTTGTCATAGTAGGTCGCGTTTTTTGTCATGCATGTACATCCATGATGATTTTATGACGGAATCAAGATAGTCATACCTGTGATGTCGTACAAGTGTTCCATGACATTACCAAAATTATCATCACGGAAGTGTCCACTTCCATGATGATAAATCGCGTGTCATAGAAGTGCTTTCGTCAAGGGTGACCGACACGTGGCATCCACCGTAACGGGACGCCGTTAACCGCCATTAAACTACCGGGTCTAGTTTTGGATCCGATAACCCGCTAACAACCACGACCAATGCCGATTTTCCACGTGTAAAATTCTCATTGGCCGACGGAACCACGCGTCAGCTCTGTGTTGGCACAGGTGTCACTCATCCAACGGTCGAGATGGGCCTATGAATTGTTGACACGTGGACGGGCCCAAAAGTGGCCCATAAATTTTAAATGGGCCGGCCCAACTAAAGGCCCACAAGATTTAGCGGACCATAGTGGTTCGGCCCAGCTAAAGGCCCACAAGATTTTGCAGACCATAATGGGCCAGCCCAGCTAAAGGCCCACAAGATTTAGCGGACCACAATGGGCCAGGCCAGCTAAAGGCCCACAAGATTTTGCAGACCATAATGGGTCGGCCCAGCTAAAGGCCCAACATTCTCAGTTAAGGCCCATATGGCTAGTGTCCAATTGGCCCGTCAACGGCCTGTCCTAAACTTGTCATCATCGCGGCCCATGGTCACTTCTGGCCCTTTAACGGTCTGCTAAGTATTTGGGCCGAATGACGGCCCGGTGTATTTCCGGCTTGTTAAAGGTCCTGTTTCATTTGGGCCCATTTACAAGCCATTGAAACTTTTGGCCCATAAACAACCGTGAAGGATTTGGGTTATATTCGGCCATGTCTGACATTCAGCCTGTTAGAGGCCCACTATAGATTTTGGCCACTTTCAGCCTGTTGTGATTTTCGGCCTTTTAACATCGGACAAAATCGATGGGCCATATGTGGCCCAACATCACATCAGGCCCATTAACGACCCATATAAAAATGATGATAATATAGCCCGACCGAACTTCCGGCTTGTTAAAGGCCCATGTATTGGGTCGGCGCATTTACGGCCCCTTCGAATTTCGGCCTATGAAAGATCTGCATCATAAATGGGCCACCATTTCGGCCTGCTAAGACCAGTGGGTTATATGGCACAATCAGCGCCCAATCTCACTTTTGGCCTATTAAAGGCCCATGTTTTTTATGGGCTCGAGATATTTACACCTGTAAACGGCCTATTGTTACTGATGGCCCAAATTATGTTTAGGCCTGTTAAAGGCCCACTATGGGCACAGGCCTACCAGAAAAATATAAATGCTTATGTTGATTTAGGCCCAGATATTTTTAGTGGGCTACATGCAAATTTCGTCCCATAATCGTTTTTAGCCCAGTTGGAATGGGCCCGACGAATGTTGGCATGTTGGGCTCCTACGAAGCTTTTGGCCGAATACATTACTAAGATAAACCTACACTATAAAAAATAGTGTCGTAATTACTGCAGCCTTTGGCAGCATCATAAATGTTGTATCACAACAAAATAAATTCCAACCATACAACAAAAGGTCTGTTGGCATAAAGTTTACAGTCCTTGCAGATAAAAGCACCATCCGATGTATAGAAGCACATATCATTTGACCTGAGTGCTAATGTTTTAGGCTGTAGAATCTAGTGGAGCAGCACGATCTTCACCTTTTTCCGCCATTGCTCTTGAACAACGAAGCGAATGTCTGATAGTCTAGTTTCAAAACCATTCATATCTTGACGACATTTGTCAACCACTATTCTTGTTTTCGAAATGACATCCATTAGGGATTGGACTTGTGTCTGGAGCACAGATATATCACTCTATCTAGTAGGAAGATTTTTTTCACTAGGCGATTTGGACGAGGTTACCTTGACAACCAACCCAGAATTATGCAGGAAGGTGCTTTTTGCACTGTTAGTGGAGAGATACTCACGCACTACAGCAAGAGGTGACATTATGACTATGGTAGCCTCTTCACCTTCAGGTGGTTGTGGTTGTTCAATCATTTGTTCCATAGCTTCCTGAAAGTTTGAATTTGTAGATTAGTGTACCAGATAAGTTACTAATGAGATAAAAACAAACAAAGTAGGTTACACGTTTATACATAACTTATTTTGGTGAACTACTGTAATACATTAGCATGTATTGTAGTGCCAACTACATAATAAAATCACTTTCGGAACATTTGTCCATGTAGCATGCCTACTGTATTGTCTATTTTCTCACATTCATTGACATCTAAGGATAAAGAGACATGGTTTAAAGTAGGATGAACATAGTATGACATCATTCATATCATGGGCAAACAGATATAAAACAAACATGCTATTTTATCATTGTGTGCGCACATGAACATAACAAGTAGATTACAGATCAAGACCAAAAGAATATCCTTCATCTCTTTTAAACCATGTAAGGTGAAATGATACGTTAAGACAACTGTGTATAAAAGTGAACAGAGTAACTAACATTGGCTGAAAACCAAGTAGTCAAATGAACACATCACAGTACCAATCAGTTCAAAGGCAGGAGGAGTAAGGACTTACAACAGTGGCTTGAACTGGTGTGCTCATGCCCTTCATCTTGCTGGTGTGGCAATCTTTGAAGATTCGCACTGCATTCGGTCCAGGTTCTTTTTGGTCCGCACGGGCTTCCCTCTGTATTTGGAACAAGTCAATATAGATACAATAATATGGCACAAAAAAAAGAAGGAAGTAGCAGCTATTTACAAGAGCCTCGCAGTGTGCAATATAGCTACGAGATCCTGTTGTCTATTGGAATTTCACTTTAGAATGGTTGGTCTTGTTCTTCAAACAGTTAGCCTAGAAGAAGATACACTTGTAAGGAACATACATAAATACAAGTTCAATATGTGGTCTGATATACATATAGCCTACCTGATACTTTGGATTAGACCGGTGTTTAACGAGGGCTGTCCAGTCTTCATCTGTAATATATTCCACTGGAGATGTTTGGGCGATTTCATTGTTAGCCTTGCCTTCAAAGTGAGATTTTCTAAGGTGATACCGATACTGTCGCAGAGCAGACTGAAAAACATGAGTGCATGCTTGTTTAGTTGCATCATCTTTCGGATCCAACTTGAACCTCATCTGTTGAAAAAAGAATGTGAGTATGGTACAGAGCAAGACAATATTACTAATTGCAATGAATAACATTAATTATGGATAAATGGTCAAGGAAGGTGCTAAACTGGGTATTGTCTTTCTCATTCCTGTACTGGATCCACGTTGGGATGATACGTGCATGTCACCTAACGGCAACGGCTGTCTCTAATACTAACTTGGCTGACTCCGTAGCATCACGTGGCCTTTTTAAACTTGCCTCAAAATGGATCTCCATTCTTCCTCCTTTAGATTTTGTTAATCTGTCAAGCATTATCCCTGATGTCTGTTTTCGCTTGCGCCCTGGTGCTAGTTCAACAACGAATATGGAAAGTGTTAGTGTACATCAAACTATGAGAGTACATATAAAGGAGCATGCAACTGCAACTTGACTCGGTCAGGTACCGTCTTGGTGTTGATGCTCATGAGGTTCATCTGATCTTGCCAAGTCCTGTTGTGTCAGCAGTGCTTCAGAAGTAGTGTTAGGTGTGAAGGCAGCTTGGGAACTGGCCAGCTCCAGAGCAAATGAACGAGTAACTCGTTGAGATGCTGGTACAGTTGAAGCGGATGCTACAGCTGGTGGAGCGGGTGATACTGTGTTTGTAGATTCAGCCGATGGACTTGGACCTTCTACTGCACTATAAGTACCAACAGAATCTCGACGGCAGATCCTTTTCCGTTTCACCCGACGAGTAACACCACTCCCTACTATATTATTTTCCTTGCTCTTTTTTGACTTTGCCATGTCAAGCCATACCCACAACACAAAAGAATAAAATCCCTCTTCAGAACACATTGATGCATGATACAGGAAAGCAATACTTTCATGTAAGACAACCATATGAGGATGGAATATGTAAGAAAAACAGGACGGCATGACATATTCACAGCTACGATGTGTAAACTAAGCAGAAGGATTTTCAAGAAAATAGAAGTAATGCAAGCTAGACACCATATGAAAGATGCAACCAATATTACTCTGCCAAGTTAAAAGTGTCTTGTCATAAGTGGCAATTCGAAAAATTAGAAGCAGTTGAACGTAGAAATCAATGCAAGATGCAACCACTATCAAACTGCCATGTTAAAATCGTTCAATCATGAGTGACTAATGCGGGATACACAACAACAGTACTTTGATGTAAGAACATGGTATGATAGATAGATGCAGTGTATTCTAGACACAGAAAGCCATGTCATATGCACATGTATAACGCATAAACTCAGCAGGTGCAATTTAATCAAAATAGAAGAAATACAGGCTAGACAACATATGCAACATGAAACCAATTATCACATTGTCAACTTAGAGCAAGCACCTGTGATGGTGGAGTACGGGAGATGAACTCATCATGTAGACTTGGGACTTCAACTTCATTAGCAGTAGCAGTGGCAAATCTAGAGAGTCTCTATTTGCGTCGGTGCGGACGAACACCAACATCCCCTAACTTACTCTTTTCCTTCCTATTTTCTGATATTGCCTTATGAAGTCAAAACCACAAGAAGATGTATAAAATTAGCTCTGCATAACTGGTTGATGCATGATACAGACGAACACTACTTTGTTGCAAGGCAAGCGCGGGATAGGAGGATGGAATATATACAAAAAAGACAGCGTTTCATATTCACACGTACGATACGAGCATGGAATATGTATGAGAAAACAGTAAGTGGAAGGCATTCCAACAACATTAGAAGAAATAAAAGCTAGGCACCATATCAACATGCAACCAATATCACTCTATCAGGTAAAAGGTGTCCCGCCGTAAGTGCCATTTCAAGAAATTAGAGGCAGTGCAAGCTAGAAGACAATGCAAGATGCAACCTACATCACAGTCCCAAGTTAAATGTGTCTTATGGGTAAGTGATTGTTGCAGGTATAATTTGTAAGCTACGTAGATGCAATTCAACATAATTAGAAGCAATACAAACTAGACATCATACGGAAAACACAACCACATATAACAGTTCCAAGTTAGAGCAAGCACCTATGATGGTGGAGTAGGGGACATGTGCTCAGCATGTACACATATGTTCTAGAAACAGGAACATGTGTCATATTCACAGGCATTATGTGTAAAGTAAGTAGATGCAATTCAACAAAGTTAGAAGCAATACAAGCTAGACATCATACGCAACATGCAACCACATATAATAGTGCCAAGTTAGAGCAAGCACCTGTGATGGTGGAGTAGGGGAGATGTGCTCATCATCTACACACCTACGTTGACTGTCCAGACTTGTGTTGTCTTGCGAATCTTGTTGGAAGGAAGGCAGAGTAGAATCTGTAGAGACCCCCTGTTTGAGTTGCTCCGAAGGACCACCATCATCCACTGCCGGACTAATTTCCTTCAGTTGTAATGATTTTGCATTGTGAAGTCAAACCGATAAGAAAAAGGAATAAAATGCGCTCTTCAGAACTCATTCATGCATGATACGGATGAACACTACTCGAATGAAAGGCAAACACATGATGCAAGGATGGAATATGTATGAAAAACAGGACGACATGACATATTCACACCTATGATGTGGTAACTAAGCAGAAGGCATTTTAACAAATTAGAAGCACTACAAGCTAGACACCATATGAAAGATGCAACCAATATCACTCTGCCAAGTTCAAACTGTATGGCGTTTCAACAAATTAGAAGCAGTACATGCTAGAAATTATATGCAAGACACAACCAATATCACTGTGGCAACTTAAAGGTGCCTTATCATAAGTGACTAATGCGGGATATGCAAGAACAGTAGTCTAATGTAAGATCATCGTGTGATCAGATATAGTATGTTCTAGAAATAGGAACACATGTCATGTCATATTCACAGGCATTATGTGTAAAGTAAGCAGATGCAATTCAACAAAGTTAGAAGCAATACAAGCTAGGCATCATACGCAACATGCAACCACATATAATAGTGCCAAGTTAGAGCAAGCACCTGTGATGGTGGAGTAGGGGAGATGTGCTCATCATCTACACAGCTACGTTGACTGTCTAGCCTTGCGTTGCCTTGCGAATCTTGTTGGGAGGATGGCGGAGTAGAATCTATAGAGAACCACCATTTCAGTTGCTCGGAAGGACCACCATCATCCAATACTTTGCCAATTTCCTTCATCTTTATTGATTTTGCATTGTGAGGTCAAACCGACAAGAAAAAGGAATATAATTCGCTCTTCAGAACTCATTCATGCATGATACTAACGAACACTACTCTGATGAAAGGAAAAGTCATGATACGAGGATGGAATATGTATGAAAAAATGGACGGCTTGACATATTCACACCTATGATGTGGTAACTAAGCAGAAGGCACTTCAACAAATTAGAAGCACTACAAACTAGACACCATATGGAAGGTGCAATCAATATCACTCGGCAAAGTTAAAACTGTCTCGTCATAGGTGGCGTTCATCAAACTAGAAGCAATACATGCTAAAAATTGATGTCTACTACACAACCTTCTTCTTGTAGACGTTGTTGGGCCTGCAAGTGCACAGGTTTGTAGGACAGTAGCAAATTTCCCTCAAGTGGATGACCTAAGGTTTATCAATATGTGGGAGGCGTAGGATGAAGATGGTCTCTCTCAAACAACCCTGCAACCAAATAACAAAGAGTCTCTTGTGTCTCCAACACACCCAATACAATGGTAAATTGTATAGGTGCACTAGTTCAGCGAAGAGATGGTGATACAAGTGCAAAATGGATAGTAGATATAGGTTTTTGTAATCTGAAAATATAAAAACAGCAAGGTAACTAATGATAAAAGTGAGCGTAAACGGTATTGCAATGATAGGAAACAAGGCCTAGGGTTCATACTTTCACTAGTGCAAGTTCTCTCAACAATAATAACATAGATAGATCATATAACAAGCCCTCAACATGCAACAAAGAGTCACTCCGAAGCGACTAATAGCGAAGAACAAACGTAGAGATTATGGTAGGGTACGAAACCACCTCAAAGTTATTTTTTCGGATCAATCTATAAAATGGTTCGTACTAGAATAACACCTTAAGATACAAATCAACCAAAACCTTAATGTCACCTAGATACTCCAATGTCACCTCAAGTATCCGTGGGTATGATTATACGATATGCATCACACAATCTCAGATTCATCCAACCAACACAAAGTACTTCAAAGAGTGCCCCAAAGTTTCTATCGGAGAGTCAAGAACGTGTGCCAACCCCTATGCATAGGTTCCCAATGTCACGAAACCCGCAAGTTGATCACCAAAACATACATCAAGTGGCACATGATATCCCATTGTCGCCACAGATGATCACGGCAAGACATACATCAAGTTTTCTCATAAAAGACTCAATCCGATAAGATAACTTCAAAGGGGAAACTCAATTCATCACAAGAGAGTAGAGGGAGAAACATCATAAGATACAGCTACAATAGCAAAGCTCGGGATACATCAAGATCGTGCCATAGATGGAACACGAGAGAGAACACGAGAGAGAGAGATCAAACACATAGCTACTGGTACATACCCTCAGCCCCGACGGTGAACTACTCACTCCTCGTCATGGATAGCGCCGGGATGATGAAGATGGCCACCGGTGCTGGGATCCCCCTTCGGCAGGGCGCCGAAACGGGCTCCTGAGAGGTTTTTGGTGGCTACAGAGGCTTGCGGCGGCGGAACTCCCGATCTATCTTCTGTTCTGGAAGTTTTAGGGTGCGTAGGTATATATGGGTGCAAGGGGTACGTCGGTGGAGCTTCGGGGGCCCCACGAGGCAGGGGGCGCGCCCTAGGGGGGTGGGCGTGCCCCCCACCCTCGTGACCAGCTCTCGTATCTTCTGACTAGAGTCCAAGTCTATCCGGTGGCTTTCCTTCCAAAAATAACTTCTCCAGTTGATTTCGTTCCGTTTTGACTCCGTCTGATATTCCTTTTCCTCGAAACACTGAAATTGGCATAAAACCGCAAATCTGGGCTGGGCCTCCGGTTAATAGGTTAGTCCCAAAAATAATATAAAAGTGGATAATAAAGCCCAATATTTCCCAAAACAGTAGATAATATAGCATTGAGCAATCAAAAATTATAGATATGTTGGAGACGTATCAAGCATCCCCAAGCTTAATTCCTGCTCGTCCTCGAGTAGGTAAATGATAAAAAAATAATTTTTGATGTGGAATGCTAGTTGGCATAATTTCAATGTAACTCTTCTTACTTGTGATATGAATATTCAGATCCGAAAGATTCAAGACAAAAGTTCATATTGATAAAAGAAATAGTAACACTTCAAGCATACTAATCAAAGCAATCATGTCTTCTCAAAATAACATGGCAAAAGAAAGTTCATCCCTACAAAATCATATAGTTAGGATATGCTTCATTTTCGTCACATAAAGATGTTCCCAACTTCTATACCCCCGATGACAAGCCAAGCAATTGTTTCATACTTAAATAATCTCAAACTTTTTCAACCTTCACGCAATACATGAGCGTGAGCCATGGATATAGCACTATGGGTGGAATAGAATATGATGATGGGGATTGTGTGGAGAAGACAAAAAAGGAGAAAGTCTCACATTGACGAGGATAATCAACGGGCTATGGAGATGCCCATTAATTGATGTCAACATGAGGAGTAGGGATTGCCATGCAACGGATGCACTAGAGCTACGAATGCTCAACAAAAGAAAACTAGTGGGTGTGCATCCAACTCGCTTGCTCATGAAGACCTAGGGCATTTGAGGAAGCCCATTGTAGGAATATACAAGCCAAGTTCTATAATGAAAAATTCCCACTAGTATAAAAAGACAACTTATGAGACTCACTACATGAAGAACAAGGTGCTACTTTGAAGCACAATATATGAGACTCACTACATGAAGAACAAGGTGCTACTTTGAAGCACAAGTGTGGAAAAAGAGATAGTAGCATTGCCCTTTTTATTTATTTTCTTTTTTTGGGCCTTTCTTTTTTTCTTTTGGCCTTTCTCTCTCTTTTTTTTTGGGCAATGCTCTAATAATGATGATCATCACACTTCTATTGATTACAACATAAGGATTACAACTCGAAACTTAGAACAAGATATGACTCTATATGAATGCCTCCGGCGGTGTACCGGGATGGTGCAATGAATCAAGAGTGACATGTATGAAAAATAATGCATGGTGGCTTTGCCACAAATACGATGTCAACTACATGATCATGCAATGGCAATATGACAAAAGTAATGTATGTCATGAATATGATGATGGAAGTTGCATGGCAATATATCTCGGAATGTTATGGAAATGCCATGATAGGTAGGTATGGTGGCTGTTTTGAGGAAGATATAAGGAGGTTTATGTGTGATAGAGCATATCGTATCACGGGGTTTGGATGCTCCGGTGAAGTTTGCACCAACTCTCAAGGTGAGAAGGGGCAATGCACGGTACCGAAGAGGCTAGCAAAGGTGGAGAGGTAAAAGTCCGTATAATCCATGGACTCAACATTAGTCAAAAGAACTCATATACTTATTGCTAAAACTTAGAAGTCATCAAAAATCAAGTACTACGCGCATGCTCCTAGGGGGATAGATTGGTAGGAAAAGACCATCGCTCGTCCCCGACCGCCACTCATAAGGATGCACGAGCCAGGTACACTTCATGTTTCAAATTTGTTACACAACTTTAACCATACGTGCATGCTACGGGACTTGCTAACTTCAAAACAAGCATTCTTTAAATTCATAATCACCCAACTAGCATGAATTTAATATCACTACCTACATATCTCAAAACAATTATCAAGTATCAAACTTTTCTTAGTATTCAACACACTCATAAGAATTCTTACAAATCTTGTATGCTTAGCATATTAGGATTATTTAAGCAAATTACCATGCTATTTAAGACTCTCAAAATAATCTAAGTGAAGCATGAGAGTTCATCTACTTCTTCAAAATAAAACCACCACCGTGCTCTAAAAAATATAAGTGAAGCACTAGAGCAAACAATAAACTACTCCAAAAGATATAAGTGAAGATCAATGAGTAGTCGAATAATTGTGCAACCATGTGAAGACTCTCTTACATTTAAGAATTTCAGATCTTGATACTTATTCTAACAGCAAACAAAGCTAAAGAAAACTACAATGCAAGGATAGCACAACTCATGTGAAGAAGCAAAAACTTAGGTTCAACCGATACTAACCGATAGTTGTTGAAGAAGAAAGGTGGGATGCCAACGGGGGCATCCCCAAGCTTAGATGCTTGATACTTCTTGAAATAATATCTTGGGGTGCCTTGGGCATCCCCAAGCTTGAGCTTTTGTGTCTCCTTAATTCCTCTCATATCATGGTTTCTCTTTTTATCAAAAGCTTCATTCAGAACAAACTCAACAAGAACTCGTGAGATAGGTTAGTATAAACCAATGCAAAACCTTATCATTTTTTTCTGTAACTAATCACTAAAATTATTATTCCACATTGAATACTAATACTCCTATCCTCAAATAGAATCATTAAACAAACAAACATATGCAAACAATGCAAACATAACAGCAATCTGCCAAACAGTACAGTCTGTAAAGAATGCAAGATTCATCATACTTCCCTAACTCCAAAAATTATGAAATAAAATTCCCACTGCAGTAAATTTATCAGAGCTCAATATGCAAAAATATTCAACATTATACCACTCTCTGACTTTTCTAGGGAATTTTTGCAACAGCGGTAAACTTTCTGTTTTCAAACAGCAACATGTATACTAGCAAAATAAGCATGGCAAAGGCTATCCTTGACTTTTTTATTGAAACTAAAGATTCAAAACATTATTCTAAAAACAGAAAGCAAATACTAACAAGAGAAAATGACTCTCCAAGCAAAATACATATAGTGTGGTGAATAAAAATATAGCTCTAAGTAAAGTTACCGATGAACGAAGACGAAAGAGGGGATGCCTTCCGGGGCATCCCAGAGCTTAGGCTCTTGGTTATCCTTTAATATTACCTTGGGGTGCCTTGGGCATCCCCAATCTTAGGCTCTTGCCACTCCTTATTCCATAGGCCATCGAATCTTTACCCAAAACTTGAAAACTTCACAACACAAAACTCAACAGAAAACTCGTAAGCTCCGTTAGTATAAGAAAATAAAACCACCACTTAGGTACTGTAATGAACTCATTCTAAATTCATATTGTTGTAATATCTACTGTATTCCAACTTATCTATAGTTCATACCCTCCGATACTACTCATAGATTCATTAAAATAAGCAAACAACACATAGAAGACAGAATCTGTCAAAAACAGAACAGTCTATAGTAATATGTATAAAACGTATACTTCTAGAACTCCAAAAATTCTACCAAATTAGGACGACCTGAGAAATTTGTGTACCAATCCAGAGAAGAGAGAATCAGATCAGAATCACATATCTGTGAATTAACAAAACTAATTTACTGGGTGCAAAAGTTTCTGATTCTCAGCAGGATCAACACAACTATCATCGTAAGCTATCCTAAAGGTCTTACTTGGCACTTTATTGAAACAAAAGCTATAAAACATGATTACTACAGTAGCATAATCATGTGGACACACAAAAACAGTAAGGATAAATATTGGGTTGTCTCCCAACAAGCGCTTTTCTTTAATGCCTTTCTAGCTAGGCATGATGATGATAATGATGCTCACATAAAAGATAAGGATTGAAACATAACGGGAGCATCATGAAGCATATGACTAGCACATTTCTAAGTCTAACCCACTTCCTATGCATAGGGATTTTGTGAGAAAACAACTTATGGGAACGATAATCAACTAGCATAGGAAGGTAAAACAAGCATAGCTTCATGATTTTAAGCACATAGAGAGGAAACTTGATATTATTGCAATTCCTACAAGCATATATTACTCCCTCATAATAATTTTCAGTAGCATCATGAATGAATTCAACAATGTAACCAGCACCTAAAGCATTCTTTTCATGATCTACTAACATAGAAAATTTACTACTCTCCTCATAAGCAAAATTCTTCTCATGAATAGTAGTGGGAGCAAACTCAACAAAATAACTATCATGTGATTGAAAATTAAGATCAAGATGACAAGTTTCATGGTTATCATTATTCTTTATAGCATATGTGTCATCACAATAATCATCATAGATAGGAGTCATGCTTTCATCATAGTAAATTTTCTCATCAAAGCTTGGGGGACAAAAAATATCATCTTCATCAAACATAGCTTCCCAAAGCTTGTGGCTTTGCATATCATTAGCATCATGGATATTCAAGGAATTCATACTAAAAACATTGCAATCATGCTCATCATTCACATATTTTATGCCAAGCATTCTATGTAATTCTTCTTCTAGTACTTGAGCACAATTTTCCTTCCCATAATTTTCACGAAAGACATTAAAAAGATGAAGCATATGAGGCATCCTTAATTCCATTTTTTAGTTTTCTTTTATAAACTAAACTAGTGATAAAACAAAAAACAAAAAGATTCGATTGCAAGATCTAAAGATATACCTTCAAGCGCTAACCTCCCCGGCAACGACGCCAAAAAAGAGCTTAGTTGACAGGGTGTGAGTGAGTGCCCTTTACCTAGCCTCCCCGGCAACAACGCCAGAAAAGAGCTTGATGTCTACTACACAACCTTCTTCTTGTAGACGTTGTTGGGCCTGCAAGTGCACAGGTTTGTAGGGCAGTAGCAAATTTCCTCAAGTGGATGACCTAAGGTTTATCAATCCGTGGGAGGCGTAGGATGAAGATGGTCTCTCTCAAACAACCCTGCAACCAAATAACAAAGAGTCTCTTGTGTCCCCAACACACCCAATACAATGGTAAATTGTATAGGTGCACTAGTTCGGCGAAGAGATGGAAGTGCAAAATGGATAGTAGATATAGGTTTTTGTAATCTGAAAATATAAAAACAGCAAGGTAACTAATGATAAAAGTGAGCGTAAACGGTATTCCAATGAGAGGAAACAAGGCCTAGGGTTCATACTTTCACTAGTGCAAGTTCTCTCAACAATAATAACATAGATAGATCATATAACAAGCCCTCAACATGCAACAAAGTGTCACTCCGAAGCCACTAATAGCGGAAAACAAACGTAGAGATTATGGTAGGGTACGAAACCACCTCAAAGTTATTCTTTCGGATCAATCTATAAAAGAGTGCGTACTAGAATAACACCTTAAGATACAAATCGACCAAAACCCTAATGTCACCTAGATACTCCAATGTCACCTCAAGTATCCGTGGGTATGATTATACAATATGCATCACATAATCTCAGATTCATCCAACCAACACAAAGTACTTCAAAGAGTGCCCCAAAGTTTCTATCGGAGAGTCAAGAACGTGTGCCAACCCCTATGCATAGGTTCCCAATGTCACGAAACCCGCAAGTTGATCACCAAAACATACATCAAGTGGCACATGATATCCCATTGTCGCCACAGATGATCACGACAAGACATACATCAAGTGTTCTCATAAAAGACTCAATCCGATAAGATAACTTCAAAGGGGAAACTCAATTCATCACAAGAGAGTAGAGAGGGAGAAACATCATAAGATCCAACTACAATAGCAAAGCTCGGGATACATCAAGATCGTGCCATAGATGGAACACGAGAGAGAACACGAGAGAGAGAGATCAAACACATAGCTACTGGTACATACCCTCAGCCCCGAGGGTGAACTACTCCCTCCTCGTCATGGATAGCGCCGGGATGATGAAGATGGCCACCGGTGATGGGATCCCCTCCGGCAGGGCGCCGAAACGGGCTCCTGAGAGGTTTTTGGTGGCTACAGAGGCTTGTGGCGGCGGAACTCCCGATCTATCTTCTGTTCTGGAAGTTTTAGGGTACGTAGGTATATATGGGTGCAAGGGGTATGTCGGTGGAGCTTCGGGGGGCCCATGAGGCAGGGGGCGCGCCCTAGGGGGGTGGGCGCGCCCCCCACCCTCGTGACCAGCTCCCGTATCTTCTGACGTAGAGTCCAAGTCTATCTAGTGGCTTTCCTTCCAAAAATAACTTCTCTAGTTGATTTCGTTCCGTTTTGACTCCGTCTGATATTCCTTTTCCTCAAAACACTGAAATAGGCACAAAATAGCAAATCTGGGTTGGGCCTCCGGTTAATAGGTTAGTCCCAAAAATAATATAAAAGTGGATAATAAAGCCCAATATTGCCCAAAACAGTAGATAATATAGCATGGAGCAATCAAAAAATATAGATACGTTGGAGACGTATCAAAATCATATTCAAGACGCAAACCAATATCACACTGCCAACTTAAAGGTGTCGTGTCATAAGTGACTGATGCAGGATACACAAGAAGAGTAGTTTCATGTAAGAACATGGTGTGATAGACAGATATAGTATTTCGCAAAAATAGGAAAGTGTGTCATATTCATACGTATCATGTATAAGCTAAGCAGATGTAGTTTACACTAATTAGGAGCAATACAAGCTAGACACCATATGCAACATGCAACCAGATATCACACTGCCAAGTTAGAGCAAGCACCTTGGATGGTGGAGTAGGGGAGCGGAGACTTGGACCTTGTAATGCACTATCAGTACAAGGAGAATCGGTACAGATGCTCCGTTTACGTTGCTGCAGAGGACCACCATCATCGCCTTCCTTACTCTTTTCCTTCATCTTTCTTGATTTTGCCTTGTCAAGTCAAACCCACAAGAAAAAGGAATAAAATTTGCTCTTCAGAACTCACTGATGCATGATACTGACGAACACTACTTTCATGTAAGGCAGCCGCATGATAGGAGGATGGAATATGTATGAAAAATAGGACGGTGTGACATATTGACATGTATGATGTATAAAGTGTAAACTAAGCATGAGGTGCTTGAACTTATTAGAATCAATGCAAGCTAGAAACCATATGAAAGATGAAACCAATATCACTCTGCCAAATTAAAAGGGTACCCTAACAAATGTATTTGACCAAATTAGAAGCAATACATGGCAACATGCTAGAAATAATATGCAATATGCCACGAATAAAGGTGACACATAGTAAGTGATTGATGCAGGATACAAAAGAGAGGTAGTTTCATGTAAGAACAAGGTTAACACATAGATGTAGTGTGTACCAAAAATAGGAAGGCATGTCATATTCACAGGTATAATGTGTAAACTAAGCAGATGCAATTTACCCTAATTAGAAGCATTACAAGCTAGACGCCGTATGCAACATGCAACCACATATCACACTGCAAAGTTAGAGCAAGCACCTGTGATGGTGGTATAGGGGAAGTGCGGTCTTCAAGTAGAGAGCTTCGTTCAATATCTTCATTTAGGCTTGATGTTTCTTGAGAATCATGTGGAGAGGATGAAATTGCATTCTTTATGAGAGTAGCGCGTCTCATATTAACCCACGAGCGTGACTGTCTCATCATAAGCGATAGATGCAGGATACACAAGAACAGTAGTTTGATGTAAGAACATGGTGTGATAGGCAGGTGTAGTATGTACCAAATACAGGAAGGCGTGTCATATTCACATGTATAATGTGTAAGCTAAGGAGATGCAATTTAACAAATTAGGAGCAATACAAGCTAGGCACCATATGCAACATGCAACCAGATATCACACTGCCATGTTAGAGCAAGCACCTTGGGTTGTGGAGTAGAGGAGATGAGATTTGGAAGTAGCACTGCAGTACGAGTAGCAGGAGAATCTATAGAGATCATCTGTTTCAGTTGCTCCAGAGGACCACCATCATTACGTGCCTTCGTCCTTTCAGATTTTTCCTTGTCAAGTAAACACACAAGAAAAAGGAATGAAATTGTCACTTCCAAATTCGTTGATGCATGATACTGACGAACACAACTTTTATGTATGGCAACCACATTGTAGGAGGATGGAATATAAATGAAAAACGCTAAGCAGAAGGCATTTCAACATATTGGAAGCAATGCAATCTAGACAGCATATGAAAGAGCCAACCAAAATCACTCTACCAAGTTAGATGTGTCTCATTATAAGTGGCACTTCAACAAATTAGAGGCAATATATGTTTGAAATGATATGCAAAATGCAACCAATATTACACTGTGAACTTGAAGGTGTATCGTCAGAAGTGATTGATGAGGGATACACAAGAAAAATAGTTTGATGTAAGAACATGGTTAATAGAAAGATGCAGTATGTACCAAAAACAGGAAGGCATGTCATATTCACAGGTATAATGTGTTAACTAAGCAGATGCAATTTACCATAAGTAGAAGCATTACAAGGTAGACACCATATGCAACATGCAACCACATATCACACTGCCAAGTAAGAGCAAGCACCTGCGATGGTGGTGTGGGGGAATTGCGGTCATCAACTAGAGAGCTATGTTGACTATCTTCATTTAGCCTTGCTGTTTCTTGAGAATCATGTGGGAAGGATGACACTGCACTCTTTAAACGAGTAGGGCGTCTCACAGTAACCCACTGGGGTGACTATCTCATCATAAGTGATTGACGAGGGATACAAAAGAGCATTAGTTTGATGTACGAACATGATTAATAGACATATGTAGTATGTATCAAAAATAGGAAGGCATGTCATTATCAAAGGTATAATGTGTAAAGTAAGCACATGCAATTTAACCAAATTGGAAGCAATACAAGCTAGACACCATATGCAACATGCAACCACATTTGACAGCGCGAAGTTAAAGCAAGCACCTGGGATGGTTGTGTGTGGCAATTGAGATCATCAACTGCAGAGCTACGTTTACTGTCTCCAACTGCTGACGCTGCACCCTTTAGAGCGCTGAAATGCTTAGTGCTTATCTTCTAATTACACTGGAGCGACTTCTGTCTTTTCTTTTCTGCATTCATCAATAGTGTGTCAGAGTCTGAAATACCCATGCATAAAAAAACAATAGTGTGAGTATGGGAGAAGCATGTGCACAATTAGTACAGTGTAAAGGTAGCAGATAGCAGGTCGGTGAGTAATAAATGACGGGAGACATATGATAGCTCTACAACATGCATGGCACACTAAATTACTACAGGATTCTATGAAAATAACAATCGACTGAAAAACAAATAGGTCAGACCATTTTTTCTGCACCGTATGATGTACAAAGAACGGGCAGATCGCCTTCATCTACCTCCAGCCAGTCAGTGTTGACGATCTTCCTCGAAACGCCAGCGACCACCAGACCAGTCCCCTGCCAGCGCCCTCCCCTCGACCTCACCGCACCGCCGTGCTTGGCACCGCCCCCGGCCATCCATTCAAGCCCCGCCGACCTCCAGATCGGGCGCAAGCAGCTCCTGCGCCCACACCCCTATGATAGACACCGATGCGCCACTTCCTCGGCGAACAGGCGGACTAGGTGCTCTGTGCGCCTAAGCGGGTGCTGCTTCTTTTAATTGCAGTTCGACTGACCCTGAATTGAAATCCAGGCGGGCTACTAACCTCTAGCAAAGGTGAAATAGTAAAGGAAGGAAACCTTGTGCATTTAGTATCACGAAGAAGATGTAGTAAGAAGTGTACAACTAGTTTCTTTCGTAGGATGAATATGGTGTGAGTAGAGACATAAGATTTGCACAAATAAGGGAAGAGGAGTACCTCTTTCTGCTGGCAGTGATGTGTCCTCCTTCAGTTTTTCCAACAATCTTCTTGTGGTTCGCTAGAAACGAGAAGTTGTGGAGGACGGTGGAGCCTTGGACGAACCCATGGCCAAGTTGTTGAGTGTCGTGCGGTGGCCGTCTGTCGGCGGGGAACCAGATCTAAGGCGGGGAACGATGGCATAGCGGGAACAGCTCCGGTGCGGTGGACGGTTGCGATAGTGGAGCGGTAGCAGTGAGGCGCAGGATGGCGTGGTCGGAGTGGTTCTGGTACAGCACACGTCAGCGTCAGCATCATGGAAGCAGCTCTGCCTCGGCTTCAGCTGCTAAGTCCTTGAGGGCGTTGTGGTTGCGGTTGTGTTGGACAACGACATCGGGGTACCGGCTCCAGCGTGATGGAGGAGGGCGGCGGTGGATTGGGCGCTATGGGGTGGAGGACTGATACGTCCATTTTGCATCATGCTTCCATATCAATATTTATTGCATTATGGGCTGTTATTACACATTATATCTCAATACTTATGGCTATTCTCTCTTATTTTACAAGGTTTACCATGAAGAGGGGGAATGCCGGCAGCTGGAATTCTGGCTGGAAAAGGAGCAAACATTGGAAACCTATTCTGCACCGCTACAAAAATCCTAAAACTCCACGAAACCTGTTTTTCGAATTAATAAGAATTATTGAGCGGAAGAAATACATCAGGGGCCCACACCCTGGCCAGGAGGGTGGGGGGCGTGCCCACCCCTACTGGGCGCGGGCACGCCCCCTGTCTCCTGGGCCCCCTGGTGGCCCTCCGGTGTCCATATTCTGCTATATGAAGGCTTTTACACTGGAAAAAATCGTGGGCAAGCTTACGGGACGAAACTCCGCCACCACGAGGCGGAACCTTGGCAGAACCACTCTAGGGCTCTGGCGGAGCTGTTCTGCCAGGGACACTTCCCTCCAGGAGGGGGAAATCATCACCATCGTCATCACCAACGATCCTCTCATTGTGAGGGGGTCAATCTCCATCAACATCTTCACCAGCACCATCTCCTCTAAAAACCCTAGTTCATCTCTTGTATCCAATCTTGTATCAAAACCACATTTGGTACCTGTGGGTTGCTAGTAGTGTTGATTACTCCTTGTAGTTGATGCTAATTGGTTTACTTGGTGGAAGATCATATGTTCAGATCCTTAATGCATATTATTACTCCTCTGATTATGAACATGAATATGCTTTGTGAGTAGTTACGTTTGTTCCTGAGGACATGGGTGAAGTCTTGCTATTAGTAGTCATGTGAATTTGGTATTCGTTCGATATTTTGATGAGATGTATGTTGTCTTTTCCTCTAATGGTGTTATGTGAACGTCGACTATATGACACTTCACCATTATTTGGGCCTAGCAGGAATGGGGAAGTAATAAGTAGATGATGGGTTTCTAGAGTGACAGAAGCTTAAACCCCTAGTTTATGCGTTGCTTCGTTAGGGGCTGATTTGGATCCATATGTTTAATCCTGTGGTTAGGTTTACCTTAATACTTCTTTTGTAGTTGCGGATGCTTGCAATAGGGGTTAATCATAGGTGGGATGCTTGTCCAAGTAAGGGCAGTACCCAAGCACCGGTCCACCCACATATCAAATTATCAAAGTACCGAATGCGAATCATATGAGCGTGATGAAAACTAGCTTGACGATAATTCCCATGTGTCCTCGGGAGCTCCTTTCTCAATATAAGAAATTGTCCAGGCTTATCCTTTGCTACAAAAAGGATTGGGCCACCTTCCTGCACTTTATTTACTTGTTATTCGTTACTATATATCTCATCACAAAACTATCTGTTACCTACAATTTTAGTGCTTGCAGAGAAAACCTTACTAAAAACCGGTTATCATTTCCTTCTGCTCCTCGTTGGGTTCGACACTCTTACTTATCGAAAGGACTACGATAGTTCCCCTACACTTGTGGGTCATCAAGACTCTTTTCTGGCACCGTTGCCGGGGAGTGTAGCGCTTTTGGTGAGTGGAACTTGGTAAGGAAACATTTATATAGTGTGCTGAAATTTTCTGTTACTTGTCAATATGGAAACTAATCCTTTGAGAGGCTTGTTCGGGGTATCTTCACCCCGACCGGAAGAGCAAAGAGTTGCTCCTCAACCTACTAAACTTTTTGAAAATATTTACTTTGAGATTCCTTCGGGTATGATAGAGAAACTGCTAGCTAATCCATTTGTAGGAGATGGAACATTGCATCCCGATTTACACCTAATCTTTGTGGATGAAGTTTGTGGATTATTTAATCTTGCAGGTATTCCCGATGATGTTGTCAAAAGGAAGGTCTTCCCTTTATCTTTGAAGGGAGATGCATTGACATGGTATAGGCTATGTGATGATACGAGATCTTGGAATTATAAGCGATTGAAGTTGGAATTTCACCAGAAGTTCTATCCTATGCATCTTGTTCATCGTGATCGTAATTACATATATAATTTCTGGCCTCGCAAAGGAGAAAGCATCACTCAAGCTTGGGAGAGGCTTAAGTCAATGTTATATTCATGCCCCAATCATGAGCTCTCCAGAGAAATGATTATTCAAAAATTTTATGCTTGGCTTTCTCTCAATGATCGCAACCTGCTCGATACTTCCTGTGCTGGTTCTTATATGTTGAAGACTATTGATTTCAAATGGGACTTATTGGAAAGATTTAAACGCAACTCTGAAGATTGGGGTTCCGACGATGGTAAGGAGTCAGGTATGACACCTAAGTTTGATTGTGTTAAATCTTTTATGGATACCAATGCTTTCCGTGGATTTAGCACTAAGTATGGACTTGACTCTGAGATAGTAGCCTCTTTCTGTGAATCTTTTGCTACTCACGTTGATCTCCCTAAAGAGAAGTGGTTTAAATATAATCCTCCCATTGAAGTAAAAGTAGTTGCACCTATTACAGTTGAAGAAAAGACTGTCGCCTATAGTGATCCTATTGTTCCTACTACTTATGTTGAGAAACCTCCTTTTCCTGTTAAGATAAAGGATCATGCTAAAACTTCGACTGTTGTTCGTAAGAGTAATACTAGGACTTATACACCTCCTGAGAAAATCAAAGTTGAACCTAATATTGCTATGGTTAAAGATCTCTTGGATGATGATTTAGATGGGCATGTTATTTATTTCTGTGGTGAGACTGCTAATATTGCTAGACCAGATACTAAGATACATAGACCTGTGGTAGGCATGCCTGTTATTTCTGTTAAAATAGGAGATCATTGTTATCATGGCCTATGTGATATGGGAGCTAGTGCTAGTGCAATACCCTATCACTTATATAAAGAAATTATGCACGACATTGCACCCGTTGAATTAAAAGACATTGATGTTACTATTAAGCTTGCTAATAGGGATACCATTAAACCAGTTGGGATAGTTAGAGATGTTGAAGTCTTGTGTTGGAAGGTTAAATATCCTGCTGATTTTCTTGTTGTTGGTTCCCCACAAGATGACTTTTGTCCCATTATTTTTGGTAGACCCTTCTTGCATACAGTTAATGCTAGGATTGATTGTGAAAAGGATACTGTCACAATTGGCTTAGCAGTTGATAAGAAATTGAATGTTATCCAGTATGCTAGTAAGACTCTTGATACTGCCCAGAGAAATTATGCTACTACTGAAAAAGAATTCTTAGCAGTTGTGTTTGCATGTGATAAGTTTAGACCTTATATTGTTGATTCCAAAGTTACTATACACATTGATCATGCTGCTATTAAATATCTTATGGAAAGGAAAGATGCTAAGCCTAGACTCATTAGATGGGTTCTCCTGCTCCAAGAATTTGATTTGCATATTATTGATAGAAAGGGAGCTGAGAACCCCGTTGCACACAACTTGTCTAGGCTAGAGAATGTTCTTGATGACCCACTGCCTATTGATGATAGCTTTCCTGATGAACAATTAGCGGTTGTTAATGCTTCTCGTAATGCTCCTTGGTATGCTGATTATGCTAATTATATTGTTGTTAAATTTATACCACCTAGTTTCACATACCAACAAAAGAAAAAGTTCTTTTATGATTTAAGACATTACTTCTGCGATGATCCACACCTTTATAAAGAAGGAGTATATGGTGTTATTAGACGTTGTGTACCTGAGCATGAACATGAACAGATCCTACACAAGTGTCACTCCAAATCATATGGAGGACACCACGCTGGAGATAGAACTGCACACAAGGTATTGCAATCTGGTTTTTATTGGCCTACTCTCTTCAAAGATGCTCGTAAGTTTGTCTTATCTTGTGATGAATGTCAAAGAATTGGTAATATTAGTAGACGTCAAGAAATGCCTATGAATTATTCTCTTGTTATTCAACCGTTTGATGTTTGGGGCTTTGATTATATGGGACCTTTTCCTACCTCTAATGGTTATACACATATTTTAGTTGATGTTGATTACGTTACTAAGTGGGTAGAAGCTATTCCAACTAGTAGTGCTGATCATAACACTTCTATTAAAATGCTTAAAGAAGTTATTTTTCCGAGGTTTGGAGTCCCTAGATATCTTATGATTGATGGTGGTTCACATTTTATTCATGGTGCTTTCCGTAAGATGCTTGCTAAGTATGATGTCAATCATAGAATCACATCTCCTTATCATCCGCAGTCTAGTGGTCAAGTAGAGTTGAGCAATAGAGAGCTCAAATTCATTTTGCAAAAGACTGTCAATAGATCTAGAAAGAATTGGTCCAAAAAACTTGATGATGCATTATGGGCCTATAGAACTGCATACAAAAATCCTATGGGTATGTCTCCTTATACGATGGTTTATGGAAAAGCTTGTCATTTACTTCTTGAACTTGAACATAAAGCATATTGGCTTATTAAAGAGCTCAACTATGACTTCAAACTTGCCGGTGAGAAGAGGTTGTTTGATATTATCTCACTTGATGAATGGAGAACCCAGGCCTATGAGAATGCCAAGCTATTCAAAGAAAAAGTCAAACGCTGGCATGACAAAAGGATACGAAAGCTTGAGTTTAACGTAGGTGATTATGTGTTATTATTCAACTCTCATTTAAGATTTTTTGCAGGAAAACTTCTCTCTAAATGGGAAGGTCCTTACGTTATCAAGGAGGTCTATCGTTCTGGTGCCATAAAAATCAACAACTTCGAAGGCACAAGTCCGAGGGTGGTGAACGGTCAAAGAATTAAACATTATATCTCAGGTAATCCTATCAATGTTGAAATAATATTATTGAAACCGTAACCCCGGAGGAATACATAAGGGACACTTTCCAGAATGTTCCAGACTCCGAAAAGGAATAGGTATGTGGTACGGTAAGTAAACCGACTCCAAAACAACTCCAATGGCAATTTTTATCAGTTTTGGAATATTTAAGAATTTTAGGAAGAAAGAAGTAGTCCGAGAGGGACAGAGGCCTCCACGAGAGTGGAGGGCGCGCCCACCGTTACTGGGCATGCCCCTTATCTTGTGGACACCTCGTGTGCCTCCCGGACTCCGTTTTCTTGCATGTTACGTATTTTGGTCGGTAAAAATTCATTATATAAACTCTCGAAGGTTTTGACCACCGTATCACGGAAATATCCTCTGTTTCTGTTTCGAGCTGTTTCTGTTGCAGATCTAGAGCGCCATGACGTCACCCTCCTCCAATAATGAATACAAGGATGCTTGGCTATTGAAGATAGAGCTGAAAAGAGAAGAACCGGAGGAGATCAACAAGGATGAAGGGATCAAGAAGGCCATGGTGGTTCAAGATCCGGCGGTGAAAGAAGAATACATCCCTCAACCTTTACCTAACCTCTTTACTCCAACAGAGATTGAAGCTTTCAAGATGATTGAGTTATCTCGCATATAGAATAAGTATCTCACGCAGGAGAATATTTTGTTGAAGGATCATATCGCCAGACTCAAGGGCATTATTCGCAAGTTGGAGGAGCTTTTACGCTCGATGTGTGATTATCCACCATCATCATAACCACCTCCATCACCTCCGAGGACATAATCACATGGGTATGGGCACTCCCCTTGGCAATTGCCAAGCTTGGGGGAGGTGCCCAGGTATCGTATCACCATCACACTCCTATCTTTACCGTTTTATTTAGTTCGATCCTTTTAGTAGTATCTTGATCTAGTAGATTGAAGTTTTGATGTCAAGTAGTTTTGAGTTTTGCTTTGTGATCTCTTTATGTAATCGGGTCTGTGAGCTATCTATAATAAAGATTAGTGTTGAGTCAAGGGCTTTGCTTTGTTGCTATGATCTTGAGAAAGTAGAGAATAAAAGAGTTCATATTAATCTTATGGTTAGTGATGACTTCACACATAGAAAGTATGAGGCATAAAAGTTGTTGAGAGTTGGCAAACGTAGTTTTGGTCATAGTTGCAATTAATAGGAAGTAATAAGGAAAGAGAGGTTCGCATACAAATATATTATCTTGGACATCTTTTATGATTGTGAAGCACTCATTAAGTATGACATGCTAAAAGAGTTGACGTTGGACAAGGAAGACAATGTAATAGTTTATGTTTTCTCACATCTTAGTTAAAGTATATTGTCATTGAACTTCCAAACATGTTGAGCTTGCCTTTCCCCCTCATGCTAGCCAAATTCCTTGCACTAAGTAGAAATACTACTAGTGCTTCCAAATATCCTTAAACCCAGTTTTGCCATGAGAGTCCACCATACCTACCTATGGATTGAGTAAGATCCTTCAAGTAAGTTGTCATGTTGCAGGCAATAAAAATTGCTATCTAAATATGTATGACTTATTAGTGCAGAGAAAATAAGCTTTATACGATCTTGTTGTGGAAGCAATAAAAGCGGCGGACTGCATAATAAAGGTCCACATACAAGGGGCAATATAAAGAGACGTTCTTTTGCATTAAGATTTTGTGCATCCAACCCTAAACGCACATGACAACCTCTGCTTCCCTCTGCGAAGGGCCTATCTTTTACTTTATGTTTTTACTTTATGCTTGAGTCAGGGTGATCTTCACCTTTCCCTTTTTCATTTTATCCTTTGGCAAGCTCCTGGTGTTTGACAGATCATGATATATATATCCAATTGGATGTAAGCTGGCATGGGCTATTATTGCTGACATCACCTAAAGGTGAATACGTTGGGAGGCAACACCATAAGCCCCTATCTTTCTCAGTGTCCGGCTGAAACTCCATAACCACAAGTATTGCGTGAGTGTTAGCAACTGTAGAAGACTACTTGATAGTTGAGTATGTGGACTTGCTGAAAAGCTCTATTGTTGACTCTTTCTAATGTTATGATAAATTGCAATTGCTTCAATGACCGAGATTATAGTTTGTTAGCTTCCAATGAAGTTTCTGAACCATGCTTGACATTGCGAATTGATTGTTACTTGAGCATAAGAAATCATATGACAGAATCTATTTATGTTGTTGTTATAAGAATGATCATGATGCCCTCATGTCCGTATTTTATTTTTATTGGCGCCTCTATCTCTAAACATGTGGACATATTTTTCGATTTTGGCTTCCGCTTGAGGACAAGCGAGGTCTAAGCTTGGGGGAGTTGATACGTCCATTTTGCATCATGCTTTTATATCAATATTTATTGCATTATGGGCTGTTATTACAAATTATATCTCAATACTTATGGTTATTCTCTCTTATTTTACAAGGTTTACCATGCAGAGGGGGAATGCCGGTAGCTGGAATTCTGGCTGGAAAAGGAGCAAACATTGGAAACCTATTCTGCACTGCTCCAAAAATCCTGAAACTCCACAAAACCTGTTTTTTGGAATTAATAAGAATTACTGAGCGAAAGAAATACATCAGGGGGCCCACACCCTGGCCAGGAGGGTGGGGGCGCGCCCACCCCTACTGGGTGCGTCCCTGTCTCCTGGGCCCCCTGGTGGCCCTCCGGTGTCCATCTTATGCTATATGAAGGCTTTTACCCTGGAAAAAATCATGGGCAAGCTTACGGGACGAAATTCCGCCGCCACGAGGCGGAACCACTCTAGGGCTCCAGCGGAGCTGTTCTGCCAGGGACACTTCCCTCCGGGAGGGGGAAATCATCACCATCGTCATCACTAACGATCCTCTCATCGGGAGGGGGTCAATCTCCATCAACATCTTCACCAGCACCATCTCCTCTCAAAACCCTAGTTCATCTCTTGTATCCAATCTTGTATCAAAACCACAAATTGGTACTTGTGGGTTGCTAGTAGAGTTGATTACTCCTTGTAGTTGATGCTAATTGGTTTACTTGGTGGAAGATCATATGTTCAGATCCTTAATGCATATTATTAGTCCTCTGATTATGAACATGAATATGCTTTGTGAGTAGTTATGTTTGTTCCTGAGGTATTGGGTGAAGTCTTGCTATTAGTAGTCATGTGAATTTGGTATTCGTTCGATATTTTGATGAGATGTATGTTGTCTTTTCCTCTAGTGGTGTTATGTGAACGTCGACTATATGACACTTCACCATTATTTGGGCCTAGAGAAAGGCATGGGGAAGTAATAAGTAGATGATGGGTTGCTAGACTAACAGAAGCTTAAACCCTAGTTTACGCATTGCTTCGTTAGGGGCTAATTTGCATCCATATGTTTAATGTTGTTGACGGTGTCCTGGACTAGGGGGTACTCACCACGTCGTCTCCCGATCAGTTGGATTGGGCCGAGGACCCCATGGCCGTATACTCATGGGCCAGTCCGGAGAGCTGCCGCATACAAGGAAGATTCCACAAGACTTGGCGATCAAGACAAGGACCCCTCCCCCACCAGCGTATTCGGCTAGGACTCTTGTTATCTTAGGCCTCTGGTGCATTATATAAACCAGGGCCAAGCTAGTCGATAGAGGAACAACAATCATACCATAGGATAGCTTCTAGGGTTTAGCCTCTTTGATCTCGTGGTAGATCTACTCTTGTACTACCCATATCATCAATATCAATCAAGCAGGAAGTAGGGTATTACCTCCATAGAGAGGGCCCGAACCTGGGTAAACATCGTGTCCCCTGTCTCCTGTTACCATCCGCCTTAGACGCACAGTTCGGGACCCCCTACCCGAGATCCGCCGGTTTTGACACCGACATTGGTGCTTTCATTGAGAGTTCCACTGTGTGTTCGGCAAAAGGTCGATGGCTCGCCTGCAGATCAACTGCGACTTCTGCATCATCGTCACCAGCTCGACTGGTCACCTTGGTTTGACCAAGGACTGCGCCCTACCTCTGATCGTCATGTTCGGATGAGGGCCTTCATCAACATCAACTCCGATCTCTATCAAGATCATGGAGGAATCATCCGGGGAGCCCGGGGGCTCAACGCCAACATTGCCCTCGGGCGACCGTGCTGTTTTTCTGGACAGCGAATTTGTGTCCGCCGCCACCGCCCCCTCGATTGTCATTTTAACGATTGCTTTAGTGGAATTGTGCAGAATTGAGTCTAAAACAACCCTGGAAAATTTCGTCGAGTTCCGATGGAGGAATCTCCGGCAATCTCCGATATACCGGAGCCGTATTGCATCTGGACAAGTATCTGGATGAGTTTAGGGCATGGTGTCCAGCTTCTAGCTCGGACGTCCTTTGGAAGTTCCAACCATTGATCGGCTGGGAATTCCTATATCTACCACCCCTCAAAATTTCAGCTCGATCTGACCGTCCAAACTCCGGGAACCTTCCTATTAGTGCATCACTTTTCGGATCTGTTTTCTGCGTGAAAACGAATCCGACCCGAGTTCGTCTTTTTTACGAACGTGATTTCGAACATCCTTTTTGAAGGAAGTTTTGTATGGAGTATTATGTTTTGTTCCCGAACACATCCCACTAACTTTAAAATCTTTCGAACATGATCTTCAACATCATGGTGGTGTCAAAATAGTCCGGCAATATTGCTCCACGGCTGCCGACCTGCGCTAGACACGTCGTCACTTTGTTGAGCCAAGCTCAACTTCTTTGGATCATCATCTCGACAAGCCGAACAAGAGTTCGGCACCGCGAAGGGTAAATCGTCATCAACATCGCCGCCCCACGGATTACACAGAGTGGGCACATCGGCATCGCCGCACGGTCACTTCATCGAGCCGGAATTGACCACGTCACGACTTGCATCGGCAGGGCCGCACTATTGCTTCTTCAAGCCGGTGTCCATCACGCCGATCTACTTCGACTCATCGGCTGACATCGAGGCTTCGACATCTCGGCTGGACCGG